>CM039673.1:5602730-6840516 GCA_022496015.1 Hordeum marinum
ACAATATACTGTATACATATTCCTTTGTCAAATTCCTGAAACTTGTGTCTAGAAAAAACAAAAAAGATGATATTGAAAATTAAGAACTTCATTTATACCCATGTGGATCTTAAATGAAAGATACTAAATTAATCTGTATCTCCTCACGACCTCCCAGTATATATAGTATGAGCTACGTGCTCGACAATAAGCAATCTTATATAAGTGAAACACGCACATATATTTTTATCATCAACAACCATAGAACATCACATGGGTGCCTAGTAGTAGTGAAGCCACAAACAGTAAAGTGACATTTACTGCGTCGAACTCTGCCGCTATTTACTGAGTAATAGTGAAGCCACAAACAGTAAAGTGACATTTACTGCGTCAAACTCTTGCACGATGCTGCTATTTACTGAGTAATAGTGAAGCCACAAACAGTAAAGTGATATTTACCACGTCGAACTCTGCCATGATGCTGCTATTTAGCGAGTAATAGTGAAGCCACACACAGTAAAGTGATATTTACTGCGTCGAACTCTGCTCGATGCTGCTATTTACTGAGTAATAGTGAAGCCACAATCAATAAAGTGATAATTTACCGCGTCGAACTCTGCCACGATGCTGCTATTTACTGAGTAATAGTGAAGCCACAAACAATAAAATGATATTTACTGCGTCAAAGGTTCAGATAACCACAAAAACACAACACATGTCCGTTACAAACTCACCTTCCCCTCTGTCTTCACTTCCTCTAAGTCTGCCATGATGCTGCTGCAGTTCTGTTCGCCCCCCCCCCCCCCCATCACAGCCATAATGATCTTGTAACAGCCCGGCATCGACACGTGGGACACCCAGTAACGGGATCACTTCCCGTTAATCTCGCAGTTTCCGTGCATCCGCACACTTGTTCTTTTGCACCGTCATTTCAATGAGTTGTCAGAACCGGAACGTTGCCGCGTCACCGTTTTGTTTTCGTCGCCATAGCACCCACTTCTTTTCGTCGTGGCGATAAATGTCCCTATCATATTATATGTTCATATTTTCTTAAATTGCATCCATATGATCATGTCATCCGCATCCATGTAAAAAAATTATAATATTGTTTGCATTAAAAATTGCCTGATGCCACACTAAAATGATTTGTTTCATAACTAAATAACCATAGCTCCGATTAAGATGAACCACATATGTAACTCTACTAAAAATGGTGAATAACATGGAGACATTTATTTTACTGTTTGACAACTCTAAAATATGGTTAGGACATATCTGGACCAAAATCTTAATTTGCATATGAGCCCGTTCCGGAATTGTTATTCGTTGCTTCCAGCCTCATTTAAAGTGCCTAGGTGATGTAGTTGTTTGTGCTTCACCTCTTGCATGTTGAACAACATTTAATATTGATGAGTACCTAACGAGAGTGAACTGAATAATTCGAACATAGAGTTTCGTCAATATGCAACTCGTTGCATATTGAACTTCACTTAACATGTAGTAGTTGTTTGTTGTTCTTGCCATGCCATGCCATGTCTTGCATATTAAAACCGGACATGCATCATATTTGATTGAGCATCATGCCATGCATATGTTGTGCTGTTTATCATGTGTTGATTGTTGTTTCCGGATTGCTTCTTCTCGATAGACTACCAAAAGCGTTCGAAGTGTGAGGATTCGTTCGACTACGTCTCGTTCGTCTGCTTCACGGATTCGTTCTTCTTCCAAGCGGGATCTCAGGCAAGATGACACATTTTTCTGGATACCACTACTATCATTGCTATGCTAGTTGTCTTGCTTCCATCATTATGTCTCGTTACCTATCACTTGTTTGTCAAGCCTCCCAACATTGTCATGATAAGCCTCTAACTCCTTCACATCTCAGCAAACCTTTGTTTGGCTATGTTACCGCTTGCTCAACCCTTCTTATATCGTTTCTAGCTACAGGTGCAATTTCTTCCATGTGTCAACATGGACATTCTTTTGTTATCGCAATATTATTGCTATTTAACTTAATGCACATATATACTTGGTAAAGGATGAAAGGCTTGGCCTTTTTCTCAGTGTTTTGTTTCACTCTTGTCGCCCTAGTTACTTGTGAAACGGTGTTATGTTCCATAATTGAGCGCTCCTAACATGCTCGGGGTTGTTATGGGGACCCCCTTGATTTTCATTTTAGGATAAAACTTGTCTGGCAAGGCCCAACATTGGTACTATATTTGCCCAACACAATAATACCGAACACCGTTTCTAAAGCATAGGGCGTCACGAACCCGAGGAGTAATTTAACATAATATAGGGGGGCCAGTGCTGCTGGTGCTGGTCCAAAACTGATCACTATGCGGGGCCAACCCGGGTCAACTCGGGTGATGTCTATCAGGACACTATACACTAGCTTATCCATCGTGTCCTGAGAACGAGATACGCACGGCTCCTATCGAGATCGTCGACATGCCGGGCGACCATGCTGGATTTGTTTTACCTTTCTCGAACGTCTTGTGTGAGGAATTCCGAAAATACTTTGGGCTATCTCGAGGTTGCGTTTTCCCAATGGAATTGCCTAAGAAATCACGAGATTCGTGGTCGGGGTTATTCCCGCTGAGAGTGGTTAATTTGTGATGGATGAGTCGGAGCACCCCTGCAGGGTTAAATCTTTCGAAAAGCCGTGCCCGCGGTTATGTGGCAACTTGGAAACTTTGTTTAACACCCGGTCATAGTAAACTTGAAGTAAACTCGAATAAAATACACCAATTGTGTGCGTAACCGCGACTGTCTCTTCTCGCGAGTCCTTATCCGAGAGAGAACACGGTGGAGTTATGTTTGACGTAAGTAGGTGTTCAGGATCACTTAGTGATCATTACTACTTCACGTCCGTTATGCTTAGACCATCATACTTTACTTTCTGTATTCGTAAGTTAGCCACTCAAATAAATGCTTAGTTGCTTGCTGCAGCCTCACCACTTAACCATACCTCACCCATTAAGCTTTGCTTGTCTTGATACCCTTGGAAATAAGATTGCTGAGTCCCTGTGGCTCACAGATTACTACAACAACAGTTGCAGGTACAGGTAATGCGATGATTTGACGTGAGCGCGATGCTTGTTTTGATTTGGAGTTCTTCTTCTTCATCATCATCAATCTAGGATGGGTTATAGACGGCAACCTGAGATAGCAAGGATGGATGTGATTTTATCATTTGATTTCGTCCATAGTCGTACCCTGCTCTTCTGTATGATGTTTGAATATGTTGTTGTATTGACGTGATCTTGATGTAGCTTGTGGCGAGTGTAAGCCAATTCAATATACTCATCTCTTCTATACATGTACTTGTAATGATATCCATTTTTGCGAAACGATGAGATGTGCTTCTATCGATGTCGAGGCCCTCGAGCTGAAATAAAGATAGGATCGCATCTTGGGCGTTAGAAGTTGGTATCAGAGCCTGTACCGACCTAGGAGCCCCCTTGATTAATCGGACTTGACCGAGTCGAGTCTAGTGAAAACTATTTTGAGTCTAGTTATATCGGAGAGTAGGTTTGTTTTACTCCTCTTCTATACTCCGGTGAGAAATTACGACTTAGGAATTTTAATTCTACCTTCTTCTCACTCAATTTTTTTAGGATCACGCAGTTATTTTGGAATCTATATGATCCTGATATGACGGAGTTCTGTACTTGGTGCCTCCTATTACCGAAGAGTTGAGCTCCAGGGGATTCTTGACACATCGTTATCGTTCAGTTCCTTTAGTATCTCAGGATGGAGGGTGATGAGGCACAAACTAGCGAGATGCTATTCGTGCGTGTAGATGGCCCGATCTTTCACGGTGATGCTTGATGAACAATTCGTCCTCCCCTCGTTTCTCCTCGCAACCTCCAATAATAATCTCGACCCGTGCAAGAACAGTACACGAACAAAGATAATGACCCCCTTGGATCAGCACGTAGGCGTCGATATGATGATCAACCCTCCGTCGCTAGTAAATTTCCACGATGAGAAATTCACAGATGATACACACAATCTTGCTGTCCCAAACTCGGACGTTTTCTGTATATTTTCATGTCTCTAATAAAACTCCAAACTAATCTCCGTAAATGGCCGTAGCCTGGTCGTTAAATAGCCAACTCACGTTCCTTCTAGCAAGGAATCCTCTATTCCTAAATAGATGGCTCCCACCGAGAAATTTTCCTGCCCTCAGGTGATGCCACGTCATTGGCTTACGTCATGTACTATTTTTCGTCCTGGTACAGCTTCTCCACCTGGTTGCCTCTCTAATTCCCCATACAATCGGTGCTTTTTCAGGCGAAGCACGGTTGCCTCTTCTTTTTTTCATCCCGAAAGATTGTCCCAACACAAGCTCACCAAAATCTGGCCCACGACACCGCCCACGACACCACGTGCTCGCCTCGTTTCTTCCACCCCGAAAGCCTGGCCCATCAAATCAGATGCTCGCTTCGTTCACCACACGAGCGTACTCCCCGTCGCCGGCGGCGCTGCTTCAACCCTTCCCATGGCGGTCGACTGTGCCCTTTTCTCCTTTCCCATGTTAGTCTTGCTGCCTCCTGCCTTCTTCACAGCAACCCCTCCCCCTCTTCAACTTCTCTATCATCAATTAAATCCCACTACTTCTCTCCAACAGAAACAGATGGACTTAATTCTCCTTGCATAGGTAACTGATGCAGTTCCTCTCCCCTTAAATCAGTGGAGCCGCTCGAGAGATCAGCCACGCCCGCCATCTGTCGGTGCCCTGCAATTTGACGGGGATACATCTGCACTCTCAGCGCCGACTCACATCTGCGGCCTCGACACCACCTACAAACTATTTCAATCCCCTCTTTGTACGAGGTTCTCCCTTATTCCTCCATTCCCAATCTCCTTCCACCATGTTATTTCTTTGCTGTTAGATTACTACCATTCAGTTGACCTCTTGAACTGAAACAACGGATTAATCATTCTGCCATTTTCCAAACTAAAAACAGAGAAAATGGATAAATGACTGCAGTAAAATCATTTTTTTATAATTACTGCACAATCTGAACCATATATATCTGACAATATGTTACTGACTGTATGATCTTCTGAACCATATATATCTGACAATATGTGTAACACCCTCGGTGTTAAGATACAGTAACCTCACACTAATGGTTTCATGTCATCAAGATTGATTAAGCCAAAATGCCACTGATAAAAATCAAAGGCAAATTAAAAATTGCAAGTTAAAAATTCAATATTCAAATAAAAGGTGAAATAAGAAATTCACAAACCTGAAAACTAAAATCATGGTTATGTTAAAAATATTCCTTAAGTACTTTAAAAATATAAACCAGCATTTTTGTAAGAATTTAAAATCTCTAAAACAATTAAAACAGAGGCCAAAATAATAAATAGGAGGACTTTTGAATTATGAAAATATCCAGACCTATTTCAATTGCCCCCAAACTTTTTGGTGGCAGTACCTAATATTTCAATATGATTGAAGGGTCAAGTTACACAAATTTAAAAAGTCATTTGGAAAATAAAGATAATACTCCAAAACAGAGATAAAAATTAAAATAGAAACTAAAAAGAAAAAAAAAACCTAGATTACTGTGGTACTGGGCCTAAGTGCCACAGTACAATGTAGCCCTGCCCACCAGGGCCTTCTCCTTCCTCACCACAGAGGAGGAGGCAGGGCCATGGCATGGCAGCCATCCCGCGGCCATGGCCGCGCCCCGGCCACACGTCGACCATCCCCGGCCCTCCAGGAGGATAAGGACGACACCCCCGTCGGCCTAGACAAATCCTAACTGCCATATCCCCTCTCCCTCACTCGCTCTTTCCTTCCCCACGCGCACCCGAGCTCCTGTCGCCATGGACGACCTGTCGTCGTGGCCAGCATGCTCCCCGTCTCGTGAGAGTACGTCCAGTAGGTCCGTATCGGCCGGATACGTCTGTTCCGGGGACCAGCTCAACCAGGGACGGCCCGTACGCTCGGCATCGAGCCGGTTTTCCGCCACGGCCGTCGCACCGCGTCGTCGAGCTCGTCGCGTTCGGTCATCCCCGTGCCTCGAAACCACGTCTACGAGATTCGCAGTGAGCTCCTAGCCTGATTTCTTTTGTTCCCCGACTCGATTCATTGCTGTTTGCCGCCGTTACCAGGTATACCGTGCACGTACGTGCTGCTTCTTGCTGTTGTTTTCTGCTCATGCGCCCCGCTCTCGCCTGCGCTCGCCCGCTGTAGCTGCTGCTGCTGTTGCTCTCCTGCTGCTGCCGCTCCTGCCGCTGTTGTTCGCTTGCTGCCGCTGCTGCTTGCCGCGCGCTGCTGCTAGCCGCTGCTGCCGCTCCTTGTTGCTGTTGCTCGCCAACTGCTACCTACTGCTGCTGCTAGCCACGGCCATAGCCATGGCCTTGTGCGTGCGGCTGTGCGTGAGTGTGCGAGGTGTGTGTGTGTGTTTGAGTGTGTGGCCGGCGTAGGATTAGATTAGGACTAATTTAGTTTATGTTTATGGATTAATCAGGGACTAATTTAGTCTATGCTAAGTGGTTCCATGTGTTTAGTTAGACTATTTAATAAATTAGTTAGCCTAATAGTCTATGACATGTGGGACCCCCAACCCTGTTCACTTTGATCAGTCAAATTGACTTGGTCAATTCGGATTAATTAAATTTGATAATTTCAAAAATTACTGAATATTACTTTACATATTAATATAAAATAATTCGTAACTCGGATGGAAATAATTTATACATGAAAGTCGATCAGAAAAATTCCACAAATCCGAATACGTTGTCCGTTCACCTATCACATGCTCCTAGCATGATGAACTTGGCCATTTAGCATTAGGATCATCTGTCCGATAGTAGCCCGAAACCCGGAAAATATCGTCAGATATTCTTCCAACCCGTCTGCGACGTGTGATACTGCGTTAGTGCATGCCTAGCTTTGCATATTGTCATGTCATTCATCGTGTTGCATCTGTGCTTTATATTTGTTGTTTCTCCCCCCTCTTCTTACTGGTAGACCCCGAGACTGATGCTGCTGCCGGGTACGACTACACCGTTGACGACCAGGCCTTTGCCGCAGCAAGTCAAGCACCCCCCCCCCCCCGTTGAGCATTCCGATATCGCCCATTTCTTTCCCTCTCATTCTTGCGTTAGATTTTGCTATTGTATTAGCTAGCTCTTATTCTAATGCATAGCCTGTTTTTGATAAACTGCTACTATACCTGCAATAATATCAATTGCTTAGTATAGGTTGATCAATGAATCCCCAGTGACCCCTTAGTCCCAGTTGCCCCTGCTTCTTCTCGACAACTCGACGACTCAAAGACCCGAAGACTCGGTCAACCGACCGACAAGCCAGAACCCTCACATCACCGCATACCCCTTTAGTATGGCACTGCAGAGCTACTACCGAATGCCGAGGGTGATACCTCACTTAGCACTCCTGATGTTAATTCTGTAGCGTAGCTAATCGATCGTGGGTATCGAGGGTGATTCCTCCTTCCCATTTATCGATAGCGACACTTGTCATACACATACCTCGAGTGGGATCCATCGAGGATGATGCCTCGGATATCCACTTGGTGTATAAACACACAGTTACTTCAAGTTGACCTTGTTTACATGTGAAAGACGGGACTGGAGGGACAGACGGTACCACCTTGGTTGAGGTGGACTTGAGTTCCCGACAGTCTTGAGACGGGTCGGCCCCAAGGGTACCCGTGTGTATGATGTGGTGGGATGCGCCGATAAGGCATCCAAAAAGGGTGATGATGAGGCGTGGACTGGCGAGAGAGGCCTTTGCTACACATCCTCGAGACAGGGCGAGGGGACCGCACTTTATGGGTCGTGCTTGCCCCGCATTTATAAAATGCTAATGGGTTGGGTACTTGATCTGAGTTAGGTCGTTGGCCTTAATACACACTAACCTTCACGTGGGAGAAGTGTTGGGGAACGTCGCATGGGAAACAAAATTTTTCCTACGCACACGCAAACCTATCCATGGTGATGAGCATCTACGAGAGGGAGAGTGGATCTACGTACCCTTGTAGATCGCTAAGCGGGAAGTGTTAAGAAACGCGGTTGCTGTAGTCGAACATCTTCGCGATCCAAATCGTCGAGCGTCCCGCGATCTCGTCACGATCCGTCCCGCGATCCAATCACGATCCGTCCCGTGAACTCATCACGATCCGTCCCGCGATCTCATCACGATCCGTCTCACGATCTTGATCACGATCTGTCCCGCAAACTCATCACGATCCGTTCCGCGATCTCATCACGAACTGTCTCGCGATCTCGATCACGGTCCTTCCGATCTAGCGCCGAACGGACGGCACCTCCGCGTTCAGCACACGTGCAGCTTGATGACGATCTCCACCGTCTTGATCCAGCAAGAGGAGGTGGAGAGGAGAGAGAGTTCACCGGCAGCGTGACGGCGCTCCGGTGATGGTGGTGGAGTGATTCCGGCAGGGCTTCGCCTAAGCGCTGCAGAAAACCGATCTAGAGGAGAAACTGTGCACCGGTGAAACGGGTAGCACGTGGCCGGAAATTCTGTCCAAAAACCACCCAATCCACTAGTATATATAGGAGGAGAGGAGAGGAGAGGCAGCCAAGACCTTTGGGTCGGCCGAAATAGGAGGTGGGAGCAATCCTACTTCACCTCCAATCCTAGTTGGAGTAGGATTGCCTCCTATTGGCTGATTTTCCACTTTTTGCTTTAGGACTTTCTCTCCTGCGCCATGGGCCTTTGTGGCTGTTTTCCCAGCCCACTAAGGGCTGGTTATTATTCTCCCACAGCCCATGGACCTCTTGGGGTCGAAATACCCCTCCCGGAGGTCCTCCGGTACACTACCGATACTCCCGGTACACTACCGATGAGCCCGAAACTTTTCCGGAAACCAAACTGGGACTTCCTATATATGAATCTTTACCTCCGGACCATTCCGGAGCTCCTCGTGACGTCCGGGATCTCATCCGGGACTCCGAACAACCTTCGGTCACCACCATACATAACTCTACACTACCGAAACGTCACCGAACCTTAAGTGTGCAGACCCTGCGGGTTCGAGAACTATGTAGACATGACCGAGACACCTCTATGGTCAATAACCAATGGCGGGACCTGGACGTCCACATTGGTTCCTACATATTCTACAAAGATCTTTATCGTTCGAACCTCTATGTCAAGGATTCAGTTAATCCCGTATATCGTTCCCTTTGTTCTTCGGTATGTTACTTGCCCGAGATTCGATCGTCGGTATCTCCATACCTAGTTCAACCTCGTTACCGGCAAGTCTCTTTACTCGTTCCGTAATACAAGATCCCGTAACTAACAATTAGTCACATTGCTTGCAAGGCTTATTGTGATGTTGCATTACCGAGTGGGCCCCGAGATACCTCTCCGTTACACGGAGTAACAAATCCCAGTCTCGATCCACGCCAACTCAACAGACACCATCGGAGATACCTGTAGAGCACCTTTATAGTCACCCAGTTACGTTGCGACGTTTGATACACACAAGGCACTCCTCCGATATCCGTGAGTTGCATGATCTCATGGTCATAGGAACATATACTTGACATGCAGAAAACAGTAGCAATAAACTGACACGATCATATGCTATGTTTGTAGTTTGGGTCTTATCCATCACATCATTCTCCTAATGATGTGATCCCGTTATCAAATGACATCTCATGTCCATGGCTAGGAAACCTTAACCATCCTTTGATCAACGAGCTATCCATTAGAGGCATACTAGGGACATGGTTTTGTCTATGTATCCACACATGCATTTAAGTCTCCGATCAATACAATTATAGCATGGATAATAAACGATTATCATGAACAAGGAAATATGATAATAACTAATTTATTATTGCCTCTAGGGCATATTTCCAACAAGAAGTTATAGGTACTCAGCGTTGTTGTATCAGCTGAAGCTCTTCGGACATCAGCAATGGAGCGACGCGCACCCGATTGGGCTGGAAGTTACAGCTCTCCGACTGGAGTGTGCTAGGTCTGCTTCTGGCCGCGTGCGCATCATGCAGGAGTGCAAGGGCAAGTGGGCCCACGAACCTGCGCGCTTAGGATTTAGACTGGCGGGCTGGCCTCTTCGTTGAGTCTAGGTGGGGCGACGATGTTTTGATATCCCGATGCCGGGCATGACCAAGAAAAGTGTGTCCGGCCGGAGGTGATTCAAGCGTGTGGGGGAATATGTGGTGCCCTGCAGTGATGATTAATCTATTCGAATAGCCGTGTCCACGGTAACAGGACGACTTGGAGTTGTACCTTGACCTTATACAACTATAATTGTGATCTAATTAGAAACGAATGTTGGCTCCGAGATTGTTTTCTCGCAGGGAGTCGGGGAAGAATCTCTGGGCGTGGTTACTTAATTAAATTGTTACAATAATATGACGATATATGAGATACCACTCTACTCTCTTCTAATGCTGCAAGATGCTGAAGATGCTAGTCTTCGATAGGACTAGGCCTTCCCCCTATTCTTGCTTTCTGCAGTCAGCCCAGTTATAACCCCATTCTTTGATACTGATGCATACTTAGCATAGTTATGATGTCAGTCTTGCGAGTACTTTGGATGAGTACTCACCGTTGCTTTGCTTTTCCTTTCCCCTCTCGATACGATGCTGCGTTCAGACGATGGAGCCCAGGAGATGGATTACGTTGGAGACGTCTACCACACCATCGCCGGAGCCTACTACTATGGGGAGAGTGCCGATGCTCAGGAGTAGTTAGGAGGTTCCTAGGCAGGAGGCCTCGTCTCTTTCGATCCGTTGTTATGTTGTGCTAGCCTTCTTAACGCAAAACTTGTTTAATTTATGCCTGTACTCAGATATTTTCTGCTTCCGCTGACTCGTGCTTGTCGAGCTTTGTATTCGAGCCTTCGAGGCCCCGGGCTTGTAATATCAAGCTGTATGACTTTAATTTGTGTCTAGTGTTGTGTTGTGATATCGATCAGTGAGTCCCTAATCTTGGTCGTATGCATTGCGTGTATGTTTAGCGTACGGTCAAAAATTAGGGGCGTCACAATATGTTACTAACTGTACGATCTGAACCATATATATCTTACAATATATATTAGCATCGTTATGAGTGAGAAAGCCTCATCGCAGTCAACTCCTTGAACTTGTCACAAACAACTTTGCAACAAGTCAAGCTTTACAAATGGTGACATTCACCATCAGTGTCTGTCTTCATTCTAAAGGTCCATTTGTACTCAACGACCTGCCGTCTAACGAGCAAGTCTACCAAAGTCTATACTTGGTTTTCATACATGGATCCTATCTCGGATTTCATGGCCTCTAACCATTCGTCGGAATCCAAGCCCATCATCGCTTCTCCATAGCTCGTAGGTTCATCGTTGTCCAACAACATGACCTCCAAGACAGAGTTGTCATACCGCTCAGGAGCAGTACACATCCTTGTCGACCTACGAAGTTCGATAGTAACTTGATCCTGAAGCTTCATGATCATCATCATTAACTTCCTCTTCAACTAACGTAGGCTTCACAGAAACATCTTTCCGCGCTGCGCTACTCTCTGGTTGAACAAAGGTTTAACAACCTCATCAAGTTCTATCTTCCTCCCACTCAATTCTTTCGAGAGAAACTTTTTCTCGAGAAAGGACCCAGTTCTAGCAACAAACACTTTGCACTCGGATCTGAGATAGAAGGCATACCCATCTGTTCTTAGGGTATTCTATGAAGATACATTTGTCCGCTTTGGGTTCTAGCTTATTATGTGAAAACATTTTCCACACAAGCATCGCAACCCCAAACATTAATAAATGACAGCTTAGGTTTCTATCAAACCATAATTCACACGGTGTCATCTCAACGGATTTAGATGGTGCCCTATTTAAAGTGAATGTAGTTGTCTCTAATGCATAACCCCAAAATTATAGTAGTAAAACGACAAGAAGCATCATAGCACGCACCATGTCCAATAGAGCATAACTATGATGTTCGGACACACCATCACACTATGGTGTTCCGGGTGGCATTTAGTTGTGAAACAACTTTCACATTGTCTTAAGTTGTATGCCAAACTCGTAACTCAGATATTCACCTCCACGATCATATCGCGGTCATTTTTATCTTCTTGTCACGATGATCTTTAAAATTCACTCTGAATTTGCTTGAACCTTTCAAATGATTCAGACTTGTGTTTCATTAAGTAAATATACACTATATCTACTCAAATCATCAGTGAAGGTAAGAAAATAACGATATCCACTGCACGCTACAAGACTCACTAGATTGCATACATGAACATGTATCATTTCCAATGAATCACTTGCCCGCTCCATCCAACGGGGTCCTTTAGTCATCTTGCCCAAGAGGCATGGTTCGCATGTCTCAACTGATTCGAAATCGAATGAGTCCAAATATCCATCAGCATGGAGTTTCTACATGCGCTTTATACCAATATGACATTTAGCGGCAGTGCCACAAGTATGTGGTACTATCATTATTAACTTTGTATCTTTTGACATCAATGTTATGAACATGTGTAATACTACGATCAAGATTTCAACAAACCATTCTCACTGGGTGCATGACCATTGAAGGTATTATTCATGTAAACAGAATAACCATTATTCTCTAACTTAAATGAATAACCGTATTGCAATAAACATGATCTAATCATGTTCATGCTCAACGCAAAACACCAAATAACATTTATTTAGGTTCGTCACTAATCCTGAAGGTAGAGAGAGCGTGCGATGTTGATCACATCAACCTTGGAAACATTTCCAACACACATCGTCACCTCACCCTTAGCTAGTTTTCCGTTCATTCCGTAGCTTTTATTTCGAGTTACTAACATTTAGCAACCGAACCGGTATCCAATACCCAGGTGCTACTAGGAGTACTAGCAAGGTACACATCAATAACTCGTATATCAAATATACTTCTGTCGATGTTGCCAGCCTTCTTATCTACCAAGTATCTAGGGTTGTTCCGCTTCAGCGACCTCTCACCTCATAATAGAAGCACTTAGTCTCGGGTTTGAGTTCAACTTTGGGTTGCTTCACTGGAGCAGCAACTGACTTGCTATCCAGGAAGTTTCCCTCCTTGCTCTTGCCCTTTTCGAAACTAGTGGTTTGATTAACCATCAACACTTGACGCTCCTTCTTGATTTCTACCTTCGCGGTGTCAAACATCGCGAACAGCTCAGGGATCAATACTTCTATCCCTGGTGTATTATAGTTCATCACTAAGTTCTAGTAGCTTTAGTGACAGTGACTTGGAGAACTATATCAATCACTATCTTATCTGGAAGATCAACTCCCACTTGATTCAAGCGATTGTAGTACCCAGACAATCTGAGTACATGCTCAACGATTGAGCTATTCTCCTTCATCTTACAGGCAAAGAATCTTGTTGGAGATCTCATATCTCGCAACACAGGCACGAGCCTGAGATCACAATCTATGCTCCTAGAACATCTCATATGTTCCGTGACGTTCAAAACGTTTCCGAGCCTCAATTCTAAGCCGTAATGCATGACGCACTAAACTATCAAGTAGTCATCGAAACGTGCCTGTCAGATGTTCACAACATCTATAGACGACGCTAGAGGGGGTGGCGCACCGAGCGGTGCATTAAGGACATAAGCCTTCTGTGCAGCAATGAGGACAATCCTCAGATCACGGACCCAGTCCGCAATATTGCTACCAACATCTTTCAACTCTATTTCTCTAGGAACATATAAAAATACAAGGGAGCTAGAGCACGAGCTAGTAATCTACAACATAATTTGCAAAGACACTTTGACTATGTTCATGATAATGAGTTCAATTAATCATATTACTTAAGAACTCCCACTCAAATTGACATCCCTCCGATCATTCGAGTGATACATGATCCAAATTCACCAACTCAAGTCCGATCATCACGTGAGTTGAGGTGGCTGCAATGGTGAACATCATTATGTTGATCATATCTACTATATGACTCATGTTCGACCTTTCGGTCTCTCGTGTTCCGAGGCCATGTCTGTACATGCTAGGCTCGTCAAGTTTAACCCGAGTGTTCTGTGCGTGCAAATCTGGCTTGCACCCGTTGTATGTGAACGTAGAGTCTATGACACCCGATCATCACGTGGTGTCTCAACACGACGAACTTTCGCAACGGTGCACACTCGGGGAGAACACAGTTCATCTTGAAATTCAAGTGAGGGATCACCTTATAATGCTACCGCCGTACTAAGCAAAACAAGGTGCATAAAAGGATTAACCTCTCATGCAATTCATAAGTGACATGATATGGCCATGAACTTGTGTTTAAGATCTCCATCTTCGAAACACCGGCATGATCTCCATCATCACCGGCACAACACCATGATCTCCATCATCTTGATCTCCATCAATGTGTTGCCATTGGGGTTGTCACGCCCTGCATGCTTCTACTACTATTGCTACCGTAGCGATAAAGTAAAGCATTACGTAGCGCTTAATGATTGACACGCAGGTCATACAATAATTAAAGACAACCCTATGGCTCCTGCCGGTTGCCGTACTCATCGACATGCAAGTCGTGATAATCTATACATCACATGATCATCTCATACATCACATATATCTCATCATGTAATTGGCCATATCACATCACAACATACCCTGCAAAAACAAGTTAGACGTCCTCTAATTGTTGTTGCATATTTTACATGGATGCTATGGGTATCTAGCAAGAACGATTCTCACCTACGCATAAACCACAAAGGTGATACACTAGTTAGCTTTTCAACCTTCTCAAGGACCGCCTTTGTCGAATCCGATCCAACTAAAGTGAGAGAAACTGTCACCCGCAAGCCATCTAGGCAACAAGTTGCGTCGAGGGAACCGGTCTCTCGTAAGCGTACGAGTAATGTTGGTCCGGGCCGCTTCATCTCACAATCCCGCTGAACCAAAATACGACCAAGGGAGGAAGCAATCTAAGCATCAATGCCCACAAACCTTTTGTGTTCTACTCGAGATCTCATCGAACCATCAACCTAGCTCATGATGCCACCGTTGGGGAACGTCGCATGGGAAACAAATTTTTTCCTACGCACACGCAAACCTATCCATGGTGATGAGCATCTACGAGAGGGAGAGTGGATCTACGTACCCTTGTAGATCGCTAAGCGGGAAGCGTTAAGAAACGCGGTTGGTGTAGTCGAACATCTTCGCGATCCAAATCGCCGAGCGTCCCGCGATCTCATCACGATCCGTCCCGCGATCCAATCACGATCCGTCCCGTGAACTCATCACGATCCGTCCCGCGATCTCATCACGATCCGTCTCACGATCTTGATCACGATCTGTCCCGCGAACTCATCAGGATCCGTTCCGCGATCTCATCACGAACTGTCTCGCGATCTCGATCACGGTCCTTCCGATCTAGCACCGAACGGACGGCACCTCCACGTTCAGCACACGTGCAGCTTGATGACGATCTCCACCGTCTTGATCCAGCAAGAGGAGGTGGAGAGGAGAGAGAGTTCACCGGCAGCGTGACGGCGCTCCGGTGATGGTGGTGGAGTGATTCCGGCAGGGCTTCGCCTAAGCGCTGCAGAAAACCGACCTAGAGGAGAAACTGTGCACCGGTGAAACGGGTAGCACGTGGCCGGAAATTCTGTCCAAAAACCACCCAATCCACTAGTATATATAGGAGGAGAGGAGAGGAGAGGCAGCCAAGGCCTTTGGGTCGGCCGAAATAGGAGGTGGGAGCAATCCTACTTCACCTCCAATCCTAGTTGGAGTAGGATTGCCTCCTATTGGCTGATTTTCCACTTTTTGCTTTAGGACTTTATCTCCTGCGCCATGGGACATTGTGGCTGTTTTCCCAGCCCACTAAGGGCTGGTTATTATTCTACCACAGCCCATGGACCTCTTGGGGTCGAAATACCCCTCCCGGAGGTCCTCCGGTACACTACCGATACTCCCGGTACACTACCGATGAGCCCGAAACTTTTCCGGAAACCAAACTGGGACTTCCTATATATGAATCTTTACCTCCGGACCATTCCGGAGCTCCTCGTGACGTCCGGGATCTCATACGGGACTCCGAACAACCTTCGGTCACCACCATACATAACTCTACACTACCGAAACGTCACCGAACCTTAAGTGTGCAGACCCTGCGGGTTCGAGAACTATGTAGACATGATCGAGACACCTCTACGGTCAATAACCAATGGCGGGACCTGGACGTCCACATTGGTTCCTACATATTCTACAAAGATCTTTATCGGTCGAACCTCTATGTCAAGGATTCAGTTAATCCCGTATATCGTTCCCTTTGTTCTTCGGTATGTTACTTGCCCGAGATTCGATCGTCGGTATCTCCATACCTAGTTCAACCTCGTTACCGGCAAGTCTCTTTACTCGTTCCGTAATACAAGATCCCGTAACTAACAATTAGTCACATTGCTTGCAAGGCTTATTGTGATGTTGCATTACCGAGTGGGCCCCGAGATACCTCTCCGTTACACGGAGTAACAAATCCCAGTCTCGATCCACGCCAACTCAACAGACACCATCGGAGATACCTGTAGAGCACCTTTATAGTCACCCAGTTACGTTGCGACGTTTGATACACACAAGGCACTCCTCCGATATCCGTGAGTTGCATGATCTCATGGTCATAGGAACATATACTTGACATGCAGAAAACAGTAGCAATAAACTGACACGATCATATGCTATGTTTGTAGTTTGGGTCTTATCCATCACATCATTCTCCTAATGATGTGATCCCGTTATCAAATGACATCTCATGTCCATGGCTAGGAAACCTTAACCATCCTTTGATCAACGAGCTATCCATTAGAGGCATACTAGGGACATGGTTTTGTCTATGTATCCACACATGCATTTAAGTCTCCGATCAATACAATTATAGCATGGATAATAAACGATTATCATGAACAAGGAAATATGATAATAACTAATTTATTATTGCCTCTAGGGCATATTTCCAACAAGAAGTTATAGGTACTCAGCGTTGTTGTATCAGCCGAAACTCTTCGGACATCAGCAATGGAGCGACGCGCACCGGATTGGGCTGGAAGTTACAGCTCTCCGACTGGAGTGTGCTAGGTCTGCTTCTGGCCGCGTGCGCATCATGCAGGAGTGCAAGGGCAAGTGGGCCCATGAACCTGCGCGCTTAGGATTTAGACTGGCGGGCTGGCCTCTTCGTTGAGTCTAGGTGGGGCGACGATGTTTTGATATCCCGATGCCGGGCATGACCAAGAAAAGTGTGTCCGGCCGGAGGTGATTCAAGCGTGTGGGGGAATATGTGGTGCCCTACAGTGATGATTAATCTATTCGAATAGCCGTGTCCACGGTAACAGGACGACTTGGAGTTGTACCTTGACCTTATACAACTATAATTGTGATCTAATTAGAAACGAATGTTGGCTCCGAGATTGTTTTCTCGCAGGGAGTCGGGGAAGAATCTCTGGGCGTGGTTACTTAATTAAATTGTTACAATAATATGACTATATATGAGATACCACTCTACTCTCTTCTAATGCTGCAAGATGCTGAAGATGCTAGTCTTCGATAGGAATAGGCCTTCCCCCTATTCTTGCTTTCTGCAGTCAGCCCAGTTATAACCCCATTCTTTGATACTGATGCATACTTAGCATAGTTATGATGTCAGTCTTGCGAGTACTTTGGATGAGTACTCACCGTTGCTTTGCTTTCCCTTTCCCCTCTCGATACGATGCTGCGTTCAGACGATGGAGCCCAGGAGATGGATTACGTTGGAGACGTCTACCACACCATCGCCGGAGCCTACTACTATGTGGAGAGTGCCGATGCTCAAGAGTAGTTAGGAGGTTCCTAGGCAGGAGGCCTCGTCTCTTTCGATCCGTTGTTATGTTGTGCTAGCCTTCTTAACGCAAAACTTGTTTAATTTATGTCTGTACTCAGATATTTTCTGCTTCCGCTGACTCGTGCTTGTCGAGCTTTGTATTCGAGCCTTCGAGGCCCCTGGCTTGTAATATCAAGCTGTATGACTTTAATTTGTGTCTAGTGTTGTGTTGTGATATCGATCAGTGAGTCCCTAATCTTGGTCGTATGCATTGCGTGTATGTTTAGCGTACGGTCAAAAATTAGGGGCGTCACAATATGTTACTAACTGTACGATCTGAACCATATATATCTTACAATATATTAGACTCTTACTCTTGAGCTTCTCTTGGGACATGAGAGCTGCTGTAACGTTGCTATAACTACTCACTTTAGGTCAGAATTCAAACTGAACCCTCCCGCAAAAAAAAAAAGAATTCAAACTAAACCAAAATATCAGGTTTAGAGGTGAATGGTCAATGATCTCAAACGTGTAGCAGCGTATACACAGTTCTGATCATTCACTGACTTGGCACTATGGTCATTTAGGAAAACCGCATTATTTACTAGATCACTGTATATGTCACTTTGTTATAACATTTTAAATGTTAATTAGGATGCAAAACACAAAAGGTACCATGAATGTTAATTAGTATGCAGAACACAAGAGGTAACATATGTAATCACCGGTTTCTAATACAAAAATTATCAAATCATTGTGTTTATAAGATTGGCCGAGATGGATGTACCAGAAAGTTCTTCACATGGTCGCTCTGTTGGACGAGGTCGTGGGCGTCCACGCGGACCACGCCACAGATCATCGCCACCTATTCTAATCCCTCGACCAACCCCGGTTGCGGCAGCTGAAAACTGCCGTAGGCGTATGCAGCTTAACAGAGGTTAGTTAAATTCATGAAGCTACTCGAGATCTTAAATCCTCCTGTATGGTATCTATCGATTTCTCTACAACTCATTTTCTCATCATCATCTTGGCATCAAACAAACAACAGACTCTGAACGCAGACATTCACTAACTCATCAGTCAAACGACGAATCCTCATCATCTTTGCAAGCACCCAATTTGACCTTTATCTATAACCGTAAGATTTTGTCGTTCACTTCTTATAGCTTGCAGGTTTAGGTATTATTTTGGGAGAAATGACATGTAGCGACCCATCTTTCAGGAACTATCTTTCAACCCTTACAGTTCGGGGCCCCTCAACATTCTTGCCAACATTGCGGGGCTTTATTTTGGTACGAAGAGCGTGTTCGTAGAGACAGACACAGTTCTGGTCCAACTTATAATTTGTGCTGTAAAGGAGGAAAAATCTCGCTGCCCCACCATACCAGCCACCTCCTCAGCCCCTCTACAGTTTATTGACTTCACAAAATGGTGCACTCAATTGTCGGTGATATAGGATCAACTGATGTAGGGAGGGACATTATAATTGAGGGACGTTCATCTGGATTACAACAGATCAATGAAAAACATTGCAAATTTATGTCCATGCAATATCCTCTGTTATTTCCATACAGGGAGAATGGTTATCATGATAACCTTATGTATCGTCCATCATCGCGTGCTCGGACTATACACCCTCATAAAGTGACAATGCTTGAATACTATACATACAGGTTACATGATAGACCTAATGACTTCAACACACCTTTACGAGGCAAAAGATTAAGTCAAGCTTATTTTGTGGATAGTTACTGTTCTGTTGAAGGATTCCGTATTGCATTCTATCGCAAGCCCAGTTTTCAAAGAAAATATAGGTCATCACCCTATAATTCATTGGTTAATGTTGTCTCTAGAGGTATTACATCTGGTTCTTCTGTTGGCCAAAGGATTATACTTCCATCTTCATTCACCGGAGGACCTTGCTATTTATATCAAAATTATCAAGACTCCATTGCCATCTGTAGAAAATATGGTTGCCCGGATCTCTTTATCACATTCACATCTAATGCCGCATGGTCTGAGATTACAGAGGCTCTATCTTCCATCCCTGGACAACATCCGTCTGACCGTCTAGATATTGTTAATAGAGTTTTCAATATGAAGCTTAATATGCTAATGGATGATATTAAAAAGAAGGATTTCTTTGGACCTATAAATGCAGGTACTTTCTAAGATTCCACCAAATTTTTTATTTCTATACCACTGTTTTAATACCCCTAATAAAGGTGTCACCTTTTGTAGTTGTCTACACAATAGAGTTTCAAAAGCGCGGCCTCCCACATGTTCATATCATCGTTTGGCTAGCCAAAGATGGACCCTTAGATGCACAAAAGATTGATTCCTATATATCAGCTCAATTACCGAATCCTACTACTGATCCAATCGGATATGATGTTGTATCTTCTTTCATGATTCATGGCCCGTGTGGAAATTTAAATCAATTCTCCCCTGTATGGTTGAGGGATATGCACAAAATTTTACCCGAAGGAATACTGTGAGCAAACCAGTATATTGGACAATGGTTTCACTCAATATGCTAGACCAAACAATGGGATTACTGTAAGGAAAAATGGGGTTGACATTGACAACAGATTTGTTGTTCCCCACAATGTTGACTTGGTAGTTAAATATCAAGCGCACATAAATGTAGAGAAGGCATGCATAAATACGTTTTCAAGTATGTAACAAAAGGATTTGACTGTGCCAAAGCCGGATTCCGTTCTAATTCTTCAGCCTCTAATTCATCCAATGAGACTATCAACGAAATAGATAACTATCTAGAATGTCGTTGTGTCGCACCAAATGATGCTGCTTGGCGCTTGCTGGCATTTGACATTCACCATACAAACCCTTCGGTAGAGAGGCTCCCTGTTCATCTTCCTTTTGAGAATAATGTTATTTACTCGAAAGATGATAATCTTGAGGAAATCATTGAAAATCCAACTAATTCGGCAACTAAACTCACTGCATGGTTAGAGGCCAATGCGCAACACCCCCTAGCTCGAAAATATACCTACATAGAATTTTCTGAATACTTTACTTGGCACTCAGGTCAAAAATACTGGGATTATCGTCGAGGCTCTAGAAAAATTGGTCGAATTGCTCATATCAACCCTTCACAGGGAGAACCTTACTATCTAAGAATGTTGCTGCACATTTCCAAAGGTCCAACATCCTTCGCTGAAATTTGAACCGTGTCTGGTCATGAATATCCCACATTTCGTGCTGCATGTGAAGCTTTAGGTCTCCTTGGTGATGATCGAGAGTGGTCCAATGCATTAACAGATGCAGCTCAATGGGCCTTACCTTTCCAACTACGCCAACTATTTGTCACCCTATTGCTCTTTTGTGAGGTGACAGATCCTAGAAAACTTCTCGATGAACATGCTTCCAAATTGTCTGAAGATATCACACGTCGGTTTAGTCAGAACTCTTCTCAAATGACCAATTCCTCAGCAAACATTTATGTTACATCGTGCCTTCTTATTGAGTTGGATAAGCTTCTACGAGATGCAGGGTATTGCTTATCCCATTTTAATTTACCCCTGCCAAATGACGTTGGAAGTGTATCTGCACAAAATAGGCTTCTACTGGACGAGCTTAGCTATGATTTTACTAACATGGCAAACACACTAAATGATGACATTTCAAGGCTAAACAACAACTAGAGAGAAGCTTTTAATGCCATCTATAATTCCACAATAAATGATGAAGGTCGGACAGTCTTTGTTTATGGCTATGGAGGAACCGGGAAAACATACTTATGGACTACATTGCTCAATTCTGTAAGGAGTCAAGGAAAAATTGCTTTCGCAGTTGCATCATCAGGAATTGCTTCTTTACTGCTCCCAGGAGGCCGTACACCCCATTCTCGCTTTAAAATTCCTTTGGATATTTCTCAGAATTCAATGTGTAATATTAAAAAAATACTCACCTGTCCGAGCTTATCCAAAAGACTTCACTCATTGCTTGGGATGAGGCCCCTGTTAATCACAAGTACTGTTTTGAAGCATTGAATCATACTCTTATAGATATAATGTCAGAAGTTAGGGCAAATGCAGAAGACAAACAATTTGGAGGTATAACTGTAGCTCTTGGTGGAGATTTCCGCCAAACACTGAAGGATAGTTTCTCTTAAATCTTTGTTCGTTCTTTTCAAGAGTCATGGTTTTAGCTTGTTGCTATCCTCTCAAATTCTTTTTGATCATGAGTAATTTGTTCTATATCTATCCGGAGCTTTTTAGAGTAGTTATCATTTCTCAATCCTCAGAAGGCCACATTTCAGAAGATTTCTTCGTTCTCAGCTTTCAACTGTTGTTCTCAAATTCTTCTCAATTGTTGTCCCTTTGTTCGTATCTCAATTGTTTTCGGTGCTTCATTCAAATCTTCTATCAGGCGGATCATGATCTCTTCATTCTCACGTATCTTCATTCATTCATGGTATCCTCATCGATTTCAAATTCTTACCAGTGGTTGTTTAAGACTTCTTCAAGTTTTTGCCCAATCTCTCTCAATTCATTCTCAAGAAGAATAAGTGGTGTGTAAAATATGTTGCTTGTCATCAATTTAACTAGATGAAGGATAAGCATAACATAATTCTTATTCTTGTTGGTAAGGTGATTTCATTCCTTCTTACGGAGTGTTCATGGCATCAAATTCTTGGTTCTAAGTTCTTCATTTTTTTTATTTTCTGGAGTTCCAAGTTTTCTCAAGTATCTTATCGCGGAGCTTTATCTAAATCTTTGCTAGTTCATAATCTTATTCTTTTCAACCTTCATTGTTTTGATCATTCTTTTGTATACGGAGGTTCTTCATGGTGATCGTCAAGGATTTTGTTCATTCTCGAAGTGTTCTTCAAGATTCTTGTTGGTAAAGCTCAAGTATTCCTTATCTTGCATTTCTAAGTTCAATTCCTTCTCCATTGTCTTTTGAGACGGTGTTATTAAATTCTTGATTATGAGGAGTCTCGAAGGAAATTAGTCAAGAATGAGATAAGCAAACCCATCATTTCTTTTGGAGTTATCTTGGATCGGGTTTCACCTAAAGTGTTTCCTATTGATTGTTGATATCATGGTACAAATCAAGTTCCAAATTCTCAATGTATCCTCTTGGTGAAACAAGTTTTGCATATCTTGTTGCTTCCAAGTAATATTTGTTTCCGTTAGTGGCTGGTTATCACCTCATTATTTTGAGATGTTGTCTATAAGCCCACAACAAGCTTATTCTTTTCGTTGTTGGTTTTTCAACAACTTCGTTCAACCTATGCCTCTCAAATTCAGTTGTGGTAGAAGTTGTCAATTATTCTCCTTTCTCTTCTCTCCAATTATCTAGCTTCTATTCTTTTGTCCGGAGGAATTGTGATGTTGATCTCTTCGAGTCATCATCCCGTGTTAACAAGATCTTCTTTCCTTGCTTGTCCATTTTACCGGAGTGTTGTGTTCCCTTGTCAAGTTCTCTCCATCTTATCAAGTTTTGCCTCTCGTTCCTACTGGAGTGCTGCCGAAATTTCTGCTGAATTCTTGCTTGTTCCCCATACCATTCTTCATCCCTTTGCAACCTTCATAGTTCGTTGGTTCACACGTTTGTCAAAGAAGCAACTAAGTTTCACCTCTTTCTCTTTCACTTTCTCTTCCCCTTCTCATTCTTAGATCTCGGGACGAGATCCTCGTGTAGTGTGGGAGAGTTGTAATAGCCTGACACTGACACGCGTGATACCCGGTAATAGGATCACTCCCCGTTAATCTCGCAGTTTCCTCGCATCCTCACACTTGTTCTTTTGCACCGCCATCTCAATGAGTTGTCAGAACTGGAACGTTGCCGCGACACCATTTTGTTTTCGTTGCCGTAGCACCCATTTCTTTCCGTCATGGCGACAAATGCCCCTATCATATTATATGTTCATATTTTCTTAAATTGCATCGATATGATCATGTCATCCGCATCCATGTAAAAAACATTTATAATATTGTTTGAAATCAAAATTGCCTGATGCCATGCTAAAATGATTTATTTCATAACTAAATAACCATAGCTCCGATTAAGATGAACCACATATGTTACTCTACTAAAATTTTTGTAGAATAACATGGTGACATTTATTTTACTGTTTGAAAACTCTAAAATATGCTTAGGACAGATGTGGACCAAAATCTTCATTTGCATATGAGGCCGTTCTGGAATTGTTATTCGTTGCTTCCGGCCTCATTTAAAGTGCCCAGGTGATGTAGTTGTTTGTGCTTCACCTATTGCATGTTAAACAACATTTAATATTGATGAGTACCTAACGAGAGTGAACTAAGTAATTCGAACATGGAGTTTCGTCAATATATTGCATATTGAACTTCACTTAACGTGTAGTAGTTATTCTTTGCTCTTGCTATGCCATGCATGTCTTGCATATTAAAATCGGACATGCATCATATTTGATTGAGCATCATGCCATGCATATGTTGTGGTGTTTATCATGTGTTGATTGTTGTTTCCGGATTGTTCTTCTCGATAGAGTACCGAAAGTGTTTGGAGTGTGAGGATTCGTTCGACTACGTCTCATTCGTCTGCTTCATGGATTCGTTCTTCTTACAAGCGGGATCTCAGGCAAGATGACACATTTCTATGGATACCACTACTATGATTGCTATGCTAGTTGTCTCGTTTCCATCGTTATGTCTCGCTAACTACCACTTGTTTGTCAAGCCTCCCAACATTGCCATGATAAGCCTCTAACCCCTTCACATCCTAGCAAACCTTTGTTTGGCTATGTTACCGCTTGCTCAGCCCTTCTTATAACGTTTCTAGCTGCAGGTGCAATTGCTTCCATGTGTCAACATGGACATTCTTTTGTTATCGCAATATTATTGCTATTTAATTTAATGCACATATATACTTGGTAAAGGGTGGAAGGCTTGGCCTTTTGCTCGGTGTTTTGTTCCACTCTTGCCGCCCTAGTTACTTGTGAACCGGTGTTATGTTCCATAATTGAGTGCTCCTAACATGCTTGGGGTTGTTATGGGGATCCCCTTGATTTTCGTTTTAGGATAAAAATCGTCTGACAAGGCCCAACATTGGTACTATATTTTCCCAACATAATAATACTGACCACCGTTTCTAAAGTATAGGGCGACATGAACCCGAGGAGTAACTTAACATAATACAGTGGGGCCAGTGCTGCTGGTGCTGGTCCAAAACAAAGCACTGTGCGGGGCCAACCCAGGGCAACTCGGGTGATGTCTATCAGGCCACTATACACGAGCTTATCCGTTGTGTCCTGAGAATGAGATACGTGCCTCCTATCGATATCGTCGACATGCTGGGCGGCCTTGCTGGATTTGTTTTACCTTTTTCGAACGTCTTGTGTGAGGAATTCCGAAAATACTTTGGGCTATCTCAAGGTTGTGGTTTTCCAATGGAATTGCCTAAGAAATCGCGAGATTCGTGGTCGAGGTTATTCCCGCTGAGAGTGGTTAATTTGTGATGGATGGGTTGGAGCACCCTGCAGGGTTAAATCTTTTGGAAAGCCATGCACATGGTTATGTGGCAGCTTGGAAACTTTGTTTAACACCCAGTCATAGTAAACTTGAAGTAAACTCGACTAAAATACACCAACGGTGTGGGTAACCGTGACTGTCTCTTCTCGTCAGTCCTTATCCGAGACAGAACATGGTGAGGTAATGTTTGACGTAAGTAGGTGTTCAGGATCATTTAGTGATCATTAATAGTTCACACCCGTTATGCGTAGACCATCATACTTTACTTTCAGTATTCATAAGTTAGCCACTCAAATAAATACTTAGTTGCTTGCTACAGCCTCACCACACTACAAGAAACATTTTAATACATGACGGTAACAATCCGTCATGGGCCAGGAGAAAACTGTCATGGGTGCCCATCCATGACGGATTAGAAATCCGTCATGTATATCGCGTCATAATTTGACATCACATTGACCATGATAGTCCTGGTCCGTCATGAATTTGCCCCAGGCTCGCCCAAGGCCCAAACCATTGTGACGGAACAATCCGTCATGGACTTACGTCGTGTAGGATTTTCAATTGACCATGTGGAATGACGTGGTAGCCTACGTGGACACTATTTTTTTTCACAAAAATCATCATGGACTTAAGGGCAATTTAAATTTATTTTAGTCCATTAGCCTATTTCATTTGGCCCAATTTTCACAGAGTACATTTTCAAGCAAAATGCGCTGCACAAATCATAATGCCAACTTTCGCCCAAGACAAATATTTACAAAGTTTCATACATACACTACTGGAATTAGCAACTTTGCCGTCTGCCAAGGCTGACGGCAAAGGCATGCATGGCAGACAGCAAAGGCCTTTGCCGTCAGCCAGCAGACGACCCCACATCCGGCTGAACAGGCTATGGTAAAGGGCACTTTGCCGTCTACTGGCGGACGGCAAAGATCCAAAGGTACAAAGGTCTTTGCCGTCTGCTAGGAGACGGCAAAGGGCTTCGCCTAGGTAGCTGCCACGTGGAAGCTTTGTTGTCTGCTAGCAGACGACAAAGATGCAAAGTTCTTTGCTGTCTGCCAGCGGACGGCAAAGCAACCACATAGGCCAGCCCAGTGCCCACCCAGGTTGCACAGGTAGCTGCCACATGGCAGCTTTGCCGTCTGCTGGCAGACGACAAAGAGCCTGTATAGCCCCTGTTTTTTATGTTTTTTCTTAAATTCATTCAATTTCACAGAATTTCATATATATATATATACACACACACATTTGAAAATACTTTCAACAAGCATACCAACACATATCGAACAACAAGTTTCTAACAACAAGTTTCCAACAACATATCCAACAAATTTCCAACAACATATCCAACAACAAAGTTCATCGTACAAAATCAAAACAAAAAGGAAGCACAAGGAGAATAGTAGACTCCATCAACGCAAGCTTCCTCATCTAAAACAAATCTGCAAATTGGGAAAGAAGAAAGTTAGAAGAAGAAGAAGAAGAAGACTAGCTAGAAGAAGAACAAGAAAAACAAGAAAAAGAAGAAGAGGAAATTTTCTTCTCTTTCTTTTTCTCCTTTACTCTTCTTTATCTTCTTCTTCTAACTAAGATAGGTAAAAATGCCATTTTTTAGTTAAGCTAGGTAAAAATGCTAAAGAAGTCATGCTTAATTACGAAAAAAGACTTGTCGTTGTGACTTACTGTATTCACTTCGAAGGTCTCATCCAGCATGATGCTGAAGCGCCTACCACCAACTAGGTGAGGCTTCTCACACAGGCCGCGCTCGTCTTCGCAATATTCGCACATAACGAATTCCCTTTCGACGTCAGACATTTCCTATGTTCATATATCCAAAATTCCTAGGTTATAACTACACTAATTATAGAAAAACAACATTATATAAAAAAAATTCAAAACTCATCTAATTAACATTCATATATCTAAAATTCATCTAACATTTCTATACATCTAATTAACATCTAAGCTTTCTATGTTTCTATACATCTAATTAATGCACTATTAAGAAGGTAACTAAACACATAGATCACTATTATAAGCACGGGTTAACTTTCGGTCCATGGAGTCTTCCTTTCTACACTCATCTCACGTGGTGTATATGTGGTTCGCACTCCCTCTCTGATATATGGTGGACAACTCCCTCACAGATATTTCGACCGTCGGTGTTGGTCGCTTCCCCTCCTTCTCTCGTGCATTACCAAGGCATATCACGATCGTGCATTACCAAGGCATATCGCGAGAAGAAGGAAAGGAAGCGACCCACACGACAACAATCGCCGTCCTTCCTTCTTGAACAGACCAAAAGTCACTCAAGGAGCCCCGGCAGACTGAAAGTCAGCCCGTTACAAATTTTAAGATACAACATCAAAATATTTTTAATACATGGTCCGCTTTTTTCTATGCAAATTTATTCTATGCAAAAATTCAGCATTCTTAATATATGTTTGCGTGGCATCACTAAAGAAGTTTCTTAATATATGTTCGCAAATACATCACTTAATATATGTCGGGGGTCGGTGGTGTCAGTGGTCGGGGGGCGATGGCATCGGTGGTCGGGGGTGGGGGGTGTCAGGGGTCAGTGGCGTCGGGGGTTGGGGGTCGAGGGTCGGTGGCGTCGGAAGTTGGGGGTTAGTGGCGTCGCGGAACGGGGGCTCTTCTCTTCTTCTTCTTCTTCATCATCATCATCATCATCATCATCATCATCATCATCATCATCATCTTCTCCTCCTCCTTCTCCTTCTTCTTCTTCTTCTCCTCTTCTCCTCCTCCTCATCATCATCTTCTTCTTCTTCTTCTTCTTCTTCTTCTTCTTCTTCTCCTCCTCCTCCTCCTCCTCCTCCTCCTCTTCTTCTTCTTCTTCCTCATTTTCTTTTTTTTTTCATCTTTCTTCTTTCTTCTTCTAATTATGTAAATCTAATCTAAACTAAACCTAAACCTAAACCTAAACCTAAACTAAATATAAACTAAACCTAAACCTAAAAAAAAAGAGGAGAAGAAGTTCACCTTGGAGGGGAGGAGGGGGCCGGTGGAGGGGGCCTGTACGTGGAGGAGGGCCGCCGTAGGGGAGGGGGGCGGCGCCGCGGCCTGCCTCATGGTGGGGCTCGGGCGGCCGCCGTTGGGGAGGGGGTCGGGGGCGGCAGGGGCGATGGCCAGCGAGTGCGACATGGGCGGTGGGGGTCAAGGGCGGCGGCCGGCGGGTGTGGGGGTTGGGGGTGGTAGGGGCGGCGGCCGGCGGGTGCGGTGGGGGAAGCAGGGGCGACGGCCGGCGGGTGTGGGGGTCGGGGGTGGCAGGGGCGGCGGCAGGCGGCGGTGCGGCTGCAGGGCGGTGGGGGTCGGGAGGAGCGGCCGGCGGGTGCGGTGAGGGCGCAAGGGGCGGCGGGTGCGGTGAGGGCGCAAGGGGCGACGGTGGAGGTCGGGTGCGTTGTGGGTTGGGGGAGGAGAGAGAGGCAGAGAGAGAAGAGAGAGAGGAGGTCACGACGTTAATTAGGTAGCGTTTTCTTTGTCGTCCGCTAACAGACAGCAAAGAAAGTGGCCGTTAGCTGGTTCTCGTCAGTGGGCCCACCTCCCTCTAGCAGACGGCAAAGAAGCTTTGCCATCCGCTAACAGACAACAAAGAAAGTGGCTGTTAGCTGGTTCTCGTCAGTGGACCCACCTCCCTCTTTGTCGTCCGCTAGCTGACGGCAAACCTCCTTTGCCGTCTGCTAGCGGACGTCAAAGAAGTGGCTGATGGCAAAGAGCTTCTTTACCGTCAGCTAGTTATTTGCCGTCGGTTTTCTGGAAACTGATGGCAAAGAGCTTCTTTGCCGTTCGCCATCTGACGGCAAATATCTGGCAGAGGACAAATTTGCTGATTCCAGTAGTGATACATATATTAATCAACATGCAATCATCCGCAGGTGTCTACAACATAGTAGTTTACAAAATCAATCAATATGCAATCATCCACAGGTATCTACAACATAGTAGTTTACAAAATCCTTCAAGAAATGATAATTTTACAGCATAGATTGACAATATATCACTCAGCAGAGTTAGAAAACAGTACTATCCAGCTCACACAAACATGACATTTAAACTATTGAAGTTATTATTCATCTTGTCATCGGCCCTCCAGATGGAAACTATGTATCGTGTCATGAGTATTGTGATTGGCAGCACCAAGTAGCCCACCAATCATACCTAGCATATTTACAAGACCATTAGATATTGTTAGGTATGATAGGTATAAGTAAGAGAATTGCAAGAAATGTAAAAAATGAGCTCACGTGTTATCCAGAATTCTTAAATCTTACACTGCTACAAACGAGAATAACATAGTTTCTACTACATACAAGTTTCATTTAGACCCGTATTAGTTAAGGCAACCAAGTTATGAGTAAAAAATGAAATGTTAAGCACTTTGCACATCATCCAAACAAGAAACGAAAGAACACTTGTCTGACAAAGGGTGACAATACATAATGCAGTGCACAAGATTTATCCAATTGTCATATGTGTAGCGATCCTTGAGATGTAGTCACTTCAGCAAAAGCATTTCAGTACAATAGCAAACAACAACAATTCAACACCAATAAATAGAGTACTTTTATATTTGACAAACAATACATATTTAATTCAGCTGACCTAGATCAAAAGCTTTAAGAGGATATATATTAAATAACAATTAGAAATAAGTGTGTAGATTTCTAACTTTAGTAATGAAAGGTTGCACGGTTAACACTCTTAAGAGCATTTCGTGATTTTAAATTTTAATTAATAAATGAAATTAATTAGGGCCCTACCCAAAGACATGATTACACAATTGTTACTCGATTGGGTCAACCATTGTAAGATGACATTACCAGGCTAACAACACCTCTGAAACGACTTGAAGAAATATATGTGCAGATCTATAGAAAAACATAACTTCAAAGCACTAGCACTTTCATTGCCCCGATTGTAGTTACTTCAAACGCGAAGATTAACAAAAAGTAAGCTAAGGTACTGTTGGCATCTTATCAAAAAGCATATAGGAATAAAACACGAGAAACTTGTTTATTGCATCATTTACTAGAATTTTCCATAACATAGCACTTGCTTGCAGACATTGGACTAGTCTGTAAAGAAAATCAATTGTGAGTATTATGCTCACTTTAATCCACTTTACATTGTTGTGGTCATTTTAATTTTCTGAACAGACACATGTCAAGGAAAAATGTGAGGAATGTATTAAGAACTTAAATATAAGAATATTGCGAAATACATAGTTATTGTACAATGTGGGGTCAACTTTATGTTTCCAAAATTCTCAAAGGATGGTCACTCCATTTAGAAAAAAAAAAACCTAGCATTTATTGCTAGAAATGTTTGGCCACTACTAAAGTACGTAATCCATGTTGGAACATCGCACCCCACTATCTGCCACAAATATTACTTGGACAAAATGGTCAGCTAAGTAGATCCCATGGAGATAAATCAAGAGTTGTCAGAATTTGATGTTCAGTGGAAGGATAAGATACCATAGTACTCATCTCCTCGGCAAAGAGACGGATAGCATTGTCACCCGCCCCACTGGCAATAACATCCTTGCTGCATGCACAGAGTAGCAAGGAACCAAGAGAAGCATCTCATGCGCATTTACTTATTAAACTAGTTGCTTAACTAACTAGCAGATTTCACAAATTCTACATTGCTACTTCTTTTGGTGCTAGTCTATCGTTGGTTGTAACTTGCGAGTATCACAAACGAAGTGGCCACGTTTTTTGTACCATGGTTCAGTCCAAGAAGAGCTCCTGGACAACTATGCTAGTGCAGAGCAGCAATCACTTGGAACTAAAAGAAAAAGAAAGCGAGATGGTCAACCTTCTTGTTCCGTGGGGAATCATGGTGGTCGGGGCGGACGACCTCGCTGTCGAGAACGTCCAGCTCGTCAAGCTGGAGCGTGGGGCACCGGTCGTCACCGTCCATGGAACTGGAGAGGCCGAGAGCTCCTGCTGATCTGAATCAACGCAAAAAAATTTGATTGGTGATGGGAGAGAGAAATAATGAATGGATGAGAAAGGAACGCGGGGGAGTAGGGAGGGACCTTGTGCGGGGCATCGGCGTCGTCGGCGAGGTCAAGCTCGTGCCTCCCGCAGGTCACGGTCAAACTCCGGATGACGAGGTAGCTGCGCGGCCTAGGAGACGTAGGAGGAGGCCCCTGCAGCAGATCGATGCCCCGTGTCGCTGGTTGTGAGAAGCAGAGGCGCGCCGCATCAACTATGTTTGGCTGCCGCTTCTATCGGGCCGCTTCGGCCGCCATCGCCATGGATCGCCATGGAAGTGGGGCGGTGGAGGCGAAGGACGGGGACAAGGAGATGCGAGATATGGAGGCAGAGGACGGGGACGAGGAGATGTGTTGTGTGGCGGCGGCAGATGGAGAAAAGAGATAAGGGAGGGGAGTGTGTTAGGGTTAGGCTTTATATGGGAAACGTTTAGGGCTTCGGTTTTTGGTGGGTTTTTGGGCTGTACTAGATCGTTCATGACGGTTTCTGAAATTGTCATAAAAAATCCGTCATGTATTAATAGTTTTCTTATAGTGTCACTTAACCATACCTCACTCATTAAGTTTTGCTAGTCTTGATATCCTTGAAAATGAGATTGCTGAGTCCCTGTGGCTCACAGATTACTACAACAACAGTTGCAGGTACAAGTAATGCAATGATTTGACGTGAGCGCGATGCTTGTTTTGATTTGGAGTTCTTCTTCTTCTTCTTCTTCATCAATCTAGGATGGGTTTCAGGCGGCAGCCTGGGATAGCAAGGATGAATGTCATTTTATCGTTTGATTTCGTCCGTAGTCAGATCCTGCTCTTTTGTATGATGTTTAAATATGTTGTTGTATTGATGTGATCTTGATGTAGCTTGTGGCGAGTGTAAGCCAATTCCATATACTCGTCTCTTCTGTACATGTACTTGTAATGATATCCATTCTTGCGGAACGACGAGATGCGCTTCTATCCCTATCGAGGCCCTCGAGCTGAAATAAGGATAGGATCGCATCTTGGGCGTTACAGATCTTCCCACCTGCTATGACGTTGAATTCTTTGATAAGTGTGCCCTTGGACTTGATGAGAAAGAAATGAGGGGCGTGGTCATCAATTCTGATTTCATCAAGGACGAGCTGCATTCGTGGGTACAATGAGTTAGATCCACTTGATGTGAAAGCCGAATGCTGTTATAAGCTAGACAGGGATTCGGCCCCCGTCGGGGAGGAACCCACGGGGATCGACGGGGTTTCGACCCAATCCCTGGGGGGATAATCCAACACAAATGTAGGGAAATGAACTTGGTATACCTGCGAGTCCCGGGGCATCATGCGCGCCTCTGCCATGCCCCCGGTGGCGGCGACAGCGGCAAGGGTGGCGAGGAGGAGGAGGATGCTCTGCTTCGTCATTCGAGGAGGAGGAGGCTCTGCATCGCCAAAACCTCGTGGGTGAATGGCGAAACAAGATGCAGTCCTCGCTTTTGTAGTGGAGGAGATTTCTTCATTTGGCTTGAAATCGGCAAATCGGCACGAGGATTTGGTGACTTGAGATGATTTGCCGATTGTTGACGACGAGAACGGGAGTAATAGCTGATTTGCCGATTGTTGACGACAAGAAGGGGAGGGGGTCCCCTCTTGTCGACGACGAGAAGAGGAAGAGAAAGGTTGCCTCTTGTCGCCAAAACCTTGTGGGTGGATGGGCACACATGTGGTTCGGCTCATGTGGGGTCTCGTGGGTGGACGGGACGGGTGTCGCCAGATCGAGTCTTCACTTCAACATGCTGCCGAGACCCGCCGCCATCAATGTTTAAGATGAAGCACTGCTCCACCAAAGAAGCCGACCACTCGTCCCTCGGGCCCGTGTACACCTCCAAGAATGACCCCCCCAAGGGGGAAACGACACAAGAGCGCCCCTGTCATCCGATCTAGTGATCTAGGGTTTCCCCCGGAGGTAGCAGATAGTGGCCTAGAACTTCTCCTCGGCGATGCCTTCAAGAAGGGAACACCGCAAAATAGTGTCGCCACCGTCGGCTTTGGCAGCTAGCCGACAGCAGGTTTTCACCCGGATCTGTTCGAAGGGCCTCCATCAAGCATCGCGTGCACGGACCGCCGCCATCTCTGCCGGGGACTGGACGAAGGATCCAGGCCACTGCTGACTGGCCACGGCACCACCATGGTGCCTAAGCCGGCGTCGTCAGGCCCACCATACCCGCCTGTAGACGCCTTCCAGATCTGCCGGCCCGCCGAAGCCCGCGATCTGGGCCACCGCCACAGGGGCTCTTCAGCCACGGGAAGAACGTGCCTATGCTGTCGCCGTCACACTCGGCACCGGCTACCCACCGCTCCTTGCCTTCGATGCACCGCCGAACCATGCGTCGTCGCCACCAGGAGATCACCACCACCGCGCGAGGGGGAATGCCCTACCGCCGCCATCACTGGCCAGGGCTTCGCCGGCATGGCCTCAGGCGGCGACAAGAGGGAGGAGACGAGGGAGGAGGCCTTGGGCCGGCGACGGAGGGTTTCCCTCCCGTGTGTCCTAGGGTTGCCCCCCGAATAATACATGTTGAAAGATCATTCCTACTCCTACTTGTTTTCCTCGGTTAAATTTACCTCTTGTTTTAAGTGATTGGCTACAACAACTTAAGTCACACACAATAAGTGACGTATTTGCTCCTTGTACAGTGCCACTGAAAAGTCTCGTCAAATATTTTGGAATATTTTCCGTAAAATATTGTGATCTTCATTTAAGAAAATTGAAACCCAAATAAAAATATTGTCTCGTCCTTGTCATTAAGAGGCCACGTTTTGTCCACCAAAGGCTTGACTCCCAGAAGCATAGAGAATCTATAACCGGATCCCTCATACCCATCTCAAACGGCCGGGCAGGCCGCCCGGTCACTAACCGGTTGCCAAATTGCGACCCAACCGAACGCCTTAAACGGACCTTAAACGTCCTGCCTGACTAGCACCCCTGATATCCAGCTTAAATATGAGACGGATATGGGGGCGCCCAGGCACGCCTACCACGTCGGACCCGAGAGCCTTTCCCCACCGCAAATTGCACCAAATTCACCGGCAAAACTTCCGGATCCATTTTCTCTTTCTGTCTTCTTCCTCCTTCGTCCCGTCCATCTCGTAGCTTCATTGTCGCACACGCTCTGTATCCGTTCATAGCCTCTGTTCAGACAGCTTCAGCAGAGCAGTCTTCTGTGCCGTCCTCGCTGCGGGGTACATTGTCGCTGGCCCGGAAGACGTCGTGCCACGTCTGGCAACACTCTGGGTCCGCTTTGCACTGGATGTGTTCGGCACATTGTCTGACCGGATTTTTTTGTCAATATTTTATGGGAAAACCATGGATTATGATGCTTCGTCCGGCGTGGAGCATGGACCGACGGAGCTTGATCAAATGATTGAGGACCAGTTCTTCGATTCATCGGATTCGGACAAAGAAGTGGACATGATCATGCTTATGAGCATGCAAGAGGAAATGCACCGACAAGTGGAGCATATTCGTAATTTCAAGGGCTCAATCAAAGAGAAAAGAGTGATCAATCGGGGTAGGGTATCCATAGAAAAGTTACTGCACAAGGACTACTTTGCTCCGAACCCAACTTTCCTGGATGATCCATGGTTTCGTCACTGTTTTCGCATGCGAAAACCATTATTTTTGTGGATTGTGGATGGAGTGGAGGCACACGACGACTACTTCAATCTCACAAGGGATTGCTACGGTCAATTCTCTTTCTCTGCCAAGCAGAAGTGCACGGTTGCTCTGAGAATGCTTGCACTCGGTATTGTCGTAGATGCCATTGGTGAGATGGTCAGGATGGGAAAGATCACATGCCTGAAGACTAATGCCAAGTTTGCCCGTGTTGTGGTCGAGGTGTTTGGAGTAGAGTATCTGAGAGAACAAAATGCACAAGACATGGAGAAGTTGTTGGCTATTGGACATGCCAAATGGTTTCCAGAAATGCTGGGATCAATTGATTGCATGCATTGACAGTGGAAGAACTGCCCCCAAAGCATTGTGAGGAATGTTCAAGGTCACACCTGAGAGGCCACCATCATACTAGAAGCGGTGGAATCAAATGACTTATGGATTTGGCATGCCTTCTTTGGAATTTTGGGTTCTCACAACAACATCAACGTGCTTCAACGATCTTCGGTGTTCAAGCGGCTTTGCAATGGGGAATCACCAACGTGCAACGACACCATCAATGACCGAGACTACAACATGGGATACCATCTTGCTGATGGCATCTATCCTCAGTGGGCTGCATTTGTGAACACCATATCCGAACCACAGGGCAACAAACAAAAGCACTTTGCATCAATATGGGAAGGAGCTAGGAAGGATGTGGAGAGGTCATCCGGAGTGTTGCAAACTCGTTGGGGAATTGTTCGTGGGTCTGCAATGATGTGGGAATCTGAAACTTTGTGGTTGTTGATGACATGTTGTGTTATTTTGCATATGATTGTCGAGGATGAGGATGATGGTGTATCCCAAACCAATGATTTTGAAGCACTTGACGAACAAGTCAAATCCTGGAAGATCAAGATGCAGCTCAGCTTATGAACTTTTTGCAGATGCATCATAATCTCCGAGATCATCAGATGCACGTGCTACTACTAAATGGTGTGGTGGAGCATATGTGGACCCACAATAAAAACCAAATAGCAGGTGATTGATTATGCACTTCAAATAAATTTATGTAGACACTATTTATATTCGGTAGCAACATTTGTTATTTACGTGTGACAATGGTTATGCTTCCACGATGGATGTGCATGGTTTTGCATGGATTTAGGAGTCCGGATATAAGATATGTGGATGTATGAAGCGATATATAAGGAACCATCCGGATGCGTCCGTGAACGTGCCTAGTTACGTCCGTGAACATATAGGAGTCCGGATTTGCCTGGGCCGACTCTAGATGCTCTTACATAGCTGGGCCTATCTTGCTCCCTCCATGGATGCGTGATGAAAGAAAGGGTATAAACTGCGGAAATTGGCTTTGGGTGGTAGGTGCATATGCACCCATTGTGCAAATACACATTTTTAAAAGTTAAAAAATTACAACTTAGTACTAACTCGCAGTTAACCGATGTGGAGCTAAACCTTGATCAAATTTCAACAGTCATCGCCGTGTCGTTTTATTGACTAACGGGGAGGCAGACACCTCCAGACATCCACCCACCGACAAAGGACGAACGTCGTACCCTTCCCAAACTGTTTCATCCGCCAGCCAACTGCCGCCCTACTCATTCCTTTAGGTACAGTGAGCAGTGGATGAACTCAGGCACTGACGTGCCACATACCCCATCCCTAAGTTTATTTCTTGCCTCCCTGGTGGCGTCGCCTCCTTATCGAATGTCCCCTTTGGTATGCTCCCAAATTGCCTACGTCAGCCGGCCTTGTCATCACTGCCTCAAGCCTGGTCGTCCCTTGCTGTCGCCACTATCATGTTAATATGGGATTGGAGTGAGAAGTGGCTATTGCTTGGGCCAGCAAAGACACAACAAGACAAAAAGATTTTATTTATGTGGAATGGTTGCATCGTTGTTTTACTCAAACGTTTGTGCGGGCCACGACTGTCAGTGAACAGAGAGCCGCATTATCGTGAGGGACGTGCTCCTGCTCGACCAGGATGACATTTTGAGATGCCTCCATGGACGTCTCCACTGCCGCCTTATCTTATGTGTTCGATGTGCCAGTGATGTTAGTGTTTTGGCCATGAATAACTTCATTACGGAGGAACAAATGTGCAAACTCTCCTACCCACCGGATTCGGAATCTAGAAGGGGTAGGTAGGAGTCAGAGTCCGTCATGTCGACCAGCCGGGAAGCAGCATTTCCGATGCAGAGTGTCGGTGAACATCCCAGAAGTTGCCTATCAGCCGGCTCCACTGGCTGACGTGGAGCAGAATCTTGGATGCACAACCGGCCGGAGGTGTTGGCGAGGATGTGCAGGCTCCCGATGGAGAGCAATGCGCCATCAGGGAGCACGATGGAGGCAGGATGCCAGGCTGAATCATTGGTTATGTTGTCTTGCGTGCCAAAACGCATGACCTGCCCAGACATGAGCATGCCATCGGTGGACGTACATGATCTCGCCTGGATCGCAACTCCAGCGTGTATGGGATCCATGAATCTATATGGAGCAATGCCTACAAGGAGGATTAAATGCTGACATCATCAATGAGGTCACTACTTGCATCCATTACGGTTAGAGACGGCATGCGAAAAAACTCATCTAGGGTTCCAAAAACTCGTCTCACTGCACCGCTGCCTGAGTCCGAAATCTACCATCAGGTTTTGTACCAAACTACACGTCGATTGCCTGCGTTTGCTGGCCCGGTCGTGTTGACCACGTCCCCTCTTGTCTGCGGAGGGTTTGCATGGCGGAGGGATGGACAAGGGAAAAGAGAAGGATGATGTGCCACTGATGACGGCCCGTGGATCGGGCAAAGGAAGTGATGAAGGTAATAACCCAGTCCCGAGGAGTGATCTAGAAGACTCGCGATCTTGAACCTCCATGGGGAGGAGGAGGAAGACCAAGATCTATCAGGAGAAATTGATGAACTGATGGATGGGGTGTGATGGTTATGCATCTTTGGGGTTCATACAACTAAACCCTTTAGCCGAGTCGCTACATTTAAATATCTAAGTAATGCCTGGGCGTCAGCACAAGGAGTCACATTCAAAACTATAGACTCAAATTTGTTCTTCGTGCAGTTCATGTCTCTTGGAGACTGAAACCGCGTTATGGGCAGTGGACCATTAGATGACCATTACCGCCGCCAGAACAAGCCCCCAACGCACCCCTATGGCCGCCCCACTATTGGAGCCAGCTTGACTTTGCTTGTCAATGACAGTCAGGAAGTCTTTATGCACGTGCCCGTAAGGACCAGCATGCTTAAGCCATATGTCGTCGTTGAACCCTTGAATATATTTAAAGCATCTAACACCAAATCTTGCAACATGATGAAAAACTCTAACCTCACCATCTCAAGGAGACAACATGAATCTACTTTGAAGCTCTGTCGACTACATCCATATGAACGAACCCAAGGAGGATCGAAGCCCGAAAGACAAACACAAAGAAGAAGTTCCGCCATCCGCCTGAACGCCGCACCTGTGAAGACTAAAAAACAGTAACCTAAAATACTAAACAAAACGGATACAACGAGATTTTCCTCCCTGTCACTGACCGTCGGAGTGGCAAGTAGAGGGAAGGTGAATCCACGAGCTTACTGGTGAATCCTGGAAGGGAAAATTTTCCCTAGTCGCCAAGTGATAGGGAAGATAAAGCTAAAGACGCATTTGGTGGTCTATTCTAATGCAAAAATACACATGCTTGTGCTGCGTTTGGTTTGAGTCCTTCACATGCTCGTACAGACCATAATTTCACATGTGTCTTGCACACACTTGGTTAAAAGTCTTATCCGTTTATTTTCATAATACACATATTAGATAAAAGTTTATAATCGACGGACAAGACACACTTAGTTAAAAGTCTTGTCCGTTAACATTCACTAGCAAATGAGCATGTGGGTTGCAACGGGTGAAAAAACACACACACCATAACCTAATAACCATGATTCCAAACTTCAATAGGTCCATGTCTTTTATTTCAACATATGAGATCTCATATGTGTTTCTATTTATCCTTCTTCCACTCTCGTCGACGGTGGCCTCAGTGTTCACACAATCACTATCCGTTTGAATGTTGTCAATCTTAAGACATCTTCCTCTCGGCATAAGATGATAAATCTATATTTTCTATGAATTTTTTACGAGGCGTGCATATGTAGTTATAGATATTTATTTTTCATCCAGATTTTGCCGATGTGTTTATTTTCAATTTGATCGGTACCAGTATAAATGAAAGACTAATCATGTGCTATGGCTTAAGGTTTCATCTTAAATTGAATTTTTTAAATAGTTAATAGGTAAGATAGTATAATATTTAGATTCTACATATTTTTCTAATAAAATTTCATATATAAAATGTAAAAAGAAGTCCATTTTACTGCCCTGAACAAAATGGGTTGTTTACATAACCCCTGAACTTTTTTTTGGGTTCACTTGACCCCTAATCTTATCAATCCGGTTCAAAAATCGTCATTTGTGGTTTGCACAGATGGTTTCGCTGACATGGCCGAGGTCAAAGTGGTTTTTGACTAGTGGGGCCATGTCATAGCTCCTTTGACTATCGTCTTCCTCAAGCACGCGGTAGATGTGCTCGTCGCCGCCATCACAATGCTCTGCCTTCTTCCTCCTCTGCCATCCACTGCCACACTCTCCCTCCTCTGCGCTCCACCGCAACGCTCGCCCTTCTCCCTTGTCTCCTCTCTCTTGTAACTCATTCTTCCCCCTTTCTCTCGGATTCATGTACCGTAGCAAACAACGCAGAGCGCCGCCTGCCGTGAGTAGCCACCAGCCACCCCTCGCCAAACCACCGTGTCTCAAGCCTCCAACATCTCACGCCGGTCCTCTGCATCAAAGGATTCGAGCCCCGAAGCCCGGAGCCGAACCAATCGAGCTGTCTTCTCCAACTACGGCTGCCGGACGCCGATGATCGATTTGCCGCACACAGACGAGCCCCGGCCTAGCCTGCGCCTCCATTAGACTCGCGTTGATTCTCTCCCGGTTTCCCCTCTCCTCGACAGCTTGGACTCATGTTGTAGCCGTCGTCCCCGCGAGCTGAGCGCCGCCGTCCGCCATGGCCGACATGCTCCTTGTTGCCGAGCTCCCCTTGCGTTGTTCTACTGCCTGCCGTGCTCCCCTTGGTCCGTAGATTCCACACATCAGCCTAGTTTGCTCGTGTTCATGTCGTAACGCCGATGTCGTCGTTGTTGTGGCTTTGCCGCCTCTCAGATCCGTCGCCTGCCCTCTTCCGGACACCTCATGACCTCCTGCGACCAACCATGGACGCACGCGCGAGCACGGGCTACACCCTGGTAACCTCCAACGCCACTGTCGTAGCCTCTAGCGGGACACCGTCGTGATTTGAGGTCGCGGGCGGTTATCCCCGGCCGTGTCGACGTGGCATCATTAGTTTAGGAAGATTAAGCTTAGTCTGAAACACTGACATGTGGGTCCCCTCTATTAATTATGCAATTAGGGCTAAATTAATCCCGTGTTAGTCTCTACACACGGAGATGTGGGCCTCATGTGTCACCTTTGACTTGGCATAGTCAATCTTGACCGGGCCCAGCAGTCAGTGAGACTGTCTAACTGAGAGGGACCTACCTACCCACAGGTCAATTATCGCCTTTGACCATGTCCTGGTTAGCATCCTATCGAGGTAAACAGTCAAGGATGTTTTTTGACCGGTATGGAATAGTTGAGGGGGGAGGGGGGGGGGGGGGTGTATGTGAACCACCAAGTTTCTCCAGGGTAGTAAAATGGATTTTTTTCCATGTTAAATTTGGAGTTGGGGTTAATATATGGATTTTTACAAAAATGAATTAATATGTATTTTGGGTTGATTATCAGAAACTTAAGGGATTTTCTATAAAATAGAATGACGTGTCAAGAATATCTATTTCTTTATTAATAGGTATAGATAATCGACGTATTAGATAAAAGTTTATAATCGACTGATTACATAGTTTACCCTATGTGAAAGCACGTGGTGTGTTGTTTGCCTCTTGTTCTTAGTGACTGCGTTCGTAGTAGAATTTTTTAACTTTTCCAAATGTGTATTTGCACAATGGGTGCATATGCACCTCCTACCCAAAGCCAATTTTCAGAGGGAGAAGGTAAAACAAGGTTTCCTTTCCCTCAACAAGAAAGATACGACATTTTACTCTAGGATGTCTGCTCTTATCCACATGTTTCGTAGTAAAAAAAGCATGTAAAATGATTTGAAAGAGGGTCTTATCTTAAATATTGTGTGTTATCTACAGAAGATAAATAAACATGTTGTATAATGGACTATCTTTTACATGATCCTAAATTAGTGGATTAAATTGAATTTAAAATATTTGGTAAAAAATCATATCATACAGCAGAGAAAATGTCATATAGTATTTGTGAAGAGACCACCTCCTAGCTAAAAGAAGGCAAACCTATTCTTTTCTACCTCTTACAACTTAACAATTATTCTATATGGCATTGCTAAATAGTACCAATTTACGTGTCCTTGATCACCCCATGATTTTAGTTGCTAGAGATACCCTAAGATATAATACATTGCATATCATGTTTGTTGGCCTTCTCTAGATGACATGGAGTGTAGGAATTGGATTTTTTTCAGGAATTTCCTTGCTGGAAAACAAAAATCAATGGAGCTTTCAAAACTTTATGGCCCTTGTTTCATATATCGGACTGGTACTGAAAAATAAAGCAGAGCATTGGTTGGTCCAAAGCTGTGCCCGCGTGATCAGATTGGCGGGAAAAGTTGTACTGAAAAAGACAAGATGAAAGATCATTCCTACTTGTTTTCTTCAATTAAATGCACCTCTTGTTGTATGTGATTGTCTGCAACAACTTACATCACACGCAATATGTGACATATTTTTTTCTTGTACCGTGCTGCTGAAAAGTCAAGCTGTATGCTTTAATACTTGTTGTGGCTAGATGTGTCGTCAGATATTTCGGACTATTTTTCATGAAATATTGTGGTCTCCATTTGAGAAAACACAAACCAAAGTAAAAATATCGTCTCATCCTTGTCATTATTAACAAGCCACACTTTCGGATGGGACATGTTCTATATAGTCGACTAAAGACTTGACTCTAGAAGCCTACATAGCTGGGCCTATCCCTCTCCATCCAAGCATGTTTTTTATAATATGCCCTCCATGAATGTTTGATGATCGAAGGGGCATAAACTGCATGACACTACGAACCCAGACACTAAGATCTACTCCGTCCGTTCCTAAATATAATTCTTTTGAAAGATTTCACTAGAGGGCTACATACAAAACAAAATGAATGAATCTACACTCAAAAATACGTCTATATACATCCATATGTTTATGTACAACCTACAACGGTGCACTCCCTTAGTTCCCAGACACTAAGATCTTCAACCTACAAAGGTGCACATGAAACATAAGCCCTCCATGCATGCTTCGTGACTGAAGGGGTATAAGAGGCAAACAACTCACCACGGACTTCCACACATAGGGTAAAGTATGTAAACCAACTATTATAAACATTTATCTAATCCACCGATTGATTATAAAATTTAATGGATAAGAATTAAAAATTAGTATGTAAGATACAATCGAAGTTATGTCCGTCGAAGTAACCGCGTAAGTACGAGCCCATGAATGACTCAAACCAAACGCAGCACATGCATGTGTGTTTTTGGCATCAGAATAGGCCAGCAACCACCAAACACGTCTTTAGCTTTTTCTTCCCTATCCCTTGGCGACTAGGGAAAATTCTCCCTTTCAGTATTGCCAGTGAGCTCGTGCATTCACCTTCTCCCTGCCTGACACTCCGACGTTTAGTGATGGGGAGGAAAATCCCGGTGCATCCGTTCTGTTTAGTATTTTAGGTTAGGTTTTTTTAGTCTTCGCAGTCACTCACAATGTACGGGCGGATGGCGGCGCTTATTTTACGAGTTTGTCTTTCGGGCTCCGACCCTTCTCGAGTTTGTCCATATGGATGTAGTCGACAGTGCTCCGAAGTAGATTTCTGTTGTCTCCTTGGGGTGGTGAGGTTAGGGTTTCTCATCATGTTGCAAGATTCGATGTCAGGTGTTTACATACATTTTAAGGGTTCAACAACGACAACTACGGGGCTTCAACTTGCTAGTCCTTAGGGGCAGGAGAGCTACATTCTTTTATCTGGGCAGGCCAAAACGGACCAGGTTGAGAAATACCATTGAAATTTGGTCCAATGATCCAGATTATGAACTAATCTTGACTGAAATCTTCTCCGGTTGGGCAGGCCAAGGTCTGGTTTGGTCCAGCCATAGCTCCATCACTGCTTAGGGGCACGTGTACGAAGACTTGCCGACTGTCATTGACAAGGTCAAGCTGGCTCCAATAGTGGGGCGGGGACCGGGGCGCATTGGTGGCTTGTTTTGAAGATGTTAATGGTCATTTAATGGTCTCCGAATATCGATGTAATTTTTATTATGTTTAAGGTATTTTTGTGCTTCCGATTAACTTAGATATGTGGTGTGTTTGTAAACCATTGTACATGCCCCTTAATGATGGGCGGTGTGTTGTTATTGATCATTTCATTGTTGGCAGACAAAAATCAGTATAGGTTCCATAACTTTATGGCCCTTGTTTGATATGTTGGACGGGTAGATAGGAGAATACAATTTGATTGGCCGGAAATTGTGCCCGCTAGGCTAAGTTGGCGGGGAGGGTTCTACCCAAAAAGACCTGATGAAAGATCATTCCTACTTGTTTTCCTCAGTTAAATGTACCTCTTGTTTTGAGTGATTGGCTACAACTACTTAAGTCACACGCAATAAGTGACGTAGTTCCTCCTTGTGCAGTGCCGCTGAAAAGTCTAGGTGCATGCATAAATACCTTTTGTAGCTAGAGGTCTCGTCAAATATTTTGGACTATTTTCCGTAAAATATTGTGGTCTCCTTTTAAGAAAACTAAAATCCAAATAAAAATATCGTCTCATCCTTGTCATTAAGAGTCCACGTTTTGTTCACCAAAGACTTGACTCCGAGAAGCATAGAGCTTCTAAAACCAGAACCTTCGTACGCATCTCAAACATCCGGACAGGCCTTCCGGCCACTGACAGGTCACGAAATTACGACCCAAACGAACGCCTCAAACGGACCTTAAACGCCCGGACTGACCGGCAACCCTCATATCCAGCCCAACTATGAGGCGGATATGGGGGCGCCCTGGCACGCCCGCAGGTTGGACCCGACAACCTGTCCCCACCGCAAATTGCACCAAAAATACACCCGGCAGAACTGCCGGATCCAGTTTCTCTTTCTCTCTTCTTCCTCCTCCATGTCGTCCCTCTCGCAACTTCACCGCCGCTTGCGTTCCGTCGCCGTTCCTAGCCTCTGCTCATCCAGCTTCGGTAGAGCAGTCTTCTCCCCCGTCCTCGCTGCGGGGGACGTTGTCGCTGACCGAGAAGATGCCGCGGTACGTCTGGCAACACTCTGGTCCGCCTTGCATTGCAAGTATTCGACATATTTTCTGAGCGGATTTTTTGTCAATATTTTAGGGGAAAACCATGGTTTCTAATGCTTCATCCGGCGAGGAGTATGGACCGACGAAGCTTGATCAAATGATTGAACACCAGTCCTTCGATTCATTGGATTCCGACAAAGAAGTGAACATGATTATGCTTATGGGCATGCATGAGGAAATGGAATGGCAAGTGGAGCATATTCTTAATTTTAAGCGCTCAATCAAACGGAGAAGAGTGATCAATCGGGGTAGGGTATACGTAACAAAGCTACTGTACAAGGACTACTTTGCTCCGAACCCAACTTTCCCGGATGATCCATGGTTTCGTCGCCGTTTTCGCATGCGAAAACCATTATTTTTGCGGATTGTGGACAGAGTGGAGGCACGTGACGACCACTTCAAGCTCACAAGGGATTGTTGCGGTCAATCCTCTTTCTCTGCCAAGCAAAAGTGCACTGCTGCTCTTAGAATGCTTGCACTCGGTACTGCCGTAGATGCCATTGGTGAGATGGTCAGGATGAGGGAGAGCACATGCCTGAAGACTACTATCACGTTTGCCCGTGTTGTGGTCGAGGTGTTTGGAGCAGACTATGTGTGAGAGAGAAATGCACAAGACATGGAGAAGTTGTTGGCTATTGGACATGCCAAAGGGTTTCCTGGAATGCTGGGATCAATTGATTGCATACATTGGCAGTAGAAGAACTGTCCCAAAGCTTTGTGAGGAATGTATCAAGGTCACTCTAGAGAGGCTACCATCATACTAGAAGCGGTGGCATCAAATGACTTATGGATTTGGCATGCTTTCTTTGAAATGTCGGGTGCTCACAACAATATCAATGTGCTTCAATGATCTTCGGTGTTCAAGCGGCTTTGCAATGGGGAGTAACCGACGTGCAACAACACCGTATGACCGAGACTAGAACATGGGATACTATCTTGCTGATCGCATCTATCCTCAGTGGGCTGCATTTGTGAACACCATATCTGAACGACATGGCTACAAACAAAAGCACTTCGCATCAATGCGGGAAGCAGCTAGGAAGGATGTGGAGAGGGCATCCGGAGTGATGCAAACTCGTTGGGGAATTGTTTGTGGGGCTGCAATGATGTGGGGATCTGAAACTTTGTGGTTGTTGATGACATGTTGTGTTATTTTGCATATGATCGTCGAGGGTGAGGATGATGGTGTAGCCCAAACCAATGATTTTGAAGCACCTGACGAACAAGTTGAAATGCGGGAAGATCAAGATGCAGCCAAGCTTATGAACTTTCTACAGATGCATCAGAATCTCCAAGATCATGAGGTGCACGCGCAAATACTAAATGATGTGGTGAAACATGTGTGAACCCACAATGAAAACCAAATATCAGATGATTGATTATGCACTTCAAATAAATTATGTAAACTCTATTTATGTTCGGTACCAGCATTTGTTATTTATTTATGACAATGGTTATGTTTCTGTGATTTACATGCATGTTTTTTCATGGATTTAGTATTCTGGATATGAGATATGTGGACGTATGAAGCTGTATATGAGGGACTCTACGGATGCGTCCGCGAACATGCCGGTTACATTCATGGACGTATAGGAGGTCAGATTTGTCCGATCCGACTGTGGATGCTCTTACATAGCCAGGCCTATCCATCATCGATCCATGTGCCTACGCTATTTGCACATTGAATCTTGTTAAGTTACTACTGTCGTTGTTACTGTAACAATTGCTACAAAGTCGTTGCTATCACTGCCATTGTTACTATTGCTACTACTATTTTCCATGCTACTAAATCTTCGTTGCACAGAGATATCCCAAGTGTGGTTGAATTGATAACTCAACTTCTAAGGCCGATAAATACTCGTTGGTTCCTTATGTGTCGAATCAATAAATTTGTATGAAATACTACCCATGAAGACTGTCACGATCCCCTATGCTTATGGGTTATCAGTGGGTAGGAGAGTTCGCACATTTGTGCCTCCGTAATGAAGTTATTCATGGCCAAAACACTAACATCACTGGCACATCGAACACATTAGATAAGTAGGTGGTGGAGAGTTCGATGTAGGCATCTCGAAATATCGTCCTGGTCGAGCAGGAGTACGCCCCTCACGATAATGCAGATCTCTGTTCACTGAAATCACTTGCAACTCACCGATTGGCACAGAAGCTAGAGGTAGAAGAAGACTTGGGTGTTTCTGGTGGGTAAACGTTGCATCTTTTGTGCTCCTCTTTCTCTCCTTTTTTTCAGCCGAATGATAAAAGGAAAAATGCTAATGTCGGGCCATGATCCGATCTAGTCGTGCCATCCCATGATAACGAAATTGAGATTGCAACAACATCCACTACACCCACGACTGTTGGGGAATGTTTCATGGGAAACAAAAAAAATTCCTACGGACACCCAACTTCTATCCATGGAGATGCATAGCTACGAGAAGGGGAGTGTGTCTACATACCCATGTACATTGCTAAGGAGAAGCGTGTATAACACGGTTGGTGTAGTCGTAGGTCTTCATGATCCAATCGTGATCTGTTGATAACCCACAAGTATAGGGGATCACAATAGTTTTCGAGGGAAGAGTATTCGACACAAGGGAAGCCAAAGAATATTTGCGAGTATTAGAAGTTGAGTTGTAAATTCAATCACACCTGGAAATTAAATATCTGTAGTAGAGTGATCATTAGCACAGTAATATCATAGTTTTGATAGAAGTTGTAACAGTAATAGTAACGATAATAGTGATATCAATGATTTTGTAGCAGTTGGAATAGTAGCAATAGCAATTGTAACTTAGCAAGAACAATATGTGGAGAACTCGTAGGTATTGGATCGGTGAATGCTTTTGATGATATTCATCATATAATAGTCATAACCTAAGGCGACACAAAACAAGCTCTAGTTCATAAATATAATGTAGGCATGTGTTCCGTAAATAGTCATACGTGCTTATGGAAAAGAACTTGCATGACATCTTTTGTCCTACCCTCCCGTGGTAGTAGGGTCCATAAGGAAACTAAGAGATATTAAGACCTCCTTTTAATAGAGAACCAGAACAAAGCATTAACACATAGTGAATACATGAACTCCTCAAACTACGGTCATCGCCGGAAAGTATCCCGACTGTTGTCACTCCGGGGTTTATGGATCATAACACTTAGCATGTGCATATGACTAGCAAGATCGGATCAAGAACATACATATAATGGTGAAAACATAAACGGTTCAGATCTGAAATCATGGCATTCGGGTCCTAGTGACAAGCATTAAGCATGGCAAAGTCATAGCAACATCAATCTCAGAACATAGTGGATACTAGGGATTAAGCCCTAACAAAACTAACTCGATTACATGATGAATCTCATCCAACTCCTCACTGACCAGCGAGCCTACAAAGGAATTACTCACTCCCAGTCAGGAGCATCATGGAATTGGCTATGGAGGAGGGTTGGTGATGACGAAGACCGAAGATTAGCCTCTCCGAGGCCCCAAACATGCTCCAAATTTGGCCTCTCGATGAAGAACTGGAGGTGGCCGCGGCTCCGACTTGTGAAACGCGATAAAACTTCCTCCCCTATTTTTTCTCCAAACATAGGAATTTGTAGTGCTGAAATTAGGGTCGGCGGCGGGGGGGGGGGGGGCACGAGGTGACCACAATCCACCAGGGCGCACCTGGAGGGGGTGGCGCACCCTGGTGTATCGTGCCCAACTAGGGCACCCCCTCCGGTGGTTCTTGGCTCCAGTACTTTTTATTTATTGTAAAATAATTCTCCAAAAAGGTTCGTCCAATTACAAGAACTTTTATTTATGCACAAAAACAACACCATGGTAGTTCTGCTGAAAACAGCGTCAGTCCGGGTTAGTTTCATTGAAATCATGCAAATTAGAGTCCAAAACAAGAGCAAAAGCATTAGGAAAAGTAGATACAATGGAGATGTATCAACTCACCCAAGCTTAACCCATTGCTTATCCTCAAGCAATTCAGTTGACAAACTAAAAGTGAAAAAGAAAAACTTTTACGAACTCTTTTGTTCTTGTTTACATAGATACGATTAAGTAGCACCCAGGTTTTCAAAAAAGATCATGACTAACCATGTCAACAATAACTCTTCGAAATTATATTAACTCAATCAATGAAATAATCAGCTAGAGAGGAATAATAAAATATCTCAAGTGCCAACACTTTGTCAAAACACTCATGATATAATATGACAATAGTGGTATCGCCCTTTCTGAGACTGCAAAACAGAAATGCAGAGCACCTTCAAAGTTCAAGTAGCGACTAAACATTGTAATTCATGCTAGAAAAGATCTAATAATGATGCATCCAAGATTAACTATACACAATGCATGAGGATGACAATAGTGCTCGCAGATCTGGTGCTTATTTGAGAAGGTGATGACTCAACATAAAAGTAAATAGATAGTCCCTTCCCAGACGGAAGCCGGGATTTGGAGAGGTGCCAGAAATGAAAGATTAAATAAGGGATAAATATAATTTTGGAAGGTGCACACTTACTGTCAATGTTACGACCAAGAGTTATCAATATCTTCCATGCTAAACACATTAGTGGTGGTTCCCAAGCGATAAAAGTAAAGGTTTACTCCCCCTCCTCCAAGAAACACACTCCACGACCAACTGAATCCACGGGTACCGTCCATGCCAACAAAATTCCTGGGGGAGTTTTTTTAATTATTTACAATTTTTGATTTCGGGACTGGGTATCCCTATTACCACCCCTGTCGTGGAAGGACGAGTGAATAAATAGTCATCATGAGAATAACCCTCTTAACATGGAAGATACTGACCACCCCTTATCGCTCCATGAGCGGTCCAAGCACACAAAATAGATGTTCATTTGAAATTTTAGAGGTGACACATGGAAATTTACTTGGAATAGCAGGGTAATACCACATATAGGTAGATATGGTGGACTCATCTAGAATAACTTTGATTTAAGGATTTTTACGCACAAGCAGTTTTCCCGCTTAGTACAGGTGAAAGTTAGCAAATAGGTTGAGAAGCGGCCAGCTAGAGAGCGAAAAGGCCATGAACATGCATTATGAATAATAAACATTGAATACTAGCATGAGTAGGATATGAACACCATGAACATAAATATCATAATGGTTATGTTGGTTTTGATTCAACTACATGCGTGAACATGTGCCAAGTCAAGCCACTTGAAACATTCAGAGGAGGATACCATATCATCATACTACATCACAACCAGTTTAATGCATGTTGACATCCAAGATAAATCATTATCCAGTCCTAGCTACTTAAGCATGTCATGAGCAACTATAATCTCTAATTGTCATTGCAAACATGTTTGATCATAATATGCTGAATCATGGATACCAGGTTAAACATTTTACAAAAACAAAAACAAGTTGAGTTCATAACCGCTTCTCTCTGCCACAGTCACTTCATCAAATATCGTCATTATTTCCTTTCACTTGCACGACCGAATGATATGAAACTAATAATAGTGCAAGAGTACCATGGACTAAGCTGGAATCTGCAAACATTTTATTCAAAAGGAGAAGACGAAGTAATTTGGGCGCTTTGCTAGATTAAGAATAATGCATATGAGAGCCACTCAACATTTTCATCGTGGTCTTCTCCTTGGTACGACTCAAATAAAAGTAAAAGAATTTTAGAGAAACACACTAAAGTATTTTTTAGAGTTTTTGTTTTTTTCTTAAAGAAAGCAAATCAAAGAAGGAAAAACAAAGATGAGAAAAACTATTTACACGGGAAAACTCCCAACAAGTAAAACAAGAAACAATAAGTCTTTTTGGGTTTTCTTTTGCTCCAACAATTAATTTAAACTAGAAATAAAGAAAAACTGAAAAGAAGCAAGATATATTTTTGGATTTTCGCAAAGTTTTTCAAACACACAATAATAAAGGAAGAAATAAATCTAGCAAGGACAATACAATGAAAAGTGTAGACACCAACAAGTGGAATGAAATGTGTAAACATGAATATAATGTCGGTGGAAATACGTACTCCCCCAAGCTTAGGGTTTTGGCCTAGCTTGATAATTACCATCCGTGGCCTGGATAATAGTCTAAGTGATAGCCCACCGAGGCTCTTGGTGCAGCCTCCTCAGCCTGTCTGGCAGCTTCGACCTCCGCATTGTACGTGCGGGCCTCGCTCTCAAGAACGTAGTATGATAACCAAAGAGAGCAGGAGCAAGCAAGATAACAAGTACAATGGGATCATTATTGAACCTCAAGTTGTCAGTGTAATTAGTGATTGTGCCCTTAAGGAACTTATGACATTTCATGGCCTTAATGTCTAAGTACTGAGTAGGTAAAATAGGATCATTAGGCCAAGGTGATACAAGTAGCTTCTAAGCTACATGGGAGGCATAGATCCCACCATAAAAGTGACCACTAGTAGTATTGTGTTGCAAACTCCGTGCAACGATTGCTCCAAAATTATAACGTTTAATTCCTATTATAGCAGTGTGTATAAGACTCAAATCAGAGGCACACAGTGTGTTGCAATCTTGCTTGCCTACGATGCATTTGCCATTAAAGAGTGTGACGTAGCTTGAGACTGCGTTGATAGTTCCCCAAAGAGGAAGGGATGATGTAGCACAACGACGGTAAGTATTTCCCTCAGTTATGAAACCAAGGTATCAATCCATAGAGGAAGATCACGCACCCACGTAAACAACACCTGCACACAAATAACAAATACTTGCAACCCGACGCGAAAGAGAGGTTGTCAAGCTCTCCATGGAAATAAGATAGATTAGGTAATGATAGTTTTAGCAAATAGATCTCACAAGAACACAAAATAGAATAAAGAAATAAAAGGTGCAGCAAGGTATTTTTGTTTTTTGGATTAATAGATCTGAAAACAAAAGGTGTAAATAGTAGATCGGAAAGGAATATGTTGGAAAAGTAGACCCAGGGGACATAGGTTTACTAGTGGCTTCTCTCTGAGTATAGCGCACAGTGGGCGAACAAATTACTGTTGGGCAATTGATAGAATATCAAATAATCATGACAATATCCAGGCAACGATCATCATATAGGCATCACGTCCAAGACAAGTAGACATAAAAAATATGCATCTACGTCTATTACTCCGCACATCGACCGCTATCCAGCATGCATCTAGTGTATTAAGTTCATGGAGAAACGGAGTAATGCAATAAGAATGATGACATGATGTAGACAAGATCTATTGATGTAGAAATAGACCCCATCTTGTTATCCTTAATGGCAACGATACATGTGTGTCTTGCCGTCCCTTCTGTCGCTGGGAAAGAACACCACAAGATCAAACCCATCACAAAGCAACTCTTACCATGGCAAGAAAAATCGATCTGGTTGGCCTAACTAAACCAAAGATTCAAAGAAGAAATACATGGCCATAAGCAATCATGCAAATAAGAGATCAAACAAGACTCAAATCATTCATGGATAGAAACTGATCATGAACTCAAAATTCATCGGATCCCAACAAACTCACTGCAAAAGTCATTACATCAAATAGATCTCCAAGAGATGTATTGAGAATCATAGAGAGAGAGGAAGCCATCTAGCTACTGCCTATGGACCCTAGGTCTATGGTGGACTACTCACGTATCATTGGAGAGGCACCTATAAGGAAGATGAACTCCTCTATGATGGTGTTAGATTGGATCTCGAGGTTCTGGAACTTTCGGTGGCTAGAATTGTGTTTTGTCGACCCCCCTAGGGCTTTCTGAATATTTGGGAATTTATAGGCTCGATAGTCGGTTGGGCGTAGTGCCGACGTGCCCACCCTCTACCAGGCCGCGCCATGGGCCTCTAGTGCGCCCTGATGGAGGTTCGCCACCCTGGGCCCCCTTTTCTGGTGATCTTTGTCCCATCTTGTCTCTTTTGGTCCTTAAAAATTCTCCAAAAATCCCCGCAGCTTTTGGTATTGATTTTCTGCGAAGTAAAAAAACAAGGAAAAATAGCAGTCGACACTTTGGCACTATGTTAATAGGTTAGTCGCAAAAATTATATAATGTTGCTATAAAATGATTGTAAATCATCCAAGATTGATAATATAAAAACATGGAGCAAACAAAAGTTATAGATACGTTGGAGATGTATCGACACCCCCAAGCTTAGCTCCTACTCATCCTCGAGTAAGTAAATGATAAAAACATAATTTTTGATGTGGAATGCTGCCTAACATGTTCATCATATATTATTTTCTTGATAGCATGGACATTTGGACTGTTCATATGGTTCAAAGCAATAGTGTAGTTTTGACATGAAAAGTACTCAAGCATATCAACAAGTAACCATGTCTTTCAAAATATCAACACTACAGCAAGTTATCCCTAGCCCATCATGCTCAATCATTGATCCATTCACAATACACACTCAAATATTAGCTATACCTAATGCTCAAGTACGATCATAAATTAGGATCATACGCTAACATAATGTTACCCTTATTAGTCTCTATTTTTGATGTTGAAACTCAATCTAGTAATGAACATTCACCTAGTGATAATGTAAATGATAATGATGATGTTCATGAAGATACTCACCTGAACAATGATAAAGAACCAGATGATGATGTTCAAATAGAACTTGTTGTCGATCTTGATAACCCACAACCTAAAAATAAACGATATGATAGAGACTAATATTTGTCCACAACATAAATTAGGATCATACACTCAAATATTAGCTATACCTAATGCTCTCCCTCATATGATCCAAGTACGATCACAATACACACTCAAATATTGCGCCATAAATTCCTTTGACGTGGCTTGAGAATGCGTCGGTATTTCCCCAAAGAGGAAGGGATTATGCAGCACAGCGACGGTAAGTATTTCCCTCAGTTATGAAACCAAGGTATCCATCTATAGAGGAAGATCACGCACCCACGTAAACAACACCTTTACTACACACAAATAACAAATACTTGCAACCCGACACGAAAGAGAGGTTGTGAAGGTCTCTACGGTAATAAGATAGATTAGGTAATGATAGTTTTGGCAAATAGATCTCGCAAGAACACAAAATAAAATAATGAAATAGAAAGTTCAGTAAGGTATTTTTGGAATAATAGATCTGAAACAAAAGGTGCAAATAGTAGATCGGAAAGCAATATGTTGGAAAAGTAGACCCGGGGGCCGTAGATTTCACTAGTGGCTTCTCTCATGAGTATAGGGCACATTGGGTGAACAAATTACTGTTGGGCAAATGATAGAAGATCAAATAATCATGACGATATCTAGGCAATGATCATTATATAGGCATCATGTCCATGACAAGTAGACCGAAATGATTCTGCATTTACTTCTATTACTCCACACATCGACCGCTATCCAGCATGCATCTAGTGTATTAAGTTCATGGAGAAATGGAGTAATGCAATAAGAACGATGACATGATGTAGGCAAGATCTATTGATGTAGGAATATAACCCATCTTGTTACCCTGAATGGCAACAATACATGTGTGTCTTGCTGTCCCTTATGTCATTGGGAAGGAACACCACAAGATCAAACCGATCACAAAGCACCTCTTCCCATGGCAAGAAAAATCGATTTGGTTGGCCTAACTAAAACAAAGATTCGAAGAAGAAATACAAGGCTATGAGAAATCATGCAAATAATAGATCAAACAAGACTCAAATCATATTCATGGATAGAAACTGGTCATGAACTCAAAATTTATCGGATCCCAACAAACACACCGCAAAAGTCATTACATCAAATAGATCTCCAAGAGACCATTGTATTGAGAATCATAGAGAGAGAGGAAGCCATTTAGCTACTGCCTACGGTCCCTAGGTCTATGGTGGACTACTCACGCATCATCGGAGAGGCACCTATAAGGAAGAAGAATTCCTCCATGATGGTGTTAGATTGGATCTCGAGGTTCTGGAACTTGCAACGGCTGGAATTGTGTTTCGTCGACCCACCTAGGGGCTTGTGAATAGTTGGGAATTTATAGGCTCGATAGTCGGTTGTGGGTTGTCCTGAGGTGCCGACCCTCTACCAGGCTTGCAAGAATAGAAAATAAAATAAGGAAATAAAAATTGCAGCAAGGTATTTTTGGATTTTTTGGATCGGTAGGTATGAAAACGAAAGGTGCAAATAGTAGATGGCAAAGTAATATGTTGGAAAAGTAGAACCGGGGGCCGTAGGTTTCACTAGTGGCTTCTCTCATGAGTATAGAGCATGGTGGGTGAAAAAATTATTGTTGGAAAATTGATAGAAGATCACATAATCATGACAATATCCATGCAATGATCATTATATATGCATCACATCCAAGACAAGTAGACCACAATGATTCTGCATCTACTTCTATTACTCCATACATCGACCACTATCGAGCATGCATCTAGCATATTAAATTCGTGGAGAAACGATGTAATGCCATAAGAAAGGTAGCATGATGTAGACAAGATCTATTCATGTAGGAATAGACCCAATCTTGTTACCCTTAATGGAAATGATACATGCGTGTCTTGCTGCCCCTTCTGTCACAGGGAAAGAACACCGCAATATCGAACCCATCAGAAAGCACCTCTTCCCATGACAATAAAAATCGATCTAGTAGGCCTAACACACACAAAATTCATCGAATCCCAACAAACACACCGTGAAAGTCATTACATCAAATAGATCTCCATGAGACCATTGTATTGAGAATCATAAAGAGAGAGGAAGCCATCTAGATACTTCCTACAGACATGTAGGTCAATGGTGGACTACTAACACATCATCCGAGAGGCACCTATGAAGAAGATGAACCCCTCCGTGATGGTGTTAGATTGTATCTTGAGGTTGTGGAACTTGCGGTGGATGGAATTGTGTTTAGTCAACTCCCCTACGGTTTTTTGAATATTGGGGAATTTGTAGGCTCGATAGTAGGTCGAGGGGAGTCCCGAGGTGCCCACTCTCTACCAGGCCGGACCAGGGGCCTCTGGCATGCCCTGGGGGAGGGTGGCCACCCTAGGCCCCCTCTTCCGGTGATCTTTGGCCCATCTTGTTCCGTCTGGTCCATAAAAATTCTCCAAAAATCCCCGCAACATTTGGTCTCCATTTGGTATTGATTTATGTGAAGTAAAAAAACAAGCAAAAATAGCAACTGGCACTTTGGCACTATGTCAATAGGTTAGTCCCAAAAAATGAAATAAATTTGCTATAAAATGACAGCATGGAACAACAAAAAATTATAGATACCTTGGAGACGTATCAAGGTGCAAATTAGTGTATAGATGGAAAATGGATGCTTTTTATTCTACCTTGTGTCACTCCTCTATCTTCACCATACCAAAGATTAATCAAAAATGACTCATACTCAGATTTTGGTGGTTCGTCTAGCGAACCCCAATATGGAATTTTGCACGCGTCACAGAAGACATCTAAAGGCATGGTAAAGGGATGGTCATAATGGCTAAATGAAACTCTAGACTCATGAGGAATATTTAAATTTCTTTGTGAATGTTTTTGTGAGGTAGATATGTTGAACGCACTCATATGCGATGAATGGTTCAAATTCTACATTGCGGATAAATTGCTCGAATTCCACCCTCATACCTGCACCTACCATGAATTCATTACATGGCCATATGCATGATTTATTAGCGGCATCCCGCATCGAGTTTGCACTTGGCTCAACATAAGACCGTCGTATTGAGCCACTACTCGATGATACCTCCGGGTAATTTTTCCTCGAAGAACTCCTTCCAAATAAATTCAGTTCATTCATGTACAAATTTCTAAAAAAATTTGGTCCCAAATTTTTTGTCAACAAAACTTCGTAAGATTGGTAGCAATAATTCCTAAGGATGACTAGAGGCCATATTAAGCATTCAAACTATGTAGAACTCTAAGAATTCAACCTGCACGCCCATCTACAATAGGACCAAGAGTAGCTAATTATGCTAAAAATAAACCACTAAATCAAAAACTAATTGGAGCAATGGAGTAGTCACATGCCAAGTAGCAATCCGCCAAAACTGTTTCGGAAATGGAGCTTCGACCAAAGAGATCGAGATCCATGGGTTTGAGAGGAAGAACACGAGAGAGAGAGAGAGCGAGATATGATAATTTTCTCGGAGGTAGGAGATGGACTGGACTAAAGAGATAAGTGAGGGTACCCATGTGGGGACCACAACCCACCAAGGCGCGCCTGGGTTGCTGGCATGCCCTGGTGTCTCGTGGGCACTAGGTGCACCCCCTTTGATTTTATTTGCACCAAAAATTAAGAAATATTCAGAAAAAACCTTGTTCATTTTTGAGGAAATACTGAGAACCTTTATTTTTGGGTCTTTTTTATTGCACAGAGAAATCAGAAAACATGATAAACATGGCATTTTATTTTATATGACTAAGAAGAATAGAAAATAATAGGTGGGAGCGGAAGGTTGTGCCTACTAGATTCATCAACTTCATACCTCTCAAAAATGATCCATTAATAAGGTTGATCAAGTCTTATTAACAACCACGTTCGATTAACATGAAACCGAAGAATTTTCGTAAATCACTAAGTTACCTCAACGGGGATATGCATATCCCCAACAATAAGTATGTCATAGTTCTTTTTGGTAGTAGGTAGAGGTATTTGAAAACTTCCAATAGTGAGTGTTAGAGATTTTGCAATAACATTCATGCCATTCACATGGAATTGATTCTTAGGAAAGTGCACCGTATGCTTATTACCATTAATATGAAAAGTGACTTTGCTTTTTATTGCAATCAATAACAGTGCTTGTAGTATTAAAAAGGGTCTACCACGGATAATCGACATGTTGTCGTCCTCGGGCATCTCAAGAATAACAAAGTATGTTAAGATAGTAACATTTGCAACAACAACGGGAACATCCTCACAAATACTAATAGGTATGTCAGTTGATTTGTCAGCCATTTGCAAACATATTTTAGTAGGTGTGAGTTTATTCAAATCAAGTTTTTTATATAAAGAGAAAGGCATAACAATAACACTAGATACCAAATCACAGAAAGCAGTTTTGACATAATTTCTTCTAATGGAGCAAGGTATAGTTGGTATTCGAGGATCTCTAAGTTTTTTAGGTACTCCATCCTTAAAAGAATAATTAGCAAGCATGGTGGAGATTTCAGCTTCAGGTATCTTTCTTTTATTAGTGAAGATGTCTTTCATGTATTTTAAATAAGGGGCCATCTTTAAGATATCAGTTAAGCGGGTACGCAGAAAGACTAGCCTAATCATTTCTGCAAAGGGGTCAAATTATTCATCACCCTTTTTCTTAGATGGTTTAGGTGGAAAAGGCATGGGTTTCTGAACCCATGGCTCTCTTTCTTTACCATCTTTGCTAGCCACAAAGTCTCTATCATATCGTTTATTTTTAGGTTGTGGGTTATCAAGATCGACAACAAGTTCTATTTGAACATCATCATCTGGTTCTTTATCATTGTTCAGGTGAGTATCTTCATGAACATCATCATTATCATTTACATTATCACTAGGTGAATGTTCATTACTAGATTGAGTTTCAACATCAAAAATAGAGACATCATTATCTTGAGGAGGTTTTTCTATGTTAGGTTCACTAGAGGTATGCAAAGTCCTATCATTTTTCTTTTTCTTTTTCTTTTTCTTTTAAGAGGAGTGTTAATTATCTGAGAGTCTTGTTCAATTCACATAGGGTGTCCTTCAGAATAAAGTGGTTCTTGAGTCATTTTACCTCCTCTCATTATTACTCTAGCAGCAAAATCATTCATATTATTATTCATTTCATTAAGCAATTCTCTTTCAGATTTAACAACTTGTTCTAACCGGGTTTGAGCCATAGAGGCATATTTTCCTACACCCCTAACATCATTATTGATTCTAAGTAACAAGTCACTCAAGCGAGCAATCATACCGGAATTATATTTTAATTGTTTCAGAACATTTGCATTGAAGTGATCTTGTTTCCTAATGTAGTTGTCAAACTCATATAAGCATTGACTAGGATGTTTATTGTAAGGGGTATCACTTTCATCAAACTTTAATAAAGAATTTTCCTCTAACACCTGTTGAGGTGGTGGTGTGTCAAGGACATGTGTTTCTTCAATTGGTGGTAAATTCTTAACATCCTCAGATTTAATACCTTTTTCCTTCATACATTTGTTTGCCTCCTGCATATCTTCAGGCCTAAGAAATAAAATACTCCTCTTCTTCGGAGTGGGTTTAGGTGGTGGTTCAGGGAGAGTTCAATCATCATAATTCTTGAATATATTATTCAATAGTTCCTCAGTTTGTTCAACCGTTTGTTCCCTGAAAACACAACCAACACAACTATCTAGGAAGTCCCTAGAAGAATCAGTTAGTACATTAAAGAAGATATCAAGTATTAGATTTTTGATGAGGAGGGAGTAGTCCACCCTCGGGGCTGACGGTTTGTACCAGTAGCTATGTGTTCAATCTCTCTCTCTCTCATGTTCTTGACATGGCACGATCTTGATGTATCACACGCTTTGTTAATATAGTTGGATCATATGGTGTTTTTCCCTCTCTATCTTGTTGTGATGAATTGAGTATTCCCTTTGAGATTTTATGTTGGATTGAATATTGGATTTGAGAACACTTGATATATGTCTTGCATGTGGATACTTGTAGTGACATGGGGGTATTCAAGTGATTCCCTTGATATATGTCTTGGTACTCAACTTGCGGATTCCAAAGGTGACATTGGGGTAATCTATGCATAGGGTTGATACACGTTCTTTTCCTAGCTTCTCCGGTCGAAATCTTGGGGCACTCTTTTGAGGTTCTTTGTGTTGGATTGAGTATTATGAATCTGAAATTGTTTGATGCGTATCATTAACTCATGGATACTTGTGGTGACATTGGAGTATCTAGGTGACATTAGAGTTGGTTGATGTGTATAATATGGTGTTATTCTAGTACACACTCTTAGATAGATCGATCGGAAAGGATAACTTGGTTATTTTACTAAGAACTCTTGGATAGATCGACCAGAAAGTATAACTTTAAGGTGATTTCGTACCCTACAAACAATTTCTTCTTATGCTCTCCACTAGATAAGAACTTTGGAGAGATTGTTCGTTCCACGTTGAGGGATGGTTATGTGATCCAATTACACTAGCATTCTTGAGAGATTACACTAGCGAAAGTAGGGACTGTAGGCCTTGTTTTCAATCATTGCAATACCGTTTGTGCTCATTTTTGTCTCTTGCTACCTTGCTGTTTTTATTTTATCAGATTACAAAAACAAATATCTACTATCATTACTGCACTTGTATCACCATTTCTTCGCCGAAGTAGTGCACCTATACAATTTTCCATTGTATTGGGTGTGTTGGGGACACAAGAGATTTCTTGTATTTGATTGTAGGGTTTTTTGAGAGAGACCATATTCATCCGACACCTCCCATGGATTGATAAACCTTAGGTCATCCACTTGAGGGAAAATTAGTACCGTCCTACAAAACTCTGCGCTTGGAGGCACAGCAAGAGTCTACAAGAATAAAGTTGCGTAGTAGACATCAGTATGCAACCTGTTTCTATGAAACATAGCCTAAGTAATTTATTATGTATGACACAACATGTTTCCATTTTGTTAGGCTCCTTCATTTCATTATTTATGCATTAAACACTATTTTAATTCTTTAGCCAAATAGCCAGGATGACTCTAGCTTGTGGATAGGCTCCTCTGATCATTGGTCAGGGTTTTCTGAAGATAAAGGCGACATGAGCACCAACGTGGTAATTAAGGCTACAAAAACATGATTTAGCATTGCAAACATCCATATATATATACATGTATCTAACCACTAATTAATTGTTCATGATTTGAAGCCCTTGACATGCATACTTAGGAGGTCCGTCTTCGCCAGCTGTCATTGTGCAGTCTTCAGGTGACGTCTAGGTTCTTAGTCATGATTTGATCACATCACGTGAGAGCACCCTCAAGGCCCTGCAGGACTTGAATGACTCCCTAGTGAAGGAGAAGAGTAAAATTATGAATGACAATGCTATTGTATACGATAAGATTTTAAGTGTCAAAGGACATAGAAGTCCTGAAGGCACAGAGGAACCATCTGAAGACGAAGAAAACACATCACATCACGGAGCGGCGGACGAATAGGAATAAGCTTCGTGGTATGAAGTTAGTCCTTAGTAAAAACTAGCTAGGTAGTGTCGATCAAGAGAGGGGAAGGTCGATATATACATTGTCAGAAGTAATTGGTACTTTCCTTTTGTGAATTTGGTATCTTTTGTGAATGAAATGTTTGGTATCTTTTGTGATTGATTTTTTTTATCTTTTGTGAAGATGGTATTTTTTATTAGATAAATATGACAGTGCCGACATGCAACTCTATCCAATACCAGCAGGTATTCAAAATACTACTAGCATCGTCTCTAATGACACTAGTATATTTTAACTATGGCACCTTATTGCTGGCGTTGGGTGTCTACGCCAGCAAGGAAATTTAGGCCACACCATAGGTAGGCTTTTATGCACTAGTGCTATGTTGTCCTTTGGGTTGATTGATGATCTTGATTGGTTTGAGTGTATGTTTTATTTTGGTGCTGTCCTAAGGTGCCTTTCATGAGGGCGCACTAGTGCTATGTTTTATTCTGCACCGAGTTGATTGATACGTCTCTTTCGTATCTATAATGGGGGAGGCCAAATGAGCCCACCATCCATTCAAAAAAAACAAGAAAAATGATGAAAAAATGAAAAAATGAGAGAAAATGAGAGAAGGGACTTTGATACTATCCTTTACAACACTTGTGCCTCAAAGTGGCACCATGTTATTCATATGGAGAGTCTCTTGCTTTGTCACTTCCATATGCTAGTGGGAATTTTTCATTATAGAACTTAACTTGTATATTTCGTTGACGGGCTTCCTCAAATGCCTGAGGTATTCATGAGAAAGCAATTTGGATGCACACCCACACTACTAGGGAAAAGCTTAGCAGTAGCACGGGTGCCCCCGCTACTAGTAAGGCGGTACAGCTATTCCTTAGGAGTATAGCTGGTTACCAGCACTACTGTTAAGACGTATAGCGGTAGCATGTATAATTACAAGCGCTACTGCTAAGCTAACTATAAGTAGCATTCTTCCAAGCAAGCGCTACTAGTATTCTGTTTTTTATTTTTTTTATTTTTAGTGTATTTATACGCCATTATACAAATTTTGATATAGTACCAATTCAACTTTTGGACACTTTTGATCCATCCACATGGATTAGATTCATTTGGCTGAATCAAAAGTGGAATTAGGACGATGATCCTACTAATTCAACCTGTGGTCACTTTTGATCCTTCCACATGAATCTAATCCGCGTTCCTTCCACCAATGATATAATAACTAATCATGATCATAATAACAAATCATCATCATATTAATATAAAAATCATCATAGTCATAGTGTAGCTATCTCATCACCACCAACACTAGCTAATAATAATCATTATAGTCATTACCACCAACACTAGTTATTTAATCATCATAGTTATCACCACCGACACTAGCTATTTAATCATCATAGTCATTAGCACCAACGCTAGCTAGCTAATCACTTTTACTGCTCTCTCAAGTAAAATAGCATAAAACATGTGTAGCACTCCTGCTTCATCATATTGGAAGCATGCAGATGAACATGTCTTCTAAATGTGGGTTGCGCTTCTGATTGCTGCCCCCTAGTACTTCTCTGCGATCCTTCACAATATTGCTCTAGTCTTTGACTATTAAGAATTGCTCGCTTTGAGAAATGCGGAATGCACTCATGTGCGTTGTAGGATGTCTTGGCCGTAAGCTAATCATTCTCATGTGACCTTTATGCTCGATCCAACGAGGCACAACATTCATTGGGAGTCCCTATTGAAGAACATCATAGTAACATACTTAGCAATGAATTTTAGCTTAAAAAATAATGTATTTAAAAGATGCATTGAGGACAAATAGTAAATTGTTTACCATCTTTCCTAGATAGATGTGACCATAGTTCAATACGCACACTAGCGGTCGCACGTATCGAGTACTAATATGTTGAAGTATAGGAAAATAATTTGTCTTGACAAGATCAATATCCGCAAGGCATGAAACATATTGACTTATCTCCTCACAGTTTAGTTCAGCCCCGGGATAGTAGTAGGTGTTGTCTACCAAGAGCTGGACATGTTTGCTTGAATGGAAATAAGTTGTCAATAGAAATTAGTTGTCAACTATTTTCAAATAAACAATATAATTTACTTAATAAATATGGTTGAGAAACTCACATAGAGGTAGAACCGGAGGCGTCTGCACATCGACCCAGATGTCGATATTACCTTCATATTCATCTTCAGGACGAATATCAAAGGTGATAAGCATATTAGGCTCAAATGCATACGCCTTACATAGTGCTCTCGAATTTGAGCATTCAAAATAGGAGTAGTTCTCTGCATTGTATAATTTTACGAAAAAAGCATGGCCATGCTCGGTCCTCAAGTTAAGTCTCTTTACCTCCATACTGCGCATAACTGAGAAACCAATCTTATCCAATACCTAATGTCTTGCATGGCAGGGGATAAGCTAGTAGAATTGTAGAAAATTAAAATTATAAGTTGAAGCAAAAGAAACAGAAGTCATGCTTAACTACAAAAAAAGACTTGTTGTTATGACTTACTATATCCACTTCGAAGGTCTCATCCAGCATGATGCTGAATCGCCTACCATCTTCTAGGTGAGGCCTGGCGCACAAACGACGCTCGTCTTCGCAGTATTCACACATACCGAATTCCCTTTCGGTATCGTCGTCAGACATTTCCTATGTTCATAGTTGAAACAGACGTACATTCAATAAGGAAAACAAAATCATAAAACAAAGTAGTATTCAAATTAGCATGCATTCAATAAGAAAAACTAAATCATCTCTTGCATCCGTACATCGTCGAATATTATCACTAATACATCTCAAATAGTATCATACATATAACATCACAAATACAGTTAGAATCGTAGCGAACGACGGGTATCGGCGCGGGCGGTGGACACCCAAAGAGAAGGAATCATCAGATCATCATCGTTACAATGAGATCCCTAAAGAACCTGCCAGGTATTGTCGAACCTGCCCTCCAACACAACCATGTAGCGACGGACGTGCTCGTCCTCCTCGCTGACACGGTGACGTACCACCTCTGCGGGGGACGAAAGCCTCCACACCATCACTGGCCCACGTGAATGCCACCAAAGAAGATCCGGGTCGACGACAGGCTGCCTCCTCACCAAGATGCACGCCCCGTGAGGTAGCACCTCCCAGTACCAGCCCGACGGAGCCTAGTCCCGGACATGGCCCCTATAATCAAGTAGGCTTCCTCTACCGAGTCGACGACGAGGATGCGGGCCAGGAATCGTCGACGTCGAGAAAAAATTCTTAATTATGAAAACAAAATTAATAAACACTTAGAAGAACTAAAGCCAGCCCATTCCATATATCGAGAAATGACATAAAAAAATGCCCTATGTTTTGCCGGAATATCATTTAATTCCCATTGTGGCAAATCACAAGCACTCGATATGTCCTACATTATAGCACAAGTCATGCTAAAGTTCATGAAAAAAATTCGGCATGACCTTAGCTTAAAATATGACATATCGAGCGCCTGAAATTTGCTGGAACGGAAACAAATCAACATTCCGGCAAAACATAGGCCACTCGGAGGTACATTGCAAAAAATAACACCAAAACATCCTCTATATTCAGAATGCATCATCATCGACATCAATGACACCAACGAGACACCAAGTTTACTTACTAAATAAACTAAATAAACTAGTTCTGTTAAGTACTTACTAAATATAAAAAACTAGTTCTATTATCTACTTACTAAATAAACTAGTTCTATTAAGCACTTACTATAAATAAACTAGTTCTATTAACCACTTACTAAATAAACTATTCCTATTAACCACTTACTAAATAAATTATTTCTATTAAACACTTGCTAAAATTTCTATTACCCTAGTTCTACCTTAAATTTTCTTACTTCTATTACTAAATTTAATACCTTAAAACTTCTATTACTAACTATATTGGGTCCCTAGAAAGATTTTTCCTACTATTACAAAACCTTACCCTAGAATCAAACTACCCCCCTAATGCAAGAACCAAACTGCTCTGCCTATGAAGGCAGTGAGGGGAGAGGGAAGAGGGAGGAAGGAGGGAGTGGTGGCTACCTACAGAGGGAGGGGCGCGGCGGTGAGGGAGGGGCGTGATGATGATTGAGGGGGCGCGACGATGGCGACGATAGCGGCGAGGGAGGCGATGCATCAGCGAGTGAGGGGGCACGACGGTGAAGGCGTCGAGATAATGGCGATGGCGACGGTCGGGGAGAAGAACAGGCGGAGAGAGGGCAAAGCAGGAGAGGGATCGAATGGGGGAATGGGGTTGGCTGAGGAAAGAAGTGGAGGAGGAGGAAGCCTGCTCGGGCCGGGGTTATGTCAAGATAGCAATAGCGCTCTTTAGGTACGAACGCTACTGCCACCTGGCATACCTATAGCGCATTTCGGGAACCAGCGTTACTGCTAAACCTAGCCTGGCGGCAACAGTGGGGCACTATTAGTAGTAGTGCTCTTTTTAGTCTCTCCCTACTGCTAAGCCATTAGCAGTAGCGCCAATTCTGGACGCGCACTACTGCTATATAGCAGTAGCGCAGCTGTCTATCCAACGCTACTGCTAAGGTTCTATTTATAAGGTTTTCCCTAGCAGTGCCACTTACCTTCAGTCGAGCTTTCATGCAGTTATAGCTCTAGTGCATCTGTTGCATGTAAATCCCTACTCCTCGCATTGATATCTATTGATGGGCATATCCATAGCCCGTTGATACACTGAGTTGATTCGAGACTTTATTCTCCACTTTCAATGCTTTTGATATCTACCACCATATTCTATTCCACCCTTATGCTATGTCCATGGTTCACGCTCATGTATTACGTGAAGAATAAAAATTGATGCACATTGAAAAAGTACGACCCAATTGCTTGGATTGACACCGGGGTGCTCATGATTTATACTTTATGCTAGGAAGACAAAGCATGACAGGCTATATGATTTTGTAGGGATAACATTCTTTGGCATTGCTATTTTGAAAGGACATGATTGTTGCTAGTAAAACTGAGTATGGATGTCTTTTTTTCAGACAGTTGCCTTGAATCACTTTTATGTTAATATTCATGCCATGATTAGACATTTCTTCAAGATTATATATGGTAGCATTCCAAATCAAAAATTATGTTTTTATCACTTACCTACTCGAGGACGACCAGGAATTAAGCTTGGGATGCTGATATGTTTCCGTCGTATCTATAATTTTTGATTGCTTCATGCCAATATTTTACAACTTTCATATACTTCTGGTAACATTTTACAATATTTTTGGGACTAACTTACTTACCCAGTGCCAGTTCCCATTTTTTGTGTGTGTTTTTGTTTCACAGAAATTCCATATCAAACGAAGACCAAACTCAATTAAAATATACAGTGATTTTTATTGGAATATATGTGAATTTTGAGAGTTGGAATCAATGCAAGACGATGCTCGAGGGTCCCACAAGACAATCGGGGGGGGGCAGATGTCTTGTGGCCAGCCCTTATGTCGGTTGAGGATCTCCTTCTGTCCCAAGCAATAAATTTTCGCGATAAAAATCCCCTCAAAATTTCAGCCCGATCGGAGTTACGGATCTCTGGATATTAAAGAATCGGTCAAGGGGTCCGAAAACAGTCTCAAAAACAAAGAGAAACAGAGAGAGAGAGAGATCCAATCTTGGAGGGGCTCTCGCCCTCTGGGAGCCATGGAGGCCGTGGACCAGAGAGGAAACCCTCCTCCCACCTACTGAGGAGGCCAAGGAAGAATAAGGAGGGGGGGCTCTCTCCCTCTTTCTCCAGTGGCCCCGGAGCGCCGCTGGGGCATCCATCGTGACGACGATCTACACCAACAACTTCGCCGCCATCATCACCACCACCATCACCTTCCCTCATCTATCTCGAGCGGTCCATTCTCCCGCATCCCTCTATACACCCTACTTGAATAAGGTGCTTAATTCTATATATTATTATCCAATGATGTGTGGCTATCCTATGATGTTTGAGTAGTTCCGTTTTGTCCTATTGGTTGATTGATGATCATGATTGGTTTAAGATGTATGTTCTATTTTTGTGTTGCCCTATGGAGTCCGTCGTGTCACGCAAGTGTATGGTATCCCCGTTGTAGGGTGTTGTAATACGTTTATGAGTCGCTTATAGTGGGTGGCTAGAGTGATAGAAGCTTACACCCGAGGAAGGGGATCTTTTACGTATGGGATAAAGGGGACTTGATGTTTAATGCTATGATTGGGTTTACCTTAATGAATTTATACTAGTTGCGGATGCTTTCTAGAGTTCCAACATAAGTGCATATGATCCAAGTACGGAAAGTATGTTAGCGTATGCCTCTCCCTCATATAAAATTGTAACGATGATACCGGTCTAGTTATGGATTGCCTAGGAAAACCTCGCAAATCCTATCACCACTGTTACACACTCATTGTATTTACTTTATTTTTCTTTAATTAAAACAGCACCTAAATTTTATTTCCATGTTCTTTATTATCTTGCAAAACTATCTTTACACCTAAATAGTAATTCTAGTTTTATTCCCACAAACTAGTTTCATACTTGTTCTAGGTAAAGTAAGTTGTAGCGTGCGTAGAGTTGTATCGGTGGTCGATAGAACTTGAGAGAGTATTAATTCTAACTTTAACTCCTCACTGGGTTCGACACTCTTACTTACTGAAAGAGGCTACAAACGACCACCTACACTTGTGTGTTATCACTGATCCAATAGGAGAATGCCCTGATGCAGCTGGTAATACAGAATCCTCCACCCTCCACCCCTGCCCGACAACCTCACTCGTTTTCTGAGGCTCAATCTGCCCACCTTCTCCAGCACCACTAAGCCCATTGTGGCAGATGACTAGCATCGCAAGATGGAGAGGGAACTAGTCACCGCTGGATCCACGGATGTGGAGAACGTGTGCTTTGCCGCAGATCAACTGCAAGGACCCGCAGCTTCATGGTGGGAGAATTACACCACCATATATCCCATTGCTGGTGTGACTTGGGAGCAGTTCAAGCAGGCTTTCCGCATCGCTCATGTCTCAGCTGGATCCATGATTTTTGCAACTTACGATAGGGGAATCGCTATGTGGCATAGTATGTGGATGAATTCAGCATTTTGGCCCAATATGCACTAGGAGATGTGGCTGATGATGCAGCCAAATAGGAGAAATTCATGGAAGGACTCAACGATGAGTTGAGCATTCAGCTGATGGTGGCTACATTTAACAACTACCCGGATCTGGTAGACAAGACCCTCATCTTGGAGGTAAAGCACAACCAAATTGACAACCGCAAGAGGAAAAATGGACAGGGGAAGTATAGCTGTGTAGCTCAGCATAACCAGGGAATACCGGACCAGGAACCGGTAAGTTTGGAGGACACCCTCACCATAACCATGTAGTGCACAACCATGGAGGCCATAACCATGGAGTAAATGAGAACACTCGTCCCAACAACAACAGTCAACACCGTCCCGCTTTGGCTTAGAAGGATCTGAGTCATATCACCTACTTCAAGTGCCAGAAGACATGACATTATGCCACCGACTTTCCCCAGATCAAGAAGGGGAATGGAAACAGCAACAAAAACTCAGCAACAAGATGCTCAACCCTTTTCCTCGTGCTCAGGTGAACCACATTGATGTGGAGGAGGTCTAAGATCAGCCCAAGACTGTGGTTGGTAGGTTTTTGCTAAATTCACATCCAGTAATGGTACTCTTTTATTCTGGTGCAACGCATTCATTCATATCAATGGTAGTTGTGTAAAACTATGGTTTTCCCACTAGAACCCTTAGTAGACCCCTTTAGGTCAGTTCTCTAGGAGCCGGGAGGAATTGGATGCCACGCAGTGAACCTCAACATTGGAAACCCTGTATTTGCCACTGACCTCATTGTCTTAGAGTCACAGGGATTGGATGTGATCCTAGGCATGGGTGATACGTCTCCGTTGTATCTATAATTTTTGATTACATCATGCCATTATTCTACAACATTCATATACTTTTGGCAATATTTTATATTATTTTTGGGACTAACTTACTTACCCAGTGCCTAGTGCCAGTTCCTGTTTTTTTGTGTGATTTTTGTTTCGTAGATAATCCATATCAAACTAAGTCCAAAAGCGATAAAAATTTATGGATATATTTTTTGGAATATATGTGATTTTTGAGAGTCGGAATCAATGGAAGACGATGCCCGAGGGCTCCACAAGCTATCTGGCCACGCCCTAAGGGGGGGCTCATGGCCAGATGGCTTGTGGCCAGCCCTTAGGTCGGTTGGAGCTCTGCTTTTTCCGCAAGGAAGATATTTTTATAATAAAAATCCCCTCAAAATTTCAGCCCGATCAGAGTTACAGATCTCCGGATATTTAAGAAACTGTGAAGGGGTCAGAAACGAGTCACGAAAACAGAAGAGAAACAGAGAGAGATCCAATCTCGGAGGGGCTCTTGCCCTCCGGGAGCCATGGCGGCCATGGACCAGAGGGGAAACCCTGCTCCCACCTTGGGAGGAAGACAAGGAAGAATAATAAGGAGGTGGGTTCTCTCCCCCCTCTCTCCCGGTGGCGCCGGAGCGCCGCCGTGGCATCCATCGTGACGGTGATCTACACCAACAACTTCGCTACCGTCACCACCAACTCTCTCCACGTCTATGCAGTGGTGTAAAACCTCTTCTCCCCGTTGTAATATCTACGTAAACATGGTGCTTAATGCTATATATTATTATCCGATGATGTGTGGCTATCCTATGATGTTTGAGTAGATTTCTTTTGTCCTATGGGTAGATTGATGATCATGATTGGTTTGAGTTGAATGGTTTATTTTGGTTCTGTCCTAAGATGCTTTCCATGAGGCGCATGCGTGAAAGAATAACGTTGGAGGGTGTTGCAATATGTTCATGATTCACTTATGGTGGGTGGCTAGAGTGACAGAAGCTTACACCCGAGTAATGGAATTGTTGCGTATGGGAGTAAAGAGGACTTGATATGTTAATGCTATGGTTTGGTTTTACCTTAATGAATTTCTAGTAGTTGCGTATGCTTTCTAGTGTTCCAACATAAGTGCATATGATCCAAGTACGTAAAGTATGTTAGCATATGCCTCTCCCTCATATAAAACTGCAATAATGATTACCGGTCTACTTATCAATTAGCTAGGGACAAATCTTTCCCTTGTGCTACAAAAAGCTTTCTACTAAATAGATTACTTTCGTGTTCCTTATTAAACCACCAACGAATTTCATTTCCACATTCTTTTTTTACCTTGCAAAACTATCTCTACTCCTATTAAGTACTTCTAGTTTCATTCCCGCAATATTGTTTCATACTTGTTCTAGGGAAAGTAAGCGTTAGCTGTTGGAAATATGCCCTAGAGGCAATAATAAATTGGTTATTATTATATTTCCTTGTTCGTGATAATCGTTTATTATCCATGCTATAAATATATTGATTGGAAACTAAATACATGTGTGGGTATACAGACAACACTGTGTCCCTAGTATGCCTCTAGTAGACTAGCTCGTTGATCAAAGATGGTCAAGGTTTCCTGGCCATGGACATGAGATATCATTTGATAACAGGATCACATCATTAGGAGAATGATGTGATGGACAAGACCCAAACTATAAACGTAGCATATGATCGTGTGAGTTTATTCCTATAATTTTTGCATGTCAAGTATTTGTTCCTATGACCATGAGATCATGCAACTCGCTGACAACGGAGGAATACCTTGTGTGTATCAAATGTCACAACGTAACTAGGTGACTATAAAGGTGCTCTACAGGTATCTCCGTGGGTGTCTGTTGAGTGGGCATGGATCAAGACCGGGATTTGTTACTCCGTGTGATGCAGAGGTATCTGAGGGCCCACTCGGTAATACAACATCATAATGAGCCTTGAAAAGCAAAGTGACTAAAGAGTTTGCCGCAAGATCTTGTATTACAGAATGAGTAAAGAGACTTGCCGGTAACGAGATTGAACTAGGTATAGAGATACCGATGATCGAATCTTGGGCAAGTAACATACCAAAGAACAAAGGGAATAGCGTATGAGATTAACTGAATCCTTGACATAGAGGTTCAACCGATAAAGATCTCCATAGAATATGTAGGAACCAATATGTGCATCTAGGTCCCGCTATTGGTTATTGACCGTGGAGGTGTTTCGGTCATGTCTACATAGTCCTCGAACCCGCAGGGTCTGCACACTTAAGGTTCGTTGACTTTTCGGTAGTATTGAGTTATATGTGTTGGTGACCGAAGGTTGTTTGGAGTGCCGGATGAGATCCAAGATGTGACAAGGAACTCTAGAATGGTCCGGAGGTTAAGATCGATATATAGGACGAAGGGAATCGGAGTCCGGAAGCGCTCCGAGGGTACTGGGTTATGACCGGGAGTACCGAAAGGGGTTTCGGGGGGGGGGCAAGTGTTGGGGTGCCTCATGGGACAAGGGGAGGGGGCACACAGTCCCACTAAGTGGCCGTGCGCCCCTCTCATCTGATTTCATGTAACCAGGGGAGGTGGGCGCGAGGGAGTCCCGGATTAGGGGATCCTTGCATAGCCGACCTATTTCTTATGGGCCGGACTATATGGGCTGCAAGGTAGATTTCAGATGATCAAGGGTCCCATCGCCAGGGCAAAGGGTCCAAGAGGCCATGACATGTCCTCCAATTTGGCGACCATAGATAGGCATGTTTATCTCTTCGGCATGTAACCGACCATGTGTAAACCCTAGGTACCCTCGGCATCTATATAAGCCAAAGGGGTCTAGGTTGTAGAGATAGAATAACTCATCTAGGGTTAGCTATTCGATCTCAAGGTAGAAGAACTCTGTAACCCTCCATATCATCAATACAACTAAGCAGGACGTAGGGTATTACCTCCATAGGAGGGCCCGAACCTGGTTAAATCTGTGTCGCCTTCGGTTCTAGTCTCATTGTTCAGGACCCCCTACCCGAGATCCGCCGGTTTTCACACTGACATTGGTGCTTTCATTGAGAGTACCTCTGTGAACACCCAAGGAATCGATCGATGGCTCACCTTGCTATGAGCAACGAGATATGTATCCAAGGGATTCTTGCCTATGGTCATGCTCTCATCGGCTGCGACATCTTGTCACACGCCGACCCGATCTGCCACCCTGGCCAGATCAGAAACTCCCCCCCCCCGATCAAAGAATCAAGTTTGGAATCTCAGGGTTCATCGCTGATTCACGGGGAATACTTGTTCTGATGGAACCCTCGGCCCTTGAGGAGGAGCCCGCATGCCTTGACGCCTCAACGCCAAGGACATTGGGCATCACCCCCATCGGAGTTTCCACCCCCGGGTGGTCTAGAATGCCCAATCCGGCCGATATGATCGCACCCCTCCTGGCCAGACAAAACATGGATCAGTTCTTGCGTGGCTCTGGAACCATCATGCCGCACATTGAATCCACTTGTTTTAGCGACACGCATCCTACCATCGGCTCATTTTTAAACGAGCTGTTCGTGGATCGAAGCCATGCGTATGTCGGATGACCAGATTCCGGTCTATGACCGGCTCGGGATTAGGCCCAACGACAGGGAAATTCATGTCCCTCCAGTCACCCACCTTGTCGCTACCATCGAGTGTCCGGCTACGGACTCGTCCCGACAGCCGGAATTGAAAACAGTTTACACCCCGGTCTCTGATCACCGAGACCTCATCGAGAAATCAGATGCTGGAGTTTATCCTAAAGCCGAACCATCATCGGTCCAGGATCTACCACGTGATTTGGAGTCCATAATTCCGAACACCCGATGTGGCGTGAATCAGATTTTTTCCCACCCGCCACCCAAAACGATCATCCAAGTATCGCACCAAAGCCCGTATACTCGGACTTTAGGGATATTAAGAAACTACAAGGAGAATTTGTCCATCATTTTTGGGCCAAGCTCTTGCTCGCCAGAAGCAGAGAAAAAGGTCTTAGAGACCAATAGGTAATGGCAACTTTCATTCACAATTGCCATGATGAAGGGATTCTTAACGCCCTGGCTCGCCGACACATTCGTGACTTGTCTGAGCTATCTGATTTGGTACAAAAATACTATGCCATGGAAAGTGCTTGGCAATCTGAACGACTATTTTCGGAACCAACATTCCCTGAACACCCCAGAGGAGATCGGAAAAGGAGGATACCTCAAAAGCGGCATGCCAGATTTGAACCCGCCGAAAAAAGAAATAGACCCCTCTCTGGGCTCAGCACTATCCTTGATGGACTATTGGATAAACCTTGCCCTATACACTCTGTATTGCTAAACACGAACCAGACTCACAGCCTTAGAGCTTGTTGGGTCGTCAGGCACGTCGCAAAAAGCGGTGAGACCATCCTCGCAGAGCCTCCATCAAACAGGCCCTCCCCATCGTCGCTCGCATACAATACTGAAGTCCTGACGGTCTACGAAACATTCCCCTCGAATAACAGGAGGAAGAGGGTTCTTAGAGAACTCAAATAGGTGTACCATGTGGCAGCAACAAGTGCATGGGCAGACATACCGATTACCTTCGGAAATGCTGACCAGCCAGCCATTCTTCCGGTCACTCACCGGCCGCACTAGTCCTGAACCCCCATCATCGATGGTTACAGGCTGCATAAGGTGCTAATGGATGGCATCAGTGGTTTAAACCTCATACACGAAAGCACCTTGGAAAAAATGTAGTTCGATTGATCTCGGATCGAACATAGCAGTACAACTTTCTGGGGAATTATTCCTCGGAAAGAGGCGCGTTGTTCCAGACGTATCATCCTGGACATTGTGTTTGGCACACCCGAAAACTACCGATCCAAAGAACTTCTCTTCCATGGCGTGCCCTTCCCAAGCGGCTACCACGGCTTATTGGGGCATGAGGCCTTCACAAAATTCCAGGCTATACCCCATTACGGGTACATGAAACTTAAAATGCCAGGACCAAACGGAGTGATCACAATTGCGAGTGATCCGAACATAGCCCTCTAGGCCGAAAACAAGACGACAACACTTGCCCTCGAGGCATTAGCTGAGACTTATGCTGCAGAAGAACTGACGCACTATGGTCGACAGTTGACAAGGATGATGTGCTCCTTAGCAAAAGTCCCAAGCCCACATCCTTCAAACCCGCAGAGGAAATCGTCAAGTTTCAAGTGCACCCGACGAACCCCAATAAAACAGCGTCCATCAGAGCACATCTCGATGCCCTTGTGGATGAGGCTCTGCGGAACTTCCTCCGAGAAAACTGGGATATCTTCACCTGGCATCCTTCCGATATGTCGGGAATCCCATGACGGCTCGCCGAGCATAGTATGAATGGTATCGCAGGCTTTAAGCCCATCAAGAAGACTCTGTGCGCTTCTACGAACCCAAACGGAAAGCTATGGGTGAAGAATTAGCTGAAGTATTAGAGGCCGGATTCATTCGGGAGATTAAGCACCCCGAATGGTTGGTAAACCTGGTGATGGTACCAAAGAAAGACAAGTCCTGGCGACTGTGCGTGGACTTGAAAGACCTTAACAAAGCCTGCCCTAAGGACCCTTTCCCCTTACCACGAATAGACCAGATCATCGATGCCATAGCCGGACACGATTTCTTGTTTTTCCTCGACGCCTATTCTGGATACCATCAAATCAAAATGAAGGAATCCGATCAAGCGGCAATCGCATTCATCACCTCCCACGAGCCATTCTGCTTCAACACGATGCCTTTCGGGCTAAAAACACTGGGTCCACATACCAGCACATGATCCAGATGTGTCTCGCGACACAGTTCGGTAAAACAGTTGAGGAATATGTGGACGACGTGGTAATCAAAACCAAATGCGCCAGCCAGTTGATCGACGACCTACGGCAAACCTTTGCCAGTCTACGTGAGTATGACATACGACTCAATCCGGAAAAATGTGTATCCGGAGTTCCCTCTACTAAACTGCTCGGATTTATTGTCTGCCATAGAGGAATAGAAGTGAATACGACTAAAATTCGTGCCTTATCTGGCAATCCCTACAGAGCTAAAACATGTCCAGAGGCTAGCTGGGTGTGTAGAAGCGTTAAGCCGCTTTATCTCCCGCCTCGTAGAGAAAGCTTTACCGCTCTACAAACTGCTCAAACAGAACAATAATTACGAGTGGACCAACAAAGCATCGGCTACGTTAGAGGAAATCAAAACACTACGGCAACCAATACCATCCTCACAGCACCAGGCGTCGGTGAGCCCATGTTGTTATACATATCAGCTACCAACCAAGTTGTCAGCGCGGTGCTCGTCGTCGATGAAATGAGGAGGGACACAAGTTCCGGACTCAGAAGTCGGTCTATTACGTATCAGAAGTACTAACGCAGTGCAAATCCAGATAGCCGCACTACCAAAAGATAGCTTATACAGTGTTCATCGCGTCAAGAAAACTCGGCACTATTTCCAAGAGTGTGCGGTAACGGCGGCATCCGAAGTACCCCTGAACGACATAATCAACAACATGAACGCCACCGTCCGCATAGCCAAATGGGCCATTGAGCTCCTTCCTTTTGAAATAACCTATAAGGTGCCATAAAATCTCAGGTACTGGCAGACTTCCTGGTTGAATAGACAGAGGCAGAGCTCCCCAAGGAATACAGTGCATACTCCCACTGGACAATATATTTTGATGCATCCAAAACCCTTGCCAGACTGGGGGCTTGAGTTATCCTCACATCCCCCATAGGCGACAACGTGCGATACGTGTTGCAGATCATGTATGCCAACTCTAACAACGCAGCCGAATACGAAGCCCTCCTACTTGGTCTTGGATGGCAGTATCAATGGGCATACGGTGGCTAGAGGTACGGGGAGACTCCAACTTGGCCATCTCCCAAATTAATGGAGAATTCGACACCAAAAACCCGAAGATGGTGGCGTATAGAAATGCCGTCCTAAAGATATATGCATGGTTCGAGGGGCTGGAATTTCACCATGTTTCTCGCGACAACAAGGAAGCTGACGACGTACTGGCTCATATGGGAGCCAAACGGGACCCTGTCCCGAGAAACATATTTCTGGAGCGGCTCTTTAAGCCATCCATTGTGTGGCAGGACGATGACAAGGGCACCAGTCTAAATATGGCGGACGAGGTTGTTCCCCCTAGAAATGAACCAGACGATCAAATCATCGGCGGCTCCGTAATGGACGAAACGCCTTCGGCTCATGAGGTAATGGCAGAAATTGTGCCGTGGACAGAGCCCTTCCTCGCCTACCTTCTTCACAATGAACTCCCTGACGACCAGACAGAGGCACAACTCATAGTTCGGCGGTCCAAGGCCTACAAAGTACACAAGGGTGAGTTATACAAGAAAAGCACAACCAGAATATTACAGCGGTGCATATACGAGGAAGAGGTATGTCAGCTCCTAACTGAAATTCATGCAGGCATGGACGGCCACCACGTCGCGGCAAGAGTCTTAGTTAGCAAAGCCTCCCGAGCTAGTTTCTTTTGGCGTATAGCTCGGATGGATGACCAGTTACTTTTCGAACATTGCGTAGGATGTCCACTCTTCACAAATCAAAGTCACATGCCCCTAACAGCTCTTCAGACTATTCCGATCACTTGGCCTTTTGCGGTCTAGGGTTGGACATGGTCGGACCCCATAAAGGGGGGACCAGGAAGAACAAATACCTACAGGTCATGGTCGACAAGTTCACCAAATGGATAGAGGCAAAACCCATCAAATCGGCCAAGTCCGGACCAGTGATTGACTTTATCTCCGGCGTGGTACACCGTTACGGCGTCCCGCATAGTGTAATAACGGATAATGAAACCAATTTCACGGCCCAAGAGGTCAAGGACTGGTGCGCAAAAATGGGCATAAAGCTCGATTACGCATCGGTCTATCATCCGCAGACCAATGGACAAGTCAAACAAGCAAACGGTCTCATTATGAGCAGCATTAATCCACGTTTGGTCCGATCTCTTTATGAGTCTGACTGCCATTGAGTGGAGGAGCTCGACTCCGTTTTATGGGGCCTGTGCACCACCCCGAACAGATCAATGGGATATACACCATTCTTCATGGTCTATGGGGCAGAGGCAGTCCTCCCCTGCGACATTATTCACGATGCACCAAGGGTGCGCATGTACGAGGAAAAGGAAGCTGAATTAGATCGGATGGACGACCTGGACGCCTTAGAAGGAGAGCGCGACATAGCTCGGGTTCACTCTAATTTTTACCAACAACAAGCCCGATGTTACCAGAGTAGGGAGGTCAGGGCAAAAGCATACGATGTAGGCGAACTCGTCTTACGACTTCTGGAGAAGCAGAAACATAAACTCAACCCCAAATGGGAGGCCCCCTTCATAATCGACGATGTGGCCACGGGAGGGTCCTACCGTGTTTGGAACTCGTCAGACAACCGTCTTGAACCAAACCCATGGAACGCAGCTTGTCTTCGGCGCTTGTACGGATAAACCGGTGTCGTCTAAATACTTAAGCATTTTCCTTTGTTTTCCTTTTCTCTTATATTTTTTCTTTCCCCTCCCACTGTGTTGTTTGATAGGATTGAATTTTTTCCTTCCATGTTCAGTTCAACCGATCTTGTACTAAGGTTATCGGCTTACACCATTAAGTGCTCAATCCAAACACAACACCTCGGGCCTTCTTCCCGAAGCCACCGATTTTACATTGTAAGCATTTCTTCACACTTATCGTGCACATTTCCTTTGTCACTTTCGAGCCATCATATGCATCAATTCGAACTAAGACTTTTCCAAGCTGGGTTGCCTCACTCCCGTGTTTGCCCTCTACGTTCCCGATTGTTCGGCTAGAGGGTAAAGGGAGCACCTCTACGATTGTTACGACCGGGTCATCCGGATATGTACCTCAGACAGGTGAAGCCGAAAGCTAGCTATCTTACGTAGACAATTGGTTGGCCATGAAGGAAGCACTTAATACGGCTATGGTCGATATCACCATTGTTTGGGTTTGTTTTTGCTTCCTAAAAACCCCCTTAGCCGCATACTAACAGTATGTGGAATTTTACCTACGCTCTGCATAGGGACCTGAAGAAAGGTATTGATAGAGGTACTACTTTCCTTGGAAGATGTTTATTATGCTAAGTAGTAATATAACATATCTCTCTGTGTGCTTTCTGTTGGGGATCGTAGTAGTAAATCAAAAAAATTCCTATGTGACACCAAGATCAATCTATGGAGAAACTAGCAATGAGCAAAGGGGGAGTGCATCTTCATACCTTTGAAGATCGCTAAGTGGAAGCGTTACTAGAATGCGGTTGGTGGAGTCATACTCGTAGCGATTTAGATCGCGGTTGATTTCGATCTAAGTGCCGAACAACGACGCCTCCGCGTTTAACACATGTGATGCCCGGTGACGTCTCCCGCGCCTTGATCCAGCAAGGAGGAGGGAGAGGTTGGGGAAGACAACTCCAATAGCAGCACGACAGCGTGGTGGTGGTGGAGCAACGCAGCACTCCGACAGGGCTTTGCCAAGCACTACGAAGGACGAGGAGGAGGAGGGGTAGGGCTGCGCCGATAGAGAGAGATGTTGTTTTCTGCCCCAAAAACCCTCCACTATATATAGGAGGAGATGGACGAGGGTGCGCACCCCTAGGGTTCCCTCCCTAGGGGTGGCGGTAGCCCTAGATGGCAAGGAGGGCCGACGGCCAAGGTGGGGAGGAGGGGCGGCACCCTAGGGTGGGCCTAGGGCCCTTCACGCCTAGGGTTTGCCTCCCTCCACCCTTTGCTGCGCCTTGGGCTGAGGTGGGAGGCGCACTAGCCCACCTAGGGGCTGGTTCCCTCCCACTCTTGTCCCATGTAGCCTTCCGCGGCCGGTGGCCCCTCCGGGTGGACCCTCGAAACCCTACCGGTGGTCCCGGTACATTATCAGTGATGCCTGGAACACTTCCAGTGACCAAATCCTCACTTCCTATATATCATTCTTTACCTCCAGACCATTTCGGAACTCCTTGTGACGTCCGGGATCTCATCCGAGACTCCGAGCAATCTTCGGTAACCACGTACACAATTCCTCTATAACCCTAGCGTCATCGAACCTTAAGTGTGTAGACCCTACGGGTTCGGGAGGCATCTAGACATGACCGAGACACCTCTCCGGTCAACAACCAAAGTGGGATATATGGATACCCATGCTGGCTCCCACATGCTCCACGATGATCTCATCGGATGAACCACGATGTCGGCGATTCAATCAATCACGTATACAATTCCCTTTGTCCATCGGTATATTACTTGCCCGAGATTCGGTCATTTGTATCCCTATATCTTGTTCAATCTTGTTACCGGCAAGTCTCTTTACTCATTCCGTAACACCTCATCCTGTGGCTAACTCCTTAGTCACATTATGATGATGTCTTACCGAGTGGGCCTAGAGGTACCTCTCCGTCACACGGAGTGACAAATCCCAGTCTCGATTCGTGCCAACCCACCAGATACTTTCGGGGATACCCATAGTGTACCTTTATAGACACCCACTTACATTGTGACGTTTGGCACACCCAAAGTATTTGTACGGTATTCGGGAGTTGCACAATCTCAGGGTCTAAGGAAATGATACTTGACATTAGAAAATCTTTAGCAGACGAACTACACGATCTTGTGCTATGCTTAGGATTGGGTCTTGTCCATCACATCATTCTCCTAATGATGTGATCCCGTTATCAACGACATCCAATGTCCATTTCCAAGAAACCATGACCATCTATTGATCAACGAGCTAGCCAACTAGAGGCTCACTAGGGACATGTTGTGGTCTATGTATTCACACATGTATCACGGTTCCCGGTTAATACAATTATAGCATGAACAATATACAATCATCATGAACAAGGAAATATAATAATAAACACCTTATTATTACCTCTAGGGCATATTTCCAATAGTCTCCCACTTGCACTAGAGTCAATAATCTAGTTACATTGTGATGAATCGAACACCCATAGAGTTCTGGTGTTCATCATGTTTTCCTCGTGATAGAGGTTTAGTCAACGAATCTGCGACATTCAAATCCGTATGTACTTTACATATATCTGTATCTCCTTCCTGAATGTAATCATGAATGGAGTTGAAGCGGAGCTTCATGTGTCTTGTCTTCTTATGAAACCCGGGCTTCTTGGCAAGGGCAATAGCTCCAGTGTTGTCACAGAATAGAGTCATCGGGCCCGACGCATTGGGAATCACTCCTAGGTTGGTGATGAACTCCTTCATCTAGACTCCTTCCTTTGCAACTTTCGAAGCAGCTATGTACTCCGCTTCACATGTAGATGCCGCCACGACGCTTTGCTTGCTGTTGCACCAGCTGACTGCCCCTTCGTTCAAAATATACACGTATCCGGTTTGCGACTTGGAGTCATCCCGATCTGTGTCGAAGCTAGCATCGACCTAACCCTTTACGACGAGGTCTTCGGCACCTCCATATACGAGAAGCATGTCCTTGGTCCTTTTCAGGTACTTTAGGATATTCTTGACCGTTGTCCAGTGTTCCGCTCTGGGATCACTTTGGTACCTCCCTACCAAACTTATGGCAAGGTTCATACCAGGTCTGGTACAAAGCATGACATACATAATAGATCCTATGGCTGAAGCATAGGGAATGACACTCATCTTTTCTCTATCCTCTACCATGGTCGGGCATTGAGTCGTACTCAATCTCACACCCTGTAACATAGGCAAGAATCCCTCCTTGGACTGATCCATATTGAACTTCTTCAATATCTTGTCAAGGTATGTGCTTTGCGAAAGACCTATGAGGCATCTCGATCTATCTCTATAGATCTTGATGCCTAATATGTAAGCTGCTTCTCCAAGGTCCTTCCTTGAAAAACACTTATTCAAATAGGCCTTTATGCTTTCCAAAAGTTCTATATCATTTTCCATCAATAATATATCATCCACATATAATACAAGAAATGCTACAGAGATCCCACTCACTTTCTTGTAAATACAGGGTTCTCCATAAATCTATATAAATCCAAACGCTTTAATCACCTCATTAAAGCAAATGTTACAACTCCGAGATGCTTGCACCAGCCCATAGGTGGAGTGCTGAAGCTTGCATACTTTGTTAGCATCTTTAGGATCGACAAAACCTTCCGGCTGCATCATATACAGTTCTTCCTTAAGGAAACCATTAAGGAATGTCGTTTTGACGTCCATTTGCCAGATCTCATAATCATAAAATGCGGCAATTGCTAACATGATTTGGACAGACTTCAGCATCGCTCTGGGTGAGAAAGTCTCATCGTAGTCAACACCTTGAACTTGTCAATAACCCTTAGTGACAAGCCGAGCCTTATAGACGGTCACATTACCATCCGCGTCAGTCTTCTTCTTAAAGGTCCAGTTATTTTCTATGGATCGCCGATCATCGGGCACGTCCACCAAAGTCCATACTTTGTTCTCATACATGGATCCTATCTCGGATTTCATGGCTTCAAGCCATTTGTTGGTGTCCAGGCCCACCATCACTTCTTCATAGTTCAAAGGTTCACCGTTGTCCAACAACATGATCTCCAGGACAGGGTTGCCGTACTACTTTGGTGCGGTACGTGTCCTTGTGGACCTTCGAGGTTCAATAGCAACTTGATCTGAAGTTTCATGATCATCATCATCATTAACTTCCTCTCCAGCCGGTGCAAGCTCCACACAAACAACTTCCTATGGTGCGCTACTCTCCGGTTCGAGTGGAGGTACGATTACCTCATCAAGTTCTATTTTCCTCCCACTTACTTCTTTCGAGAGAAACTCTTTCTCTAGAAAGGATCCATTCTTGGCAACAAAGACTTTGCCTTTGGATGTGAGGTAGAAGGTATACCCAACAGTTTCTTTGTGGTATCTTATGAAGACGCACTTTTCTACTTTGGGTTCGAGCTTCAAAGATTGAAGTTTCTTCACATAAGCATCGCATCCCCAAAATTTCAGAAACAACAGCTTAGGTTTTTTTTCCAACCCATAATTCATACGGTGTCGTCTCAATGGACTTAAACGGTGCCCTATTTAAAGTGAATGAGGTAGTCTCTAATGCATATCCCCAAAATGATAGCGGTAAGTCGGTAAGAGACATCATAGATTGCACCATGTCCAATAGAGTGCGATTACGACGTTCAGACACACCATTTCGCTGAGGTGTGCCAGGCGGCGTTAGTTGTGAAACAATTCCACATTTCCTTAGGTGTGTCCCAAACTCGTGACTCAAATATTCTCCGCCACGATCAGATTGTAGGCACTTTATTTTCCTGTCACGTTGATTCTCTACCTCACTCTGAAATTCCTTGAACTTATCAAAGGTTTCAGACTTGTGTTTCATTAAGTAGACATACCCATATCCGCTTATGTCATCAATGAGGGTGAGAACATAACGGTAGGCACCGCGAGCCTCAACGCTTATTAGACCGCATACATCGCTATGTATTATCTCCAACAAGTCAGTTGCTCGCTCCATTGTTTCGGAGAACGGAGTGTTGGTCATCTTGCCCATGAGGCATGGTTCGCACGTGTCAAATGATTCAAAATCAAGAGACTCCAAAAGTCCATCAGCATGTAGTTTCTTCATGCGTTTGACACCAATATGACCAAAGCGGCAGTGCCACATGTAAATGGGACTATCGTTATCAACCTTAGATCTTTTGGTACTCACACTATGAACATGTGTAACACCACGTTCAAGATTCATCAAAAATAACCATTGACCAGCGGGACATGACCATAAAACATTTCTCTCATGTAAACAGAACAACCATTATTCTAAGATTTAAATGAGTAGCCATCTTGCATCAATCGAGATCCAGATACAATTTTCATGCTCAAAGCTGGTACTAAATAACAATTATTAAGGTTTAAAACTAATCCTGAAGGTAGATGTAGAGGTAGTGTGCCGACGACGATCACATCGACCTTGGAACCATTCCCGATGTGCATCGTCACCTCGTCCTTTGCCAGTCTCCGCTTATTCCGCAGCTCCTCGTCCTTGGACTTACAAATGTGAGCAACTACACCGGTATCAAATACCCAGGAGCTACTACGAGCGCTGGTAAGGTACACATCAATAACAAGTATATCACATATACCTTTAACGTTGCCGGCCTTCTTATCCGCTAAGTACTTGGGGCAGTTCCGCTTCCAGTGACCGGTACCCTTGCAATAAAAGCACTCAGTCTCAGGCTTGGGTCCATTATTGTTCTTCTTCCCGGCAACTTGCTTACCAGGGGCGGCAACTACTTTGCCGTCCTTCTTACCCTTGCCTTTCTTGAAACTAGTGGTCTTATTGACCATCAACACTTGATGCTCCTTTTTGATGTCGACCTCCGCTGATTTCAGCATCGAGTACAACTCAGGAATGGTCTTCTCCACACCCTACATGTTGTAGTTCATCACAAAGCTCTTGTAGTTAGGTGGGAGCGACTGGAGGATTCTGTCAATGACCGAGTCATCCGGAAGATTAACTCCCAGCTGAGACAAGCGCTTGTGCAACCCAGACATTTTGAGTATGCGCTCGCTGACAGAAAGAGTTTTTCTTCCATCTTACAACTGAAGAACGTGTCATAGACTTCATATCTCTTGACCCGGGCATGAGCTTGGAAAACCATTCTCAGCTCTTGGAGCATCTCATATGCTCTGTGTTGCTGAAAATGCTTTTGGAGCCTCGGTTCTAAGCTGTAAAGCATGCCACACTGAACCAGGGAGTAATCATCCCAACACGGCTGCCAGGCGTTCATAACGTCTTGAGTTGCTGGAAAAACGGGTGTGTCACGTAGCGGTGCATCAAGGACATATAATCTCTTGGAAGCTATGAGGATGATCCTCAAGCTACGGACCCAGTCCGTATAGTTGCTTCCATCGTCTTTCAGCTTGGTTTTCTCTAGGAACGCGTTGAAGTTGAGGGCAAAATTAGCATGGGCCATTGGATCTACAATATAGATTGTAAAGACACTTTAGACTAAGTTCATGATAATTAAGTTCACATAATCGAATTATTTAATGAACTCCCACTTAGATAGACATCTCTCTAGTCATCCAAGTGACACATGATCCACGTCAACTAGATCGTGTCCGATCATCACGTGAGACGGACTAGTCATCAATGGTGAACATCTCCATGTTGATCTTATCTTCTATACGACTCATGTTCGACCTTTCGGTCTCTCGTGTTCCGAGGCCATGTCTGTACATGCTAGGATCGTCAAGTCAACCTAAGTGTATTGCATGTGTAAATCTGGCTTACACCCGTTGTATGCAAACGATAGAACCTATCACACCCGATCATCATGTGGTGCTTAGGGACAATGAACCTTAGCAATGGTGCACAGTTAGGGGGAACACATTTCTTGAAATTTTAGTGAGAGATCATCTTATTTAAGGTACCGTCGATCTAAGAAAATAAGATGTAAAACATGATAAACATCACATGCAATCATATAGTTACATGATATGGCCAATATCATCTTGCTTCTTTTATCTCCATCTTCGGGGCACCATGATCATCATTGTCACTGGCACGACACCATGATATCCATCATCATGATCTCCATTATCGTGTCTTCATGAAGTTTTCTCGCCAACTATTACATCTACTACTATGGCTAACGGTTAGCAATAAAGTAAATTAATTACATGGCGTTTTTGATTGACACGTAGGTCATACAATAAATTAAGACAACTCCTATGGCTCTTGCCAGTTGTCATACTCATCGACATGCAAGTCGTGAATCCTTTTATAAGAACATGATCAATCTCATACATCATATATATTTCATCACATCCTTTTGGCCATATCACATCACATGGCATATGCTGCAAAAACAAGTTAGACGTCCACTAATTGTTGTTGCAAGTTTTTACGTGGCTGCTATAGGTTTCTAGCAAGAATGTTTCTTACCTACGCAAAAACCACAACGTGATATGCCAATTTCTATTTACCCTTCATAAGGACCCTTTTCATTGAATCCGATCCGACTAAAGTGGGAGAGACAAACACCCGCTAGCCACCTTATGCAACAAGTGCATGTCAGGCGGTGGAACCAGTCTCACGTAAGCGTACATGAAAAGTCGATCCGGGCCGCTTCATCCCACAGTACCGCTGAATCAAGATAAGACTAGTAACGGCAAGCAAATTGACAAAATCGACGCCCACAACAACTTGTGTTCTACTCATTCATAGATTCTACTCATAGACCTAGCTCATGATGCCATTGTTGGGGATCGTACTAGTAAATCAAAAAAATTCCTACGTGTCACCAAGATCAATCTATGGAGAAACCAGCAACGAGCAAAGGGGGAGTGCATCTTCATACCTTTGAAGATTGCTAAGCGAAAGCGTTACAAGAACGCGGTTGGTGGAGTCGTACTCGCAGCAATTCAGATCGCGGTTGATTCCGATCTAAGCGCCGAACAACGGCGCCTCCGCGCTCAACACACGTGCATCTCGGTGATGTCTCCCGTGCCTTGATCCAGCAAGGAGGAGGGATAGTTTGGGGAAGACAACTCCAACAGTAGCACGACGGCGTGGTGGTGGTGGAGCAGTGCGATACTCCGACAGGGCTTCGCCAAGCACTACGAAGGACGTGGATGAGGAGGGGTAGGGCTGCGCCGAGAGAGCGACAGAAAGATATGTTGTTTTCTACCCCAAAAACCCTCCACTATATATAGGAGGAGAGCGAGGAGGGTGTGCACCCCTAGGGTTCCCTACCTAGGGGTGACGGCAACCCTAGATGGCCAGGAGGGTCGGCGGCCAAGGTGGGGAGGAGGGGCGGCGCCCAAGGGTGGGCCTAGGCCCCCTCCACGCCTAGGGTTTGCCCCCCTCCACCCTTTGCTGCATCTTGGGCTGATGTGAGAGGCGCACCAGCCCACCTAGGGGCTGGTTCCCTCCCACTCTTGGCCCATGTAGCCTTCCGGGGCCGATGGACCCCAGGAACCCTTCCGGTGGTCCCGGTACATTACCGGTACTGCCCGAAACACTTCCGGTGACCAAATCCTCACTTCCTATATATCATTCTTTACCTCCGAACCATTCCGGAACTCCTCGTGACGTCCGGGATCTCATCTAGGACTCCGAACAACCTTCGGTAACCATGTACACAATTCCCCTATAACCCTAGCGTCATCGAACCTTGAGGGTGTAGACCCTACGGGTTCCGAAGGCATGTAGACATGACCGAGACATCTCTCTGGTAAATAACCAACAGCGGGATCTGGATACCCATGTTGGCTCCCACATGCTCCACGATGATCTCATCGGATGAACCACGATGTCGGGGATTCAATCAATCCCGTATACAATTCCCTTTGTCCATCGGTATATTACTTGCCCGAGATTTGATCGTTGGTATCCCTATACCTTGTTCAATCTCGTTACCGGCAAGTCTCTTTACTCGTTCCGTAACACATCATCCCGTGGCTAACTCCTTAGCCACACATCATCCCACAGTGGGCCTAAAGGTACCTATCCATCACACGGAGTGACAAATCCCAGTCTCAATTCGTGCCAACCCAACAGATACTTTCGGGGGATATCTGTAGTGTACCTTTATAGCCACCCAGTTACGTTGTGACATTTGGCACACCCAAAGTATTCCTACGGTATCCGGGAGTTGCACAATCTCATGGTCTAAGGAAATGATACTTGACATTAGAAAAGCTTTAGAAGACGAACTACACGATCTTGTGCTATGCTTAGGATTGGGTCTTGTCCATCACATCATTCTCCAAATGATGTGATCCTGTCATCAACGACATTCAATGTCCATGGCCAGGAAACCATGACCATCTATTGATCAACGACCTAGCCAAGTAGAGGCTCACTAGGGACATGTTGTGGTCTATGTATTCACACATGTATCACGGTTTCTGGTTAATTCAATTATAGCATGAACAATAGTCAATCATCATGAACAAGGAAATATAATAATAACCATCTTATTATTGCCTCTAGGGCATATTTCCAACACTTTTTGTCTGTTCGCACCACATGGTCGGATTGCCTGGTTCCCCGAACACAATTCGCTCTTTTGAAATAACAAATTGCGAGGAACACTCCCAAGCTCTTCGCACGGAAGGGAGAAGACGATGGCCGGCTAAGACAAACTTTACAACATAGAGTGTTCATATGAAAGTATACAAAATTACATATTCAGCTGCCGATCTAAGTTATCGATTATGGTATCTAGGGAGAAGTCTTCCTGTGAAAGGCGGGCGGCATGCATCACCTGGTCATACACCAGGTGGAGTGGCACTTGTCGTCTATCTCATCCCACGGGACCAACCCGAGTCATACTCTCGGGATCAAGTATGGTGTAGAGGGTCTTGATCATTGCCCACGCCCCTGGTGCTCCCTCCCGACAGGCCGATGTCTTCCACAGCTCGAACCTGCGTCGAGCTCCCTTGAATCGATCGGTTAGTTCAAACATTCCTTCTGGCGGTTGTTCAGCAGGCCATAACGCCTTTACCATGACTTTCATCGCTTTCCGAGCAGGCTCATGGAGGGCAGAAAGCTCCTTTAGGAAGTTCCCCCGGTAGGATCCGATTTCTTCTTCAGGACCCCCGGACAGAAGGCCTATACATGAGGGAAAGACATACTTATAATACTTCCTTTATACGAAGTACTTACTAATGTTAGAATCACAATTACCAAACATGCCCCTCTGAAGTTTCTGATTTTCTTCTTGGGTCTGGGCCAATTGAGCCTTTAAAGTCTCAATTTCTTCGGCCTGTTCTTTCTTTTCCGCCTGGAGACGGTTCATAACACCACACCCAGCCTCATGCTGGGACTCGGCGTACCGCTGGGATTGTCGGGCTTCATCCAGCTCTTTTTGCATATGCCCTATTGATTCAGCTGCTAAATAGAACACTTGCGTCAGAATGGAAATATGTTAAGACTAGCAACACATGTATACTCCCCATGGTCCTCCCGTGTGATCGACTTTCTTCTAGCTCCTTGGCCAGTTGCGCATTCTATTGCTTTGATGCCTGCATTAGCAGTGAAATAGCGTAAGGACCCTTAATTCTGCCCATCCAATCCAAATTAAGGCTTGATAGAAAACCCCATCATCAAAGCCAATTGAAAGATCCAGATCCTCGTGAAAACCCGGATCGTCATCGCGTGAATAGTCTTCGGTTTGGGGCGCCGGACAGTTGACTGACTCAATGAAGCCCCTCCATTCCTGTTCGTGAAGGGTTAAAAGTTTCGGTCAATTAAAGGAAGAAATGGAAACCTCGAACTATTATCACAAAATATAAACACTTACCCATTCGATGGGATTATGGCTGGAGTAGCCTTCCTTGGTTGACCGCCGAATAAAATCCTCTTGCTCTCCTTTGTACTGGTCGGCAAGTGCGGCAGCCAACATTGTTTAATCAGCGGGTCCTAGTCTTCGAGAGCGGGTGGTGTCGCTTGTCCCGTTGTAGAGCCACAAGGGTTGTATCCTTTGTTGGAGGGGCTGTATGCACCGGGAGATGGTAGCGGCCATGATATCGATCATGGTCAGTTGGTGGTGATCAAGCATCCGCACTTGAGCCGCCAGGCGTTGTGCTTTGACGCTTTCCTCTTGGGACGAGCTCCTTGTCCGGTAGTTGTATATTTTCTTCAAGGGGGCGTCGAAGTATTCGGGCAGACCTCTCCGAGCTGGCTCGAACAGGGGGATGTCTTCAATGTAAAACCATTCCGAAGTCCACCCTTCGGATTCCTTCGGTGTACCCAGCGGATACCCCATCCTTGCCAAACAACACACTTCGGCTCCACCGACCTCCAAAATTATCTTGTCCCGAGTTCGAGGGACGAGACAGAAGTACTTTCTCCACAGTTTGAAATGCCCCTGGCAACCGAAGAACATCTTGCAGAGGGCTACGAAGCCCAAGATGTGCAAGATGGACCCCGAAGTAAGGTGGTGGAGTTGGATCCCATAGAATTCTAGCAATCCCCTCAGAAACGGATGGATGGGAAACCCGAGACCCCATAGGAGAAAGGGGACGAAGTATACACGTTCCCCCCTTTGAGGATTGGGGAAACGCTCAGCAAAAACCTCGTTGTTGGAAGAATTTAAACCTACGTGGGTCACCGCCAAATCTGAAGAAGGGAGATACCCCTAGGTCTCTAGATTGCGGAGCCGCAGGAGTGCTATAGAGCAGCTAGTCCAGTCCCCTGGACGTGAGCCGTAGGGGTGCGTAGAGGAGCAGGGGTGTTAGCCATGTTTTTCGTGGATCTCCCACTAGGAGTTTTTTCATTGGGAAGGAGGAGGATATGGTCTAAGCCACGATTTTATTCGTTTAAATGGGTGGTGTCTCCCTTGCGCAGGGGTAGTATTGTAAAAAAGACTGTTGAACTACTCGTCTCCCCCATGATGCGTGAGAATCGAGGAGCGCGGGCGGTTATTAAAATGGGCCCGTGGAGCTCGCGACGCTTGGGATTTTTCCAATGACTAGTCGGTTGCCGAATAAGATGTAAGGGACTCGCCTCTCAAGCCGAAGATTATGATGCGTGAAGATCAACCAAACATACATTGGCATAGACGTCTAGTCCAGGGGCTACTGAGGGAGTCCAGGATTAGGGGGTCCTCATATAGCCAACCTGTTTCTTATGGGCCGGACTATATGGGCTGCAAGGTAGATTTCGGATGATCAAGGGTTCCATCGCCTGGGCGAAGGGTCCAAGAGGCCATGGCGTGTCCTCCAAGTTAGCGACCATAGATAAGCATGTTTATCTCTTCGGCATGTAACCAACCAAGTGTAAACCCTAGGTACCCTCGGTGTCTATATCAGCCTGAGATTTTTAGGTTGTAGAGATAGAACAACTCATCTAGGGTTAGCTATTCGATCTCGAGGTAGATCAACTCTGTAACCCCCCATATCATCAATACAACCAAGCAGGACTTAGGGTATTACCTTCATAGGAGGGCCCGAAAATATGTGTCCCCTTCGTCTCTTTTTACCTTCGGTTCTAGTCTCACAGTTCGGGACCCCCTACCCGAGATCCACCGGTTTCGACAACGACAGGGCGCCCACCCTAGGGAAGCCGCCCCCTTTGCCTTGGACGATCGGACGGACCGTGATCAGGATGACGAGACGATTCGTGATTTGTGTTGGAGATATGCCCTAGAGGCAATCATGTATGATGATATTTCCTATGTGTTTATGAATAAAGATAGTCCTTGGACATTATCATTGATGTGTATTAACAAGTACGTGACTTGTTTGTGAAGTGTTGGTCGGATTCACCGAAACGAGAAAGAGGTCATGCATCAACAAGGATGACCATGTCGCCTTTTGCACGACAACATATATCGTGTGGCAAGGGAACAGAAGTGTGAAGTACAGGTTCGCCTAACCAGCTTCATCGGGCACTTGGAGTCGGCACGTCTAGCTAGAGGCCGCTACCGACGGGTCGAGTCGGATGTGATCTGACTCGCGACCAAGTGGGTGAGAACCTAAAGGGTTGCACGCTTAACGGAAGGAACACGTGGGCTTTAGGATCCGTGCGAGGCCCAAGAGTTGAGCCTGCGCCGGATGCCTATATATAGTGGAGGTGCAGCACACCCATCTGGTTGATCGCTTTGGCCCCGTCATTAGGGTTTGCATGTGTTGCGAATAGCCACCTCCACTCGCCACGGACTGTGTGATCGGACCTAGAAGTCTGCCACATGGTGTGTTCCTCCTACACGCGTCGATACCGTTAGAGGCGGTGCACTTGTGCCGGTCCGGTGAACCTATATGTGTGATCCGGCGGACTGGCTATTCGAGGGAGATCAGATTGGCTGTTCGGGGGGAGATCGGACGAGGAGGAGATGGACCACACAAACGCGCTGCCCCAACTCTACTTCTGCTGCATGGCACCGCGCGTCTAGTGGTAACGATCTGTGATCCATCTCCGTAGCATGTTCTTGGATGCGATCGCGGGACGGATCGTGATTGGATGGCGAGAAGGATCGTGATGGGTTCGCGGGACGCTCGGCGATTTGGATCGTGAAGACGTTCGACTACATCAACTGCGTTTCTTAATGCTTCCCGCTTAGCGATCTACAAGGGTATGTAGATCCACTCTCCCTCTCATAGATGCTCATCACCATGGATAAATCTTGCATGTGCGTAGGAATTTTCTTGTTTCCTATGCAATGTTCCCCAATAGTGGTATCAGAGCTAGGTCTATGTGTAGATGACATTACGAGTAGAACACAAAGGAGTTTGTGGGCATTGATGCTCAGATTGCTTCCTCCCTTAGTCTTTTCTTGATTCAGCGGTATTGTTGGATGTAGCGGCCCAGACCAACCTTACTCCTACGCTTATGAGAGACCAGTTCCATCGACTGACATGTGAATTTGTTGCATAAATACGGCTGGTGGGTGTCTCTCTCTCTCCTACTCTAGTTGGATGGGATTCAACAAAGGCGGTCCTTCATAAGGTTGAATAGTAATTTGTGTATCACCGCTGTGGGTTTGCGTAGGTAACAACTGTTCTTCCTAGATACCCGTAGCAGCCACATAAAACATGCAACAACAATTAGAGGACGTCTAACTTGTTTTTGCAGGGTAAGTTGTGATGTGATATGGCCAATTACATGATGAGATATATGTGATGTATGAGATGATCATGTTTTGTATAGAATATCATGACTTGCATGTCGATGAGTACCAAACAGGCAGGAGCCATAGGCTTGTCTTTAGTTATTTTTTGCCGTTTTGCATTACTTTATCGCTACGAGTTAGCAATAGTCATAGTAGCAACAATTGGCGTGAAACCTCATGGCGACACGTTGATGGAGATCAAGATGTTGGAGATCATGGTGTTGTGCCGGTCAAGATGGAGATCATGCTAGTGCTTTGGAGATGGAGATCAAAAGCACAAGTTCATGGGCATATCATGTCACTTATGATTTGCATGTGATGTTAATCCTTTTATGGACCTTATTTTACTTAGGATGACCGTAGTATTATAAGGTGATCCCTCACTTAAATTTCAAGATAAATTATGTTATCCCCGAGTGTGCACCATTGCAAAAATTCGTCGTGTTGAGAGGCCACGTGATGATCGGGTGTGATAGATTCTACGTTCACATACAATGGGTGCAAGCCAGTGTTGCACGTGAAGAACACTCAGGTTAAACTTGAAGACCCTAGCATGTACAGACATGGCCTCGAAACACAAGAGACCGAAAGGTCGAACATGATTCATATAGAAGTTATGATCAACATGATGATGTTCACCATTGAAACCACCTCAACTCACGTGATGATCGGACTTGAGTTGGTGAATTTGGATCATGTATTACTCGGATGACCGGAGGGATGTCAATTTGAGTGGGAGTTTTTAAGTAATATGATTAACTAAACTCCTTGTCATGAACATAGTCTAAGTTGTCTTTGCAAAAATTATGTTGTAGATCAATAGATCGCGTTATAGCTCCCCTGTGTTTTTTGATACGTTCCTAGAGAAAATAGAGTTGAAAGATGATGGTAACAATTATGCAGACAGGGTCCGTGATCAGAGGATTGTCCTCAGTTGTTGCACATAAGGCTTATGTCCTTGATGCACCGCTCGGTTTGTCACCCCCTCTAGAGTCGTCTGTGGATGTTGTGAACATCTGACAGGCAGGTGTGATGACTACTTGATAGTTCAGTGCGTCATGCATTACGGCTTAGAATTGAGGCTCCGAAGATGTTTTGAACATCATGGAACATATGAGATGTTCTAAGAGTTGAAATTGGGATTTCAGGCTCGTGCCTGCGTTGAGAGGTATGAGACCTTAAATGAGATTCTTTGCCTGCAAGATGAAGGAGAATAGCTCAATCAGTGAGCATGTGCTCAGATTGTCTGGGTGCTACAATCGCTTGAATCGAGTGTGAGATAATCTTCCAGATAAGGTAGTGATTGATATAGTTCTCCAAGTCACTGTCACCACGCTACTAGAGCTTCATGATGAACGATGAACATACCAGGGATGGAAATGATGATCCCTGAGCTATTCACGATGTTTGACACCGCGAAGGTAGAAGTCAAGAAGGAGCATCAAGTGTTGATGGTTAGTAAAACCACTGGTTTCGAGAAGGGCAAGGGAAAGGAGGGAAACTTCATGGATGGCAAGCTAGTTGCTGCTCGAGTGAAGAAACCCAAGGTTGAACCCAAACCCGAGACTAAGTGCATCTATTATGAGGAGAGTGGTCGCTGAAGCGGTACAACCCTAGGTAGATGATAGATAAGAAGGCTGGCAACGTCGACAGAAGTATAATTGATATACATATTATTGATGTGTGCCTTGCTAGTACTCCAAGTAACACCTGGGTATTAGATACTAGTTTGATTGCTAATGTTAGTAACTCGAAGTAAAAGCTACGGAATAAACGAAAAACTAGCTAAGGGTGAGGTGACGATGTGTGTTGGAAGTGTTTCCAAGGTTGATGTGATCACCATCGGACGCTCTCTCTACCTTCAGGATTAGTGATGAACCTAAATAAGTGTTATTTGGTGTTTGCGTTGAGCATGAACATGATTAGATCATGTTTATTGCAATACGGTTATTCACTTAAGTCAGAGAATAATGATTATTCCGTTTACATGAATGATACCTTCAATGGTCATGCACACAGTGTGAATGGTTTATTGAATCTCGATCATAGTAGCACACATGTTCGTGCCAAAATACGCAAAGTTAATAATGATAGTACCACATACTTGTGGCACTGCCGCTAAAAGTCATATTGGTGTAAAGCGCATGGAGAAACTCCATGCTGATGGATCTTTGGACTCACTCGATTTTGAATTGGTTGAGACATGCGGACAATGCCTCTTGGGCAAGATGACTAAAACCTCGTTTTCCGGTATGATGGAGTGGGCTAGTGACTTATAGGAAATAATACACGTTGATGTATGCACTCCAATGAGTGTTGTAGCGTGCGGTGGATATCCTTACCTTCACTGATGATTTGAGTAGATATAGGTATATTTACTTAATGAAATACAAGTCTCAAATGTTTGAAAAGTTCAAGCAAATTAAGAGTGAAGTTTGAGATCATCGTGACAAGAAGATAAAAATGTCTACGATATGATCATGGAGGTGTATATGTGAGTTACGAGTTTGGTATACAACTTAGGACAATGTGAAAGTTGTTTCACAACTCACGCCACCTGGAACGCCTTAGTGTGATAGTATGTCCGAGCGTCGTAGTCGTGCTCTGTTAGATATGGTGCGTACTATGATGTCTCTTATCGTTTTGCCACTATCGTTTTGGGGTTATGCATTAGAGATAACTACATTCACTTAAAGTAGGGCACCATCAAAATCCGTTGAGATGGCACTGTATGAATTATGGTTTGGCAGAAACCTAAGTTGTCATTTCTCAGAGTTTGGGAGTGAGATGCTTATGTCTGACAAGCTCGAACCCAAAGCGGAAAGGTGGATCTTCATAGGATAGCCAATTGAGACGGTTGGTTACACTTTCTACCTCAGATCCGAAGGTAAAACTTTTTTCGCTAAAACAGGTCATTTCTTGCGAAAGAGTTTCTCTTGAAAGAATTGAGTGGGAGGAAGATAGAACTTGATGAGGTTGTTGAACCTTTGTTTCAACCAGAGAGTAGAGCAGTGCAGAAAATTATTTCTGTGGAGCCTACGTTATATGAAGAGGAAGTTAATGATGATGATCATGAAGCTTCTGATCAAGTTACCATTGAACCTCATAGGTCGACAAGGACGCGTACTACTCCTGAGTGGTACGTCAACCCTGTCTTAGAGGTCATGTTGTTGTACAATGATGAATCTACAAGCTATGGAGAAGCGATGATGGGCCCAAATTCCAAGAAATCGTTAGAAAACAAAGTATGGACTTTGGAAGTATTACCTAAAGGGCGAAAGGCCATTCAGAACAAATGGATCTTTAAAAGGAAGACAGACGCGGATGGTAATGTCACCGTTTATAAAGCTTGACTTGTGGCAAATGGTTTTTCACTAGTTCAAGAGTTTTACTACGATGAGACTTTCTCATCCGTACCGATGCTAAAAGTCTGTTGGAATTATGTTAGTAGTTGCTGCATTTTTTAATTATGAAATCTGACAGATGGGTGTCAAAACATCGTTTCCTAAATGGTTTCCTTGAGGAAAGGTTGTGTGTGATACTACCAGAAGGTTTTGTCAATCCTAAGGATGCTAAAAGGTATGCAAGCTCTAGCGATCCTTCAATGGACTAGAGCAAGCATTTGGAGTTGGAATATAAGCTTTGATGAGGTGATCAAAGTCTTTGAATTTATACAAAGTTTATGAGAAACTTCTATTTACAATAAAGTGAGTGGGAGCACTATAGAATTTCTGATAAGTATATGTGGATGACATATTGTTGATTAGAAATGATGTAGAATTTCTGGAAAGCATAAAGGGTTGTTTGAAAAGGAGTTTTTTCAAGGGAAAACCTAGAATGAGGATAGGTAAATATTGGGCATCGGGATCTATAGAGATAGATCAAGACGTCTGATAAAACTAGACAAGATTTTGAAAGAGTTCAAAATGAATCAGTCAAAAAGAAGTTCTTGCCTGGTTTGTAAGGTGTGAAGTTGAGTAAGACTCAAAACTTGACCACGTCAGAAGAAAGACAAAGGACGAAGGTCGTCTCCTATGCGACTAGCCATAGGCTCTCTACGGTATGTCGGGCTATGTACTACACTTGATGTGTGCCTTGACCCATGTCTGAAAAGGGGTTACAAGAGTGATCTAGGAGTGGATCACTGGACAACGGTCAAAATTATCCTTAGTAACTTGAGGACTAAGGAAATATTTCTCGATTATGGAGGTGATAAAGGGTTACGCCGGTGCAAGCTTTAATACCAATCCGGATGACTCTGAGTAGCAATCCGGATACGTATAGTGGAGCAGACATTTGGAATAGCTCCAAGTGGAGTGTGGTAACAGTGTCTACAGTATGACATAGAGGTTTGCAAAGTACTCACAGATCTAAATGTAACAGACCCGTAGACTAAAGACCTCTCTCACATGCAAAACATGATCGAACCCCAGAATTCATTGGGTGTTAGATTCATAACAATGTAAATCACATGGTGATGTGAACTAGATTATTCGCTCTAGTGGAAGTGGGAGACTGTTGGAAATATGCCCTAGAGGCAATAGTAAATTGGTTATTATTATATTTCCTTGTTCATGATAATTGTTTATTATCCACGCTATAAATGTATTGATTGGAACTAAAAACATGCTATAAATGTAAAGGGGGTGTGTCCCTAGTATGCCTCTAGTAGACTAGCTCGTTGATCAAAGATAGTCAAGGTTTCATGGCCATGGACATGAGATTTCATTTGATAATGGGATCACGTCATTAGGAGAATGATGTGATGGACAAGACCCAAAATATGAAAATAGCATATGACCGTGTCAGTTTACTGCTATAATTTTCTGCATGTCAAGTATCTCTTCCTATGACCATGAGATCATGCAACTCACTGACACCGGAGGAATACCTTGTGTGTATCAAATGTCGCAACGTAACTGGGTGACTATAAAGGTGCTCTACAGGTATCTCCAAGGGTGTCTATTGAGTGGGAATGGATCAAGACTGGGATTTGTTACTCCATGTGACGGAGAGGTATCTCAGGGCCCAGTTGGCAATAAAACATCATAATGAGCCTTGCAAGCAAAGTGACTAAAGAGTTAGCCGTAGGATCTTATATTACGGAACGAGTAAAGAGACTTGCCGGTAATGAGATTGAACTAGGTATAGAGATACCGACGATCAAATCTCGGGCAAGTAACATACCGAAGAACAAAGGAACATCGTACGGGATTAATTGAATCCTTGACATAAAGGTTCAACCGATAAAGATCTTCGTAGAATTTGTAGGAACCAATATGGAAATCCAGGTCCCTCTATTGGTTATTGACCGTGGAGGTGTCTCGGTCATGTCTACATAGTTCTCGAACCCACAGGGTCTGCACACTTAAGGTTCGGTGACGTTTCGGTAATATTGAGTTATATGTGTTGGTGACCGAAGGTTGTTCAGAGTTCCAGGTGAGATCCCTCATGTGATGAGGAACTCCCGAATGGTGCGGAGGTTAAGATCCATATACAGGACGAGAGGAATCGGAGTCCGAAAGCGTTCCGAGGGTACCGAGTTATGACCGGGAGTACCGAAAGGGGTTTCCGGGGGGGTGTTGGGGGCCCTCATGGGCCAAGGGAGGGGCACACTAGCCCACTAAGGGGCTGTGCGCCCCTCTCATCCCATCTCACGTAACCAGGGCAAGTGTTGCGCCCTCCCAAGGGCCCACCCCCTTTGCCTTGGGGGCCAAGGCTCCTAGGGGGGGAGGGACAAAACCCATCTACGGTTGCCCATCTACGCCGCTGGGCCGCTTAGGGGAAACCCTAGGGGCGCCACCCCTCACTAGTATTAGTCCCAGCTCGATTTACAAATTAGTCCCGGTTGCATTACGAACCGAGAGTAATGCGAGCATTAGTCCCGGTTCGAGCGGCTAGGGTGTCGGTCGGGCATCAGTACCGGTTCAAATGGGACTTTTAGTCGCGGTTGGAGACACCAACCGGTACTAAAGGGGCCGATACCCTTTAGTCCCGGTTGGTGTCTCCAACCAGGACTAAAGGTGAAGCCTTTAGTCCGGTTGGAGACACTATCCGGGACTAAACGGGTTGGGGCTTTAGTCCCGGTTGGTGTCTCCAACGGGGACTAAAGGCTAAACCTTAAGTCCCGGTTGGAGATACCAACCCAGACTAAAGGGTTTTGAAAGTTTCTTTTTTGGTTTTTCTAGTTGTTTTCTATTTTTAGTTTCTGTTTTAAATTGCTTATATCTTTTAGGATATTTGATGTTTTTGAGTGATTCCTTTTGCATTAGATTTAAAATTTTGTCTAGTTTTTATTTGTGGAATTACTTTTCAAATTTGAATAGTTTAAATTTGATTTTTTTCAAATTTCCTTCAAACCCTAGATTGTGAATAACTTGAGTTTAAAAATTGTTTTTAATTTTTTTTGCTCCTAGGCACATCTTAGATGGTGCATGTTGAGCGCACAAAAAGTCTAGAGTTGAAATAAGTTAAAAAATGAAATGCCTTTGAAACAGATGAGTTTTCGTCCGAAACCTAGATACTTGGAAAGGGATTGTCAAGTTTGTACACAAAGTGCAACCAGCTTTTATCGTAACCATCTCAACTTTTTAGCACATGCTATGTGGGTGAAATGATGATACCATGCCAAGTTTCAACCTTTTTAGTGTTCATTTGTAGTGTTTCAATTTCAGGGTCATTTAGCTCAAAAATCAATAAATGCATGAAAAATAGCGAATGAAGTGAGAAAGGGTTGAAAATTAATGATGTGGCTTTGAATGGTGCATATTGAACGCACAAAAAGTATGGAGTTTAAATAAGTTAAAAAAATGAAATGCCTTTGTAATAGATGAGTTTTCATTCGAAACCCTAATAGTTCAAAAGGGATTGTCCAGTCGGTCCATGAAGTGCATTTAGTTTTTACCGTAACCCTCTCAACTTTTTAGCACATGTTATGTTTGTGAAATGATGATACCATGCCAAGTTTCAACCTTTTTAGAGTTCATTTGTAGTGTTTTTCAATTTCAGGGTCATTTAGCTAAAAAAAATCAATAAATGCATGAAAAATAGCGAATGGAGTGGGAAAGGGTTGAAAATTGATAATGTGGCTTTGAATGATGCACGTTGAACGCACAAAAAGTCTGGAGTTTAAATAAGTTAAGAAAAATGAAATGCCATTGTAACAGATGAGTTTTCGTCCAAAAACCTGATACCTCGAAAGGGATTGTCTAGTTTGTACATGAAGTGCATCTTGGTTTTACCCTAAGCTTCTCAACTTTTTTGCAAATGCTATGTGGGTGAAATGATGATACCATGCCAAGTTTCAACCTTTTCAGAGTTCATTTGTAGTGATTTTCAGTTTCAGGGTCATTTAGCTCAAAACAAATGGATGAAAAATAGCGAATAAAGTAGGAAAGGGCTAAAGATTGATTATGTGGCTTTGGATGGTGCTTGTTGAACGTACAAAAAGTGTGGAGTTGAAACAAGTAAAACGGCTATAACTTTTGCATACGATGTCGAAAAAAAGTGTTACGAAAAATTAATTTTACTTCAAAAAATAAATGATGTCATATTTGGATTCCTCATATTTTTCTGATAATAATGGATATATTATTTCTCGAATTTCAAGTTACAGATTCAAAGATATTAATTCTGCCATATTAAATGAATAAATGGCAAAAAATGAATAAAATAATATTATTACATGTTTTATTTTCATTGAAATTCAATATTATTACTACTTTTTATTTTGAACTTTTGATTGTTTTGGTTTTTTCGTTTGTTTTGTTTTTTGAGAAGTTTTGAGATTTTTGGAAATATTTGCCTTTTTGAAGTTTTTAAATTAATCATTGTTATTTTTTTAATCATTCTTGTTTATTTTAATAATTGTTTGGAATTCAAAAAATAGATCATGTGACATCAAGACCTAAGGGTTAATAGGATTGATAGCTTACTATTGTCAAGAAAACAACGGGTGCAGATTTGGAAACTAATGGTGATAGAACTCGAAAGTTAAGCGTGTTGGGGTTGGAGCAACGAGAGGATGGTTGACCGGCCAGGAAGTTAGACGATTTGGAATGAGGGGTGATTTGAGATTAAATTGTCAAATAATTAAAGAGCGGTGAGGAGGGGTGATTAGATATTAAATTGTCAAATAATTCAAAGATTTTAAAATCAGAAGAAAAAATAAAAAAGTAAAAAATAAAAAAATATTTAAAAAAAAATACCTATAGTTCCGGTTGGTAACACCAACTGGGACTAAAGGTCCCGCTCCAGAAAGCTGTCACGTGGAGCCCCTTCTCTCTCGGTTCGTAAGCGAACTGGGACCAAAGGTTTTGGGCTTTAGTCCCGACCCTTTAGTCCCGGTTCAAGAACCGGGACAAATGGGCCTCTGGAACCGGGACAAATGGGTCGTTTTCTACTAGTGCCTCCTCCCTTCCCCTATATATAGATTAGGAGAGGGAGGGCAGCCGGAACCAAGAATAGCCATGTGGTGCCCTTTCTCCCTCTGGATTGCTTCTCCTCTAGATTTGTTCAGTATAGCTTAGCAGAGCTCTATCGGATCAGCTCCACCACCATCGCCGCCACACCGTCGCGCTGCCAGAGAACTCATCTACCTTTTTGCTCCCTCTTGCTAGATCAAGAAGGCGGAGATCGTCATCGAGCTATACGTATGCTGAACATGGAGGCTTCGTCCGTTCGGCGCTAGATCGGATGGACCGTGATCAGGATCACGAGACGATTCATTATTTGATCGCGGGACGTATCATGATGGGATTGTGGGATGGATTGTGATTGGATCATGAGAAGGATCGTGATGGGATTGCGGGACGCTCGGCGATTTGTACCGCGAAGACGTTCGACTATATCAACCTTGTTTCTTAACGCTTCCCGCTTAGCGATCTACAAGGGTATGTAGATCCACTCCCCCTCTCGTAGATGCTCATCACCATGGATAGCTCTTGCGTGTGCGTAGGAATTTTTTTGTTTCCTATGCAACGTTCCCCAACATTAGCGTGGGTAGAGTTGTATCGGTGGTCGATAGAACTTGAGATAATATTAATTCTACCTTTAGCTCCTCGTTGGGTTTGACACTCTTACTTATCAAAAAACGCTACAAATGATCCCGTACAGTTGTGGGTTATCAAGACCTTTTTCTGGCGCCGTTGTCGGGGAGTAATAGCGTAGTGGTTGATATTCTCGTGTGTGCTTGTTTGCTTTATCACTAAGTAATTTTTATTTTTTTTCTTATTAGTTGTTTTTATCTTTAGTTATGGATATGGAACACGAAACACCAAAACAATTATATGTACTTGCTAATCATGGAGATGGGGAACCTCCTAAAACCCTCGATGCTAGTTATGTGAAACACGTTAATTACTCCTTTGATAATCCTGAGAAATACTCATTCAAATTTATAATGGGAGACACGTTGGATCAACGTGATTACTTTAGGGATTATCTCTTATATCACAAAGGGAAAAACTTATGGGATCAAAGTAAAATGTTGCGTTGGTATGCTTGGAATATATGCTCGAAACGTGATTATACTTGTTGCTCTAAGATGAAGGGCCTTCACTTTCCCTTTCAATGTGAATTTAATGACAATGAAACCTTGGCTTCTTATGCTAAGGGTATATATGATTACTATGATGTCTAACAAATAGAAGAATTTGTTGCTTCTAAGGGTGCTTATGAAATTGAATCGTTCTTTGAAAGATATGACTATGGTTATGCTATATACAAATCTGAAAAATTTGCCATACTTAAATATTTCTATGAGAATTATGAATACAATGCTGATATTATTGAATTTAGTGAGAGAAAGAACGCTGCCTTGAAAGAGACTAATATTTTGCAGGAATCTCTGGAAGAAGAAATTCCTGAAACTATGAGCTCATTAGTTGAAAAAGATGAGGAGGAGAGCGAAGAACAAAAGGACGAAGAGCGGATTAGCTACCCATGCCCACCTTATAATGAGAGTAATTCTTGAACTCATATATTGTTTAATTTCTCTTCACACATACTGAATGATGAATGCTATGTTGATTGCTACGATCCCTTGGATTAGTTCGAAATATCCCTTTTTGATGAACTTGACGTTTGCTATGCTTGTGGCCATGATGCCAATATGAATTATGCTCATGGAGATGAACTTGCTATAGTTCCTTATGTTAAACATGAAATTGTTTCTATTTCACCCACACATGATAAGAATGCTCCCAACTACACTATATCGGAGAAGTTTGCACTTATTAAGGATTATATTGATGGGTTGCGTTTTACTATCACACATGATGATTTTGATGTATATTATATGCATGTGCTTGATGCTCCCACTTGCAATTGTTATGAGAGAGTAACCAAATCTTCACCTCTCTATGTTTCCAATACAATAAAATTGCAAGAAACCACTTATGCTATGTATTGGCCTTTTATGGCATGCGTTTTCACACATGATGATTTTGATGTATATAATATGCATGCGCTTTCTTTTATGGCATGACAATGCATAGGAAGAGAGATAAACTTCTTTGTCACATGATATATATCACTTTGTGCTCACTACTAAATTAAAAATCATTGTTAATTATAATTGGCTTTGATATACCTTGTGATCCGGGTGGATCAATTACTTGAGCACTATATGCCTAGCTTAATGGATTTAAAGAAAGCGCTTCTATGGAGACAACCCTGAACTTTTAGAGATTAATTTTTTTCTGTTGTGTTATTTTAAAATAATTTAAAACAAAAAAAATAAAGTGAGGAACTTAAAACTTTTTCAAAAAGAGAAGTGGAAGTGAGAAATACAAGCATCGTTGAAGTGGGGGCAAGCCTTGAACTTTATTCATTTCCATGAAAACTTTGTGAATCTTGATTACAAGAACTTTTCAAAAAAAAATTATCCCCTTGTATAAATCCATTGTATTATAAAAACAATGTGCCAACAATTACCTTTAGGGTGTTTAAATTGCTTGTTTGATATGTGCTGTGTAAAAATAGAAACTTTTGCTGCAGTGTTTGAATTTTAATATTTTATTAGAGGATGCTAAAATTCTGAAATTGTTTCACAATACTGTTATACACATTGTTTATTATGCCCTAATGTTTCATAAATTTTGAGTTACATAAGTATACGTTTCATCTGCATCTTTGCAGACTATCCTGTTTTCCGCATATTGATGTTATAGTTGCTTTGCGTGCTTATGTTTGAATTCTTGTTGAGCCCCATTGATTTAGGAGCCATGGAACTGTGAGAGCATACAGTGGGTAATGTTAGATTATAATTATGCAATAATATTGTGGCAGTCCATGATGAGATTTGATGATTATGTACTAACGTTTCTAATGAAAGTTCTGTTAAGTTTTGTGTGGATGAAGTGTTCGAAGATCGAGGAGGTTTTGATATGAGACAAATAAGGAGAGACAAGAGTTCAAGATTTGGGATGCCCAAGGCACCCCAAGTAAATATTCAAGGATACTCAAGCAGCTAATCTTGGGGATGCCCCGGAAGGCATCCCATCTTTCTTCTTCAACAACTATCGGAATGTTTCGGTTTTTGTTTTGTTCACATGATATGCGTAAATTCTTGGAGCGTCATGTGCCTTTTATTTTCCTTTTATAAATGCACCATGATGGTATGGAAAAGTCTATGGTTGATTTATAGAATGATCTTTGCACTTCACTTATATCTTTTGAGTATGGCTTTATAGAATGATTCATGTGCTTCACTTATATAATTTGAAGTTGGATGCCTGTTTCTCAACATATAGAAAACCGTTATTTGTAGAATGCTCTTTTGCTTCACTTATATTTATTAGAGCATGTCCAGGTCATTTTTATAAATAATTAAACTCTCATGCTTCACTTAAACCGATTTAGAGAGTCAACGGGAATTGGTCATTTACATGGTTAGTCAGAAAATTCTACATAAAATTTGTAGATCACCGAATATGATATGTTTGATTACTTGCAATAGTTTTATGATATTGAGATAGTAATATGTAGGTGCACTAGTTGATTATTGTGGATTAGTAAGAATATTTATTTTAAGGTTTGTGATTCCCGAAGCATGCATGTATAGTATCTAGTTATGCGATCAAGTTGGAGCATAAATTTATCCTTGATTGAAATCCTTTGTGCAGTTATAATCGGCGGCACGCGATGGTTAATTCCCCCCCAAGCTCCTCCCTAGGAGCATGCGAGTAGTACTTTGCTTCGAGAGAGATAATAAAACCATGCCATAAGTATGTGAGTTCTTTATGACTAATGTGAATCCATGGATATACACACTCTCACCACCTCATCTTTGCTAGCATTTTTCGGTACCGTGCATTGCCCATTCTCACTTCAAGGATCGGTGCAACCTCTGCCATTGCATCCAAACCTCGTGACATGATACTCTCTATTGCACATAAGCCTCATTATATCTTCCTCAAAACAGACACCATACCCATCTATCATGGCATTTCCATAGCATTATGAGTTATATTGCCATGCAAGTTTCATAGTTACATCATATGACTTGTACACCTATTGTCATATTGCTTTGCATGATCGTAAGCTAGCTAGAATTATATTTCCATGGCTTGTCTGTTTTTTGATATCTTTTGCTACACTAGATCATTGCACATCCTGGCACACTTCCAGAGGCATTCATACAGAGTCATACTATAGTTATTCATATTGAGTTGTAAGGAAATAAAAGTGTGATGATCATCACTATTAGAGCATTGTCCCAATGAGGAAAGGATGATGGAGACTATGATTCCCCCACAAGTCGGGATAAGACTCTGTACGAAAAATGAAAAATGGGGGAGGCCAAGTGAGCCCACCACAAAAAATGGGAGAAATAGGGGAGGCGGAAAAAGAAAAGAAAAGAAAAGGCCCACCAGAAAAAACAAATAAATGAGAGAAAAAGAGAGAAGGGACTTTGCTACTATCCTTTATCACACTTGTGCCTCAAAGTGGCACCATGTTCTTCATATAGAGAGTCTCTTGTTTTGTCACTTCCATATGATAGTAAGAATTTTTAATTATAGAACTTGGCTTGTATATTCCAATGACGGGCGTCCTCAAATGCCCGAGGTCTTCATGAGCAAGCAAGTTGGATGCACACCCACTTAGCTTCAGTCGAGCCTTCATACACTTATAGCTCTAGTGCATCTGTTGCATGGAAATCCTTAATCCTTGCATTGATATCTATTGATGGGCATCTCCATAGCCCATTGATACACCGAGTTGATGCGAGACTTTCTTCTCCACTTTTACCCCTTTGAAACCTACCACCATATTCTATTCCACCTTTATGCTATATCCATTGTTCACGCTCATACATTGCATGAGTAATAAAAAGCTGAAGCGCATTAAAGGGTACGATCTAATTGCTTGGTCTAACACTAGGGTGCTCATGATTTATACTTTATGCTAAGAAGACCAAGCCTGACAGGCTATATGATTTTGTAGGGATAGCACTCTTTGGCATGGATATTTTGAAAGGACATGATTGTTTGCTAGTAAACCTGAGTATGGATGTTTTTTTGTGTGACTATTGCCTTGAATCACTTGTATCTTAATATTCATGCCATGACTAGACATTTGTTCAAGGTTATTCCACATCAAAATTTATCTTTTTATCATTTACCTACTCGAGGACGAGAAGGAATTAAGCTTGGGGATGCTGATACGTCTCCATTGTATCTATAATTTTTATTGCTTCATGCCAATATTCTACAACTTTCATATACTTTTGGCAATTTTTTATATTTTTTTTGGGACTAACTTACTTACCGAGTGCCCAGTGCCAGTTCGTGTTGTTTTGTTTCAGAAAAAATCCAGATCAACGACATCCTAATGCGATAATAATTTATGGAGATTTTTTGGAATATATGTGATTTTTGAGAGTCGGAATAAATGGAAGACGATGCCCGAGGGCCCCACAAGCTATCTGGCCGCGCCCTATGAGGGGTCGCGGCCAGATGGCTTGTGTAAGCCCTTCGGTCGGTTGGAGCTCTCCTTTTGCTGCAAGGAAGATATTTTTATAATAAAAATGCCCTCATAATTTCAGCCCGATCGGAGTTACGGATCTCTGGATATATAAGAAATGGTGAAGGGGTCATAAACTAGTCACAGAAATAGAAGAGAAATATATATATAGAGAGAGATCCAATCTCGGAGGGGCTCTTGCCTTCCGGGATCCATGGCGGCCACAGACCAGAGGGGAAACCCTCCTCCCACCTAGGGAGAAGGCCAAGGAAGAAGAAGAAGGAGGGGAGCTCTCTCCCCCTCTCCCCCGATGGCGCCGGAGCGCCGCCAAGGCATCCATCATGACGGCAATCTACACCAACAACTTCACTGCCGTCACCACCAACTCTATCCCTCTCTATCTAGCGGTGTAAAACCTCTTCTCTCCGCTAGAATCTCTACTTAAACATGGTGCTTAATTCTATATGTTATTATCCAATGATGTGTGGCTATCCTATGATGTTTGAGTATATTTCTTTTGTCCTATGGGTTGATTGATGATTGTGATTGGTTTGAGTTGCATGGTTTATTTTGGTGTTGTCCTATGGTGCATTCCGTGAGGCGCACGCGTGAAAGAATAACGCTGAAGGGTGTTGCAATATGTTCATGATTCGCTTATAGTGGGTGGCTAGAGTGACAGAAGCTTACACCCGAGTATGGGAATTGTTGCGTATGGGAGTAAAGAGGACTTGATGTGTTAATGCTATGGTTGAGGTTTACCTTAATGAATTTCTAGTAGTTGCGGATGCTTGCTAGAGTTCCAACACAAGTGCATATGATCCAAGTATGGAAAGTATGTTAGTGTATGCCTCTCCCTCATATAAAACTGCAATAAGGATTATCGATCTAGTTATCAATTGCCTAGGGACAAATCTTTCTCGTGTGATACAAAAAGCTTTCTACTAAATAATTTACTTTAGTGTTCCTTATTAAACCAGAAACTAATTTTATTTCCACGTTCTTTTTTACCTTGCAAAACTATCTCTACACCGATTATGTACTTCTAGTTTCATTCCCGCAAAATAGTTTCATACTTGTTCTGGGTAAAGTAAGCGCACGTGCGTGGAGTTGTATCGGTGGTCGATAGCATTTGAGAGAATATTAATTCTACCTTTAGCTCCTCATTGGTTTCGACACTCTTACTTATCGGAAAAGGCTACAAACGATCCCCTACACTTGTGGTTTATCAATGGGTTGGATGACAAAGTATGAAGGAAACATCGACTGTTTTCATACGACGATTTTGCTGACTACCCAGGAGCAAAAGAGGATTAGGTATGTATCCGGGCACACACCAAAGAGTACTCAGGAGAATCCCCTCATGGGAGTTCTTTAGGAGAAAGTGCCGGTTGTACAAGACTTCCCTGATGTATTCCCAGAGGACTTACCAAGCATGCCACCGGATAGAAAAATCGATTTCCTGATTGAGTTAGTACTAGGGACAACCATATATTCCCCCAAGTTCATCACCTTGGGGAGCGCCAGTTCTGTTTGTAGAGAAGAAGGATAAAACTTTGAGGATGGTAGTTGATTATCGTGCGCTGAACAAGGTGACTATCAAGAACAAGTACCCTCCGCTGATGATAAATGGTTCGTTTGATCAACTACTTGGAGCCATAGTATTCTCCAATATCGATCTTTGATCAGGGTATCATCAGTTGAAAATTCGTGAATAGGATATACCCAAAACAACCTTTACCACAAGGTATGGTTTATATGAGTGTGCAGTTATGTCATTTGAGTTGCCTAATGCTCCTGCCTATTTTATGAGTATGATGAACAAGGTATTTATGGAATATCTGTAATGGTGTTAATCGATGGCGTATTGATATTCTCCAAGAGCGAGGAAGAGCACAAGGAACACCCGCATCTAGTTCTGGAGAAGCTTGGAGAACATCACTTATATGCGAAGTTCAATAAATGTGAGTTTTGGCTGAAGGAAGTCGGATTTCTCAGACACATTATTTCTAGAGACGAAATTGTAGTGGAACCTTCCAAGGTTGCAGTAGTCACAAAATGTAAGGCACCCACCTCAATTAAGGATATCCGCATTTTCCTCGGAATCGCAGGATATTATTGGAGATTTATCGAGAAGTTCTTGAAGATTGCCAAGCCCATGAAAGAGTTATTGAAGAAGGAGTACAAGTAAATTTGGACGGAGGAATGTGAAACCAGTTTCCAAGAGCTGAAGAAACATTTGGTTATAGCCCAGTGTTGATTCATCCGAGTATTCGAAAGGATTTTCAGGTATATTGTGATGCTTCACGTCAAGGACTTGGATGAGTGCTCATGCAAGAGGGAAAAGTTGTAGCTTATGCATCCAGACAGCTACAACCTCATGAATTGAACTATGCTACACATGATTTCGAGTTAGCAGCCGAGTGCATGCACTCAAAACCTAGAGACATTTCCTTGTCATAAATAGTTGTGATATTAAGTATGTCTTCAAGCAGAAGGAGTTGAACCTCAGACAGAGGAGATGGCTAGAGTTGATCAAGGATTATGACCTGAGGTTGCATTATCATCCAGGAAAGACAAATGTTGTAGCAGATGCCTTGAGTCGTAAGAGCTATGTGAACACCCTTGTTGCAAAAGAATTACCCCAGAAGTTAGTCGACGATCTCAGAGATCTCAGATTGGAGATAGTTCCAAGAGGATATATCACCACAATGGACATTCAGTCCAGCTTGACTGGAAGAATCTGTGAAGCCCAGAAGGCGGACAAGGAAATAACTGAGATAAAGAAAAAATGAAGAACGGGTAGGATAAAGGCTTTTGTGAGGACGAACACTGAACTATATGGTTTGAGGATCGTATCCATGTGCTCAATGATCCAAATCTCAGAAAGTTAATACTTCATGAGGCCCACGATTCCCCATACTCAATATACCCAGGCAACACCAAGATGTATCTGGACTTGAAGGAAAGTTTCTGGTGGAAAGGTATGAAGAAGGATATTGACGAGCATGTAGCATTATGCGATGTTTGTCAGCGAGTAAAGGCAGAACACCAGAAGCTAGCTCGGTTACTTCAACCTCTACTGATACCTGAGAGGAAATGGGAAAATCTTGGAATGGACTTTATCACAGGATTAACCAGGACTCGTTCAGGTTATGATTCCATCTGGGTAGTGGTTGATTGCTTAACCAAGGTAGCTCACTTCAATCCCGTGAAGACCACCTATACCAGTGTTAAGTTAGCCAAGATATATCTGACCATGATCTTATGTCTGCATGGATTGTTGGAAATATGCCCTAAAGGCAATATATAAAGTGTTTATTATTATATTTCCTTGTTCATGATAATCGTTTATTATCCATGCTATAATTGCATTGATTGGAAACACATCGCATGTGTGGGTAAATAGACAACAATGTGTCCCTAGTATGCCTCTAGTGAACTAGCTCGTTGCTCAAAGATGGTCAGGGTTTCCTAGCCATTGACATGCGATGTCATTTGATAACGGGATCACATCATTGGGAGAATGATGTGATGGACAAGACCCAAACTACAAACATAGCATATGATCGTGTCAGTTTATTGCTACTGTTTTCTACATGTCAATGTATATGTTCCTATGACCATCAGATCATGCAACTCACGGATATCGGAGGAGTGCCTTGTGTGTATCAAACGTCGCGACGTAACTGGGTGACTATAAAGGTGCTCTACAGGTATCTCCGATGGTGTCTGTTGAGTTGGCATGGATCGAGACTATGATTTGTTACTCCGTGTGACGGAGAGGTATCTCGGGGCCCACTCGGTAATGCAACATCACAATAAGCCTTGCAAGCAATGTGACTAATTGTTAGTTGCGGGATCTTGTATTACGGAACGAGTAAAGAGAGTTGCCGGTAACGAGGTTGAACTAGGTATGGAGATACCGACGATCGAATCTCGGGCAAGTAACATACCGAAGAACAAAGGGAACGTTATACGGGATTAACTGAATCCTTGACGTAGAGGTTCGACCGATAAAGATCTTCGTAGAATATGTAGGAAGCAATGTGGACGCCCAGGTCCCGCCATTGGTTATTGACCATAGAGGTGTCTCGGTCATGTCTACATAGTTCTCGAACCCGCAGGGTCTGCACACTTAAGGTTCGGTGACGTTTCGGTAGTGTAGAGTTATGTATGGTGGTGATCGAAGGTTGTTCGGAGTCCTGGATTGTTGGAAATATGCTCTAGAGGCAATAATAAATTGGTTATTATCATATTTCCTTGTTCATGATGATCGTTTATTATCCATGCTATAATTGTATTGATCGGAGACTTAAATGCATATGTGGATACATAGACAAAACCATGTCCCTAGTATGCCTCTAATAGACTAGCTCGTTGATCAAAAGATGGTTAAAGTTTCCTAGCCATGGACATGAGATGTCATTTGATAACGGGATCACATCATTAGGAGAATGATGTGATGGACAAGACCCAAACTACAAACGTAGCATATGATCGTGTCAGTTTATTGCTGCTGTTTTCCGCATGTCAAGTATATGTTCCTATGACCATGAGATCATGCAACTCACAGATATCGGAGGAGTGCCTTGTGTGTATCAAACATCGCAACGTAACTGGGTGAGTATAAAGGTGCTCTACAGGTATCTCCGATGATGTCTGTTGAGTTGGCCTGGATCGAGACTGGGATTTGTTACTCCGTGTGACGGAGAGGTATCTCAGGGCCCACTCGGTAATACAACATCACAATGAGCTTTGCAAGCAATGTGACTAATTTTTAGTTGCGGGATCTTGTATTATGGAATGAGTAAAGAGACTTGCCGGTAACGAGGTTGAACTAGGTATGGAGATACCGACGATCGAATCTCGGGCAAGTAACATACCGAAGAACAAAGGGAATGTTATACGGGATTAATTGAATCCTTGACATAGAGGTTCGACCGATAAAGATCTTCGTAGAATATCTCGGAACCAATGTGGATGTCCAGGTCCCGCCATTGGTTATTGACCGTAGAGGTGTCTTAGTCATGTCTACATAGTTCTCGAACCCGCAGGGTCAGCACACTTAAGGTTCGATGACGTTTCGGTATTGTAGAGTTATGTATGGTGGTGACCGAAGGTTGTTCGGAGTCCCGGATGAGATCCCGGACGTCATGAGGATCTCCGGAATGGTCCGTAGGTAAAGATTCATATATAGGAAGTCCCAGTTTGGTCGCCGGAAAAGTTTCGGGCTCATCGGTAGTGTACCGGGAGTGTCGGTAGTGTACCGGGAGACCTCCGGGAGGGGTATTTCTACCCCAAGGGGTCCATGGGCTGTGGGAAAGTAATAACCAGCCCTTAGTGGGCTGGTGAGACAGACACATAAGGCCCATGGCGCAGGGAGTAGGTTTCCTAAAGGAAAAAGGTGGAAAAGGCCAAAAAGGAGAAATCCTAGTCCTACTAGGATTGGAGGAGGAGAGTCCTCCTCTCCCACTTTTCCTTGGACGACTCCCAAGGGTGGTGCCTTGTGCGCCAGCCCTCCCTCACCTTCCCTCCTATATATACTAGTGGATTGGGTGGCTTTTGGACAGAAATTACGGCCACGTGCTACCCGTTTCACCGGTGCTCCTCTAGATCGGATTTCTGCAGTGCTTAGGCGAAGCCCTGCCGGAATTGCTCCACCACCATCACCGGAGCGCCGTCATGCTGCCGGTGAACTCTCTCTCCTCTCCACCTCCTCTTTCTGGATCAAGGCGGTGGAGATCGTCATCAAGCTGCACGTGTGCTGAACGCGGAGGTGCCGTCCGTTCGGCGCTAGATCGGAAGAACCGTGATCGAGATCGCGAGACGGTTCATGATGAGATCGCGGAACAGATCGTGATAAGTTCGTGGAACAGATCGTGATCAAGATCATGAGACGGATCGTGATTGGATCGCGGGAGGGATCATGATGAGATCGCGAGACGCTTGGCGATTTGGATCGCAAAGATGTTCGACTACACCAACCGCGTTTCTTAACGCTTCCCGCTTAGCGATCTACAAGGGTATGTAGATCCACTCTCCCTCTCATAGACGCTCATCACCATGGATAGGTTTGTGTGTGCATAGGAAATTTTTTGTTTCCCATGCTACGTTCTCCTACAGTGGAGAAGCCCATAAGAATCCTCGAGACTGCCAACAGAATTACGAGTAGCAGGATCATCAAGGTTCTGTGGAGTTACTACATAGAGGAAGAATCCACCTAGCAACGAGAAGAAGACCTTCGTCGAGACCACCCGCACCTATTTTCTATCCCACTCGAATCTCGAGGGTGAGATTTATCTTAAGTTGGGTAGGTTTGTAACATCCCAAAATTTCATTTTGGCATGTTATAATAATCTCTATGCATCCCTACATATTGTTTGTAACTACATTGATGAAAAGAATGGGTTTTGAAATCTCTATGTTGTTTTGTTGAAACCAGATTCAAATTTTCCCTTCATTTGATATTTTGAATTGCTGAGACCTCTAAATTATTTTTAAAATGAGGGGAGGAACATGACCCTCCAGTTAAGAGGTATTTTGTAAAGACATTTGGCATTTTTAAACCAGAGGAGTATTTGATTTTTTTTGGATTAGGATTCAAAAGAATTTTGGGCATTTTATGAAAAATCATTTTTAAGTATTTCTTTCGGACTTTAAAAAATGTTCATCATATTACTAATTATTTTTGATCATTTTGATATATAACATCACGATGTTTGGTATTGTGATCATGTCATCTTTTTACTTTTCTTTTCTGGTTTAAAACAAAATAAGAAAAAAAAGGATGTAACAAGAAAATGGGGAGCCAGGCCAGCAGACGACCTAGCCAGCCCAACCACCCACTGGGCCGAGTCCACATCCAACCAACACGGCCTCCGCTCCGAATCGGCAAGGAATCGGCCATCGATTCCCCGCACGCGCTCCCACTCTCTCTGACGCGTGGGCCGTGCCTAATCTTCGCATGCCTCAACCATCATCTTCTTCCTTGTCTTTCCTTCGCTGGCGCACCACCGGATACGAGCCGATCTATCGTGGTTCCCTTCCATCTTGCCACCCAGAATGGCTCATCAGAGACAGAGGCCACCGCCGCGACCTCGAGCTCGCCCTTCTCCAACCTGCCACTCTCACCTCATGCCGACACGACCAGGAGATTCGCCGAACTCGTCTACATCGTCCATCATCTTTGCCTTCTCCAAAGGACCACTAGAACCTCTCCAGCATCAACATCCAACTTCTTGCCTTATCGTCGACTTCGCCGGACTTCACTAACCACCATGGTGAGCCTCAAATCACATCTCAACCATAGGATTTGCTATGAACGCGTTAGATTAGAATCTATTAAACCCTGAACCGTTTTTATTTTATTAGTGAGAGTTCGCTCTATAGAAACCGCACGCGCACACCATCGACCACTCACCGTGAGCCACGTAGCCACCTATTCACTGTGTTTTTCTTTTCTTTTTCTGTTTTTGTTATTTCTAGACAGAGAGAGTTGTGTTTTTGCAAACCTTATATCTTGTAAACTATTGAGAGTTTTTACTTGATTCTTTTTGCATCAAGTCAAAAATATTATAAACTTTCTAGTAGTGCCTTTAGATTTCAAATTTGGATAGTTCGAAATTGAATTCATTGGACTTTGCTTGAATCACTATAATTTGAATAACTTTAGTTTAAAAATATATATTGGAATGATTTCCTTTGCTACTAGTCTATATTAGTCAGTTTTGTCAGTATATTCAGTTCAGAAAATCTTAGGATGAATTATATTAAGGTTTTAGCAAAACAGAGCCTATTTTAGTTCTTTATAGGTTTATTGTTTTTCTTTTCTTTTGTTTATTATAGATTTTATTTTATTTTAGATTGTTGCCATATTCTATTTGGCTTTTGTTAATTAGCAACAAGTATTCTATTCCTCTTAATAGATTTATTTTGTGTAGAAATGATTAGGCGAAATACTTTATGTTATTTTGTTAAAAAACTTATTTTATTTCTTTAAGATTTTATTAGTTTCAGGATACTATTTGTAAATTGTTTTACTTTAGTAGAAGCTTTCCAATGGATAGATCCTTGTTTGCCTTGTTTTCATTTTCTTTATTTGTGATATTGAATTGTTTTAGTGTTATTAGTTTTACTTGTTGTTATTCATAGTTGTCTTATGGTTATGCTTTGTGTGAATTTATTGTTTCATTAGATCATCCAGAGCGCGAGGCTTGCTACTTAGAGTCGCTTGAGTTCGAAGATCGTCAGCTAGGCAAGTTCACATTGATCATGTAATACCTAAGATTTTGCATTACATTAGTTCAACCTCTTCCACCTTGGCATGCAAAGTAGGTAAATGGGAAACTTGATTCTTGAGTAGTATCATGTGGTAGGCACCCCATAAACCCTTGTCACTTTGCCTCAGGACATGATTTTTGTTAGCGATGCTTTTAGTAGATGGGGTTTGTTGAGTATTTGTCATGAGAGCTATGGGAATTTAATAATGGTCAAGACCTCAAGACTTCACGATTTCCAAGACCTCATGGTGCAATTTACCTCTGGGTGGAAACTGGTTGAACGACACCCTGGAGGACCCAGTGGTAGCCTAGGTGTTGCTAGAGAAGTGCCAGTATTCAAGCGAAAAGTTCAACCCAGGCACGAAGGAATGGATGGACACTTCAAGACCCGAGGCTTACTTGCACAGCCACAAGCCATTATCAGCTCTGCCTTGGTTGGACATTGTGGTGACTCTGGTCAGACGCTACTACGAGATGTAGAAGAACGATAGGATTGGATGGGCACCGGCAGTGGCTCAGAAGAAGCCTTTGGAAGACAATGTTTCAATCATCCGGTTCTCAAACACCCTATAGTGCGAGGTTCATCGGAGGCGATCGAATCTTGTGGGGAAAGTGTGCAAGACTCTGCAAAGTACTCAAACCTAATCGACTAGTCGTGTCCCCGGTTATGGACAACTTGAGCCAAAGGAACTGAAACTATCTGGAACTCTCTACACAAATAATATTAATGATGTGGATATTATTGTTAACTTGGGTATGAGAAATGGTTGGTGGAACCTTCTCATTAAACATCCAGCTTTGTAGTAATAATTTTTCTTTGACCCCCTTGTTGTAGGAAAAACCAGTTGTACCCTAAAACTTTAGTTATAGCTCCACCTGCTATATGCATGTAGTAGAGATGATGATTTTACCAGCCCTCTTGTGATTTGCAGGCATATTCAAAATACTGACCTACACGGCTGCAACGTATCATGTTGCAGAGTGTTTTTCCAACCAGGAGTGAGGACAATTTATAGGCTTGGTGAGATGCCCTTGGCATCGGATGGACTCAACTACCTTTGAAGCTTCCACAAGTTTTTGATTAGTTTTATCTCATGAGTTGGCCTTCAGCCACTTTATTGTAATATAGGACTCGATATGAGATTGCGATTAATAAAGAATTTGTGATTGAACTTGGGATGGTACAAAAACATAGAGACTTGACCGTTCTGGGTCAGGTCGCTACATGCAGTTGGTCTTAAAGGATGGATGGCCGTCGTCGATGGAAGAAGTTGTTGGTTGATTGTATTCGATGGAATAATACACATCGTTGGTGGTTGACAAAGAAGTAACCATCCCTAAGTATCCGAAACACCTTAGGAGATTCAAATCACAACTCGAGCAACAAAAAATGCAATGGGAACCAAAATGGGTTAGGTTCCTAAAGTTTTGGCTGGTGGTGCGAAAGTTATGGTGGAAGACCTATGCAAAGATGCCAAATTATAAAACAATTGATGAATTCAAATTATGGTGAAACCAAGATTAGCTGATCGATCACGTCAATAGCTTCAAAACAAGCCAAAGAACACTAGAATCGGAGTTCGGGCGTGAAACTTATGGGCAAAACGGTGAAGCAGTGGTGGGTAGTCTAGGAGAGTCATGCGCACGGGGTCTAAGGCCCGTGGGCACTGGGTCCCGTGCGCACGGTACAAGGTCGTGGGAACTGGGTGGTCAAGAAGTTTGTGGGGGCCATGCGCATGGGGTAGGGGCTTCGTGGGGACGGGGTAGGCAGAAATTTCACGATTTTGGCCTCAAATTCAAAGGGGAAAAGAGAAACTATGGTATGGGGACGCAAAGGGGAGTGGACACGAGGTCCAAAGGCCCGTGCGCACTGAGTACCCATCCAATGAGGCCGTGCGCATGGGGTCTGGGTAGGCCGTGCGCACGGGGTCGCTTGGGCGCCGGTTCTTCCTCCAACTTCCGGACTATGTCTTCTTCCGTCTCCGCTTCCAAGCTTCCCTCACGGATGGTGTAGTCGTACATAGGTGTTGGTAGTCCTCCTCGTCATCTGTGAAGCTCCACAATACTTATGTACGCACACGAGAGGAGTGTCAAGTAGTATACCATTGTCAAAGGGATCAAGTGAACACGTGTAAAGGAGATGATTCACCTTTGTGTATGTTAAAAAGATGTCACACGTGTCCCTTGCCAAATGGACTCTTGATGTGGTGATGCCGGGTAGGATGCTCTCCATCACCTCGCTACGGTGATCAATCACTCATAGCAGCAACACACTATAACAACCACCAAAGAAAACACCCGGAATACAAAAAAGGTTCTCCATAAGTAATGCCTCCAAGAAAAAACAATGCACAAGCATTGTTGTCGTCCAATCAAAAATCTCTTAGGTTTTCACCCTCTAGAAAGTCTGAGTTCTCAAAATAATGCCTTCAACGAAACCATTGCCAGGTACAACCAATAAAGGTGAGGCCTTAGAATTTCACCCTAGAAATCATGACTCGGTACTCGGGGAGCACCACCAAAGCTGAGGTCCTCCACTACAACCGCCCCCACTTTCCTAGGGCGCTGTTGCAAATCACTGATCAACGGGCTTACAAGCAACGTGTCTGCAGTTTGGACATGAAAATTCTCATAGCCGAACCAACACGACAATCCGTGAAGCAATGTCTTCATCACGTCCAGAATCCCACCTCCGCCGTTACCATCTGGTCTTCCAATCTTAGCCATCTTGACATCCCCATTTCTGCCAACACCATGAAAATCACAACTTCGACATGTCCTATGTTGTCGGCTCATAGTAGAGCTTCACTACATGCCCCTTGATGCCCCGCGGGCTGATGATTGTGGATGCGCCCGACTGGATCCCCTCCAAATCAGATGTCTTGGAGCACTTTGCCAATCCGAGAAGATTGTCGGTGGAGAAATGCAAAACTCGTCGGTGGCTAGATCGGAGGAGACCGGCTATAGCAGATCAACAAGAAGGACGAAAGAGGACCACTAGGCCAAAACAAGAGGAGAAAGCACCGCTTTATTGGGATTACCCACCGCCGCATACCGCCACCATCCCAACCATGCCATCCAACCAAAGTCCAGGTCATTGCTCACGTGGCTAGGATCCATTGACAAGGCTGCCAAGCTATGAGGAGCCTGGAGGCAGATGAAGCAAGGCGGATCGATCTGAGGTGGACGGAGATGGAGGAGAGGTGGGGCTGCACGCGCGAAGGGCGACCGGCCGCCGCCGTCGGGGTGGCTAGCAACGGCGGCGGTAAGCGGATATGGCTAGGATAGGACTCGGGAGGGTTGCCGCTGGGATGCCTCAAAATTGCCAAGAGGCGACCCGGAGGCAGCGGCGAAGTGGCGCGGGAGTGGCGTGGCTACCTAGGAGAAAAATGTCTTATATTTATAACTAAGGGAATAACTCTTAGTTAAAAGAAGGCAAACCTGATTTTTTTTCTCTCACTTTGTGGTAAAGCTACTGCCTTGTGACCATGAGGTCACGGGTTCATGTCCTAGAAACAGCCTCTTGCAGAAATGTAGGGAAAGGTTGAGTACAATAGACCCAAAGTGGTCGGACCCTTCCCCGGACCCTGCGCAAGCGGGAGATACATGCACCGGGCTGCCCTTTTACTCTTACAACTCACACAATTCTTCTGCATGGCATTGCTAAGATAGCGTCGTTGTACTTGTCCTTAATCACCCCATGATTTTAGGCGCATGTAAATATTAATTCCTCGATATAGCCTACAAATATTATATAATAAGTCGGATATGGCAAATCCGAGCCCCTATACATCCACGTACGCACGGACAGTGACGATTACACCTCATATTTGTCCTCTACATCCAAGTATCTCAGACTTTATATCTCAAATCCATACAAATCATGAAAAATTAAAATCTACGTACTACATAGATAACCTAGCTATCCTACACTACTTGTTGTGGGAGATGTCAACGATCTCCATGTTAGGATCCACGTAGATGGATGACTGCCGCAACTCCATCTCCTCATCCTCCAGATCGGCAAAGATTTCAGCCTCCGACTAGATGGAGTGGAGGATGGTCTGCTGTTTTGCTGCCTCCTTCGCTTGGTCCACCTCGAATTCCGCCATGGGATACTCCATGGTGAAGCCCGCAGCCGGAGCCACCGCATCCGCCTCGCCCGCGTCGTCGTCGTCCTCCTCCGGCTTTGCATCCTTCATGGTTGCGTCCTACTCCGCCTCCTCCGGCTCCGGTGAGTCTGGAGGTAGGACGACTATGATCCAGGCTTCGTGCCTTTCCCAGATCTTCTTGAGCACTTCAAGGCACTGCTCCGACGTGAGCAAGGCGTATGTCATCACCCTCTGTCGGGCCATGTCTGTCGCGGACGAGGAGTAGATATGAACGGTGGCTGAGCAAAGAGGGAGGGAAATGGATGCTGCTACGGCCGGGGGTTGCCGTCCGGCTTAAACTGACCAGCTTTGGCCCTCGGGCGCGGAGTCCAGAGCAGCACCACGCAGCACCATGAATGCGTCCACACTCCCTCGAGGAGATGCTTGTCGGACCGATAGGTTTTTGACTGTTTTCGCATGGGCCCCTGCCATCAATCCGACGTGGCGGATGGGCCAGGTCCCTCTCATATCCGTCTAGATTTGGACTGAATATGAAAGATGCTGATCAGCCCAAGCATTTAGGGCTGCCAGGAGGAATCTGTATGGGTTACCTTTTTACGACCGGTCAGTAACCAGGCCGTCCGCCCGGGCGTATAAGGGGGTGGGAGCCTGGCTGTAGATGGTGTAACATGTTTGCTTGCCTTTTCTAGATGAAATGGAAATATGGAATGCACAAGAAAAGACTATCTTTATCAACCACTCTGCATGCCCTTAATGACGGCCGACGTGTTTGTCATTGATCATTTCATATTTCACTGCAGATGTTTAGTATTGGATTTGTTCAGCACTGTCCTTGTTGGCAAACAAAAATCAATATAGCTTTCAAAACTTTATGGCCCTTGTTTCATATATATTGGACTGGTACTGAAAAAATAAAGCAGAGCAGAATATAGTTTGGTTGGTCCAAAAGTGTGCCTGGGACATCAGATTGGCTGGAAAAGTTCTACCGAAAAAGACACGATGAAAGATCATTCCTACTTGTTTTCTTCAGTTAAATGCACCTTTTGTTTTAAGTGATTGTCTGAACAACTTAAGTCACACGCAATAAGCGACGTCTTTGTTTCTTGTACAGTGCCGCTGAAAAGTCTAGCTGTATGCATCAGTACTTTTTGTGGCTAGAGGCCCCGTCAACTATTTTGGACTATTTTCCATGAAATATTGTGGTCTCCAATTGAGAATACTGGAATCCGAATAAAAAAATCTCATCGTTGCCATTAATATGCCACGCTTTCGAATGGGATATACCCCATATGGTCCAGGAAAAACTTGACTCAGAAGCTTGCATTCCTGGGCCTATCCCTCCCCCTCCATGCTGGTGTGATGAAAGAAAGGGTATAAACTGCCTTGTACTACAAACGCAGAGACTAAGATTTACAACCTACAACTGGGAACATCTTACACACTTTCTCTGCACCATCAAGCCTGTTACTACTTCTAGGCTATAGACATGGCTGCCAAGCGATATCCATCCGTCCTTGTGTGCATGTGCGTCGTCCTCCTCTCCCTTGGCCCAAACCTTCTGTCTTTATACACCGCTCAGGCGCAATCGTTCGTCCACTCTGGCTTCAACGGAGCCAATATCACCCTCGACGGCGTCGCCGTGATCCAGCAAGACGGACTCCTCCAACTGACCAACACCTCTGATGCCAGAGGCTATGCATTCCACCGGGATCCCTTGTTTTTCCGCATATCGTCCAACGATACAGTGCGGTCATTCTCGACCTCCTTCGTGTTCGGTGTCCAATCTGAATTCGTTGATGTAAGCGTAGATGGTATGACCCTCTTCATCTCTGCCAGCAAGAACTTCTTCAACACCTTCTCAGGCAGTTTCCTAGGACTTTTCAATGACTCAACAGACGGCAGCACCAACAACCACATCTTCGCCGTTGAGATTGATACTTTCAAGAACGGGGAGTTCAAGGACATGGACAGCAATCATATTGGCATCGACATCAACAGCCTTTTCTCCATACAAGCCGAGACTGCTGGTTTCTATGATGACAATACAGGTATCTTCACAAACTTGACACTCAATAGTGGGGAGCCGATGCAACTATGGGTCGAATATGATGCACATGCCACACAAGTCACTTCAACCTTAGCTCCCCTTGGTCTGACCAAACCTCGGAAGCCATTGTTCTCAACCACCACCAACCTCTCTGGTGTGCTCAAGGACCCATCCTATGTGGGCTTGTCGGGTTCCACTGGCTCAATCAACTCACAGTACTACGTGCTTGGTTGGAGCTTTAGCATGGATGGCCCTGCTGCAGCCATCAACATCACAAATTTGCCCAAACTGCCACATGGTCATCGGAAGGCTCGATCAAAGGTTCTAGAGATCGTCCTTCCGATAGCCTCCGCAGTGTTTATCGCTGCTGTGGGAACTGCCACGGTCCTTCTTGTACAGAGGCGACTGAGGTATGCCGAACTACGGGAGGATTGGGAGGTGGAGTTTGGGCCACACCGATTCTCGTACAAGGATTTGTACCGTGCCACAGAAGGATTCAGTAATAAACACCTCCTCGGGGCAGGAGGTTTTGGGAAAGTGTACAAAGGAGTACTCGCAGGCTCCAAATTAGAGGTAGCTGTGAAGAAAGTATCTCATGAGTCAAGGCAAGGTATGAAGGAGTTCATCACCGAGGTCGTTAGTATTGGCCGCCTTCGACACCGTTACCTTGTGCAGTTGCTTGGCTACTCACGGCGTAAAGATGAGCTCATTCTGGTGTACGAGTACATGCCGAATGGCAGCCTTGATAAGTATCTGCACTGTGAAGAGGATGAGCCCACACTAAATTGGACCCAAAGGTTTGGGATCATAAAAGGGATCGCATGTGGCTTGCTGTATCTACACGAGAAATGGGAGAAAATTGTCATACACCGAGATATAAAAGCAAGCAATGTCCTCCTTGAGAGTGAAATGAATGGACGGCTTGGTGATTTTGGTCTTGCCAGGTTATATGATCATGGCACTGACTTACAGACCACACATGTGGTCGGTACCATGGGTTACCTAGCCCCCGAATTGCTACGCATGGGCAAGGCTTCTCCTCTTACGGATGTGTTTGCCTTTGGCACATTCCTTCTTGAGGTTGCATGTGGACAAAGGCCAATCAAGAAAGACTCACAAGATAAGCAAATCATGTTGGTCGATTGGGTGCTTGAGCATTGGCAAAATGGGTCGCTCATACAAGCTATGGACAAAAGGCTGCAAGGTAACTATGACATCGATGACGCCAATATGGTGCTAAAGCTTGGTCTCTTGTGCTTGCATCCGTTGCCCACTGCAAGACCTATCATGAGACAGGTCATGGAGTACCTTGATGGGGACATGGCACTACCAGAACTGGAAACAACACATTTCAACTCCAACATGGTGTCCATGATGCAAAGCAGAGGATTTCGCCCATCCATCCTGTCGTATCCTGACCTAACAATGAGCATCGGCACGTTCTCTGGCCTCTCAGGAGGGCGATGAAAGATTGACACTGGCAATGTTTGATATAATTATGAATGTGCATGTATGGATAATTATTAATTAGGCTTACACTCGATGGCCCTAGGACTATATAGCACTCGAGAGTCACTGGCCAAATGTCTAAATACCATGTATGTTACTGACGTTTTTTTTACCCTGAGCATGTACCATGTATGTTATTGTTACGCCTTTTTGTAACCTTGTACGGCTTTCACTTCATTATTAGGGCTCTCATTTGCACTTGTGTGATACGTTTTTCAAGAATGGGAATATATTAATACCGCGAAGATACCAATACACTCGGACTCTGTATCAATAAAATGTTCAAACTTCAAAGACATCAAAGATACACACAACCAAAAAAGAAAAAAGAAAAAAAAGAAAAAAAAGGTGATCAGTCACTAGCAACACCAGCACTCTAATCAACAACATCACTCCATTAACTGGTTCATAATATATTTCCACATCAAGACTAGCGGTGCCGCGGTGGCGGCGGTGTGATCGTGTTGAGGGATATTGTGTGTGAGGTCGTTGGAGGCCGTGACGCCACGAATATCAGCTTCCTGATGCTCACCCGCTCGAACTGCAGCAAGTTGGCACTGATGATGGAGTTCCCCATGGAGGATGACACCATTTCCAGGAGGGAGGGCAGGCAAGTAGTGGCGGCGCTAATTAGCTCTACCCCGCTAGAGATGCACGGCATGCTCATGGCGAAGGTGAGCGCCAAGGAGGCATGGGCGTCCATCAGGACCCATCACCTTGGCAGCGACCGCATACGCGGGGCGAACGCGCAAAGGCTGCATGCGGACTTCGAGAAGCTCACCTTAAAGGAGGGTGAGCGTATCGACGACTTCGCCATGAGGATCGATGGCCTCATGACGCAGCTTCGCCTGCTCGTCGACACCGTCAATGACGAGAAGATCATGCAGAAGTTCCTACGCGTCGTCCCCTCTCGCTTTTCCCAGGTAGAAACCACTATCGAGGAGCTCACGGGAGGTTGCGGGTGGTCCAGGACCACCTCGACAACAGTCACGAGACTTCCGGCGGCGGACAGGTCCTTTTCACCGAAAAGGAGCAGGAGGCGAGGAAGCTGCAGTTTCACGGTGGTGGCGCCTCGAGCAGTGGCGGCAGAGGCAGAGGCCACGCCCAACGTGGTGGCGGCAACCACACGCGGAAGCCTAGGTAGCCCCAGCAGTAGGCTAGGCCAGCACACGGATCCGGCAACAACGCTGATCGGGACACGTGTCGGTATTGCGGCATAAAGGGCCACTAGGCCCGCAAGTGCCGTCAGAGGATAGCTGAAGACCAACAAGTATAGAGGATCAATTGTAGTCCTTTGGATAAGTAAAAGTGTCGAACCAAACGAGGAACGAAAGGAAATGACAAGCGGTTTCCAATAAGGTATTCTCTACAAGTGTTGTGAGTAACAATGATAGATAGTTTTGTAGCAAGATAATTCATAAAAAGTGACAAGTAACAATAGTAGCAAGTGTACAACAAGATAGCCCAATCCTTCTTATGGCAAAGGGCAGGCCAAAAAGTACTCTTATATAAAGCAAACGCTTCCGAGGACGCATGGGAAATATTGTCTAGTCATATTCATCATGTTGAGTTGATTCACCTTCGTTACTTTGATAATTTGATATGTGGGTGAACCGGTGCTAAGGTGTTGTTCTTACTTGAACAAGCAACCCACTTGTGATTACCCCCTCCCGCAAGCATCGTCAACTACGAAATAAGAATTAAGATAAATCTAAGGATAGCATGAAACGTGTGGATCCAAATCAGCCACTTATGAAGAAACACATAAACAGGGGTTTAAGCTTGAGTCGGTCTAGCAACCCATCATCTATTTGTTACTCCACAATGCCTTCCCTTAGGCCCATAACTTGGTGAAGTGGCATGTAGTCGACGTTCACATGACACCACTAAGAGAAGCAACAACATACACATCATCACAATATCGAACAAATACCAACTTCACATGATTAATTATAACAAGACTTCTCCCATATCCTCTTGAACAATATTAACTACTGAATCCTCATCAACATGTTCAAGATAAGAGGTGTAATAATGGTGATAAGAGATCTGAACATAATATCTTCCACCAAGTAATCCAACAACCATCAACCACGAGATGTAATCAACACAACTAGTAACCAACATATACCAATCTGAGGTTTTGAGGCAAAGATTGAATACAAGAGAGGAACAAAGGTTGGAGATGAGATGGTGCTGGTGAAGATGTTGATGAAGATTGGTCCTCCCACAAAGGAGGAAGCGTTGGTAATGATGATGGCTTCGATCTCCCCCTCCTAAGAGGAATTTCCCTCGCAGAATCTCTCTACCGAGTAGGAAAGGGGCCTCTGCCGAGGTTTCCGCCTCGAGATGGTGGTGCTTCATCCCGAAAAGTACTATTATATAAAGCAAACGCTTCCAAGGACACATGGGAAGTATTGTCTAGTCATTTTCATCATATTGAGTTGATTCACCTTCATTATTTTGATAATTTGATATGTGCGTGAACTGGTGCTAAGTCATTGTTCTTACTTGAACAAGCAACCCACTTGTGATAACCCTCTCTGCAAGCATTCTCAACTATAGAAAAAGAATTAAGATAAATCTAAGCATAGCATGAAACGTGTGGATCCAAATCAGCCCCTTATGAAGCAACACATAAATTGGGGTTTAAGCTTCTATCATTCTAGGAATCCACAATGCCTTCCCTTAGGCCCATAACATGGTGAAGTGGCATGTAGTCGACGTTCACATGACACCACTAAGAGAAGCAATAACATACACATCATCACAATATCGAACAAATACCAACTTCACATGATTACTTATAACAAGACTTCTCCCATATCCTCTGGAACAATATTAACTACTGACACCTCATCAACATGTTCAAGATAAGAGGTGTAATAATGGTGATAAGGGATCCGAACATAATATCTTCCACCAAGTAATCCAACAACAATCAACTACGAGATGTAATCAACACAACTAGTAACCAACATATACCAATCTGAGGTTTTGAGGCAAAGATTGAATACAAGAGATGAACAAAGGTTGGAGACGAGATGGTGCTGGTAAAGGTGTTGATGAAGATTGGTCCTCCCACGAAGGAGGAAGCGTTGGTAATGGCGATGGCTTCGATCTCCCCCTCCCGAGAGGAATTTCCCTCACAAAATCTCTCTTCCGGATAGGAAAAGGGCCTCTGTCTAGGTTTCCGCCTCGAGACGGTGGTGCTTCGTCCCGAAAAGTACTCTGATATAAAGCAAGTGCTTCCGAGGACACATGGGAAGTATTGTCTAGTCATATTCATCATGTTGAGTTGATTCACCTTCGTTACTTTGATAATTTGATATGTGGCTGAAGCGGTGCTAAGGTGTTGTTCTTACTTGAACAAGCAACCCACTTGTGATTACCCCCTCTCGCAAGCATCCTCAACTACGAAATGATAATTAAGATAAATCTAAGGATAGCATGAAACGTGTGGATCCAAATCAGCCCCTTACGAAGCAGCACATAAACTGGGGTCTAAGCTTCAGTCAGTCTAGCAACCCATCATCTATTTGTTACTCCACAATGCCTTCCCTTAGTCCCATAACATGGTGAAGTGGCATGTAGTCTACGTTCACATGATAGCACTAAGAGAAGCAACAACATACACATCATCACAATATCGAACAAATACCAACTTCACATGATTACTTATAACAAGACTTCTCCCATATCCTTTGGAACAATATTAACTACTGACACCTCATCAACATGTTCAAAATAAGAGGTGTAATAATGGTGATAAGGGATCTGAACATAATATCTTCCACCAAGTAATCCAACAACCATCAACTACGAGATGTAATCAACACAACTAGTAACCAACATATACCAATCTGAGGTTTTGAGGCAAAGATTGAATACAAGAGATAAACAAAGGTTGGAGATGAGATGCTGCTGGTGAAGATGTTGATGAATATTGGTCCTCCCAGGAAGGAGGAAGCATTAGTAATGACGATGGCTTTGATCTGCCCCTCCCGAGAGGAATTTCCCTTGCAGAATCTCTCTACCGGATAGGAGAAGGGCCTATGTCTAGGTTTCCGCCTCGAGACGGAGGCGCGTCGTCACGAAAGATTGAATATGATTTTTTCTAGGTCGAAACACATTATATAGGAGAAGCGGGTGGTCGGGAGACCTGCTGGCCCCCCACGAAGAAATAGGGTGCGACGAGGGGGTGGTCGCGCCCTGTTGGCTCGTGGCCAGCAGGTGGCCCCCATCTAGTATATTTTTGGCCTAGTAATTCTTGAATATTCCATACAAATTCTCCATCAAATTTCAGGTAATTTGGAGGCAAGTGGTTTTTCACCCTTTTTCTTGGTTTTCAGGTCCAGAATTCCAGTTTCTGGCAGCTTCCCACTTCATGGTGTACCTTGCACATTCAAAGAGAAAATGCATAAGAATTTTACCATAATAAGAAATAATCGACAAGAATAACATAAATATCCATAAGAACTCATGATGTATAATGGACATATCAACTCCCCCAACGTTAAACCTCGTTTGTCCTCAAGCGAAAGCCGAACTCGTAAATATTGACCACATAATTTGAAAGAGAAGTGTCGATAAAAATAAAATGCGGGAATATAGGAATCATGAACTCCATCATAGCAGTAAGTATTTATCATAATACTCCTCATAAACAAGTAACAATCCATTCACAATTATAAAAGTATAAAGCATAAACTTTATTATAACTAACAAACTATGCTCTTAGTCCTTCGGACAATCGTAATTCATCATATTCTAGAGGAGAGTCAGTGTAGAAGCTTTCACATTAATTTAGTGACTCCACATGCTCAACTATCATTGAATCTTCTATTGTTGCTGACACTCATGGCATATTTTTGGAGCTCATGTTTCCATCGGACACATAGGAAGATAGGGGCTTAGATGATTTGCCACCCAACTAATTTATCTCAAGGATAATTTTAACAATAATAAATCATGATCATATACATCCAAGTGGATATATAAGCCTAAATCTTTCATCAACACATGATGCTTGCCACTATAGAGTTAATATAAAGGAAGAGGAATAAACTTTATTGACTCTTGCTTGGAAGTAAATACATGAAAGTAAAAGATAAGCCCTTCGCAGAGGGAAATAGAGGTTGTTAGGCACTTTTAAGTTTTTGGATGTACAAACTCTTAATGCAAAGGAACATCACTTTATATTGCCCCTTATGATGGCAAACTTTATTATGCACTTTGTCGCATTTATTTCTTTGGCATCACAAGATCGTACAAAGCTTATTTTCCCTTGCAGTAAAAGATTATACATATTTAAGAGCAATTTTATTGCTTGATGAACCGATGACAACTTACTTGAGGGATCTTATTCGATCGATAGGTAGTTATGGTGGACTCTCATGGAATAAACCGGGTTTAAATTTAAGGATGCACAAGTAGCATCTCTACTTAGTGCAGAATTGTTTTGTCTAGCAAAAGATATAAAGCAAGCACCACGTGTTAAAGGATCCAAGACCATATAACTTCTATGTGAATGTAAACTACCATGATCATCACGTTGTCTTCAATGTTCAACATCAACACTTGATAATTATGTAATATTTAGTGAGGACTCACAATCATAAAAGATGTCCAAGATAGTATATTTATATGTGGATCTTCTCTCCCCTATCATTATCTTGCATAAATTGTATAAATTACTAATGCTATGTCTATTAGTTTTCAACATCTTTTATCACTTATACGTTTTTCTATGTGAAGTCATTACTCCTCATGAGGTAATCATATGATCTTTTCTATTTCTTTTATTGTCATGCTATGATGATAGGTGCATGAAATTAAAGCACACAAACTCAACTAATCTTTATTATATAACTTCACACTCGATTACAAAGGATAGATAGATCTCAAAGCAAAAATTCTAAGCAAAGCAAATCTGAAATTTTATTTTTCTAAAATCATGAAATAACTAAGGATCGAACTAAGATAGATGGTGATAATAAAAGTGATGGTGATACGATACCGGGGCACCTCCCCCAAGATTTGAACAAGCTAAGGATGGTGCCCATACCCATCTGCTCAGGCGACTTTCTTTGGTGATGGTGGTGATGTAGCAGGATTGTCCTCCATGTTCCATGGCATAGGCTCTCCATCATAGAGGGAAGATCTCGTCTCTTGGATCCTAAAATCGGTGTGATTCTCACCCTGTTAAACCTGGATTCATACTCATAGTTTTGGTTTTGCAGGTCATAGATTTGAGCTTGGAGATACTCGATCCGCTCTTGAAGCTTGAAGAGAACCTCCCTCACATTCATTGTATCCATCTTGTTTTCCTGGATGAAGTCCGTGATCATAGAGTGATTAGCACTCACACCACGTTCAACCATCCTTTGGCACTTGAAGATCTCCTGCTCCACCGCCGAAAGCCTGGCCTTCTCGCTTCCCTCCTTCTTGAGGCCTTGAACATCCCGGATGTGGAGCACCCCCTCACGCATCTCAATGTCTTGAGGGTGCTTCATCACCTCCGAAATGTAGGGGTTGATGACCTCTCGAAGAACTTTTCCTTGGAGGAGCTTGGCGACGTCATGGCGATCTAGATCTGTCAGAAAAACAGCCCAAAACAAGTACAGAGGAGAAGCTTGAGATGTAGTAATCAAAACAGCCCAAAACAGCCCAAAACATGGCACGACTAGGTGGGGTGGCCACGCCCTATTGGCACGTGGTCCCCTCGCGGGTCCCCCTCACTCCTTTTTTGGCATTTTTCTAAAATACCAAAACCGACAGAAAATTTTGTTTGGAATTTTTGGAGTCAGTCTACTTATTGTATCACATACCTACCCATTTCCAGCGTTCCGTAAGGTCTCTCTTATGTGTACTTCAGGAGTCATAACCTGAATAATGTTAGTTTCAACATTAAGGGGCATACCTGAGATATAGTGTTTGATTCTTTTCCCATTAACCACCCTCGGAATATTTTCCTTCGAAGTTGTTAATCTTTATAGCACCGAAGCGATAGACGTCCTCAATGATATAAGGGCCTTCCCATTGGGAGAGATGCTTCCCTGCAGAAAATCTGAAACGAGAGTTGTACAAAATAAGTAGGTCTCCAATATTAAATTACCATTTTTGGATTCTCTTGTCATGCCATCTTTTAACCTTTTTGTTTAAACAACTTGGAATTTTCATATGCTTGTGTCCTCCATTCATCTAATGAGCTAATGTCAAATAACCTCTTTTCACCAGCATGCTTAACATCATTGTTAAGTTCTTTACCCAGTAAGCTTTATGTCCTAACACAAGAGGTAAGTGACAAGAGTTTCTATAAACCATTTTATTGGGGGACATTCCCATGGGGTTCTTATAGGCAGTTCTATAAGCCCATAGAGCATCATCCAGTTTCTTTGACCAGTTCTTCTTGGATCTATGAATAGTCTTTTGCAGAATTAACTTTATTTCTCGATAGCTCAATTCTACTTCACCACTAGACTGGGGATGATAAGGTGATGCAATTTTATGGTTAACATCATATTTAGCTAGAAGTTTACGAAAAGCACCATAAATAAAATGTGAACCACCATCAGTCATTAAATACCTAGGGACTCCAAACCATGGAAATATAATATCTTTGAGCATTTTAATAGATGTGTTGTGATCAACACTACTAGTTGGAATAGCTTCTACCCACTTAGTGACGTAATCAACAGCAACTAAAATATGTCTATACCCATTAGAGGAAGGAAAGGGTCCCATATAATCGAGGCCCAGACATCAAATGGTTCAGTAGCAAGTGAATAGTTCATACGCATATGCTGACATCTACCGATGTTGCCAATTCTTTGACATTCATCGCACGAAAGAACATATGTACGAGCATTTTTGAAAAGAGTGGGCCAATAAAAACCTGATTCTAATACCTTGTGTGTAGTTATGTCACCAGCATGGTGTCCTCCATGCTTCGGAGTGGCACTTTCGTAGGATATGTCCCTGTTCATGCTCATGTACACAACGTCTAATAACATCATCTACTCCTTCTTTATACAGATGTGGGTCATCCCCAAAATAGTGTTGTAAATCATAGAAGACTTTTTTATTTTGCTGATAGCTGAAGTTAGGTGGTATATATTTACCAACAATATAGTTAGCATATATAATCTACATACCAAGGATTACTATTTGAAGTGTTTATAGCAGCAAGTTGTTCATCAGGAAAACTATCATCAATAGGTTGTGGGTCATCAAGGGTATTTCCCATCCTAGACAAATTATCCACTACATGATTTTCAGATCTTTTTTTATTGACGATATGCAAATCAAATTCTTGAAGCAAAAGCACCCACCTAATTAGTCTAGGTTTAGCATCTTTCTTTTCCATGGTCACTGTGAATAGTTACCTTGGAATACGCAATGTAAAGTCTAAACTTATCACAAGCAAAAACAACTACTAAAAATTCCTTCTCAATAGTAGCATAATTTGTTCAGCAATGTCTAGGGTATTACTAGAATAATGAATAGCATTCAATTTCTTGTCTACTCTTTTCCCTAGAACAACATCAACAACATAATCACTAGCATCACACATAATTTCAAATGGTAAATTCCAGTCAGGCGACAATAGGTGCAGAAAGCAAGGCTTTCTTAAGTATTTGAAAGGCTTGTACTCAATCATCATAAAAAACTAAGGGAATATCTTTTTGCAGAAGATTAGTTAGTGGCCTAGAATTGTTTGAGAAGTCCTTAACCAAACACCTATAAAAACTAGCATGACCTAGGAAACTTCTTGTACCTTTGATATCTTTTGGACATGACATTTTATCTATTGGATGAACTTTAGCTTTGTCTACTTCGATACTTCGTTCGGAAATTTTATAACCAATTACTATACCTCCATTCACCATAAAGTGGTACTTCTCCCAATTCAAGACAAGATAAGTTTCTTCACATCTCTGCAAAACTCGATCAAGGATACTCAAGCAATCATCAAATGAAGTACCGTAAACAGAAAAATCATCCATGAAAACCTCAACAATCATTTCAAAAAATTCAGAGACTATAGCAGTCATACATCTTTGAAAGTTAGCAGGTGGATTGCATAAACCAAAAGGCATACATCTATAAGCATAGGTTCCAAAAGGGCAAGTAGAAGTAGTTTTCTCTTGATCCTCTTTTGACATAGGTATTTGAGAGAAGCCAGAATATCCACCAACAAAACAGAAGTTTGTGTGTTTAGAGAGTTTTTCTAACATTTGATCAATAAAAGGCAAGGGGTAATGATGTTTTTGTTGGGGAACGTCGCATGGGAAACAAAAATTTTCCTACGCACACGCAAACCTATCCATGGTGATGAGCATCTACGAGAGGGAGAGTGGATCTACATACCCTTGTAGATCGCTAAGCGGGAAGCGTTAAGAAACGCGGTTGGTGTAGTCGAACATCTTCGCGATCCAAATCACCGAGCGTCCTGCGATCTCATCACGATCCGTCCCGCGATCCCATCACGATCCGTCTCGCGATCTCATCATGATACGTCTCACGATCTTGATCACGATCTGTCCCGCGAACTCATCATGATCCGTTCCGCGATCTCATCATGAACCGTCTCGCGATCTCGATCACGGTCCTTTCGATCTAGCGCCAAACGGACGGCACCTCCGCGTTCAGCACACGTGCAGCTTGATGACGATCTCCACCGTCTTGATCCAGCAAGAGGAGGTGGAGAGGAGAGAGAGTTCACCGGCAGCGTGACGGCGCTCCGGTGATGGTGGTGGAGTGATTCCGGCAGGGCTTCGCCTAAGCGCTGCGGAAAACCGCTCTAGAGGAGAAACTGTGCACCGGTGAAACGGGTAGCACGTGGCCGGAAATTCTGTCCAAAAACCACCCAATCCACTAGTATATATAGGAGGAGAGGAGAGGAGAGGCATCCAAGGCCTTTGGGTCGGCCGAAATAGGAGGTGGGAGCAATCCTACTTCACCGCCAATCCTAGTTGGAGTAGGATTGCCTCCTATTGGCTGATTTTCCACTTTTTGCTTCAGGACTTTCTCTCCTGCGCCATGGGCCTTTGTGGCTATTTTCCCAGCCCACTAAGGGCTGGTTATTATTCTCCCACAGCCCATGGAACTCTTGGGGTCTAAATACCCCTCCCGGAGGTCCCCCGGTACACTACCGGCACTCCCGGTACACTACCGATACTCCCGGTACACTACCGATGAGCCCGAAACTTTTCCGGCGACCAAACTGGGACATCCTATATATGAATCTTTACCTCCGGACCATTCCTGAGATCCTCGTGACGTCCGGGATCTCATCCGGGACTCCGAACAACCTTCGGTCACCACCATACATAACTCTACACTACCGAAACGTCACCGAACCTTAAGTGTGCAGACCCTGCGGGTTCGAGAACTATGTAGACATGACCTAGACACCTCTACGGTCAATAACCAATGGCGGGACCTGGACGTCCACATTGGTTCCTACATATTCTACGAAGATCTTTATCGGTCAAACCTCTATGTCAAGGATTCAGTTAATCCCGTATATCGTTCCCTTTGTTCTTCGGTATGTTACTTGCCCGAGATTCGATCGTCGGTATCTCCATACCTAGTTCAACCTCGTTACCGGCAAGTCTCTTTACTCGTTCCGTAATACAAGATCCCGCAACTAACAATTAGTCACATTGCTTGCAAGGCTTATTGTGATGTTGCATTACCGAGTGGGCCCCGAGATACCTCTCCGTTACACGGAGTAACAAATCCCAGTCTCGATCCATGCCAACTCAACAGACACCATCGGAGATACCTGTAGAGCGCCTTTATAGTCACCCAGTTACGTTGCGATGTTTGATACACACAAGGCACTCCTCCGATATCCGTGAGTTGCATGATCTCATGGTCATAGGAACATATACTTGACATGCAGAAAACAGTAGCAATAAACTGACACGATCATATGCTATGTTTGTAGTTTGGGTCTTATCCATCACATCATTCTCCTAATGATGTGATCCCGTTATCAAATGACATCTCATGTCCATGGCTAGGAAACCTTAACCACCTTAACCATCCTTTGATCAACGAGCTAGTCCATTAGAGGCATACTAGGGACATGGTTTTGTATATGTATCCACACATGCATTTAAGTCTCCGATCAATACAATTATAGCATGGATAATAAACGATTATCATGAACAAGGAAATATGATAATAACTAATTTATTATTGCCTCTAGGGCATATTTCCAACAGTCTCCCACTTGCACTAGAGTCAATAATCTAGTTCACATCACCATGTGATTCGCATTGTCATGAATCTAACACCCAATGAGTTCTGGGGCTCGATCATGCTTTGCATGTGAGAGAGGTCTTATAGTCAACGGGTCTGCGATATTCAGATCCGTGTGTACTTTGCATATCTCTATGTCAAACCGTAAACACTGCTACCACACTCCACTTGGTACTATTTCCAAATGGCTGCTCCACTATACGTATCCAGATTGCTACTACTAGTCATCCGGATAGGTGTTAAAGTTTGCATCGACGTAACTCTTTACGACGAACTATTTATCACCTCCATAATCAAGAAACATTTCCTTAGTCCTCTGGTTACTAAGGATAATTCCGACCGCTCTCCAATGATCCACTCCTGGACCACTCTTGTACCCCTTGACAGACTCATGGCAAGGCACACATAGATGCGGTACACAGCATGGCATAATATAGAGCCTATGGCTAAGGCATAGGGGACGACGTTCGTCCTTTCTCTTTCTTCTGCCGTTGTCGAGCTTTGAGTCTCACTCAACTTCACACCTTACAAATCAGACGAGAACTATTTCTCTGGCTGATCCATTTTGAACTCTTTCAAAATCTTGTGAAGGTATGCACTCATTGAAAGTCTCATCAAGCATCTTGATCTATCTCTATAGATTTTGATGCTCAACAATTAGGTAGCTTTATCCAGGTCTTCCTTTGAAAAACACTTTTCAAACAACCTTTTATGCCTTCCAGAAATTCTACATTATTTCCGATCAACAATATGTCAACCACATATACTTATCAGAAACTCTACAGTGCTCCCACTCACTTTATTGTAACTACAAGTTTCTCGTAAACTTTGTATAAACTACAGAAACTTTGATCACCTCATCAAAGTGTATATTCCAACTCCGAGATGCTTGCTTCAGTCCATAGAAGGATCACTAAAGCTTGCTCATCTTTTAGCATCCTTAGGACTGACAAAACCTTCTGGTTGTATCACATACAACCTTTCCTTAAGTAAACCGTTAAGGAAACGACGTTTTGACATCCATCTGCCAGATTTCATAATTGAAAATGCAGCAACTGCTAACATAATTCCAACAGACTTTTAGCATCGCTACGAGTGAGAAAGCCTCATCGCAGTCAACTCCTTGAACTTGTCACAAACAACTTTGCAACAAGTCGAGCTTTACAAATGGTGACATTCACCATCAGTGTCTGTCTTCATTCTAAAGGTCCATTTGTACTCAACGACCTGCCGTCTAACGAGCAAGTCTATCAAAGTCTATACTTGGTTTTCATACATGGATCCTATCTCGGATTTCATGGCCTCTAACCATTCGTTGGAATCCGGGCCCATCATCGCTTCTCCATAGCTCGTAGGTTCATCGTTGTCCAACAACATGATCTCCAAGACAGAGTTGTCGTACCACTTAGGAGCAGTACACATCCTTGTCGACCCACGAAGTTCGATAGTAACTTGATCCTGAAGCTTCATGATCATCATCATTAACTTCCTCTTCAACTAACATAGGCTTCACAGAAACATCTTTCTGCGCTGCGCTACTCTCTGGTTGAACAAAGGTTTAACAACCTCATCAAGTTCTATCTTCCTCCCACTCAATTCTTTCGAGAGAAACTTTTTCTCGAGAAAGGACCCAGTTCTAGCAACAAACACTTTGCACTCGGATCTGAGATAGAAGGCATACCCATCTGTTCTTAGGGTATTCTATGAAGATACATTTGTCCGCTTTGGGTTCTAGCTTATTATGTGAAAACATTTTCCACACAAGCATCGCAGCCCCAAACATTAAGAAATGACAGCTTAGGTTTCTATCAAACCATAATTCACACGGTGTCATCTCAACGGATTTAGATGATGCCCTATTTAAAGTGAATGTAGTTGTCTCTAATGCATAACCCCAAAAATTATAGTAGTAAAACGATAAGAGACATCACAGTATGCACTATATCAATAGAGCATGACTATGATGTTCGGACACACCATCACACCATGGTGTTCCAGGTGGCGTTAGTTGTGAAACAAATTTCACGTTGTCTTAAGTTGTATGCCAAACTCGTAACTCAGATATTCACCTTCACGATCATATCGTGGTCATTTTTATCTTCTTGTCACGATGATCTTTAAACTTCACTCTGAATTTGCTTGAACCTTTCAAACGATTCAGACTTGTGTTTCATTAAGTAAATATACACTATATCTACTCAAATCATCAGTGAAGGTAAGAAAATAACGATATTCACTGCACGCTACAAGACTCACTAGATTGCATACATCAACATGTATCATTTCCAATGAATCACTTGCCCGCTCCATCCAACGGGGTCCTTTAGTCATCTTGCCCAAGAGGCATGGTTCGCATGTCTCAACCGATTCGAAATCGAATGAGTCCAAATATCCATCAGCATGGAGTTTCTACATGCGCTTTATACCAATATGACATTTAGCGGCAGTGCCACAAGTATGTGGTACTATCATTATTAACTTTGTATCTTTTGACATCATTGTTATGAACATGTGTACTACTACGATCAAGATTTCAACAAACCATTCTCACTGGGTGCATGACCATTGAAGGTATTATTCATGTAAACAGACTAACCATTATTCTCTAACTTAAATGAATAACCGTATTGCAATAAACATGATCTAATCATGTTCAAGCTCAACGCAAAACACCAAATAACATTTATTTAGGTTCGTCACTAATCCTGAAGGTAGAGAGAGCGTGCGATGTTGATCACATCAACCTTGGAAACACTTCCAACACATATCGTCACCTCACCCTTAGCTAGTTCTCCGTTTATTCCGTAGCTTTTATTTCGAGTTACTAACATTTAGCAACCGAACCGGTATCCAATACCTAGGTGCTACTAAGAGTACTAGCAAGGTACACATTAATAACTCGTATATCAAATATACTTCTATTAATGTTGCCATCCTTCTTATCTACCAAGTATCTAGGGTTGTTCCACTTCAGCGACCGCTCACCTCATAACAGAAGCACTTAGTCTCGGGATTGAGTTCAACTTTGGGTTGCTTCACTGGAGCAGCAACTGACTTGCTATCCATGAAGTTTCCCTCCTTGCTCTTGCCCTTTTCGAAACTAGTGGTTTGATTAACCATCAACACTTGACGCTCCTTCTTGATTTCTACCTTCGCGGTGTCAAACATCGCGAACAGCTCAGGGATCAATACTTCTATCCCTGGTGTATTATAGTTCATCACTAAGTTCTAGTAGCTTTAGTGACAGTGACTTGGAGAACTATATCAATCACTATCTTATCTGGAAGATCAACTCCCACTTGATTCAAGCGATTGTAGTACCCAGACAATCTGAGTACATGCTCAACGATTGAGCTATTCTCCTTCATCTTACAGGCAAAGAATCTCGTTGGAGATCCTATATCTCGCAACTCGGGCACGAGCCGGAGATCACAATCTCAGCTGTTAGAACATCTCATATGTTCCGTGACGTTCAAAACGTTTCGGAGCCTCAATTCTAAGCCGTAATGCATGACGCACTAAACTATCAAGTAGTCATCGAAACGTGCCCGTCAGATGTTCACAACATCTACAGACGACGCTAGATGGGGTGGCGCACCGAGCGGTGCATTAAGGACATAAGCCTTCTGTGCAGCAATGAGGACAATCCTCAGATCACGGACCCAGTCCGCAATATTGCTACCAACATCTTTCAACTCTATTTCTCTAGGAACATATACAAATTTAAGGGAGCTACAGCGTGAGCTAGTAATCTACAACATAATTTGCAAAGACACTTTGACTATGTTCATGATAATGAGTTCAATTAATCATATTACTTAAGAACTCCCACTCAAATTGACATCCCTCCGATCATTCGAGTGATACATGATCCAAATTCACCAACTCAAGTCCGATCATCACGTGAGTTGAGGTGGCTGCAATGGTGAAGATCATTATGTTGATCATATCTACTATATGACTCATGTTCGACCTTTCGGTCTCTCGTGTTCCGAGGCCATGTCTGTACATGCTAGGCTCGTCAAGTTTAACCCGAGTGTTCTGCGCGTGCAAATCTGGCTTGCACCCGTTGTATGTGAACGTAGAGTCTATCACACCCGATCATCACGTGGTGTCTCAACACGACGAACTTTCGCAACGGTGCACACTCGGGGAGAACACAGTTCATCTTGAAATTCAAGTGAGGGATCATCTTATAATGCTACCGCCGTACTAAGCAAAACAAGGTGCATAAAAGGATTAACATCTCATGCAATTCATAAGTGACATGATATGGCCATGAACTTAGTGTTTAAGATCTCCATCTTCGAAACACCGGCATGATCTCCATCGTCACCGGCACAACACCATGATCTCCATCATCTTGATCTCCATCAATGTGTTGCCATTGGGGTTGTGGCGCCAGCCCTGCTTCTACTTCTATTGCTACTGCTTCGCGATAAAGTAAAGCATTACATAGCGCTTAATGATTGACACGCAGGTCATACAATAATTAAAGACAACCCTATGGCTCCTGTCAGTTGCCGTACTCAACGACATGCAAGTCGTGAAATTCTATACATCACATGATCATCTCATACATCACATATATCTCATCATGTAATTGGCCATATCACATCACAACATACCCTGCAAAAACAAGTTAGACGTCCTCTAATTGTTGTTGCATGTTTTACGTGGCTGCTACGGGTATCTAGCAAGAACGATTCTCACCCACGCATAAACCACAACGGTGATACATAGATTGCTTTTGAACCTTCTCAAGGACCTCCTTTGTCGGATCCGATCCAACTAAAGTGAGAGAAACTATCACCCGCAAGCCATCTAAGCAACAAGTTGTGTCGAGGGAACTGGTCTCTCGTAAGCGTACGACTAACGTTGGTCCGTGCCGCTTCATCTCACAATCCCGCTGAACCAAAATCCGACCAAGGGAGGAAGCAATCTAAGCATCAACGCCCACAAACCTTTTGTGTTCTACTCGAGATCTCATCGAACCATCAACCTAGCTCATGATGCCACTGTTGGGGAACGTCGCATGGGAAACAAAATTTTTCCTACGCACACGCAAACCTATCCATGGTGATGAGCATCTACGAGAGGGAGAGTGGATCTACATACCCTTGTAGATCGCTAAGCGGGAAGCGTTAAGAAACGCGGTTGGTGTAGTCGAACATCTTCGCGATCCAAATCACCGAGCGTCCCGCGATCTCATCACGATCCGTCCCGCGATCCCATCACGATCCGTCCCGCGATCTCATCACGATCCATCTCAAGATCTTGATCACGATCTGTCCCAGGAACTCATCACGATCCGTTCCGCGATCTCATCACGAACCGTCTCGCGATCTCGATCACGGTCCTTCCGATCTAGCGCCGAACGGACAACACCTCCGCGTTCAGCACACGTGCAGCTTGATGACAATCTCCACCGTCTTGATCCAGCAAGAGGAGGTGGAGAGGAGAGAGAGTTCACCGGCGGCGTGACGGCGCTCCGGTGATGGTGGTGGAGTGATTCCGGCAGGGCTTCGCCTAAGCGCTGCGGAAAACCGATCTAGAGGAGAAACTATGCACCGGTGAAACGGGTAGCACGTGGCCGGAAATTCTGTCCAAAAGCCACCCAATCCACTAGTATATATAGGAGGAGAGGAGAGGAGAGGCAGCCAAGGCCTTTGGGTCGGCCGAAATAGGAGGTGGGAGCAATCCTACTTCACCGCCAATCCTAGTTGGAGTAGGATTGCCTCCTATTGGCTGATTTTCCACTTTTTGCTTTAGGACTTTCTCTCCTGAGCCATGGGCCTTTGTGGCTGTTTTCCCAGCCCACTAAGGGCTGGTTATTATTCTCCCACAGCCCATGGACCTCTTGGGGTCGAAATACCCCTCCCGGAGGTCCCCCGGTACACTACCGGCACTCCCGGTACACTACCGATACTCCCGGTACACTACCGATGAGCCCGGAACTTTTCTGGCGACCAAACTGGGACATCCTATATATGAATCTTTACCTACAGACCATTCCGGAGCTCCTCGTGACGTCCGGGATCTCATCCGGGACTCCGAACAACCTTGGTCACCACCATACATAACTCTACACTACCGAAACTTCACCGAACCTTAAGTGTGCAGACCCTGCGGGTTCGAGAACTATGCAGACATGACCGAGACACCTCTATGGTCAATAACCAATGGCGGGACCTGGACGTCCACATTGGTTCCTACATATTCTACGAAGATCTTTATCGGTCGAACCTCTGTGTCAATGATTCAGTTAATCCCGTATAACGTTCCCTTTGTTCTTCGGTATGTTACTTGCCCGAGATTCGATCGTCGGTATCTCCATACCTAGTTCAACCTCGTTACTGGCAAGTCTCTTTACTCGTTCCGTAATACAAGATCCCGTGACTAAAACTTAGCCACGTTGCTTGCAAGGCTTGTTGTGATGTTGTATTACCGAGTGGGCCCTGAGATACCTCTCCGTCACACGGAGTAACAAATCCCAGTCTCGATCCATGCCAACTCAACAGACACCATCGGAGATACCCGTAGAGCACCTTTATAGTCACCCAGTTACGTTGCGACGTTTGATACACACAAGGCACTCCTCCGATATCCATGAGTTGCATGATCTCATGGTCATAGGAACATATACTTGACATGTAGAAAACAGTAGCAATAAACTGACACGATCATATGCTACGTTTGTAGTTTGGGTCTTGTCCATCACATCATTCTTCTAATGGCGTGATCCCGTTATCAAATGACATCACATGCCAATGACTAGGAAACCTTAACCATCTTTGATCAACGAGCTAGTTCACTAGAGGCATACTAGGGACATTGTGTTTGTCTATTTATCCACACATGCAATGTGTTTCCAGTCAATACAATTATAGCATGGATAATAAACGATTATCATGAACAAGGAAATATGATAATAACTAATTTATTATTGCCTCTAGGGCATATTTCCAACAGTTCTCTATTATCTTTATTCAATTTCCTGAAATCAATTACCATCCTATAGCCAGTTACTATTCTTTGTGGAATAAGTTCATTTTTATCATTAGGTACAATAGTTATACCTCCTTTCTTAGGAACACGATGAACAAGACTTACCCATCTACTACCAGTAACAGGATAAATTGTACCTACTTCCAGAAGCTTTAATATTTCGGTTCTTATCACTTCCTCCATCTTAGGATTTAAGCGACGTTGCTAATCAACTACAGGCTTAGCATCCAAATCCATATTAATCTTATGCTGACATAGAATGGGACTAATGCCCTTAAGATCATCAAGGGTATATCCAATAGTAGCTTTGTGCTTCTTTAGAGTTTTGAGTAACCTCTTTTCTTCAAGCTCTGAAAGGTTAGCACTAATAATAATAGGATATATCTTTTTTCATCAAGATAAGCATATTTAAGAGTATCAAGCAATGTCTTTAGCTCAAACACAGGATCTCCCTTGGGTGGAGGAGGATCTCCAAAAATATCAACTCGTAAGTTGTGTTTAATAATAGGTGTTTGTCTAAGAAATATATGATCTATTTCATTTCTTTCATTCATATGCATATCATTTTCTTGGTCTAGCAAGTATTGTTCTAACGGATTCGTAGGAGGTACGGCAATAGAAGCAAAACCAATTATTTCGTTGTTATTAGGCAAAAAAATCATGTGGATGTATACTAATCTTTGAGAAATTAAATTCATGAGACGCATCACCAAAGCTTACTTTGACCTTCTCAGTAGCACAAATAATTTCAACATTAACTATATTCAAGAAAGGTCTACCAAATATAATGTGACAAAAGCTATCTTGTTCTGAACCAAGTACTAAGAAATATGTTGGGTACTTGACTATTCCACACAAGACCTCAAGATATCTAACAATCCCAAGTGGTGCAAAAGTATCTTTGTTTGCAAGTTTAATACTGACATCAATATCTTCAATCTCAGAGGGTGCTATGTCATGCATAATTTCTTGATATAAGGTAAACGATATAGAACTAACACTAGCACCAATGTCACAAAAGCCATGATAACAATGATCTCCAATTTAACTGAAACAACAGGCATGCCAACAACTTGTTTGTTTTTATCGAGCTCATCCTGCTCATTTCTAACATGTTTTGCAATTCTGGCAGCTTTAGCACAAAAGTAAATTACGTGACAATCAATATTGTGAACTAGGAGATCTTTAGCCATAGAAACATTAGGCTCAATATTTATTAGTTCAGAAGGTTTATGTGTCCTAACATGACGTTTATTAACCACCATTGTAGATTTAGCATGTTCTTTAATCCTAACAGGAAAAGGAGGTTTCTCAATGTAAATAGTAGGAACAATTGGTTCAACATGGCTAGCAGTTACTTCTTCCTTCTTAATTTTAACATGTACCTCTAATGATTTTTCAATGGGAGGATGATATTTAAACCACTTATCCTTGGGAAGGTCAACATGAGTAGCAAATGATTCACATAAAGTAGCTACTATCTCAGAGTCAAGACAATATTTATTGCTAAAGTCGTGAAAAGCATTAGTTTCTGTAAAATATTTGACACAAAAAAAATTAAGCTCTATACCTTACTATTTACCTCAGTCGAGGTCCCAATCTTCAGAGTTGCATTTAATTCTTTTTAGAAGATCCCATTTTAGTTCAATAGTCATATTCATATATATAGGAACCAGTAGTACAAGAATCGAGTCATACTTGATCATCATAAGAAAGTTGAGCACAAAATTTTGTATAATCATTTCTATTGAAAAGCTCATGGTTAGGGCAAGTGTGCATCATAGATTTAAGCCTCGCCCAAGCTTGAGCGATACTTCCGCCTTCACGAGGCCAGCAATTATAAATAAAGTTCCGGTCACGATGGACTAGATGCATAGGATAAAACTTCTGATGAAATTTCAACTTCAAACGATTCTAGTCCCATGATCCAATATCGTCCAATAACCTATTGTTGGAAATATACCCTAGAGGCAATAATAAATTGGTTATTATCATATTTACTTGTTCATGATAATCATTTATTATCCATGCTATAATTTATTGATCGGAAACTCAGATACATGTGTGGATACATAGACAACACTATGTCCCTAGTGAGCCTCTACTAGACTAGCGCGTTGATAAAAGATGGTCAAGGTTTCCTGACCATAGACATGAGTTGTCATTTCATAATGGGATCACATCATTAGTAGAATGATGTGATGGACAAGACCCAATCGTAGCATGGCACTTGATCATGTTAGTTTATTGCTACTGCTTTATCCATGTCAAGTATCTGTTCCTACGACCATGAGATAATGCAACTCCCTGTCACCGTAGGAATGCCCCGTGTGTATCAAACATCACAACGTAACTGGGTGACTATAAAGGTGATCTACAGGTATCTCTAAGGGTGTCTGTTGGGATGGCGCGGATCAAGACTGGGATTTGTCACTCCGTATGACGGAGAGGTATCTCTGGGCCCACTCGATAATACAACTTCACAAGAAGCTTGCAAGCAATGTGACTAAGGAGTTAGTCACGAGATCTTGTATTATGGAACGAGTAAAGAGACTTGCCAGTAACGACATTAAACTAGGTATGGAGATACCGACGATTGAATCTCGGGCAAGTAGCATACCGCTGGACAAAGGGAACTGCATACGAGATTGATTGAATCCTTGGCATCGTGGTTCGAACGATAAAGATATTCGTGGAATATGTAGGAACCAATATGGACATCTATGTCCCACTATTTGTTATTGGCTGGAGACAAGTCTCGGTCATGTCCACATGATTCTCGAACCCATAGGGTCCGCATGCTTAACGTTCAGTGACGATATAGTATTATTGGATTATGTATGTTGGTGACCGAATATTGTTTGGATTGCAGATGAGATCCGGATGTCACGAGGAGCTCCGAAATGGTCCGGAGGTAAAGATTTAAATATGGGAAGTCATATTTTGGCTACCGGAAAAGTTTCTGGTTTGTCCGGTATTGTACTGGGAAGCTTCTACAAGGTTTTGAAAACTTTTAGAGGAGTCCGGAAGTCCACCAAGGGTTCCACCACGTTCCAAGGGTTTGCATGGGCCTAGGGGAGGCGTCTTGGCCTAATTGGGCTAGGCGCACAAGTCCCTCAAGGACCATGTGGCTTGGGAGAGGTGGAAAGTCCACCTGTGTATGGAAAGGGAGGGAATTGGACTACGAGTCCAACTCCTCCCCCTTGACGGCGCCCTAAGGCTTGGAGGGACTAATTTCCGTACCCCTCCACCTATATATATAAAGGGGAGGGGCGCCCAAGAGGACACACCAGGACCTTGGCGCCCCTCTCTCTCCCTAGATTGTTTTCTCCTTTGTTTGCAGTTTCGGTAGCGCTCGGTGTAGCCTTTCCGAGATTGCACCACCAACATCTCCACCATGCCATTGTGCTGGTTGAGAACCCATCTACTACTCTGCCCTCGCTTGCTGGATCGAGGAGGCGGAGACGTCGTCGAGCCGCACGTGTGCTGAACGAGGAGGTGACGTCCGTTCGGCGCTAGTTTGGGATGTATCACGATTGGATCGTGAAGACGTACGACTACATCAACTGCATTTTATACGCTTCCGCTTAGCGATCTACAAGGGTATGTAGATACACTCCCCCTCTCTAGCTATGCATCTCTATGTATAGATCTTGTGTGTGCGTAGGAAATTTTTTGTTTCCCATGCAACGTTCCCCAACACCTATACCACATCAATGCTTTTCCCTGCAAAGATAAAGGGAAAACTTTCTTCTTAACTTTGACTCTAGACAAACCTGCAAGCTTAAATAATCCACAAACTTCATCGACATATATAAAGTGGTACTCACGATGAGTTCTACCATCATAAGGAGTAGCTATAAATTTCTCTAACATGCCCAAGGGAATCAAATAATAAATATTTTCAGTAGGTTCAGTAGGTTGAGGTGCAAAATTTTCAACTTCCATTCGAGGCGAAGATGCCCCGAGCAAGCCACTCAAAGGGTGACCGTCCATAGTAACAAGCAATAGTAAATTTCAGCACGTACCAAAAATGTTTCCTCACCAATTTCCACTTACCAGTGGCGCTTCACTCCCCGGCAATGGCACCATAAAAGAGTCTTGATGACCCACAAGTATAGGGGATCAATTGTAGTCCTTTCGATAAGTAAGAGTGTCGAACCCAACAAGGTGCGGAAGGAAATGATGAGCAGTTTTCAACAAGGTATGCTCTGCAAGTGTTGTGAGTGACAGTGATAGATAGTTTTGTAGCAAGATAATTTGTAAAAAGTGACAAGTAACAATAGTAGAAAGTGTGAAGAAACATATCCCAATCCTTTTTATAGCAAAGGACAGAACAGAAAGTACCCTTATATAAAGCAAGTGCTCCTGAGGACCCATGGGAATTACTGTCTACTCATATTTCGAGGATCTGAAGTGCAATAATGGCGACCGAGGATCTGAACATAATATCTTCCACCAAGTAATCCAACAAGCATGAACTACGAGATGTAATCAACACAACTAGTAACCAACAGGTACCAATCTGAGGTTTTGAGGCAAAGATTCAATACAAGAGATGAAGTAGGGTTGGAGATGAGATGGTGATGGTGAAGATGTAGATGAAGATTGGTCCTCCCACGAATGAGGAAGCGTTGGTGATGACGATGGCTTCGATCTCCCCTCCCGAAGTGAAATTTACCTAGCAGAATCTCTCCACCGGAGAGAAAAAGGGCCTTTGTCGAGGTTTCTATCTCGAGACGGTGGCACTTCGTCTCGAAAGATTGATTATTTTTTTTTTCTAGGTAAAAACACACCATATAGGAGAAGAGGGAACCGGAAGAGTGATACGTCTCTGTCCTATCTACTTTTCCTCACGCTTTTGCTCTTGTTTTGGACTCTAATTTTCATGATTTGAATGAAACTAACCCAGAATGACTTTGTTTTCAACAGAACTACCATGGTCTTGTTTTTGTGCAGGAATAAAAGTTCTTGGAATTGGACGAAACTTTTTGGAGATTTATTTTCCAATAAATAAAAAATACTGGAGGCAAGAACCACCAGAGGGGGTGTCCTGGTTGGGCACGATACACCAGGGCACACCACCCCCTCGATACGCGCCCTAGTGGGTTGTGCCCACCTCGGGGCCCCACTAACCATAATTCCAGTGCTATAAAATCCTATTTTCAGAGAAAGATCATAGAGAAAGTTTCATCGCGTTTTACGATACGGAGCCACCGCCACCTCCTATTCTTCATCGGGAGGCGAGATCTAGAGTCTATTTGGGGCTCCGGAGAGGGGAATCTTCGGTCTTTATCATCTCTACCCTTCCCCATCACCAATTCCATGATGCTCCCCACCGGGAGTGAGTTTTATCAGGGCTTAATCCCTAGTATCCACTATGTTTTGATATTGATGTTGCTATGACTTTGCCATGCTTAATGCTTGTCACTAGGGCCCGAGTGCCATGATTTCATATCTGGACCGTTTATGTTATTACCATTATATATATATATATATATATATATATGTTCTAGATCTGATCTTGCTAGTCATATGCACCTGCTATGTGTTATGATCCGTAAACCCCGGAGTGACAATAGTCGAGATGCTTTCTAGTGATGATCATAGTTTGAGGAGTTCCTGTATTCACTATGTGTTAATGCTTTGTTCCGGTTCTCTATTAAAAGAAGGCCTTAATATCCCTTAGTTTCCTTATGGACCCCGCTGCCAAGGGAGGGTAGGACAAAAGATGTTATGCAAGTTCTTTTCCATAAGCACATATGACTATTTACGGAGTACATACCTACATTACATGTATCAATGGAGCTAGTTCTGTGACACCCTAGGTTATTGTTGGGAAACGCGCCAGAAAACAAAAATTTCCGGTATCGCGAGCACGCCCAGGACCACTATGGAGACTGCATACAAGGTTTGATCTGATCCATACCGACTCGAAGCGCAGCGGAAGGAGAGTCGATGGAGATCGTTGGTGCAGATCCCCGCAGCTAGGATTTACAACCTCCCAACCGCGAGGATGTACTTCCCTCGTCGGATAGCCCTCCGGGAGGCGGTCGGATAGTCCCTGAGACGATGTCACGGACAACCCTTCAGGAGGACCTTCGAAACTTGGACGGTCACTCGGACAGCCCTTCGGGAGGCACTCTCAAACTAAGACCGAAACGACGATCTCTCTACAGAGTTGCACACATACGGTGTCATCTATCCGCAGGGCTTCGCCGTCCAGAACTAGTTCCCACCGGAACCCAGACAGCCTTTCGGCTCTACGAAACTATTTCGCTGGGAGGGAGAGAGAATGCCAGATCATGCATGGCTTGTGTGAGAGAGCAAAGGGATGAGTAGAATGGCAGCCATTTCTCCTCCTTTTATAGGCCAAGTCAAGGGGTGGGGTGGAGGAGGAAATACCAAAATTACCCTAGCATCATGTCCTACATGGAAGGCAAAAAGGTAAGGCAAGTGGGGCCCCATGGAGGAGACCTCCATGGCCGGCCACACCCTTGTCCCCTCATGGGGGGGGCAACAAGACACCAACAGGTCTCCTAGAAACATGAGTGCTCCCTAGACAAAAAGCCACCAAACATGCAACCCCCGATTCGTGGGATCTTGTCCCCTCGTGCTGAGACAAGATGTTTTTCCACGATCGTTTCTTCTGAAAAATCCCGGAAGGTCCCGGAACATTTCCGGTACCCTCTAAAATTATTCTGGGCTCATGTCGAAACATTTCCGGTATGGTGGTTTTCATCAGCGAAAAGCAACAACAACGGTTCCGGCGGCTCCAGAACATTTCCGGGTTTTTTCTCCGAAAAAATCCCAAACGTTCCCAAACCAATTCTAAGACCCTCTATTAATTTCCAGGTGAGTGCCGAAACCATTTTGACCTAATCATATATTCCGAAACAACTTTTCGGTTTTATCAAAACTCTTTCGGTGTTCTCTCTTCCGAACTCTTCCATCGTCAATGAAACTTTTCCGGTGACTTTCTCTCAGACTCCCCGTCTAGAATTCAGCACATAGATGACCCTTAAGCGTGTGACCCTATAGGTTCGGTGAAGTATAGACATGACCCGGAACCCCTTCTGATCAATGATCAACATCGGAGCCGTGGACACCCATATTGACCCCTATACCCACACGAATGAATATTCGAGTGAACCTCCAGCTACCGTGTGCCATTCCTATTGCTTCGCGATATGTTACAATTACCCGAGGTGAGACATGTTGGCATCCCCGTGGATCAACAACTTGTCCACTATGCCAGTTACCTCGTTGCCGTTATTGTTCTCTTTTCTCGTTCCTGTGTTCGGCCATCCATGTGATCAAATCACAAAGTGTCTGGCCAGACGATGATGGATACCGTAACACTGAGAGGGCCCAGAGGTATCTCTCCATCGTCGGAGGAGCAAATCCCAATCTTGAGCTATCAAGTTACTTGACATACTTTTCCATGAACCCGTAAGCCGCCGTAATAGCCACCCATTTACGGATGGCATTTAACAAACCCCAAAGTTCATGAAGCAAGCATGAAGAAACTCGATACTCTCATGGTCTAAGGAATTATGCAAACGTTAACCATCTCTGTGTTATTTACCATTAACTTGTGACGAATGTATCTCATAGCATAACATCATTATGGGTCGATTCAACACAAGTGTTCTACCAACATCGTGCCCTCAAAATTGCCGGCATAGCCATGCCCATGATCAGGAAAACAAGATCATCATGCAATACTTGAGCCAGTCATACAGGTTTGACTAGGAATATGTTTTACCGTTTATTATCCCACACGTGCACATGAGTTTTCCTCCAAGCCTCGTTTAATTTGCAGACTCAAGAAGCATTGCAGTTATAGAATGGAACATAAACATTTATTATAAACTCGGAGATACAAAATAACTGTTATTACTGCATCTAGGGCATATCTCCTACAGACTCCCACTTGCACTAGAGTCATAATCCAGTTACATGGCTTACCTAACACCAATAGCTATCCGGTGTTGCTCATGCTTTGCTCGTGGTAGAGGTTTTGTCATCGGGTCTGACACATTCAGATCCATGTGAACATAAACATTTATTATAAACTCGGAGATACAAAATAACTGTTATTACTGCCTCTAGGGCATATCTCCTACAGTTATGACTCTTACATGATGAATATTATCCAACGAGTTCACCGATCCAGTGCCTACGAGTTTTCCACATATTGTTCTTGCTAAGTTACTATTGCTACTGCTACTGGTACACTTTCTATAAATTATTATTTGGCTCCCCTTGTGTTGAATCTATAAATTTGGGTTGAATACTTACCCTCGAAAACTATTGCGATCCCCTATACTTGTGGGTTATCAGAGACCTGCTGCCCCCCACGGGGCAACAAAGCACGACCAGGGGGTGGTTGCGCCCTGTTGGCTCGTGTCTAGCAGGTGGCCCTTATCTGGTATATTTTTGGCCCAATAATTCTTGAATATTTCATAAAAATTCTCAATGAACTTTCATGTCATTTGGAGTCATGTGATTTTCCACCCTTTTTCTTGGTTTTCACTTCCATAATTCCAGTTTCCGATAGTTTCCCTCTTCATGGTGTACCTTGCCCATTCATAGAGACAAGGTATAAGAATTCTATCATAATAAGGAATAATGGACAAGCATAACATAAATATCAATAAGAATTCATGATGCATAATGGACGTATCAATAGCCGAGGAGGGTGCAGCGGTCGCGGCGAACCTCGTCGAGGCTAACGTAGATGGTGGGCCAGCAATGATGATGGAAACCATCGAGTCCGTGGAGGAGGCATAGAGCTCGTCATCAGAATCCATCCCTACGGTGTTAGGAAAGTCCTTGACAACGCCGTTCTTGGGGCCTATCGACTAGGAGGCGATGAAGGCACGGGCGTGGGGAAGCCCGTCTTGGCAACCGCGGCCCCAACATCGTTTGGTCCTGGCAAAACCGTGGAGGATGACTCGAAGCATCTGTTGGACCACGTCTCGACCATGATGCTAGGGATCAACGAGTTAGTCCAAGAGTGCAAAATGACTCTGGTCAGCCACAAACCTAACAACACAGTGTTTGGGGTCCACCACATTGGCGTGAGGTGGCTCCCCGACAATGGTGTGAGCATGCGGCTATGTCTTCCTCAACGAGGAGAGAGCCGTGACCACACCCACACTTGGAGGCGATAAGCGCAACGAGGGTTGGTTCCTTGACACCGACGCCACAAACCACATGACCGGTAAGGTCAACACCTTCGCTGAGCTGGATCGCTCTGTCTCCGGGAAGGTACGGTTCGCGGATGGCTTGGTGGTTGACATCCAATGGCGCAGGACCGTCGTCTTCACCGACAAAGGAGGTGACCATAGGGCGTCCGCGAATGTTTTCTTCATCCGAACGCTCGATCAGCGTCGTGAGCAACGTCCAGCTCGAAGAGAGCTGTTACGACTTCACCATCCACCGTGGAGTGCTCTCCATGCGAGACGAGCACATACGGTTGCTAATCGAGGTAACTTGAGGACCGAATCACCTTTACAAGTTCTTCGTTGGCCCTGTGCATCCTGTGTGACTCGGCGTGGGACATGTTTCCGAAGCTTAGCGTTGGCATGCTCGGCACGGACACCAACACTTGGACGGGCTGCAAAAGATAGCTCATGGAGAACTTGTGAGCGGTCTGCCACAAATCATGCACAACGACGCCTGCCATTCCCGCAAAAGGCAATGTTCAGGGCGGAGAAGCCCTGGAGTTGGCCCATGGAGACCTCTATGCCCCAATTACCCTAACGACACCAGGAGGGCATCGCTACATCCTGCTACTGGTCGATGACTATAGCAAGTTCGTGTGGGCGATACTCCTCACCTCCGAGGACGAGGAGGAGCAAGCCATTGTCAAACACCAAGCAGCGGCTGAACTGGAGTGCGGCAACAAGTTACTCATACTCTGCACTGATCTGGGTGGAGAGTTCAGTTCGGCCACGTTTTACAAGCACCACACTGAGAGAGTGGTGCAACGACACCTCACGACCTCTTACTTGCCAAAGTAGAATGGCACCGTCGAGCGGAGGAACCAGATGGTACTCAGGATGGCACTCTGCATGCTCATGGCAAAGCAGGTGCCGAGCACTTACTGGAGGGAGGTCGTGCTCACGGCTGTCTTCATTCTCAACCGCTCCATCAAAAGGAGCGTTGATGACAAGACGCCTTACGAGGCGTGGTATGGGAGGAAGCCCGACGTGCGCTTTCTTCGAACCTTTGGCTGTGTCGGGCATGTCAAGAAGGTGCGCCCACATCTAGAGAAGCTCGACGACAGGAGCACACCGATGGTGTCTGTAGGCTATGATACTGACTCGAAGGTATACAAGATGTACGACCCTGTCTCGAAGCGGATGCATGTCTCTCGTGACGTCATCTTCGATGAGGACACATGCTGGAGCTGCGGCACCGTGGGAGGTGCCAGCGAACAGCTCCTTCACCATGGAATACACGGTGGGCACAAGTGTTGGTGCTCGGTGCTAGCGAACAGCTCCTTCACCATGGAATACACGGTGGGCACAAGTGTTGGTGCTCGGGTAGCAACTCCGAGCACAACGGCGACCCCTGATAGAGCGACCCCGGGTACGACAACCCCGAGCATTGTGGCCCCAAGCAGAGTAGTTCCAAGCATAGCGGGCACAACAACCCCGCGCTCAGCAACCCCGGACGCCTCAAGCGAGGTCGTGCCAGTTCAGTTTGCAACCCCACCAACAACATGGTCTGATCTGTTAGATGCCGATGATAGTGTCGTCATCCCACACGGGTACTGACGTGTCGATGACCTTCTCGTCAAGCCGTCACACTAGGCGGAGAATCTTGACCACAACGACGACGAGGTGTTGCATCTGATGTCCGGCAAGGAGCCAACCACGTTCGCGGAGGCCTAGCAAGAGGATTGCTGACGTCGTGCGATGCTAGATGAGCTGGCATCGATCAGCGACAATGCCACTTGGACACTCACCATACTACCCGTAGGGCATCGAGGCATTGGGCTCAAGTGGGTGTTCAAGGTGAAAAAAGACGAGCGTGGCGCCATTGTCAAGCACAAGGCGCACCTCGTCACAAAAAGGTATGTGCAACGTGCAAGGGTGGACTTTGAGGAAGTCTTCTCTCTCCAGTCTGTGCGGCTCATCCTTGCCGTGGCTGCTCACCGCGGCTGGGAGGTCCACCACATGGACGTCAAGTCGGCTTTCCTCAATGGCAACCTCGAGGAGGAGGTCTACGTCTCCCAGCGACCAGGCTTCATCACCGAAGGACGCGAGCAGAGCGTGTACAACTTACACAAGGCCCTGTACGGTCTCTGTCGAGCACCAAGGGCGTGGAACACCAGGCTAGACGCAAGCTTGGCCTCACTCGGCTTCACTCGTAGTGCCTCCGAGCACGGCATATACACTCGTGGGACCAGGGACGCATTGCTCGTCATCGGCATCTACATTGATGACCTCGTCATCACTGGCACCGAACAAACAGAGGTGATCCGCTTCAAGGAGGAGATGAAGCGCCTCTTCAACATGAACGACCTCGGGTTCCTCTGATACTACCTCGGAGTGGAGGTGAACCAGGAGCATGGCCGTACAAGTACGACGATCACTCAGGCAGCATACGGCAACAAGATGCTCGAACGAGCAGGCATGGCGGACTGCCACACCGACACCGTGGACTACCCGATGGAAGCACGGTGCAAGCTCAGCAAGGACACCGTGCACTACTATAGACTAACACCATAGGCTAGCAGTACTGGGCTTGTACAGAGCCCCTGTCCCTCTGTTCCCTGGATACAGGTGTAATCAACATGAACAAGGAACATATTGGGAACTGGATGCACCATTCTTTTTGGTTACATGTTACTACTACTGTAATCTTTAAAATGTACCAGCACCGGCAAGAGCAGATTGGGAACAAAGTTTGAGTCCATTTTGCAATTCATATGTTGGTTTCAGCAGATTAAACAAGAGAATGTTACTACAAGTAGCATCAAACATAAGCAAAAACACTTAAAATCCTGGTACCAACAAGAACAGATTGGGAAGGCATTTAATTTCGATGGTAGCTTAAACCAAGGATTCAGAAAAGATTAAGCAGATGGAGGACCTTCAGCAGCGGAACGGGGACTTGGCGGAAGAGAAGGAGCGACTTAGGAATTGGGCATTTCTTGGAAAAATACCAGCCCCTTTGGGTTCATAATGAGACAGGACTAATCTACTTTGATTCTATAGATTATTTCGCTTAGTACTATGCACAGAAGGGAGGAGCCAGATCAGCAATTGCATTCAAACCGATTTTGCAATTCATATGGTAGCTTCAGCTGATCAAACATAATGTTACTAGGAAGAAGAAATCAAACATAATCAAGAAACGCAAGATTTTCATATATTCAGTACCAACAAAGAACAGATTGGGAATGCATTTGAATTCACATGTAGCTTCAACTGATCAAAAAAGGTAAGGACTAGTATGTTTCCGAAGGGATCTTATTCAGATATAGGAGCACTGACAACAGACCTCGTTCCAGCATTTCAGCGAACACACAGCATGCTGCATCACGCCTCAATCGCTATAGCACCAAATCCAATCTGACGCATCAAAGAACTGGACCGTCAGCCCAGCCACCGCGCGGAGGTCCTCCTCCCTGCCGCCGGGGCTTTGGCAGCCTTCCTCTTCCTCGTCGGCGGCGTCCTCGCCGTTGGCCCAGCCGCCGCGGCCTTCTTCTTTAGGGGCGCCTTAGCCGGTACCTTGGCAGCAGGAGCAGAAGCCACCGCGACAGCTTTATTCCTCAGCAGCCCCCTTGCCGGAGTCACGAGCGCGGCCTCTTCCTCGTCCTCCTCCGACTCGCTGGACTCATTCTCGTCCTCCTCCGACTCCCTGGACGCCTCGTCCTCCTCCGACTCCGCAAACTCCTCGTCCTCCGACTCCTTATCGTCGACGACCTCGCGCTCCTCGGCCGCGACGCCTCCCTCCTCCTCGTCCTTGTCCTCGTCGTCGTCATCGGAGCCGAGCGCGTCGGCGCGGCGGACCCTACCGAGGCTGCCCTCGATGCGGCCCTGGAGGCGGAGGCGCCTGCCGCCTCGCGCGCCCGTGGACCACTGCGCCTCGCGCGCCCAGGAGAGGAGCACCGGTGGGTCAGCGCGGTCGCCGCCGGGGAACACGCGCGGCCGCGGGAGGCCGCCGCCGTAGAACCTGCCCGGGCCGAGCTCGGCCACCATGGCGAGTGAGATCCGGCCTAGCTTCTTGATCCGCACAGAAATTTCCTCTGTCTCCCGGTGGGTAGGTCCGTAGGTGGGTGATGGGATAGGGATCGCCCGGCGTCGGAGTTTATCAGCGGGAGGGAGAAGCGCGCGGCGGGAAAGACGAAACTGGTTTGGCGCCAAAGGAAAGAGGCCGAAGATGGGCCTGAAAACCAAGCCCAACCAAGTCCCATCCCGAATGAGCAACCAAAAAATATATCACAGCATGTTATCCTCTCATTTCTAAATATATTTTACGTTCAGTAGCTTAAACATATTGCAGCTCTGCTCATACCTTTGTTGAATCGTTTCAAATGTTTCATTCATATTATTTTATTTAAGAGGAATGCTACATCCACGTAAAGCTACGTAAGCTTTACGTAGTGCAGCTGACTTGGCAAGTTTTAATTGCGAAACTGCTGTCCGACCAGTACGACCAGATAGCAAATCATCTCTAAACGCTATGGCCCACAAACTGAATTATCTATATTTGTCTCTAATCGTACAGTGTTGGATAGGCACTCTGTCGTACGTATAGCAAGGTTCTTTTAATTGGAATAAGGGGAGGAAGTGGGCCCCACCCCCATGAAAATCGGGGGGAGGAGAGAATTAGAGGCAGGTTACGTAGGATCAAGTAGGATCAAGTAACCTGTTAAGTAGATGTAGTATTATTGTTTATTTAAACATGTCATTTATAGATTTACAAAACATGTGTTAACGAATGCAAAGACTAGCAAGGTTGACACCCTAGCAAGCACTATTGGGGACACAAGTTGGGTTTGTAACAAGCAGGACGATACATTTTCCTCCATGGACTGCTACCTTAATTTTCTAACTGAGGAAAAACTTGATGATTGTTACAATCTCCTACGCTTGCAAGCCCAACAAATACGAGTTAACACGCAACCATCGGCGGTGGCTCGGGTTTCGGTGGTTGTGGCAACGCATGTCCAATTTGACAGTATCTTCAGGCACAACGAGAATTTGTTTTACAAATATAATTTCTACTATGCCTGATTCATATTAATTATTGCCGATTTAGAATAAAGTTGTACTAAATCAGCGAGAATTAATATGGATTGGAGGGAGAAAAATTTCCAGAATTTAATTGCAATAAATGATGTTTCCATGATTTCTATAATTAATTGCAATTAATATGTTTCCGAGATTTCTAAGATTAGTGCAGATATATAGATTGATCATACAAGATACCGTATATACATTCCTCTGTCAATTTCCTGAAACTTGTGTCTAGAAAAACGAAAAAAGTTGATCTTGAGAATTAAGAACTTCATTTATGCCCATGTGGCTCTAAAATGAAAGTACTAAATTAATCTCTCTCTCCTCACGATCTCCCAGCCGTGCTATCTCTACACCTTCTATGCTCCGCCCAATCTTACAATGTAAGTAGCGCATCCGCAAACAACATTGTTATTTCTCTCCCTAATTTATATATCTTCCCTGAACTTTGCTTGTTTTGTGTTTTTTTATCAACCTAGAGAACAAAAATCGATTTGTGTGCTATTCGATTTGCCGAACCATTGCAGCCGGTGTGGACAACGACAATATCAATATAGTGAACTGGCAGTGCCAAGTAAGGTGTTCCACCTTTAAATGTTGCAATTGTTGTATTCTAACTGACCGCTACTACAATATATGGAGATGTGCGATCAAAACTACAAAATGCATGCCGGGGTGACGACGACAATGATGACCCCTGCTCCTTTGCCCACCTCGTCACATTTATTCGACCCTTAAGGCATATGTATTGCGTGTTGTGTGGAGAAATAAGTTTGCAATACCATAGATAGTTGTTCCAGTTTGATTTGTCACATTTTGTTTGAACTTTTTTATTTCCATTTGTTTCTGGCTAAGTTCTACCAGACAACTAGTAATGTTAGGCCTAAAGCAAGTGTTTTCCCACCATACATGTGGAGCTAATTTAGCTATGAGTGTCGTGAAACAAGATCTCTAATAAGTGCTTCTGATTCGGACCAAAATACATATCTCTAGTTTTACAAAGGAAGAATAATATGCAGAAACGCCCACACCAATTAATTATTACTCCCTCCAATCCATAATAATTGTTGTAATAAGCAAGAAATGGAAGATTTTCAGATGTTGAGTACCTACCAACAAAAGAACATACTGCCTTTGAAAAAACAAGAGAAGAGACTAGGAACGCACTTGAAATCTTCTTACAATTTAGATGGTATCTTCAACTGATCAAAAAAGTTGTAAGAAACAACATCAAACATTTTCAGATCTCAGTATAGTACAGGGACTAGTAGTATGTTTCTGGAGGGATTTGATTCAGATATATGACATATTACATCCAGAAGCCATAATAATGCATAGCTCTTCAGGGACGTCAGCAATCATCACCACTAGAATGTAAGCCATGCGATTTTTTTCCTCATCATCTTTATTCCTTGGCTGCGCCCGAAAACCAAGGCTCACCAACGCCTATCCAGAATGAGCAACTAAAATACATTATTCATTCGTCCCTATAAACACTGGGGCATGCGTATAACCGCCGTCATCAAGTCCAACTTCTGACTCGGGGCGACCAATGATGAGCCGACCCACACACTTGGGAAGCCACAACCTCCTTTTTTTTGTCTTTTTTATATTTTCTTTTTAGTTTTTTGCTTTATATTTGCACTTTGGTTTATACTTTAACATATTGTAATATGTATTAAAAATGTGGAATAAATATTTAAGAAAGGTAACCAAGCATTCGACGAATGTTAAACTTGTATAGAAAAACTGCTGATCAAGTATTGAAAAAATGATGCTTTTTTGATCACGTATATAAGAAATGTCAATCAACCATTTGAAGAAAATATTGAACAGGTATTTGAAAAATGCTAATCAAGCATTTGGGAAATGTTAAATGTGTATAAAAATGTTGACCATGTGTTAAAAACGATTTTTTTATCATGTATATAGAAATGTAATCAACCATTTGAAGAAATGTTGAGTAAGTGTTTGAATAATATGTTAATCAAGAGTTTGGAAAATGTTAAATGTGTATAGTAAAATTGTTGACCATGTATTAAAAAATGTGGATAAATTCATTTGAAAACTTTTAATCAAGCATTTAAAAATGCATACAAAAATAATTGACAATGTATTATTAGTTATATTAATATTGTATATGGAAAATATTAATTAAGCATCTAAAAATGTGTATAAGACAAATGTTGACCATATACTAAAAAATGTTAAATTTGTATTGTAAATATGTTAGACATGTATTGGAGAAATGTTAATTGACATACAAAGAGAATATAGAACGAAAGCCGAAAGAAACAAAGAAAACCAAAAAGATGAAAACCGAAAAAGAAACAAAATAAATCAAAGAAAAAATAAAATGAAAAATAAAACCAAAGAAACATATGCGAAAGAGAATGAAAAAAGAATAAACAATGGAGAAGAACAAAACAAACAATAGGAGAAAAAGAGAAAATAACCTGTTAATACTGGCTTGAATTTCCTCAAGAAGGACACCCCCTTACTACTAGCCAGGAACGTGAAGCAGGCCGATTGGCTAGCAGCGCCGGGCTTCTCTCTAGAGGTACTAGGATTGGTCCCTGCACGTGCTCCTTTTTCTCCTCCTTTTGTTTTAAATGTGCGCTGATGGGCCGACTCAGTTGCTTGCGCGAGGAGCGATTCCTTTCAGCGAGAGGAGCTTCCGTCTCGCTTGATGCAGACATATCTCTTGCATAAAGTTTCTTAAAGAAAATCTCTCGCGTAAACATTGTCATATTTTGTTAAAAAAAGTTATTTGAAATTATTTCTGGTTAAGTTCTACTCTACAACTGGTTAAATGTCTACAAGATTTACCTAACACATTGAGAGCAATACAGCTACATGGTTCAGTAGCGGAAATGTATTATAGCTTTGCGTATACCTTTCTTAAATCGTTTGGCATCACTAGTAGAAAAAAGACTCATTTGTCCCGGTTTCGGAGGATCATCTGTCCCGGTTCTGGACCCGGGACTAAAGCTCATGACCTTTAGTCCCGGTTCGTTTACAAACCGGGACAGATGGGGCTACACGAGGCCGCTCCGCCAAGCCCAGGTAGGAGGGCCTTTGGTCCCGGTTGGTAACACCAACCGGGACCAAAGATCGTCCATGCGTCAGCAACTCAGGAGTTGTTTTTTTTAAAGATGGGGGGTTTTGAGGGTTTTGAAGGGTTAATTTAGGGGTTTTATATATTTTGTTAGCTAGCTAATAGAGAGAAGTGACCCTCTTATCTCCGTGCTTGGTCGCGACGCTACGTACTATACGTACAGAGGGAACTCACGACACGCCAGTTAGTAAGCAAATGAAGGAAACCATTAAGTACACAAGATCGTCATGAACATATACAAAGAGAAGTGATCGACCTCTTCCTTTTCCGAGAGATTAGTCAAACAACAAGTTTTCGTATATCTATCCTATGTTACAATCCCTAACATCTAATTTCAAGTTCCATATGGTATTCTCCGGCTTTATTGATGATGTGGTCCATAAAGAATCATGCCAATTTCTTGAATTGTTCGTATGCGATTTTGTGGTAGGAGTTCATCCTGCATCCGCCACAGCTAAATTGAAAAAAGAGGGTCAATACATGTATACGAATGAAACTCAACACAAATGATGGTAATAAAATAAAATTGTGAATATTTTTGCTTACGCACTTCATATTCTTTTTCAGTGTAGCCCCGCTTATTAGGATTCGTCGCGTTGTAGATGAACTCGCAAACGTAGTATCCACATAAACTAGTCCCTTGTTCCTGCAACAAGCACTATACGAGAAATAGAGGTCAATCAAAGTGATAAGCAAGCATGCTAAATGGTATATATTGATGAAACTAGCTATGGGAGATGGGCGGAACTAGGTAGTATATATTACTTACATTCGGGTGTCTAAATTATAGCTCGGTAGGCAGTCCCAGAGCAATTTTGGTGAAATATTTCCAAACCCTATGAGAAAAAGAAAATAATTACTTGATATATATCTAGAAATGAACAAAGTTGTCAATATGGTGCGATAATGATCGATTGAACTTACCTCTGGAGTATTTCAGTCTGGTTCGCATACAACTCGGGGTTATTTCGTCTCGAGTCTAAGACGGTTACTACTCCCCGCTCAAGCTTAATCTCTAGTAGAATAAAGTGATGTCTTCCGCTGTTGCTGAGGAGGCGGAGGAGGAGGCGGGCTGCTCGAACACGCCGGAGGAGGCGGATGAGGAGGCGAAGTGCCTCGATTGTCGACGTCACGCGCCGGACGAGGCGAAGGAGGAGGCGGAGCGCCTTGATCCCTCGCCAGAGGAGGAGGAGCAGGAGGATGAGTGCCTTCATCACTCGCCGGAGGAGGAGGAGGAGGAGGACGCGGAGGCGTTCTGTTTAGAAGCTTGATGTGCTCCTCAGAGAAAATCTCAGTTGAGTCTCCCCTTCACCTGTGGGGTGGTCAATCTGGAGCTCCTCAAATCCCGCCATTATTTCATCCACTTGCACGACAACATAGTCATGTGGAATCTGATCGTGGTGAAAAGTTCCATCGGTTCGAGGAGGTGGAACAAAGCCGTCAGCCGCATTGAAGGTGAGGTTGACGCATTTCATCATTAGCTCGCAATGTTGGCCATCTATGATAGCATCCACGGGGTAGCTAGGAGCCCTGAAGTCAGGCTGCGGAAGGAGCTCCTTGGAAGCCACACTGCTTATCCACTGAGATGGCGGGGTAGCTTCTGGGGTAACTTCGTGCCCCTGAACAAGCTGCTGGTCGGGAGCTCGCTGGCTCATAACCTCTTCCTCTAGACTTTGTACTCTTGCATTGAGCTCCTGCACAACGCTCAGCTCATCTTTCCTCTTCCTCTCCTGGCTTTTGTAACCACCTGCGCTGGGAAACCCATGCTTCCACGGAACGGAGCCTGGCGTGCCTCGTGTTCGTCCAGGGTGCTCAGGATTCCCGAGGGCCTCAGTCAGCTCGTCCTTCTCTCTGTTGGGAATGAACCTCCCTACCAACGCTTGCTTGATAACTTGCTGAAGCTTCCTGACGAGTATTGCAAGTTTCTCATCTGACCGAACGCACTTCCCTATTTCAGGGTCCAAAGTTCCCCCAACCCTGAAGAACCAAGTCCTTGAACGGTCTGGCCAGTTCACTGTCTCTCCTTCGACCCGTTTAGCTCACAGGTCAGCCACCTGACCCCGTGGTACTGCTTCTTCTTAGCATTTTTCTTGTTTATCGCTGACATTTTCTTACTCTTTTCAGAAGTCTTGTAGGCCACGAACTCGTCCCATTGATCTTTTATCCCCGCATATCGGCCGACGAATACTGGAGTCTTCTCTTGGTCGACAAACTTAGCTTTCAACTCATTCTTCCACCTCCTGAAAAGATCTGCCATCTTCTTAAGAGCACACGACCTGACCAGTGGCTCTATAACTGGATTATTCTCATCTTCCTCTAGCGGTAGGTTGAAATTTTCCTTCAGGTCCTTCCAAAGATCTTCTTTCTGTCTATCGGTGACATAAGAAACTTGAGGGTCATAGTTCTTAGCGTTCTTAGCCGGCTCATTCCATTGATGGATGCTGATCGGGATGCTGTCCCTGACAATAGCTCCACACTGAGCAGAAAATGCATCCTTGGTCTTCTTTGGTTCAATTGGTTGGCCATCGTTCGCGATTAAGGTGATCGTGAACTTTTCTTCCTTGCCCAACCTTTTCTTCGGGCCTCGTCTCGTTATCGAAGTTTTGCTTGATCCGGAGGGCTATATAAAAGAAGAAATAAGAGTTAATATATGTACATACCAAAACAATTAATGCATCAGTTAGTCAGCATAGGCTTAATTAATATACATACCTCACCGGACGACTTTGCAACAGCTTCCTCCGTTCAGTCACCAGAGCCCTCATCATGGTCTCCTTCTTTCTTCGGCTCTTAGGCACAGGAGCCGTCATCATGGTCTCCTTCTTCCTCCAATATTCGGTGACCGGAGCCGTCATCATCATGTCCTAGCTCTTCAGTGTCAAAATTGATTAACAACAAGAAATCAATGCCACTGCGGATTATCTCCCCACACAACACTTCTCTTTCTAAGTCTCTGATCATGGTTGGATCCATGGTTGGATCCATGGTTTCTGCAAATATTACAACTGGCAATTAATATACAAACATGAGAGATGGATATATTAATTAGTGGGAAACATAGACAAGGGATCATATTAGTGGCAACGACGCTTCTACGGTTTGTGGGGTGGCCACGACAACACTTCTAGGGATTGGGTGGCCTCGATGCTTCTAGGGTTTGGGTGGCCTCGGCAACGCTTTCCGGGATTGGGTGGCCTCAGCAACGCTTCTAGGGTTTGGTCGGGCGAGAGGGGGTTGATCGAAGTTACCAGAGTTTACTTCTAGTGGTTTGGGTGGCCACGAGAGTTTGTCGGGTAGGGGCGAGAGGGGGTAGGATATCGACAACGCTTTTTTAGTCTCGGTTTAGGCGGACTCGACAGTTGGTCAGGCGAGAGGGGGTTGATCGACGTCCCCCCTCATGTCAAAATTACCAGAGTTTTCTATATGAACAAAAAAAATGCCGGCCAGACATATCATAACGCGGCGGCGGTAACAAAATATGATGCACATACCTTGCATGAACACATACATATATGAACACATACATACATATATACACACATTGAACATTATATTTTTAACTTGCATGAACATGATTTTTTTAACTTGCATGAACACATATATGAACACATACATATATGTAGGAGATATGCCCTAGAGGCAATAATAAATGTTTTTGATTATCTCCCTTTTCATAATTATGTTTATGTTCCATGCTATAACTCATGCTATAACTCATGCCCTAGAGTCTACAAATAAAACGAGGCTTGGAGGGAAACTCATGTGCACGTGTGGGATAATAAACGGTAAAATGTATTCCTAGTCTCGCCTCTAAGACTGGCTCAAGTATTGCATGATGATCCTGTTTTCCTGATCACGGGCATGGCTATGCCGGCAATTTTGAGGGCATAATGTTAGAAGAACATTTGTGTTGAATCGACCCGAATTGATGTTATGCTATGAGATACATTCGTCATAAGTTAATGGTTAATAACACAGAGAAGTTAATGTTTGCATAATTCCTTAGACCATGAGAGTATCGATTTTCTTCATGCTTGCTTCATGAACTTTGGGGTTTGTTAAACGTCATCCGTAAATGAGTGGCTATTACGGCGGCTTACGGGTTCATGGAAAAGTATGTGAAGTAACTTGATAGCTCAAGATTAGGATTTGCTCCTCCGACGATGGAGAGATATCTCTGGGCCCTCTCGGTGTTACGGTATCCATCATCGTGTGGCCAGACACTTTGTGGTTTGATCACGGGGATGCCGGAACACGGGAACGAGAAAAGAGAACAATACCGTTAACGAGGTAACTGGCATAGTGGACAAGTTGTTGATCCACGAGGATGCCAACATGTCTCACCTCGGGTATTTGTAACATATCGCGAAGCAACAGGAATAGCACACGGCAACTGGAGGTTCACTCGAATATTTATTCGTGTGGGTATAGGGATCGATATGGGTGTCCACGGCTCCGATGTTGATCATTGATCGGAAGGGGTTCCGGGTCATGTCTATGCTTCACCGAACCTATAGGGTCACACACTTAAGGGTCATCTATCTGTTGAATACTAGACAGGGAGTCTGAGAGAAAAGCACCGAAAAGTTTCGGACACCGAAAAAGTTTCGGACAGTGGAAAAGTTCCGTAGACAGGTCACCGGAACAGTTTCGGTGAAACTGAAAAGTTGTTTCAAGGGATACCATTAAGTCAAATTGGTTTCGGCACATGCCTGATAATTCTTGGAGGGTGCCAGAATCATTCTGGAAACTTCTGGGAATTTTCCGGAAGAATAACCGGAAATGTTCCGGAGTTGCCAGAACTGCTTCAGATGCTTTTCGCAGATGAAAATCACTATTCCATAATTGTTCCGGATCGCATTGAAAATTATTTTAGTGGGGTACTAGAATTGTGCTAAGCCCACATAAATATTTTTAGTTCGAGCGGACGCGGAAAAATGTTTCCGTGAATAGTGAAAGTGCTTTTTGGACTACTTTATGGAAAGCCACCTTTTGGGGCTTTGCTCCAAAAGATCTTGGGGATGACATGGATGGATTGGGGCCATTTTTGGGGCCCCACATGAGGGTGTGGCCGGCCACATGGTGGACTCCTTCATGGAGTCCCTCTTGTTCCTTGGTTTCACTTTTATGCCCTTGTGAAAGGACTTCATTCATGTGCATTTTGGGTTTTATTGTAAAACCACCCTATCCCTTGGTTTTCCTATAAATAGAGGAGATGTGGGCTGCCAATTCTTCATCCTTGTGCTCTCATACACATGCTTTGCTTTACAAGCTCTCTCTCTCCCTCCCAGCGAAATAGTTTCGTAGAGCCGAAAGGCTGTCTGGGTTCCGGCAGGAACTAGTTCTGGACGGCGAAGCCCTGCCGGATAGATGGCACCGTATGTGTGCAACTCTATAGAGAGATTGTAGTTTTGGTCTTAGTTTGAGAGTGCCTCCCGAAGGGCTGTCAATGTGACCATCCGAGTTTTGGAGGTCCTTCCGAAGGGCTGTCCGAGTGACAGTCCGAGCTTCGGAGGTCCTCCCGAAGGGCTGTCCGCGACACCGTCCGGGGGACTGTCCGACCGCCTCCCGGAGGGCTGTCCGCGGGGCAGATGAGGGTATACATCATCGCGGTTGGGAGGTTGTAAATCCTAGCTTCGGGGATCTGCACCGCCGATCGTCATCGACTCTACTTCCGCTGCGCTACGAGTCGGTAACGAAAAGACCAAACCTTGTATGCAGTCTTCATAGTGGTCCTGGGCTGGTGCGTAGGTCGGAATTTTTTTGTTTTCTGCTGCATTACCCTACAGTGGCATCAAGAGCCGTGCTATGCGTAGATGCAGGTTGCGATCTAGAACACATGGAGATGTATGGGTGTTGCATAATATAATTAGGTAGTAGATGATATCTATTACTGAAAATTATTTGTGCGGGTAGCAGATGAAATCTGTAACCCGATGTTCTTGTTGCTTCCCAGGAATTTGCGTAGTCCTGATCTTAACGGAATGGTGGAATCTCACAAAGTTCTGGCAATCCGTGATCCTTTCATGCTGCTCCTGAGTATGGTGATTGACAGATCAACGAAGTGCTAACAGTTCTTTGGGTTCCACCATAGTTGAGAAAGATGGATGTTTCGCAGACGAAAGGGCAATGCAGATGTGATCTACACGGGGGTCACGCGTATGACGAAGTTTAGTATGGGGCTCGAGATTTTATTGTCTCGTGTTTCATACACCCTGGATTGTTAATCTAGCAACTTGAATTATCATACTTGATGATGGACGTTGGTAGCTTCGGTTTATTTCGAAACCTTAGAAGCCACGAAAAACAAGTTTTTGCATGGACCGATTAGAGGCGTCTAACTTGGTTTTGCGGGATGGTTTGCATGTGCATGTGATGTGGTATAGCAGTGTTCATAATAATTTGATTGTGTATGAGATGACTATATGATGTAAATTGATTAACATGACCTGCGTGTCATGATTCGGCATGATGGCTGGAGCCATATGATTGCACTTTAATGACCTGCGTGTCAACCTTATGTAATGCACTTATTTTATTAAGCTATAGAGATAGCAATATTATTTGGTGCATCAAAAGGGTGGTGGCAATCTTCGCAAAGGTGAACGCTGATGCGAATGCCGAAGACGAAGAAATACTTGACTTCTCCGTCAGAAGGGGCTATACCATATCATGCTAATTATGAATTGCCTGAGATGTTTATCCCTCTTGATGCACCCTTCTTGATTGCGCGGTAGTCGCTTTTTATTAGGGTGATCTCTCACTTAGAATATCAAGTAGTTAGTGTTTTCCCAAGTGTAGCACCGGCACGGCACCTATCTCTTGGGGGTATCACATGGTTACATGGGTACGAACGATTAGAGAAGTGTGAGGCGGGTGAGTTGAGATCTCGCAGCGAGATCACTTGGTTGTCTTGACGTTCAGGCATGAAAGTCATGAGCTCGGAACACACACATCGAAAGAAGAACAAGAGTCACATAGAGATGTGATTGGCAAGTTGGCCTACCGATTGCAATTCTCGTCACTTGAGATGGATACATCCTTGGCGTTGAATTGTAATTTGGATCTTGAATCACTCACAATCAATTATGAGAGATATTGATTTGAGTGGGAGCGCACTGTAGAATTAACTTGTTCTAATTCTCAGTGCAATTTATTTTGAACACTGTCTAAGTGTGGTTTGCAAAATAGTTGTAGAATAATGGCTCGCGTTTCCACCTTCCCTATTAAAATTGAATAGCTGTTAAATATCTGGTTAAAACTTTACGGTTGGTAATGTAATGTGAGGATTGTCCTCAAGAGTGCTGAGAAGGACTTGTCCTATCGCATGTTTTCGGTATTCTCCCGCTAATGCTATGGATGATATGACTCTCGTCCTTCGATCCAAAAAGCTAAAATTCCGTTACGGTCAAGTCAAATATGTTTGCTTCCATGAGACCGAAACTTCGAAAGTTCGGATAGTTATGTGATATTCATGGAATCTGAAAGTCATTTTCAGAGACAGACAAAAGCTAAAAGATATGAGATATCCAAAGCAATGTTTGTTTGCAAATTATTAGTAAAGGAGTTTACTATGCATTAGACTGATAAGAGAGGGATCCAGGAGAACGCCTGTCATATGATGAAAGGTGAATAAAACAACAACTTAAAGAGAAAGGAAGTGTCCGAAGGGTGTTAGTAAGACTTTCACGCCTAGGAAGTCCGGGGCTAATGCCACTCTTAAGTTGGGTGCTTCTTCTGAGAGTAGGAGAAATACTGAAAAGTTAAACTGTTAGAAATATAATGGCAAAAGGAAAGAAGACTGGAATATCCAGCTCATGTATGAATGTCATACAAGTTTTTGATGTATAGAAGGCTGGTCAAAGATATAGTTCTTGGGAATTATGGTTAAAGATGTTAATCACTAATTCTTGGGTATTGTGAGTTGGTCACAAAGATACCCGCTCGATTGCATTCTTTTGCAACTTGATGTAAGAACTACTATGGCCTGAAAGACTAGCCAGGAATGAGGTTTAGATACACGTAGGGAACATAGTAAATGTTACTATGCCTTCCATCGGTGTATTCCCTATGTATTAAGTTTCACAATTCATTTTAGAGTTTCATACACTCTAGCCCTTTGCATAAGGTATCTTGCAAGAAGGTTGTTCATAAGAGAACTTTTCATGTTCGGTGTTATGAATAACATAAGGGCCATACTTTCATCATGACTGAGACGTATGTTATGAATATTGATAATAATACATTACCTCTGGGTTTACTTTCATAATTCATTTTAGAGTTTCATACACTCTAGCCCATTGCACAATGTTTGTTGCAAAAGATTTGTTCATAAAAACAACAATTGTTGTTCAGTATTATGAATAACATGAAGGGCCATGATTCCATCCTAGATGAGATATATGTTATGAATATTGATGGAAATATGATACATCCATAACACTGACGCTAAATGTCGCAAAACTAAAAGAATACCACATATGTGTGGCATTGCATTTGGTCACATTGGAGAAACCCGCATGGAAAATTCCATTATGATGGATTTTGAAGTCGTTTGATTTTGAATCATCTGACACTTGCGACTTTCCTCCAAAAGGTGAACTAACTAAAATACCGTTCACAGGCCATAAGGAACGAGCAAAGAACTTATTGGTAATCATACATTATGATGTGTGTAGTCAAATAAATGTTGTTGCAAACAGTGGATTTGTCTACCTCGAAAAATGACTCAAGTAGATATATGGATATTTACTTGATGAGACGTAAGTCTGGATCTTTTGAAATCATTTGAAAGGTTTTCAAAAATGAAGTATAAGTTATTGTACCAAGAAACTTATGTTTCTACAATTTGATTGTGGAAAGGAATATTTGAGTTACAAGTTTAGCGATTATCTGATGAGTTGTGAAAAGAGTTTCATAACTTGCACCTTCCGGAACACCACTGCAAGTGGAAAGTCCGTGAAGATGTAATCGAACCATTTATGACATGGTAAGATCAAAGATGACATAAATAGATTTGCCATTATCCCTTTTATAGAGTGATGCTTTAGAGACTGTGGCTTTTACACTAAAAAGAGATCCATCAGGCCTGTTGAAATGACGCTATGGTATGGTACGACTAACCATGTTATATGTTTTCTTAACATTTGGAATATGGGGCTTGTGTAAAAGGTTACAAACCCATTCCAAATCAGACAAGTGCTATTTTGTATGGTTATCCCAAGTCATTGGGTATTCCCCCACCACTATACCGAGGCAAAGGGTTTTGCCACAAAACAGTATGCTTTTAAAGAGAATAGTTCTTACAAAAGGTGAGTGGGAGGACAGTGCAACTCGACGAGATAACTAGTATCTTCGTCATCAATTCAAAGGAAAGAAACCTTGGAAGTGAATCTGTTGTTTCCTACTATGACTGATACGTAAGTCTCTACAATAAAATGTATGGACTTCAGTTGAACGTGTAGCTGAACCACGTAGTCAAAGCTCATGCAAACCTCTCAGGTGCGCAAACGAGATATTGTTGTTGGACAACAGTATACCTACAATACACAAGGAAACGTTGACGGGCCCTGACTCCGGGATTGGCTAAATGCCAATACAATCCGAGATAGTTTCCATATAAGTGATTCAAGATTAACTCCTTGATACACCTTTCAGAGGACTTAGAGTCCAACGAATATTTATGGAACTGAAAACTGGTACGGATAAAAATGTTTTATCCATAAAGCTCGACTTGTTGAAATAACAAGTTCAAGGAGTTGACTACGATGAGGTTGTTTCACCGTAGCGATGCTTAAGGTCGGTTCGGGTTGAACTAGCAATTAATACATATATCAATCATGAGATATGAAACATGGATGACAAAAGGATTTCCATCTGATGGAAATGAAACCTAGGACTTGTATGTGATACAGTCGACAGTAATTTGTCGATCCAGAAGATGCTAGTAAGTATGCAAACTTCAGAGTTCCAGCGATGGACAGAAGAGAGCAAAGCGGAGTTGGAATCTTCATTTTTGATGGAATGGTCAAAGGAGTTTGACTTCATCAAATGGGTATCGAAGATGCTTGTGATTCAAGAAAGTAAGTGGGAGCATAATACTATTTCTAAAAACCTTGTGTACTTGACACATTGTTAATTGGAAATAAATTTCTTGACACGAATTAGGACTTCATTTGAAAATAGTTTTTTCGATGAAGTGCTTAGGCTAAATAGCCTCAATATTAGGCATGATGATCTATGGAGATAGATTTACCTAATGGGGCTAAGCAATGAATACATATTGACAAGGTGCTAAAACCTTTTAGCATTTAAAACGCCAAGGAGTGATTCTTGCCGAAGTCACATGGAAAGAGTTTTTGCAAGACTTAGTGTCCCAAAACACTGATGAGTGAAATACATGATGGAGATTCCACACACTCTTGTGTTTGGATTAATCATGTATTCCATGGTATGTAAAACCACCAGATATGTCCCATACTCCAAAGTTGTTGCGAGTATGGATAACCAAAGTGATCAAAGTACTGATCATAGGACAATAGTGAAAGATGTCATTAAGTACTAGAGTAGTAGTGATGACATGTTTTCTCGCAAGCAAAAATCATGAAGAGTTCGTTGTTACATCGATACAGTCTCCACCATTTCTCCATGTGATTTTCGATTTAATTGAGGTTTTTGTGTGATACACAATATGGTGGCACGGTAGTTGGAAATTGTTCCAAACAAGATACTGTGGCGAATTCTATAACAAAGGCTAAGTATGTTGACGCTTTGGAAGCGACAAAGAAGTTGTTGAATCATATAGTTCATTCATGAACTTAGTATGGTTCCAAGATGGCTTTGGTCTATGAGAAACTATTGCAGATAGTTGCTCCATAGCTTAGCCTGAGGAATCAGGTTTCGACCAATGATTCACACATATGCAAAGCCAAGTCACACAAAATACGAATTTTGTGATAGCGTGAAAACACGAGGATATGCAATGTTCCACACGGAGCTGAAGTTGTCAGATCCATTGGACATCAGGCTATACCACAAGTGAAGCATATTTTACACCAGTATGCCATAGGTGTAAAGTGCATTAGCATTGACTAGATTATTGACTCTAGTACAAGTGGGAGTCTGTAGGAGATATGCCCTAGAGGCAATAATAAATGTTTTTGATTATCTCCCTTTTCATAATTATGTTTATGTTCCATGCTATAACTGCAATGATTCTCGAGTTTACAAATAAAACGAGGCTTGGAGGGAAACTCATGTGCACGTGTGGGATAATAAACAGTAAAATGTATTCCTAGTCTGGCCTCTAAGACTTGCTCAAGTATTGCATGATGACCCTGTTTTCCTGATCATGGGCATGGCTATGCCCGCAATTTTGAGGGCATAATGTTAGAAGAACATTTGTGTTGAATCGACCCGAATTGATGTTATGCTATGAGATACATTCGTCATAAGTTAATTCTTAATAACACATAGAAGTTAATGTTTGCATAATTCCTTAGACCATGAGATTATCGAGTTTCTTCATGCTTGCTTCATGAACTTTGGGGTTTGTTAAACGTCATCCGTAAATTAGTGGCTATTACGGCGGCTTACGGGTTCATGGAAAAGTATGTGAAGTAACTTGATAGCTCAAGATTGGTATTTTCTCCTCCGACGATGGAGAGATATCTCTGGGCCCTCTCGGTGTTACGGTATCCATCATCGTCTGGCCAAACACTTTGTGATTTGATCACGGGGATGCGGGAACACGGGAACAAGAAAAAGAACAATACCGTTAATGAGGTAACGGGCATAGTGGACAAGTTGTTGATCCACGAGGATGCCAACATGTCTCACCTCGGATATTTGTAACATGTCGCGAAGCAACAGGAATAGGACACAGCAACTGGAGGTTCACTCGAATATTTATTCGTGTGGGTATAGGGATCGATATGGGTGTCCACGGCTCCGATGTTGATCATTGATCGGAAGGGGTTCCGGGTCATGTCTATGCTTCACCGAACCTATGGGATCACACGCTTAAGGGTCATCTATCTGTTGAATACTAGACAGGGAGTCTGAGAGAAAATCACCGAAAATTTTCGGACACCGAAAAAGTTTTGGACAGTGGAAAAGTTCCGTAGACAGGTCACAGGAATAGTTTCGATGAAACTAAAAAGTTGTTTCAAGGGATACCATTAAGTCAAATTGGTTTCGGAACATGCCTGATAATTCTTGGAGGGTGCCAGTATCATTCTGGAAACTTCTGGGAATTTTCCGGAAGAATAACCGGAAATGTTCCGGAGCTACCGGAACTGCTTCGGATGCTTTTCACGGATGAAAATCACTATTCCGGAATTGTTCCGGATCGCATTGAAAATTATTTTAGTGGGGTACTAGAATTTTTGTAAGCCCACATAAATATTTTCAGTTCGAGCGCACGCTGAAAAATGTCGCCGTGAATAGTGAAAGTGCCTTTTGGACTACTTTATGGAAAGCCACCTTTTGGGGCTTTGCTCCAAAAGATCTTGGGTATGACATGGATGGATTGGAGCCATTTTTGGGGCCCCACATGATGGTGTGGCCGGCCACATGGTGGACTCCTTATTGGAGTCCCTCTTGTTCCTTGGTTTCATTTTTATGCCCTTGTGAAAGGACTTGATTCATGTGCATTTTGGGTTTTATTGTAAAACCACCCTACCCCTTGGTTTTCCTATAAATAGAGGAGATGTGGGCTGCCATTTCTTCATCCTTGTGCTCTCATACACATGCTTTGCTTTGCAAGCTCTCTCTCTCCCTCCCAGCGAAATGGTTTCGTAGAGCCGAAAGGCTGTCGGGGTTCCGGCAGGAACTAGTTCTAGACGGCGAAGCCCTGCTAGATAGATGACACCGTATGTGTGCAACTCTGTAGAGAGATTGTAGTTTTGGTCTTAGTTCGAGAGTGCCTCCCCAAGGGCTGTCAATGTGACCGTCCGAGTTTTGGAGGTCCTCCCGAAGGGCTGTCCGAGCGACAGTCCGAGCTTCAGAGGTCCTCCCGAAGGGCTGTCCGCGACAACGTCCGGGGGACTATCCGACCGCCTCCCGGAGGGCTGTCCGCAGGGCAGATGAGGGTATACATCCTCACGGTTGGGAGGTTGTAAATCCTAGCTGCGGGGATCTGCACCGCCGATCGTCATCGACTCTACTTCCGCTGCGCTACGAGTCGGTAACGAAAAGATTAAACCTTGTATGCAGTCTTCACAGTGGTCCTGGGCTGGTGCGTAGGTCGGAAATTTTTGTTTTCTGCTGCGTTACCCTACAATATATACATACACACACATACATACATATATACACACATTGAACATGATTTTTTTAACTTGCATGAACATGATTTTTTTAACTTGCATGACCACATATATGAACACATACATATATATATGAACACATACATACATATATACACACAGATACATACATGGTCATGTATAGGGGAGGGGGATGTGGTTGGAGCGGGGTAGAGCAGTGGCCGGAGCGGGGCAAAGCAGTTGCCGGAAGGGGGCGGGGCGGCCGGCGCAGGGCGAGGTGGGGGCGGGGCGAGGTCGGGGCGGGGCGGCCGGCGGGGAGCGAGGTCGGGGCCGGCGGCCGGCGGCGGCGACGGCGATGGCGATGGAGGGCACGCGCGATTTGGGCAGCCTGATGGCGTGGGTGGGGATCTGGCCTTCGGGGGAGCGAATGGGTCAAAAACTGCGAAGTGTTGGCTTATATACAGGGAGCATTGGTCCCGGTTGGTGGCAAGAACCGGACTAATACCGACCTTTGGGCTGCTGAAAACAGGGCTTTGGTCCTAGTTGGTGGCACCAAGCGGGACTAAAGGTGAGTATTAGTCCCGGTTGTTGCCACCAACCGGGACCAAAGGTCTGGCGCTGCGGTGTCAAATGTTTAGCCCCACCTCGCTAGTCGAGGGAGACCGCACCTGATTATAAGCCCCGATGCGCTTGACCTGTCGAGCTCCTCTCATAGTGAAAATAGATGCCCTTATACTCGAAATTCGACCTAAATTCAAAATGCTAGTTATGCGCCTAACTAGAACTTTGAATTTAGGTTGAATTTCAGAGTAAGCGCTTCTATTTTCACTTTTGCTATTTTTTATGTTATTTCTTTGCTATTTTTCCTACTATTTAACATTACTTTGTTTTAATTTCTAGGTTATTTTAAATGATTGTCTAAATCAAAAATAGATTTTGTTATTTTAGTTTGCTATTAATGTTTCTAAAAAAACTATTTATAAAAATTAGTTTTGCTAATATTACTTTGTTTTAACATTATATTCAATTTGTTAATTTTTAAGTTTTATATAATTTTAATTTCAAAAATACTAGAGGTTTATAAAAGCTTTCAGAGTTTCTTTTTGCTATTAGAGTTTTATAAAAGCTTTTTAGTTGATTCTGAAAAGGTTGAAAGTTGGCATGGTATCATCATTTCACCCACATGGATGTGTGCTAAAAAAGTTGAGATGGTGACGGCAAAAGCTGGATAAACTTCGTGTACAAAACGGACAGTCTCTTTCAAAGTATCAGGGTTTCGGACGGAAACTCATCTGTTACAAAATGCATTTCATTTTGTTGAACTTATTTGAACTCCAAGATTTTTGTGTGTTCAAAATGCACCATTCAAAGCCACATCATCAATTTTCAACCCTTTCTGACTTCATTTGTTATTTTTCATGCAGTTATTGATTTCTTTTGAGCTAAATGACCCTCAAATTAAAAATCACTACAAATGAACTCTTAAAAGGTTGAAACTTGGCATGGTATCCTCATTTCACCCACATAGCATGTGCCAAAAAGTTGAGAGGGTTACGGCAAAAGATTGATGCACTTCATGTAGGAAACGGACAGTCTCTTTCGAAGTATCAGGGTTTCGCACGAAAACACATCTGTTACAAAAGGCATTTCATTTTCTTGAACTTATTTGAACTCCAGGCTTTTTGTGTGTTCAAAATGCACCATTCAAAGCCACATCATCAATTTTCAACCCTTCCTGACTTCATTTGTTATTTTTCATGCAGTTACTGATTTTTTTGAACTAAATCACCCTCAAAATGGAAAGCACTACAAATGAACTCTGAAAAGGTTGAAAGTTGGCATGGTATCATCATTTCACCCACATAGCATGTGCTACAAATTTGAGTGGGTTACGACAAAAGCTGGATGAACTTCGTGTACAGAACGGACAGGCTCTTTCGAAGTATTGGGGTTTCGGACGAAAACTCATCTGTTACAAAAGGCATTTCATTTTCTTAAACTTATTTGAACTCCAGGCTTTTGCTGTGTTCAAAATGCAGCATTCAAAGCCACATCATCAATTTTCAACCCTTTCTCACTTCATTTGTTATTTTTCATACAATTATTGATTTTTTTGAGCTAAATGAACCTGAAATTGAAAAACACTACAAATGAACTCTTAAAAAGTTGGAAGTTGGCATGGTATTATCATTTCACCCAAATAGCAAGTGCTAAAAATTTGAGAGAGTTACGGCAAAAGATGGATGCAATTCGTGTAGAAACAGATAGTCTCTTTCGAAGTATCAGGGTTTCGGACGGAAATTCATCTGTCACAAAAGGCATTTCATTTTCTTGAACTTATTTGAACTCCAGGCTTTTTGTGTGTTTAAAATGCACCATTCAAAGCCACATCATCAATTTTCAACCCTTTCTGACTTCATTTGTTATTTTTCATGCAGTTATTGAATTTTTTGAGCTAAATGACCCGGAAATTGAAAAGCACTACAAATGAACTCTTAAAAGGTTGAACATGGACTGGTATCATCATTTCACCCACATAGCATGAGCTAAAAAGTTGAGAGGGTTACGGCAAAAGATTGATGCACTTCGTGTAAAAAACGGACAGTCTCTTTCGAAGTATAAGGGTTTCGCACGGAAACTCATCTGTTACAAAAGGCATTTCACTTTCTTGAACTTATTTGAATTCCAGGCTTTGTTTGTGTTCAAAATGCACCATTCAAAGCCACATCATCAATTTTCCACTCTTTCTAACTTCATTTGGTATTTTTCATGCAATTATTGATTTTTTTAAGGTAAATGACCCTGAAGTTGAAAAGCAGTACAAATGAACTCTGAATACGTCGAAAGTTGGCATGGTATCATCATTTCACCCACATGGCATGTGCTAAAAAGTTGAGAGGGGTACGACAAAAGCTGTAGGCACTTCGTGTATAAAACGGACAGTCTCTTTCGAAGTATCAATCTCTCGGACGGAAACTCATCTATTACAAAAGACATTTCATTTTCTTCAACTTGTTTGATCTCCAGGCTTTTTGTGTGTTCAAACTGCACCATTCAAAGCCACATCATCAATTTTCAACCCTTTGTGACTTCATGTGTTATTTTTAATGCAATTATTGATTTTTTTAGCTAAATTACCCTGAAATTGAAAAGCACTATAAATGAGCTCTGAAAAGGTCAGAAGTTAGCATGGTATTATCATTTCGCCCGCATAGCATGTGCTAAATAGTTGAGAGGGTTAAGGCAAAAGCTGGATGCACTTCGTGTACTAAATGGACAGTCTCTTTCGAAGTATCAGGGTTTCGGACGGAAACTCATCTGTTACAAAAGGCATTTCATTTTCTTAAACTTATATGATTTCCAGGCTTTTTGTGTGTTTAAAATGCACCATTCAAAACCACATCATGAATTTTCAACCCTTTCTCACTTCATTTGTTATTTTTCATGCAGTTATTGATTTGTTTAAGCTAAATGACCCTAAAATTGAAAACACTACAAATGAACTCTGATAAGGTTGAAAGTTGACATGGTATCATCATTTCACCGACATAGCATGTGCTAAAAAGTTGAGAGGATTACGGCGAAAGCTGGGCGCACTTCATGTACAAAACGGACAGTCTCTTTCGAAGTATAAGTGTTTCAGACGGAAATTCATCTGTTACAAAAGACATTTCATTTTCTTGAACTTATTTGAACTCCAAGCTTTTTGTGTGTTCAAAATGCACCATTCAAAGCCACATCATCAATTTTCAACCCTTTCTCACTTCATTTGTTATTTTTCATACAGTTATTGATTTTTTTGAGCTAAATGACCATAAAATTGAAAAACACTACAAATGAACTCTTAAAAAGTTGGAAGTTGGCATGGTATTAACATTTTGATGCACTTCGTGTAAAAAACGGACAGTCTCTTTCGAAGTATAAGGGTTTCGCATGGAAACTCATCTGTTACAAAAGGCATTTCACTTTCTTGAACTTATTTGAATTCCAGGCTTTGTTTGTGTTCAAAATGCACCATTCAAAGCCACATCATCAATTTTCCACTCTTTCTAACTTCATTTGGTATTTTTCATGCAATTATTGATTTTTTTAAGGTAAATGACCCTGAAGTTGAAAAGGAGTACAAATGAACTCTGAATACGTCGAAAGTTGGCATGGTATCATCATTTCACCCACATGGCATGTGCTAAAAAGTTGAGAGGGGTACGACAAAAGCTGTAGGCACTTCGTGTATAAAACGGACAGTCTCTTTCGAAGTATCAATCTCTCAGACGGAAACTCATCTATTACAAAAGACATTTCATTTTCTTCAACTTGTTTGATCTCCAGGCTTTTTGTGTGTTCAAACTGCACCATTCAAAGCCACATCATCAATTTTCAACCCTTTGTGACTTCATGTGTTATTTTTAATGCAATTATTGATTTTTTTAGCTAAATTACCCTGAAATTGAAAAGCACTACAAATGAGCTCTGAAAAGGTCAAAAGTTAGCATGGTATCATCATTTCGCCCGCATAGCATGTGCTAAATAGTTGAGAGGGTTAAGGCAAAAGCTGGATACACTTCGTGTACTAAATGGACAGTCTCTTTCGAAGTATTAGGGTTTCGGACGGAAACTCATCTGTTACAAAAGGCATTTCATTTTCTTAAACTTATATGATTTCCAGGCTTTTTGTGTGTTTAAAATGCACCATTCAAAACCACATCATGAATTTTCAACCCTTTCTCACTTCATTTGTTATTTTTCATGCAGTTATTGATTTGTTTAAGCTAAATGACCCTAAAATTGAAAACACTACAAATGAACTCTGATAAGGTTGAAAGTTGACATGGTATCATCATTTCACCGACATAGCATGTGCTAAAAAGTTGAGAGGATTACGGCGAAAGCTGGACGCACTTCATGTACAAAACGGACAGTCTCTTTCGAAGTATAAGTGTTTCGGACGGAAATTCATCTGTTACAAAAGGCATTTCATTTTCTTGAACTTATTTCAACTCCAAGCTTTTTGTGTGTTCAAAATGCACCATTCAAAGCCACATCATCAATTTTCAACCCTTTCTCACTTCATTTGTTATTTTTCATACAGTTATTGATTTTTTTGAGCTAAATGACCCTGAAATTGAAAAACACTACAAATGAACTCTTAAAAAGTTGGAAGTTGGCATGGTATTATCATTTCAGCCAAATAGCATGTGCTAAAAATTTGAGAGAGTTACGGCAAAAGATGGATGCACTTCGTGTAGAAAACGGACAGTCTCTTTCGAAGTATCAGGGTTTCGGACGGAAATTCATCTGTCACAAACGGCATTTCATTTTCTTGAACTTATTTGAACTCCAGGCTTTTTGTGTGTTCAAAATGCACCATTCAAAGGCACATCATCAATTTTCAACCCTTTCTGACTTCATTTGGTATTTTTCATGCAGTTATTGATTTTTTAAGCTAAATGACCCCGAAATTGAAAAGCAGTACAAATGAACTCTGAAAACGTCGAAAGTTGGCATGGTATCATCATTTCACCCACATGGCATGTGGTAAAAAGTTGAGAGGGGTACGACAAAAGATGTATGCACTTCGTGTACAAAACGGACAGTCTCTTCTAAAGTATCATTGTCTCGGACGGAAACTCATCTATTACAAAAGACATTTCATTTTCTTGAACTTGTTTGATCTCCAGGCTTTTTGTGTGTTCAAAATGCACCATTCAAAGCCACATCATTAATTTTGAACCCTTTCTAACTTCATGTGTTATTTTTAATGCAATTATTCATTTTTTTGAGCTAAATTACCCTGAAATTGAAAAGCACTATAAATGAGCTCTGAAAATGTTGAAAGTTGGCATGGTATCATCATTTCGCCTGCATAGCATGTGCTAAAAAGTTGAGAGGGTTAAGGCAAAAGCTGGATGCACTTCGTGTACTAAATGGACATTCTCTTTCAAAGTATGAGGATTTCGGACGGAAACTCATCTGTTACAAAAGGCATTTCATTTTCTTATACTTATATGATTTCCAAGCTTTTTGTGTGTTTAAAATGCACCATTCAAAACCACATCATGAATTTTCAACCCTTTCTCACTTCATTTGTTATTTTTCATGTAGTTATTGATTTGTTTAAGCTAAATGACCCTAAAATTGAAAACCACTACAAATGAACTCTGAAAAGGTTGAAAGTTGACATGGTACCATCTTTTCACCGACATAGCATGTGCTAAAAAGTTGAGAGGGTTACGACGAAAGCTGCATGCACTTCGTGTACAAAACGGACAGTCTCTATCGAAGTATATAAGTGTTTCGGACGGAAACTCATCTCTTACAAAAGGCATTTCATTTTCTTGAACTTATTTGAACTCCAAGCTTTTTGTGTGTTCAAAATGCACCATTCAAAGCCACATCATCAATTTTCAACCCTTTCTCACTTCATTTGTTATTTTTCATACAGTTATTGATTTTTTTGAGCTAAATGACCATAAAATTGAAAAACACTACAAATGAACTCTTAAAAAGTTGCAAGTTGGCATGGTATCATCATTTCACCCAAATAGCATGTGCCAAAAATTTGAGAGAGTTACGGCAAAACATGGATGCATGTCGTGTTGAAAACGGATAGTCTCTTTCGAAGTATTAGGGTTTCAGACGGAAATTCATCTGTCAAACGACATTTCATTTTCTTGAACTTATTTGAACTCCAGGCTTTTTGTGTGTTAAAAATGCACCATTCAAAGCCACATCATCAATTTTCAACCCTTTCTGACTTCATTTGGTATTTTTCATGCAGTTATTAATTTTTTAAGCTAAATGACCCTGAAATTGAAAAGCAGTACAAATGAACTCTGAAAACATCGAAAGTTGGCATGGTATCATCATTTCACCCACATGGCATGTGCTAAAAAGTTGAGAGGGGTACGACAAAAGATGTATGCACTTCGTGTACAAAACGGACAGTCTCTTCTAGAGTATCATTGTCTCGGACGGAAACTCATCTATTACAAAAGACATTTCATTTTCTTGAACTTGTTTGGTCTCCAGGCTTTTTGTGTGTTCAAACTGCACCATTCAAAGCCACATCATCAATTTTGAACCCTTTCTGACTTCATGTGTTATTTTTAATGCAATTTTTGATTTTTTTGAGCTAAATTACCCTGAAATTGAAAAGCACTATAAATGAGCTCTGAAAAGGTTGAAAGTTGGCATGGTATCATAATTTCGCCCGCATAGCATCTGCTAAAAAGTTGAGAGGGTTAAGGCAAAAGCTGAATGCACTTCGTGTACTAAATGGACAGTCTCTTTCAAAGTATGAGGGTTTCGGACGGAAACTCATCTGTTACAAAAGGCATTTCATTTTCTTAAACTTATATGATTTCCAGGCTTTTTGTGTGTTTAAAATGCACCATTCAAAACCACATCATGAATTTTCAACCCTTTCTCACTTCATTTGTTATTTTTCATGCAGTTATTGATTTGTTTAAGCTAAATGATCTAAAATTGAAAAGCACTACAAATGAACTCTGAAAAGGTTGAAAGTTGACATGGTATCATCATTTCACTGACATAGCATGTGCTAAAAAGTTGAGAGGGTTACGGCGAAAGCTGGATGTACTTCGTGTACAAAACAGACAGTCTCTTTCGAAGTATAATTGTTTCGGACGGAAACTCATCTGTTACAAAAGGCATTTCATTTTCTTGAACTTATTTGAACTCCAAGATTTTTGTGTGTTCAAAATGCACCATTCAAAGCCACATCATCAATTTTCAACCCTTTTCTCACTTCATTTGTTATTTTTCATACAGTTATTGATTTTTTTGAGCTAAATGACCCTGAAATTGAAAAACACTACAAATGAACTCTTAAAAAGTTGGAAGTTGGCATGGTATCATCATTTCACCCAAATAGCATGTGCTAAAAATTTGAGAGAGTTACGGCAAAAGATGGATGCACTTCGTGTTGAAAACGGACAGTCTCTTTCGAAGTATCAGGGTTTCGGACGGAAATTCATCTGTCACAAACGACATTTCATTTTCTTGAACTTATTTGAACTCCAGGCTTTTTGTGTGTTCAAAATGCACCATTCAAAGCCACATCATCAATTTTCCACCCTTTCTGACTTCATTTGGTATTTTTCATGCAGTTATTAATTTTTTAAGCTAAATGACCCTGAAATTGAAAAGCAGTACAAATGAACTCTGAAAACATCGAAAGTTGGCATGGTATCATCATTTCACCCACATGGCATGTGGTAAAAAGTTGAGAGGGGTACGACAAAAGATGTATGCACTTCGTGTACAAAACGGACAGTCTCTTCTAGAGTATCATTGTCTCGGACGGAAACTCATCTATTACAAAAGACATTTCATTTTCTTGAACTTGTTTGGTCTCCAGGCTTTTTGTGTGTTCAAAATGCACCATTCAAAGCCACATCATCAATTTTGAACCCTTTCTGACTTCACGTGTTATTTTTCATGCAATTATTGATTTTTTTGAGCTAAATTACCCTGAAATTGAATGACACTATAAATGAGCTCTGAAAAGGTTGAAAGTTGGCATGGTATCATCATTTCGCCCGCATAGCATGTGCTAAAAAGTTGAGAGGGTTAAGGCAAAAGCTGGATGCACTTCGTGTACTAAATGGACAGTCTCTTTCAAAGTATGAGGGTTTCGGACGGAAACTCATCTGTTACAAAGGGCATTTCATTTTCTTAAACTTATATGATTTCCAGGCTTTTTGTGTGTTTAAAATGCACCATTCAAAACCAAATCATGAATTTTCAACCCTTTGTCAGTTCATTTGTTATTTTTCATGCAGTTATTGATTTGTTTAAGCTAAATGACCATAAAATTGAAAACCACTACAAATGAACTCTGAAAAGGTTGAAAGTTGGCATGGTATCATCATTTCTCCGACATGGCATGTGCTAAAAAGTTGAGAGGGTTACGGCGAAAGCTGGATGCACTTCGTGTACAAAACGGACAGTCGCTTTCGAAGTATACGTGTTTCGGACGGAAACTCATCTGTTACAAAAGGCATTTCATTTTCTTGAACTTATTTGAACTCCAAGCTTTTTGTGTGTTCAAAATGCACCATTCAAAGCCACATCATCAATTTTCAAACCTTTCTCACTTCATTTGTTATTTTTCATACAGTTATTGATTTTTTTGAGCTAAATGACCCTGAAATTGAAAAACACTACAAATGAACTCTTAAAAAGTTGGAAGTTGGCATGGTATCATAATTTCACCCAAATAGCATGTGCTAAAAATTTGAGAGAGTTACAGCAAAAGATGGATGCACTTCGTGTAGAAAACGGACAGTCTCTTTCGAAGTATCAGGGTTTCGCACGGAAACTCATCTGTTACAAAAGGCATTTCATTTTCTTGAACTTATTTGAACTCCAGGCATTTTGTGTGTTCAAAATGCACCATTCAAAGCCACATCATCAATTTTATACCCTTTCTGACTTCATTTGTTATTTTTCATGCACTTATTGAGTATTTTGAGTTAAATGACCCTGAAATTGAAAAGAACTACAAATGAACTCTGAAAAGGTTGAAAGTTGGCATGGTATGATCATTTCACCCACATAGCATATGCTAAAAAGTTGAGAGGGTTACGACAAAAGCTGGATGCAGTTCGTATACAAAACGGACAGTCTCTTTCGAAGTATCAGGGTTTCGGACGGAAACTCATCTGTTACAAAAGGCATTTCACTTTCTTGAACTTATTTGAATTCAGGCTTTGTTTGTGTTCAAAATGCACCATTCAAAGCCACATCATCAATTTTCAACCCTTTCTAACTTCATTTGGTATTTTTCATGCAGTTATTGATTTTTTGAGCTAAATTACCCTGAAATTGAAAAGCACTATAAATGAGCTCTGAAAAGGTTGAAAGTTGGCATGGTATCATCATGTCACCCGCATAGCATGTGCTAAATAGTTGAGAGGGGTAAGGCAAAAGCTGGATGCACTTCGTGTACTAAATGGACAGTCTCTTTCGAAGTATCAGGGTTTCGGACGGAAACTCATCTGTTACAAAAGACATTTCACTTTCCAGGCTTTTGTGTGTTTAAAATGCACCCTTTCTCACTTCATTTGTTATTTTTCATGCAGTTATTGATTTGTTTAAGCTAAATGACCCTAAAATTGAAAATCACTACATATGAACACTGAAAAGGTTGAAAGTTGACATGGTATCATCATTTCACCGACATAGCATGTGCTAAAAAGTTGAGAGGGTTAAGGCGAAAGCTGGATGCACTTCGTGTACAAAACAGACAGTCTCTTTCGAAGTATATAAGTGTTTCGGACGGAAACTCATCTGTTACAAAAGGAATTTCATTTTCTTGAACTTATTTGAACTCCAAGATTTTTGTGTGTTCAAAATGCACCATTCAAAGCCACATCATAAATTTTCAACCCTTTTTGACTTGATTTGTTATTTTTCATGCAGTTACTGATTTTTTTGAGCTAAATGACCCTGAAATTGAAAAGCACTACAAATGAACTCTGAAAAGGTTGAAAGTTGGCATGGTAGGATAATTTCACCCACATAGCATGTGCTAAAAGGTTGAGAGTGTTACGGCAAAAGCTGGATGCACTTCGTGTACAAAACGGACAGTCTCCTTCGAAGTATCAGGGTTTCGGACGGAAACTCATCTGTTACAAAAGGCATTTCATTTTCTTCAACTTAGTTGAACTCCAGTATTTTTGTGTGTTCAAAATGCAACATTGAAAGCCATATCATCAATTTTCAACACTTTCTGAGTTCATTCGTTATTTTTCATGCAGTTACTGATTTTTTTTGAGCTAAATGACCCTAAAATTAAAAAGCACAACAAATGAACTCTGAAAAGGTTGAAAGTTGGCATCGTATCATCACTTAACCCACATAGCATGTGCTAAAAAGTTGAGAGGTTTACGGCAAAAGTTGGATGCACTTCGTATACAAAACGGACAGTCTCTTTCGAAGTATCACGGTTTCGTAGTGAAACTCATCTGTTACAAAAGGCATTTCATTTCCTTGAACTTATTTGAACTCCAGGCTTTTTGTGTGTTCAACATGCACCATTAAAAGCCACATCATCAATTTTCAACCCTTTCTGACTTCATTTGCTATTTTTCATGCATTTATTGATTTTTTGAGCTAAATGACCCTGAAATTGAAAAGCACTACAAATGAACTCTGAAAAGGTTGAAAGTTGGCGAGGTATCATAATTTCACCCATATAACATGTGCTAAATAGTTGAGAGGGTTACGACAAAAGCTGGATGCACTTCGCGTACAAAACGGATAGTCTCTTTCGTAGTATCAGGTTTCGGACGGAAACTCATCTGCTACAAAAGGCATTTCATTTTCTTGAACTTATTTGAACTCTAGGCTTTTTGTGTGTTCAAAATACACCATTCAAAGCCACATCATACATTTTCAACCCTTTCTAACTTCATTTGTTATTTTTCATGCAGTTATTGATTTTTTTGAGCTAAATGACCCTGAAATTGAACAACACTACAAATGAACTCTTAAAAGGTTGAAAGTTGGCATGGTATCATAATTTCACCCACAGAGCATGTGCTAAAAAGTTGAGAGGGTTACGGCAAAAGATAGATGCACTTCCTGTACAAAACAGATAGTCTCTTTCGAACTATGAGGGTTTCACACGGAAACTTATCTGTTACAAAAGGCATGTCCTTTGCTTGAACTTATTTGAACTCTAGGCTTTTTGTGTGTCTTAAATGCACCATTCAAAGCCACATCATCAAATTTCAACCATTTCTGACTTCATTTGTTATTTTTCATGCAGTTACTGATTTTTTGACCTAAATGACCCTGAAATTGAAATGCACTACAAATGAACTCCGAAAAGGTTGAAAGTTGGCATGGTATCATCATTTCACCCACATATCATGTGCTAAAATGTTGAGAGGGTTACGAAAAAATATGGATGCACTTCGCGTACAAAATAGACAGTCTCTTTCGAAGTATCAGAGTTTCGGACGGAAACTCATCTGTTACAAAAGGCATTCCATTTTATTGAAATTATATGATTTCCAAGCATTTTGTGTGTTTAAAATGAACCATTCAAAACCACATCATCAATTTTCAACCCTTTTTGACTTCATTTGTTATTTTCGTGCAGTTATTGATTTTTTTTCAGCTAAATGACCCTGAAATTGAAAAGAAGTACAATGAACTCTTAAAAAGTTGGAAGTTGGCATGGTATCATAATTTCACCCATATAGCATGTGGTAAAAAGTTGAGAGAGTTACGGCAAAAGATGGATGCACTTCGTGTACAAAACGGATAGTCTCCTTCGAAGTATTAGGGTTTCGGACGGGAACTCATGTGTCACAAAAGGCATTTAGTTTTCTTGAACATCTTTGAACTCCAGGAATTTTGTGTGTTCAAAATGCACCATTCAAAGCCACATCATCATTTTTCAACCCTTTCTGACTTCATTTGTTATTTTTCATGTAGTTACTGATTTTTTTTGAGCTAAGTGACCATGAGATTGAAAAGCACTACAAATAAACTCTGAAAAGCTTGAAAGTTGGCATGGTATCATCATTTCACCCACATAGCATGTGTTAAAAAGTTGAGAGGGTTACGGAAAAAGCTGGATGCACTTCGTATACAAAACGGACAGTCTCTTTCGAAGTATCAGGGTTTCCGACGGAAACTCATCTGTTACAAAAAGCATTTCAGTTTCTTCAACTTTTTTGAACTCCAGGCTTTTTGTGTGTTCAAAATGCACCATTCAAAGCCACATCATCAATTTTCAAGCCTTTCTGACTTCATTTGTTATTTTTCATGCAGATACTGATTTTTTTGAGCTAAATGACCCTGAAATTAACAAGCACAACAAATAAACTCTGAAAAGGTTGAACGTTGGCATGTTATCATCATTTCACCCTCATAGCATGTGCTAAAAATTGAGAGGGTTACGACAAAAGCTGCATGCACTTCGTATAAAAACGGACAGTCTCTTTCGAAGTATCAGGGTTTCGGACGGAAACTCATCTGTTACAAAAGGCATTTCATTTTCTTCAACTTATTTGAACTCCAGGCTTTTTTTGTGTTCAAAATGCACCATTCAAAGCCACATCATCAATTTTCAACCCTTTGTGACTTCATTTGTTATTTTTCATGCAGTTATTGATTTTTTTGAGCTAAATGACCGTGAAATTGAAAAGCACTACGAATGAACTCTGAATAGGTTGAAAGTTGGCATGGTATCATTATTTCACCCGCGTAGCATGTGCTAAATATTTGAGAGGGTTAAGGCAAAAGCTGGATGCACTTTGTGTACAAAATGGACAATCTCTTTCGAAGTATCAGGGTTTCGGACGGAAACTCATCTGTTACAAAAGGCATTTCATTTTTTTGAACTTATTTGAATTCCAGGCTTTGTGTGTGTTCAAAATGCACCATTCAAAGCCACATCATCAATTTTCAACCATTTCTGACTTCATTTATTTTTTTTCATGCAGTTAGTGATTTTTTTAAGCTAAATGACCCTAAAATTGAAAAGCACAACAAATGAACTCTGACAAGGTTGAAAGTTGGCATGGTATCATCATTTCAACCGCATAGCATGTGCTAAATAGTTGAGAGGGTTAAGGCAAAAGATGGATGCACTTCGTGTACAAAATGGACAGTCTCTTTCGAAGTATCAGGGTTTCGAACGGAAACTCATCTTTTACAAAAGGCATTTCATTTCTTCAGATGTAACTGTAGTGATATTCTCTATCAAAGGCATCATCATAATAGTTGTTACCATACATCCATTGTCGATTCATCTGCGTGCATTATATATAATTAAGTGTGTCAAAAACCATTACAGAACCTCAGGAATACAGAAGTGACCAAATTAATAGAAGTTCATCATCACATTAAAACCAAAGTAGATACATAGTTCTCGTTGACCAACATATAGCTCTCGAGAGCATCTAATTAAACCATACATTGAAACTATTTAAAACATTTCGTTGCAACAACAATTGCGATGATAGTCAGAACTAAGGTAACAATTGATCCAACAGCATAATGATACCAAGCCTTTTTATCAATGGCATATTTTCTAATTTTTCTAAGCTTCAAGCGCATTGCAGCCATCTTTGTCATGTGATCATCGACGATATCCGCAACATGCAACTCCAATCCCATCTTCTCATCTTCAGTTCTTTTCAATTTTTCTTTCAAATGATCGATTTCTTTTTCAGCTTTAGTTAACTTGTGGAGCAGAATTGCATAGTCGGTATCCATTTTTGGTTCAGCTACGTCCTATAGATAAAAACATCTACGTCAACTTGGTGGCATAATTAATTGTTATAGACATTAGATGTGTGAAATAGTTAGAAAAGATAATATACTACGTCTGAATCATAGACTGGACGAGGACCGACGTGGGCGGATACCATAACCATGGCACTATATAATCACAAACAATAATAAAAGTAAGAAAATCACACGAGTAAGTATATTTTCTTTTAGAAAGAAGATAAGATCAAGAGGTTCACCACGCGGGGGCGATCGACGGTTTCAGGACGAGAACGGGACAGGACGGACCGCCAAACCTAGACAAATCTTCACGAAAATGGAGTTTAGACAAGGAGCTTCGAGAGGAGAAAGCTTAAGTGTGGCTCGGACATTTCATCGAACACCTCATGTGCATAGGAGTGAGCTAGAACACCATAAAGCTCTAACACTGCTGTCCTGGAAAAACAGAGCACTCCACGGCTCTGCCAACGGCTGGCGAGGGTTTATATAGGTAGATTATCGATCCCGGTTCGTGGTTAGTACCGGGACAATAGGTCTCCTTTTGGTCCCGGTTCCAGCCAGGAACCGGGACCAATGGTCTCGGGCTAGGAGCGAGGCGCATTGGTCCCGATTTTTGCCTGGAACCGGGACCAAAGGGGCCAAACGAACCGGGACCAATGGCCCACGTGGCCCGGCCGCCCACCCTGGGCTCACGAACCGGGACGGTTGCTTCCTTTGGTCCCGGTTCGTGAGCGAACCGTTATTAATGGGATTAGGAGCCCCGAACCAACGCCCTGTTTTCTACTAGTGCATGTTTAATATAATAAATTCATCCACACTATTTAGTTAAACATGTCATTCATAGATTTAAAAACATGTCTTGTTCATGTTAAATGGATTTTTTCAATCAGTATTCATTATATATATTCTACAAACATCTTTCTCGCCTGTTCATGTTATCTGCAGGAAGCGTTCATAGCGAAACTTAAAAGTGACTTTGCTCGGCGTACACAATCCGAATTTGGATTTAAGCTTTCTAGGAACATGTTTACTGAACATGGGGATTGTCTAGACAAAAAATAAATTATTTAAATTTAGTTTTTAAATATCAAAGCATGGGAGCATATAGCACTCTTTCTGTATGAACACGGCTAACCACCCGCACAATAAATGGCCTCCACCACTTATTCTAATTCCCGAGGCACCCGTTCAGATGGCTTTCATGGGGATTCATTCCTGGCTATAGAAGCCCAGCGACAGGGCGTCCCCATCACCTAGGCCCTAGCCGCCAACTCCCTCCTCCCCACCGCCTCCATGGAGAACGATCACCATGCACTTGCGACATGGGCGACCAAACGTTTATCAAGATGGATGACGACCATCCTTTGTAGGATATCCACACGTTCATGGTTGTGAAAAGGTTTGCGGGCGAGGACGACACGACACTACATTGTCATGGTGGTTCATGCTATAGTATTAAAAAGAGTGTTTTGAAAATACGAAGGAAAAAGAACTAAAGCTGTCAAGTTGTCCATGGTATTGGAGAAGAAAGAGGGTTCCATAAATAAAGCGAAAAAATAAAGAAAATGTATGCTAGGAAATTAGTACAAACAAGAACTAAAGCTGGCGAGGAAGGAGGAAGAAGATGAGGCAGCACTAATGAACAACCTGATGTTGACATGATGCTGGTTGGCGCTAACAAAACAGGTTGATGAAGAGGCTAGGAGTAGAAGATGTAAGGGAGGACGAGAAAGAGATAAACAACAAGTATCCCTTCTAACAATGAATGGTGCGTGGGATGGAGGTGGAGCTTATTGGCTACTAGGAATATGTTCAAGTTGCCACTCACTTCCCACGTCAGTGTGTATGTGTTTTTTTCACCAGTTGCAGAATTCAAGGAACATATGATGCCCTTTCATCGTGACATTGACATGTTGAACTGAAGGCGTTGCAAACTTTAAATAGATGTGAGATATGAGAAATGAGAGAAAAATTGGCACCTTAGAAAACATAACATCTTACTATGTGCATTTGCAAACTTGAATGAACCTTTGAGAATGATCTCTATAGTTATTTGTTGTTTTGTGGCAATAGTATGTGTTAGTTTAACCCACTCCATTATATTGTAAATATGATTTTTTTTATCCCCTGTTGCATGTGAAGGTGAGGTGGGTGTCAGCCGATTTTAAAGGAGTGGGCTCCAGCCCGCTACAACACGAAACCGAGTTGGAAGGGGATGGTCCGACAGGAAAAGACAAGGGCTCGTCGTAGGGTGCAGTTTTTGTGTTGGTACCGCGTGCTGGAGATGACATGGCGGATAGTCCGGACAACGACATCTCTACCTCGTGTATCGTCTGAATTTGAGGGAGAACAGACTGTTGAATTTTGGGGAGCCTACTGGGCGCTCGTTTGATTTTCGAAAACGCCCAAATATATGAGAGAGAAATGAACTTCGACTTTGAAGGCGACCTTAATCATTTTTTGATTTATTTATATATGTATTATAGCCTGTAGCAACACACATGCGTTCTACTATTATTGTTATAAACTTCATCTACATTGTTTTCTGTATTGACAAACTGATTTCAATATCAGAATGCAGAAACATCCATATCTAACAAAAACAGTAGATAAATGTGACGAACAATATTCTTTGTTTAATTTGATAGTATCTTCAGGCGCAACTAGAATAAGTTTTCACAAATATAATTTTAAATCCCTTCAATACATATTAATTGTTGCTGATTTTGTATAACTTTATACTAAATCAGAGACAATTAATATGGATCAAAGAAAGTACTTTTCATGATTTCTAAAATTAATTGCAATTAATATGTTTCCAAGATTTCAAAGATTAGTTGAGGTATATAGGTTGATGATAGAAGATGCTATACAAATACTCCCTTCGTTACATAATGTAGTGCGTACAATTTTTTTAAAGAGTTAAATTTTACAAACTTTGATCAAGTTTATAAAGAAAACTATTTATAACTAGAATGCCAAATATATAAAATATGAGATTACATCTTATGATGAATCTAATGATATGCGTTTTGGCATTCTAGATGTAAATATTTTCCTCCATAAACTTGGTCAAAATTTGTAAGGTTTGACTTTTCAATAAATGTATATGCATTACATTATGGAAGTGATGGAGTATATATTCCGCCATCAATGTGTCTAGGAGAAAGAAAAAGATGATCTTGCAAATTAAGAACTTCATTTATGCCCACGTGGTTCTTAAATGGAAGATACTAAATTGATCCCTCTCTCGTCATGATCTCCCTATATATATATATATATATATATATATATATATATATATATATATACCACGAGCCATGTTCTGGACAGTAAGCAATCTGATAGGTGAAACACAGACATATACATTTTCTCATCAACAACCATAGAACATCACGTCAGTGCCTATTAGTGTTGCATCAGAGGAGAGGATGGACAAGAGTACGATCCGGTTCGCTGCGCTAGCTCTGCTACTACACCTCCTATGCTGCGCCACCATTGCGCAATGTAAGCAGTGCATCCACAAACAATATTGCTTATTTCTTTCTCTAATGTATATATCTTCGTGAAATTTGGGTTGTTTCTTGTTTTGTTGATCAATCCAGAGAGAAAAATGATTTGTATGCTATTCGACAGGCCGAACCATCACGACCGGCATGGACAACGACAATAGCAATAATTGGAACGGTTGGAACAGTTGCGAGAAGAAGTGTTCCTTTAGATGTTGCTTCTGTTGTATGTATACTGACTGGTGCTACCAAAATTACGATACGTGCGATAAAAGCTGCCCCATCTTGCATTCTAAGGAAATGATAGCAGCGCAGGCGGTGACCCCTGAAACTGTGATGACCAGGTCTGCAGTATGCACAGACGACTTGATGAGACGCGCCGTTCCAAACATGTTCAGCAATTGTCATGTGTGGTGACCCCTGATCCTTTACCCGCCTAGTCGAATTTATTTATTTGACCCTTAAGGCATATGTATTGCGTGATGTTTGGAGAAATAAGTTTGCAATACCCTAGAAAGTTGTTGCAGTTTTGTTTGTCATGTTTTGTTTGAACTTTTTTTATTTCCAATTATTTCCGGCTAAGTAATGTGAGGCCTAAAACAGGTGTCTGTCTTCCCACCATACATACATGTGGAGCGTATATGAATCTGGCGACAGACTGCCGTGGAACAAAATCTCTAATAAATGCTTCTTATTCGAACCAAAAACATATCTCTGGTTTTACGAAAAATATATATGAAAAACTCTCGCACTCATTAATTATTACTCCCTCCCATCCATATTAATCTTTATGGATTTAGTACAAAGTTATGTTGCCAGATCACCTTGTGCTTTCAGCTGGTAAAGGAGGAAGTAGCATCAAAGCGAACATAAGCAAGGAAACGGAAGATTATCATAAGTTGAATACCAACAAAAGAAGAGACTGCCTTTGAAATGAAGAAAAACCAAACAAGAGACTTGGAACGCAGTTGAATTCTTTTTGCAATTCATATGGTATGTTCAACTGTTCAAAATGGTGCAAGTAACTGTTGAAACACGTCATCAACGACATCTCATCGTGGCTAAAGCTTTAGGACCGATTCCTCGGGCAGCCTCACTTGAGTGTACAATTCGTGCGTGCTCGGCGTACTTGCCGTTGTAGGTAACGATCTGCCCTCCCTTGTTTCTCTCTCTGGTGAAGCTGCATATAAACCACCGTCAGGGACAGAATAAAGTGTGTTGAGATTTTCCATGGCTCAACTTGGTATCAATTTCTGCGATCCTCTCTCTGCATCCACCATGAATCACCTCCTTCGCCAAAGCCGTTGGGCCGACTTCGACTTCCGGCCACTGACGGCCACCATCTCGCCACCACTCCCATGGCCTGCGCCCCGCCCGATTGCTGCCGATCGGGGAGAGACGGTTGCTGCCGAGCCTGCGGGCTCCCCCTCTGCAACACCCATCCGTGGCATCTAGATCCACGTGCCTGCTGCCTCCCTTTCCCAGCCACCGGCAATGGTCCTCCACATGTCCGTCAACTCGTTGTTGTCGTGTCTTGATCTCGGTGCACCCGACAATGCCATTGACGCCGGCCCCTCCACCGCCACCGGCCTCCCTACCTAAATCGGGCACCACTTCAAACCACAAGCTCGAGCTCAAGGCTGGCAATAACTCAAAATGGCGCCAACTGTTCTACTTTGTTTGTTGTAACTGTAAGTACAATATGCAAACATCATCACATCGATGCCGTGGATCCGCTTGATGAGAGTGCCATTTGGCGTAACGACATCCTCACTATTACGAGTACCCGAGATCTCCAGGATGTGGTGATGTCCCCCACGAGCACCGTGTACAATATCTCGATCTAGCTGCACATATTTTCCGACGACAATAAGCCGGGTTGTGCCATCATCCTCGGAGCGGAGTTCCGCAACATTATGCAGGGCAATCTCTCCATCAGCAAGTGTAGGAAAATCTAGCATTCTCTATTCTAATGGAATTTCTCGTGGACAGATCGATCTCAAACGGTGGCTTATGGATGGAAAAACCTTAATGCCCAAGAATCGGAGAGGGGAGTGCATGAAGGATTTGAAATCGTACCCTAGCTTGGTGACGACTTCACTATGGCTGCGACGGGGGTGAAGATTCCGTTGACGGCATGGACTTCCAACGGCGGAGGCGCTCGAGAAGACAACGACGTTGACCAGGGGGTCTTTCGGCAGCTTAGGGTTTTGGGGCATGACGTTCCGAGGATTCAATTTCAAAGCGTCAGGTCCATAGCATATATACCCCTCGCTGTCGGTGACACCGATTCTAAATTTTCGGTGTCATCGATTTTCTCAACTGTTAGCTGACATGGAAACACGGTGTAACCGAGAATATGGAATCGGTAGTACCGAGATAGAAAAACAGATCGACCGTAGGCATTCGGTGAGACCGAGATTTTTGAGTTGGTTCCACCGAGATGCACTTAGAAGGTTTCAATGGTCAGTCCTTTGTCGATACGGAACTCCGAGTGCTCCTCACACAGAGAGATCGAAAAGTACTTGTTCAAATTTTGTGATGCAGCATGAATAGAACATGAGGTGAGAAATCATAGATAGCTATAGGACTGGTCCTAGGCATTCTTGTAGATCCAATTGGCAAATGAAAAATCAAAAGCCAAATAGCAATAATTCGATATCCTCGAATGAGTAAATAAATGCAGACCAATATGCTCACATAATAAGATGTCAAATGAAAGCATGGCAAACATGCACAAACACAATAGCATCTAATAAGCACTTTGGCAATGACGGAGTCATCTATATATGAGTATATTGACTTAGGAGCCAAGTAATAATACTTGATCATAGGTCATACTCATCGTTTAAGCACAAGTGGGTACCACACATAAAGCATTTAATATGGTCACATACTATGATATGCTTTGACTCAAGTCTTAGAGTAAAGCCCCCCTTGATGTGGAATCCCCCCATAGGAGGGATAAACTAACCTTGGGTTTTGTCGATGAAGACTTCATGTAGGTGTAGTAGTGGTGGATGCTCAAAGTTGATGAAGATCACCATGAGTTGGGAACATCCTTGTTGTTTCACCATGGGTTACTCTCCTTCGCCACAGCCGTTGGGCCGACTTCGACCTCTGGCCACTGACGGCCACCATCTCGCCACCACTCCCGTGGCCCACGCCCCGCCCGGTTGCTGCCGATCGGGGAAAGGCGGTTGCTGCCGAGCCTGCAGGCTCCCCCTCTGCAACACCCACCCGTTGCATCTAGATCCACGTGCCTGCTGCCTCCCCTTCCCAGCCACCGGCAATGGTCCTTCACATGTCAGACAACACGTTGTTGTCGCGTCTCGATCTCGATGCACCCGACAACGTCATGACCCGTGCCTTGATGCCGGCCCCTCCATGACCACCGGCCTCCCTACCTCAATCGGGCATCACTTCAAACCACAAGCTCGAGCTCGAGGCTAGTAATTACTCAAAACGGCGCCAACTGTTCTACTTCGTTTGTTGTAACTGTAAGTACAATGTGCAAACATCATCACATCGATGCCGTGGATCCGCTTGATGAGAGTGCCATTTGGCGTAACAATGACCTCACTATTACGACGTGATCGCCGGAGATCTCGATCTCCAGGATGTGGTGATGTCCCCCACGAGCACCATGTACAATATCTCGATCCAGCTGCACATATTGTCCCGCGACAATCAACCGGGTTGCGCCATCGTCCTCGGTGCAGAGTTCCGCAACATGATGCATGACAATCTCTCTGTCACCGAGTACAGTCGCCAGATAAGGCGCTCCCCGATGCGCTCGGTGAGTCATTCTCCTATTAGGCCCGCACCCTTCAACTCATCTGCGGCCTCAGTAGTGGCTTACAGGTGATGGTAATGCTCCTGCCTATGCATAACCTGTTCCCCTCCTTCATCCAAGCCCGCTCGCGGTTGATCATGGACGAGCGATCCGCCAGCGGGCTCGCATGGACGACCAAGGCGCGGGATCCCCCTTTGCGTTCACCATCAGCCACACTCCTGATTGCAGCAGTGACCGTGGGTCCGCCCCCAACACCGACAAGGGCAAGGGCCCCGCCTCCTTCGCAACCGGAAACAAAGGTCGTGTGGCTGCGGCCGCGGGCGTGGTATCGGTGCGCCCGACTCCGGCTTCGGCTCTTCTTGGGGGGTTCCAACATGGGCAACGTGGTGCTCCTCCTCATGCGGGCGCCTGTCAATGGCTAAGGTACTTGGGCCAGCAGACACGCCATTTCCTGCGCAGCCGCAACAGCTCCGTGCGCCTTGGACCGCACCCAACGCCGTCCGTGTTCTCGGTCCCGTCCCTCTCCCCCGCACCAAGCATACCCCGTCATTGCGCCATCAGCCACCGGTGGACCTTCGTGGGAGCAGTACCACAAGATCAACACGGGAATCTGCAACCTCTCCGTGCAGCAATAGCAGCACACCTGCGCCGCTCTAGCCTCTAGGAGCAAATGCCATCCCTTCCCGGGGAACGTTCGCCAGCTGTTGGGGTCTTTTTCTAAATACTCCCTAGGACACAAAGGTGTTTCCTCTCATAGATCGACGACCATCACGATAGACAAGCACACGATCCGCATCCTTGCGCTGGCCTGTTGTCTCTACACCTCCTTGCACGATGTAAGTGTACTTGTGCCTCCTGCCCTACACAGAAATATTTGCTTCTCTCTTTTCGTTTCTTTTTGAGGGAATCTCTTTTCGTTTCTTGTTTGTTAACAAATACTTCCTCCCATAATGTAAGACATTTTTTAAAAAAATGTCTTACATTATGTGACGGGGGAGTAAAAAACAATTGCCTCATCATCATCTGCATGTTACTCCACCGACCTTAATCCCGATCAAGCCCTGTCACTCCATCTCCGTGACGTTTAACTCCGTATATTTGGCCATGAATACAGTTGTTCACTTCATCTCCGTGAAAGCCAAGTGTCAATCTCAGCCCAAAGCACCAAGAACAACAACGTACTCACGCAGCAACACTCTCCTCATGGGATTCTCATGGAATGATTGGCAAGTACATTCGGCGCCCCTTAGCATGTGTATACCAATTTGAGTGCTTATTAATCATCATCTGGTACGCAAGACCTAACAAATGCTTTATCTCGTTTCCACGACCTATTCCATGCATTTGTATTGGCGGACAAAAAATTCTATGGTTTAATAGTATCTAACACCGACCAGCTTGCTGTATATGCTTGATTTGGGCTATTTTTTCTTCCTCTCGTGAGTTGGCCCCTTTGTCCGTGTCTCAACACAATCGAGTCTTTCTTCCTCTCGTGAGCGGGTCCCACCTATCGGTGACTCAGCATGGAAGGATGAAGTCGTTGGTGACATTGTTTCCTGCACTAGAAAATGATTAGGGCTATTTTTTCTTCCTCTCGTGAGTTGGCCCCTTTGTCCGTGTCTCAACACAATCGAGTCTTTCTTCCTCTCGTGAGCGGGTCCCACCTATCGGTGACTCGGCATGGAAGGATGAAGTCGTTGGTGACATTGTTTCCTGCACTAGAAAATGATTAGGGCTATTTTTTCTTCCTCTCCCGAGTTGGCCCCTTTGTCCGTGTCTCAACACAATCGAGTCTTCCTCTTGTGGGCGGGTCCCACCTATCGGTGACTCAGCATGGAAGGATGAAGTCGTTGGTGACATTGTTTCCTGCACTAGAAAATGATTTGGGCTATTTTTTCTTCCTCTCCTGAGTTGGACCCTTTGTCCGTATCTCAACACAATCGAGTCTTTCTTCCTCTCGTGAGCGGGTCCCACCTATCGGTGACTCAGCATGGAAGGATGAAGTCGTTGGTGACATTGTTTCCTGCACTAGAAAATGATTAGGGCTATTTTTTCTTCCTCTCCCGAGTTGGCCCCTTTGTCCGTGTCTCAACACAATCGAGTCTTCCTCTTGTGGGCGGGTCCCACCTACCGGTGACTCAGCATGGAAGGATGAAGTCGTTGGTGACATTGTTTCCTGCACTAGAAAATGATTTGGGCTATTTTTTCTTCCTCTCGTGAGTTGGCCCCTTTGTCCGTGTCTCAACACAATCCAGTCTTTCTTCCTCTCGTGAGCGGGTCCCACCTATCGTTGACTCAGCATGGAAGGATGAAGTCGTTGGTGACATTGTTTCCTGCACTAGAAAATGATTAGGGCTATTTTTTCTTCCTCTCCCGAGTTGGCCCCTTTGTCTGTGTCTCAACACAATCGAATCTTCCTCTTGTGAGCGGGTCCCACCTATCGGTGACTCAGCATGGAAGGATGAAGTCGTTGGTGACATTGTTTCCTGCACTAGAAAATGATTTGGGCTATGTTTTCTTCCTCTCCTGAGTTGGCCCCTTTGTCCGTGTCTCAACACAATCGAGTCTTTCTTCCTCTCGTGAGCGGGTCCCACCTATCGGTGACTCAGCATGGAAGGATGAAGTCGTTGGTGACATTGTTTCCTGCACTAGAAAATGATTAGGGCTATTTTTTCTTCCTCTCCCGAGTTGGCCCGTTTGTCCGTGTCTCAACACAATCGAGTCTTCCTCTTGTGGGCGGGTCCCACCTATCGGTGACTCAGCATGGAAGGATGAAGTCGTTGGTGACATTGTTTCCTGCTCTGGAAAATGATTTGGGCTATTTTTTCTTCCTCTCGTGAGTTGGCCCCTTTGTCCGTGTCTCAACACAATCGAGTCTTTCTTCCTCTCGTGAGCGGGTCCCACCTATCGGTGACTCAGCATGGAAGGATGAAGTCGTTGGTGACATTGTTTCCTGCACTAGAAAATGATTAGGGCTATTTTTTCTTCCTCTCCCGAGTTGGCCCCTTTGTCTGTGTCTCAACACAATCGAGTCTTCCTCTCGTGAGCGGGTCCCACCTATCGGTGACTCAGCATGGAAGGATGAAGTCGTTGGTGACATTGTTTCCTGCACTAGAAAATGATTTGGGCTATTTTTTCTTCCTCTCCTGAGTTGGCCCCTTTGTCCGTGTCTCAACACAATCGAGTCTTTCTTCCTCTCGTGAGCGGGTCCCACCTATCGGTGACTCAGCATGGAAGGATGAAGTCGTTGGTGACATTGTTTCCTGCACTAGAAAATGATTAGGGCTATTTTTTCTTCCTCTCCCGAGTTGGCCCCTTTGTTTGTGTCTCAACACAATCGAGTCTTCCTCTCGTGAGCGGGTCCCACCTATCGGTGACTCAGCATGGAAGGATGAAGTCGTTGGTGACATTGTTTCCTGCACTGGAAAATGATTTGGGCTATTTTTTCTTCCTCTCCTGAGTTGGCCCCTTTGTCCGTGTCTCAACACAATCGAGTCTTTCTTCCTCTCGTGAGCGGGTCCCACCTATCGGTGACTCAGCATGGAAGGATGAAGTCGTTGGTGACATTGTTTCCTGCACTAGAAAATGATTAGGGCTATTTTTTCTTCCTCTCCCGAGTTGGCCCCTTTGTTTGTGTCTCAACACAATCGAGTCTTCCTCTCGTGAGCGGGTCCCACCTATCGGTGACTCAGCATGGAAGGATGAAGTCGTTGGTGACATTGTTTCCTGCACTGGAAAATGATTTGGGCTATTTTTTCTTCCTCTCCTGAGTTGGCCCCTTTGTCCGTGTCTCAACACAATCGAGTCTTTCTTCCTCTCGTGAGCGGGTCCCACCTATCGGTGACTCAGCATGGAAGGATGAAGTCGTTGGTGACATTGTTTCCTGCACTAGAAAATGATTAGGGCTATTTTTTCTTCCTCTCGTGAGTTGGCCCCTTTGTCCGTGTCTCAACACAATCGAGTCTTTCTTCCTCTCGTGAGCGGGTCCCACCTATCGGTGACTCGGCATGGAAGGATGAAGTCGTTGGTGACATTGTTTCCTGCACTAGAAAATGATTAGGGCTATTTTTTCTTCCTCTCCCGAGTTGGCCCCTTTGTCCGTGTCTCAACACAATCGAGTCTTCCTCTTGTGGGCGGGTCCCACCTATCGGTGACTCAGCATGGAAGGATGAAGTCGTTGGTGACATTGTTTCCTGCACTAGAAAATGATTTGGGCTATTTTTTCTTCCTCTCCTGAGTTGGACCCTTTGTCCGTATCTCAACACAATCGAGTCTTTCTTCCTCTCGTGAGCGGGTCCCACCTATCGGTGACTCAGCATGGAAGGATGAAGTCGTTGGTGACATTGTTTCCTGCACTAGAAAATGATTAGGGCTATTTTTTCTTCCTCTCCCGAGTTGGCCCCTTTGTCCGTGTCTCAACACAATCGAGTCTTCCTCTTGTGGGCGGGTCCCACCTACCGGTGACTCAGCATGGAAGGATGAAGTCGTTGGTGACATTGTTTCCTGCACTAGAAAATGATTTGGGCTATTTTTTCTTCCTCTCGTGAGTTGGCCCCTTTGTCCGTGTCTCAACACAATCGAGTCTTTCTTCCTCTCGTGAGCGGGTCCCACCTATCGTTGACTCAGCATGGAAGGATGAAGTCGTTGGTGACATTGTTTCCTGCACTAGAAAATGATTAGGGCTATTTTTTCTTCCTCTCCCGAGTTGGCCCCTTTGTCTGTGTCTCAACACAATCGAATCTTCCTCTTGTGAGCGGGTCCCACCTATCGGTGACTCAGCATGGAAGGATGAAGTCGTTGGTGACATTGTTTCCTGCACTAGAAAATGATTTGGGCTATGTTTTCTTCCTCTCCTGAGTTGGCCCCTTTGTCCGTGTCTCAACACAATCGAGTCTTTCTTCCTCTCGTGAGCGGGTCCCACCTATCGGTGACTCAGCATGGAAGGATGAAGTCGTTGGTGACATTGTTTCCTGCACTAGAAAATGATTAGGGCTATTTTTTCTTCCTCTCCCGAGTTGGCCCGTTTGTCCGTGTCTCAACACAATCGAGTCTTCCTCTTGTGGGCGGGTCCCACCTATCGGTGACTCAGCATGGAAGGATGAAGTCGTTGGTGACATTGTTTCCTGCTCTGGAAAATGATTTGGGCTATTTTTTCTTCCTCTCGTGAGTTGGCCCCTTTGTCCGTGTCTCAACACAATCGAGTCTTTCTTCCTCTCGTGAGCGGGTCCCACCTATCGGTGACTCAGCATGGAAGGATGAAGTCGTTGGTGACATTGTTTCCTGCACTAGAAAATGATTAGGGCTATTTTTTCTTCCTCTCCCGAGTTGGCCCCTTTGTCTGTGTCTCAACACAATCGAGTCTTCCTCTCGTGAGCGGGTCCCACCTATCGGTGACTCAGCATGGAAGGATGAAGTCGTTGGTGACATTGTTTCCTGCACTAGAAAATGATTTGGGCTATTTTTTCTTCCTCTCCTGAGTTGGCCCCTTTGTCCGTGTCTCAACACAATCGAGTCTTTCTTCCTCTCGTGAGCGGGTCCCACCTATCGGTGACTCAGCATGGAAGGATGAAGTCGTTGGTGACATTGTTTCCTGCACTAGAAAATGATTAGGGCTATTTTTTCTTCCTCTCCCGAGTTGGCCCCTTTGTTTGTGTCTCAACACAATCGAGTCTTCCTCTCGTGAGCGGGTCCCACCTATCGGTGACTCAGCATGGAAGGATGAAGTCGTTGGTGACATTGTTTCCTGCACTGGAAAATGATTTGGGCTATTTTTTCTTCCTCTCCTGAGTTGGCCCCTTTGTCCGTGTCTCAACACAATCGAGTCTTTCTTCCTCTCGTGAGCGGGTCCCACCTATCGGTGACTCAGCATGGAAGGATGAAGTCGTTGGTGACATTGTTTCCTGCACTAGAAAATGATTTGGGCTATTTTTTCTTCCTCTCCCGAGTTGGCCCCTTTGTCCGTGTCTCAACACAATCGAGTCTTCCTCTCGTGAGCAGGTCCCACCTATCGGTGACTCAGCATGGAAGGATGAAGTCGTTGGTGACATTGTTTCCTGCACTAGAAAATGACTTGGGCTATTTTTTCTTCCTCTCCTGAGTTGGCCCCTTTGTTCGTGTCTCAACACAATCGAGTCTTTCTTCCTCTCGTGAGCGGGTCCCACCTATCGGTGACTCAGCATGGAAGGATGAAGTCGTTGGTGACATTGTTTCCTGCACTAGAAAATGATTTGGGCTATTTTTTCTTCCTCTCACGAGTTGGCCCCTTTGTCCGTGTCTCAACACAATCGAGTCTTCCTCTCATGAGCGGCTCCCACCTATCGGTCACTCAGCATGGAAGGATGAAGTCATTAGTGACATTGTTTCCTGCACTAGAAAATGATTTGGGCTATTTTTTCTTCCTCTCCCGAGTTGGCCCCTTTGTCCGTGTCTCAACACAATCGAGTCTTCCTCTCATGAGCGGGTCCCACCTATCGGTGACTCAGCATGGAAGGATGAAGTCATTGGTGACATTGTTTCCTGCACTAGAAAATGATGTGGGCTATTTTTTCTTCCTCTCCTGAGTTGGCCCCTTTGTCCGTATCTCAACACAATCGAGTCTTTCTTCCTCTCGTGAGTGGGTCCCACCTATCGGTGACTCAGCATGGAAGGATGAAGTCGTTGGTGACATTGTTTCCTGCACTAGAAAACTGATTTCCATTTCACAGTTTGAAAACTTATGCATAAAAGAATAGGAGATCGACAACTCCGGCAAATGGCAATTTCCATAGTTTTGCAGTTTGGAAACATATGCATCTAAAAACGGGAGATCGATAACTCCGGTAAACGGCAATTTCATATGACAGTTCTTATTCTGCAGCCAAGTTTCAGGAATTTGTGTGTAACAAGGAAAAAAATGATCTCACAAATTAATGACTCGATTTATGCGCATGTGGCTCTTAATGATCTTATGAATTAATATAATAAATTGCATGATCTTATTCTTCATAAGATCGGGACACATTATAGCACCGGATCTCCCTTCTCACTATCTCCTATATATATGTGAGCCATGTGTTGACACCTGACAGTAAGCAAGCTTATAGAACACACAATTCTCATAGACAACCATAGATCAGATCAGAGGATGAACAAGCACATGGTCCATGTCCTCGCCCTGGCGTTGCTATCTTTACATCTCCTATTCTCGGCGCCCATTGCACAATGCAAGTATTTCTCTCTCTGATCTACCTTTATGAATTCTCATCTCTCTATAAATCATATAGAAACTGCACATATAGAAGTGGTTCATATGTGTGTACTATTCCATAGGCCGGACCATCGGCTTCGGCATGGATGGCGAGAAGATCAATCTACCGAACGGGCTGTGCGGCAAGGCAAAGTTGTGCACCGCTAAATATTGCTATTGTTGTTTGCTAAATGACCGCTGCTACATTAAAATGGACACATGCAAGGAACACTGTGAAAATCACTCCTCGATTTCGTGAGACATGCGAGCTGCGCCGCCGCTGATGCCTGCTTGTTTCCCAGCCAACTCGTTTTGTCCCCTTAAGGCATATATAATGTGTGGTGTGGAAAACCAGTTTGAAATATGCCCTACGCAGTTGTTGCAGTTTGATTTTTCATATTTTTTTAAAATTTTTTATTTCAAATTATTTCTGGCTAAGTTCTATTGTATAACTAGTTATGTGGTGTAAGGTTCATGATGTAAGGTTCATCTACACGATTGACGAAACGCATAGAGACTAACACAGCAACAACTTGTCTTAATATGTTCAGCTCAGAGTTGGTGCAAAGTATGGATCACAGGAGTCCACAACATGTTAAAAAAAACAGGAGTCCACAACGAACAAAAGTTTTTATGTATAATGAACCTCCAAAAGAATTTGAGCTTTCATACATCAAGAAATCATCCAATCTCCTACTTACTTTGGTCTCCATCCATCATGTGCAGTACTTATATAATACTGGCTACCTCTGTTTTTAAATATAAGGTGTTTTGTCAGTACAAATTGAACTGCCAAAACTTCTTATATATTTGAAACAGAGGGTGTAATACTTATGCATGTGTGCACTAATTATTTCTCTTAATGATAGTCATGTTCTGAGTAATGACAAAATAAAGTGACTTCTCTTGAGGTGATGGAGCTGCCATGTTGTCTGAAATCACCACCTTTATTTTTTGGTGCTTGCCATCTTCAGTACGTACATCAAAGATGGCATCCAGTATTGGTATCTCCCAGTTGCTGTACCGTAGAAACCGGAACCAAGATTTATCTGCGAGGAAAAGATGTGATGCGACAAAATAAGAATTAGGTTGTGATGTTAAATCAGAATCCATAACCACTCAAGGCACGACATAAAACATGAATAGGAATCAACATTCTTTATCAGGAAAGATGTATATATGCAATGCAAGAACACAGGTAGCGATCTAAAAGATCTTATATTAGTTTACAGAGGGAGTACAATACTTTAGAGAGGCTATGCACGACAAATGGTGCGGAAATATTTTAACTCAGCTATTCTACGGTCTAGTCAGAGTACTGGGTACGCGCAATATTCAGTGTGGTATTGTGTAAAACTGTGTATATATATATAAAACTGTGTATACATTATATGTAGAGATGATATAACAGCTAGCTAGGAGAGATTTGTCCCAGTCATTCTTTACTCATTGACGATATTAGGATCAGTATGGTTCAGTATTTGAAGATACCGCTGAACCCGCAAGTAACTCAACAATTATTGGCAATATATAACTCGTATTAGCGTATATAGCAGTAAGGTTTCTAATCAAATACAGATCGTAAGGAATGTAGCACCTGGACACGTACACAATTAGTAAGATGATGAGATGTCAAGGAAGAAGAAACAAAAGAAGACACACCTCTGGAGCGAACCGCCTGGAACGTAAGAAGCCCGTCTCCTCGAGGCCCGGATACCTCCAGAGTGCCGGAGAGGGAATGCCTGGCCTCGTTCCACTTCCTGGCAATGGAAATGCTGTGCCAGAAATGCGGCGTCATAGGCCCGCCGATCGCGCTAGCTACCTGCTGGTTCTGAGCAGCCCTCTCCATTACCTTTTTGGAAACATACTCCACACTGTTTTGGTAAACAGATCAAAATTTGAGTACACGATCCAGATCCAGATCATAAACTACATCAGAACTTGTGGAAACGAATAACAGCCAGGTAGACGGGCGATGGGAGGACCTGGTGCGGTCGATGAAGACGGAGGCGTCGCTGACGGCGAAGGCGGTGGCGGCGCCGGCGAGCCCCAGCAGGGAGAGCGAGGCCGCGCCCTCAGCCCACTCCCATGCGCCATCGTTGGACGAGGACGACGTCGGTGGACTAGGCGGACCGGCCTTGGCCTTGGGCTGGGCGGAGAGACGGCGGAGTAGGAGAGGAGCGGAGGTCGAGGCGGCGTGGCGGCAAACGGCAAACATTTTCGTCGGCGGCGTAGGGGAGGCGAGAAGAATGCCCTAGTTGCGTCTGGCTGTGCCTTGTGCGCCAATTCTGGGCCGTTGGGAGGCGAGAAGAATGCCGTAGTACTTTTCTTTCTTTATTACTACAAGTAAGAAGATATTATTTTTTTGCATTTTTAGCGCAACATCCTGTGGATAATTTGAAATATTGTTGCTGAAAAATTAGAGTTCCATTTGTTAGTTTCTCCACGTCTACGTTTTAGGGTTTGGATTGTTCCACTTTTGTGAAAGATGTCCAAATCAAGAAAGAGAGAGAGAGATGCAAGAGATGGGAAGGAACGGTAACAATGACAACAACAACATAGCAAGTAGAGGATGAGCATGAGGCTGCCACAACATCCTCACGTCGCGCCCTCGTGCGAGGATGAGCATGGTCTGCCAGGGGACCAGGAGTCCACCAGCACCCCTCGTGCGAGCTTCCAGTGTCCACCTTGCCGACCACCCCCTGACACTAGAGCCGAGCCATGGCAGAATTCGGCTCCGCTCCATAGCTAGGAGTTAGGTCGACAACAAGGAAGGGAATCTGTTCCTACCACACCAACCCTTCCCCCTCCTGACTCATCTTCATCTTTAGCAGCCTCGTCGGGTGCGCCAATGTCGAACATTGTGACACTCACCTTTCCCTGCCTAGCAAGGCGCTCAACGAACTGTCCTCGGCGCAATGTTTTCCATATTCTTGATTTTATCCCCATTATGCACTGAATATGAGCATTAGAATTTGCAATGTGTGCATGAAATGGTTACGGGGACAGTTTAGAACGACTATTTTTCGGAAGAAGGACGATAAGAATATGATGATCATTTTGAGATGAAATTGGATGCGGTATTTCAAAAGGAAGACTGGAAGAGATCGCAACTTGATTTGACTTAGAAGCACACGTAAGCCCTATGCAACCAAATGGAAGGAGTAGCAGCACATATATAATCCATTCTGATTGTACCGTGTTAAAAAAAGTATCAACAGATATATAAGCTTCTCTCCTCCACACACAAAACCTTAACAAAACACACAAATAACGTGCGGTGTGCGGCCGTGCTTAGCATGGCTAGTTGTTACTATATTTTTTCGGTTCAGTCCCTTGCACAGGTATTGCAGCTCTACTTACCACTTTGCCTAAACAATTTAAAATAATTATTTAAACATCTCCTTTTTCATGGGGAATTTATTTAAAACTTACACATCTAAATCGAGACTTCTCTCTGTCCATGCACTTACAAAAACATAATTGTATTGGTCTTGTTTTTGACAAATAACTTGGCTGGAAATAACGTTGTACAAAAGAACCTTCGAGCCAGCAGTTTTTAAAATAGGCTTTCACACCGCTTTATAAATAAAGCGCCAACCCGATCGATATATGAAGTATTACATGTGAAAACAAAGTAAACAATAAGTCTGTTGTGGCAATATCACAAACATGTCAAAAACATCAAATAAGTGATACAAGACATCTCCTTAGAGGTGTTAGCTGCTAGGTAACGTAGAATGCCGATGAACGACCATCTGAAGAACATGCAGCATGCCACCCATCTGGTCCACAGTTGCCACATTTGCATAAAAAGGCGGATAAAATATAGAGTCAGATGCATGTCACGAGAAGACATCCTCGATAACCCTCTTAGTATGTGTCATCCAAGGTCCACAACATCGTGGAAAACACCAAGCAGAAGAGGCACCTCCTCCTACTGGTACGATGAGCCTGGGCATTTAGAAAGTCGCCAAGGTGCATGACCCACCACACAAGACCCAGAGCCTCATGGGCATAGCTCCAAGAAGCGGGCAACATGACAAGTGAAGAAGATATGATTCCCGAATTCAGTTACTGCCCAATGGGGACAAGGTCCATTGCCAGTTCCGAGCGCTTTGCCACCTGCGTACCAGAGGGGGGGGGGGTAGTCATGAACCAATTGCAAAACAAAGATCTTGATTTTAGGTGGCAGTGGAACTTTCCCCAGATTGGAAGACCGAGCTAGGGTTGGTGAACGACAGAGGCACTATAAGTCATCCCGCCTCAAAGGAGCGAGATGCCACAACACAACATCTGGCACATCCGAGAGCGAAGACACCAGGGTTTCACAATGTCATTTTCTTACCGGTCGTATGAATATTAAGATCACTAGCATGTCGTATCAATCTATTTCGATCTCACCGTTATTTCTTATGATATTTTTTTAACCAGGCATGAGAACAACATGTGAATTCATTAAAATGTGATACAATCAGAAGTCCACGGTAATGTTATCCGGTGAACGTCAGCTGAGAGGAGGATGACTAGCGAATGCTTTTTCCTAGAAAATTTAGTTACTTAGCGAGATCAAATAGTGATAGTTTAACCGAAAAATGTGTTCTGAAAAAACTATCATGTTGTTCTTAAGAAGTTGTCACCCCTCCCATTGAACGTTCGCCGGCTTGGAGGATCCAAAATAAAAAGTGACATAAGGGTGCCAACTAACGCATGACCACGACCCAAGCCGTCACTAGCTGGAGATGAATGCTGGTCCTGGTGTGGGTTGGAGTTGGGGGTCGCAGGGATGAGAGTAGGGATATGATTAGCTACGACACCCTATTGTAATCTCTTCGGTTGTTTGCTAACAACTACATCTATGTAAAGCCACGAGACTCCTCTCGCCCTAAGATTAATAAATACCACGCGGCTTTCGCTGTTGGAGAGTAGAAACGCTTCCATAGTTTACAGGTTGGAGTTGAGGGGATGAGAGTAGGGGTATGATTAGCTACGACACCCTACCCCCAGCGTCAGTCATGCAAGTGACCCGGATTTGATATCATCGCGGGGGACGACGATTCAGGAGCGGGTTAGAGTGGGGCTCGCGGGGATGAGGCCAGGGACTACGACGAGCTAGTGCAATCCCACCGCCGGCTTGTCCAGGGGCCGCGATGGGGACGTGTGCATGGGGAACTAACTTTTGTAAGCGGCGTGGGAAAGACAAAAAATATTCATGTCTCGAATAATTGATAGGATCTTTGTTTTCGGACTGAGACAGAAAAACCAGAGGCTCAAGAGTAAACATTACGTGATAATTTCCACACATACCAGTCAGTAAACATACACGTCTAAAAGCGGGAGATAAATCGGGCAAGCAGCAACTTCCTTATTACAGTTCGTATGCCTAGTCAAATTAATCCGCTATATCAGCAATTTCGAACGTTCGGTATTACACAACTGATCCGAACGACCTGGATGTTGTCCATTCTGGATTGAACGTATCTGAGGCGTCGCGCGATAACTTCGCTCGCAAACGACGCGGCTGCCCAACAGCTGCAGCTAATGGGAATCGAACCGCTGACCTGCAAGTTAGAAAATGCAGTCCGTAACCACCTAGCCCATGGTTCCTATTGTGTTTCCAAATAAGCTTAATAGACATTTATACTTTACACCACCATGGAAACAAACAACGATGCATTAACCAGGGGTGCATATCTGTATGACCAAGTTATTCTCATGCACGAACTTCAAAAAAAATTATCATCCAGAGTGCAGAATAAGTTATTCTTTATCCGAGATAATTTTACGATTAATTTATAAATAAATTACGTTTGGAATACAAAAAGTTACATTTACATTAAATCACGACGTAAAATTTCATATAAGAAAACAAAAATATAAGTCAGAAGACCAAAAAATTGAATTTATCATATATTTTCCATTATTTTTGTATGTTTATAATTTTACCTGACATAAAATATTTTTTACGCTGATTATAAATTTTCTTACGGTCTCTTTTTACGTATGAAATGAGACAAACATTACGGGACGTAAAATTATGGTGCATTGATGGTAAAATTAAGAGGGGTGAAACAATAACTATTCCTTACCCAGGGTGACGAATAGCGTGGCCCTATATATATATAAACTCTATTCATCACCCAGGGTGTAGAATAGGTTATTCTTCACCCGAGATAATATTACGATCAATTCATAAAAAACTGACATTTGGAATATAGATAGTTACATTTATATTGAATCACTATGTAAATGTTGCCATAAGAAAATAAAATTATAGGTCACAAGACAAAAAAAATTGAAATTACTATATATTTTACACTATTTTTGAGTTTATAATTTTACGTGACATAAAATATTTTTTACGGTGATTATATATTTTCTTACGGTCTCTTTTTAAGTTTCAAATAAGACAAAAATTACGGAACGTAAAATTATGGTGCATTCGTGTTAAAATAGAGGGGATGAAGAATAACTATTCCTCACTCAGGCCGACGAATAGCGCGACCCTATATCTATATATATATATATATATATATCCGGGCGCGGAGGACATATACATGACCCGAATATTGATAGAAATTCTAAATATTGATAAGGTATTATCAATTATATGGGCAGGGAGGACCCCCTGTAAAAAAAAATCAATGTCGAATATTTAAAGCAATTTAAATTAAGTGAATAACCAATGTTGAATATTTAAGCAGCCTTGGCATGTATGTACGCATACACTAACACAAGGATTCCTAAGGAGGAGCTTGGCATGTATGTACGCATACACTGACACAAGAGGAGCTTGGCATGTATGTACGCATACACTGACACAATGATTCCTAAGGAAGAGCTATCTATCTGAAGGCATGAAGAAGTGCGTCGCTGGCAAGCGAAGAAGAAAAGAAGAGCCAGCAAATTATGCACAGAGAGACATTGCCCACGTGAACAAAGCAAAGACTTGATAGATTCCTGAAGATTGAAGTTTGTCGGGGCACTATCTCTCTTATCCATAGCCTAGAGGTACACGCATGCATCCCTAGTACAAATAAAATAAACAGGTGCATTCTCCCGGAAGACATCCAGTGAGCTCCCCTCTCGCCTATAAAAGAAGACATTTGCTGCGAGGAGGACACAACACCAGACGGAGGAGAACCAGCCACCGAGAGAGCAAAGCATTGCAACCCAACTAGCAAGCTCATTGCTCAGTAGTAGTAGTAGTAGTAGTAGTAGTCCTGCCATAAGAGCCGCAATATCCAAAGCATTGTAAGGCTCAAGAAGGTAGTTAGAAGGTAATTTCCTTTAGCTTGTGTAATCCCTTCGGGGCCTCCCGAAAGGGAAAGCCATATGTAAATTATGTTGTTGAAATGATGTAGTTTCTTGGTTTCACTTGGTATTTTTATTTATAAATTTATGGGACGAGTTCTTATGCTAGGGATCCTATAGGAGAAACCTCTGTGTGTGTAGTTTTCTGTGTAGCCCAGAGTGGCATTTGAATGAGAACCTTGTAGCCGTAGAGAAGTGTTCCCTTCGGGTGGAACTGCCTGGGAAGACGATAGGAATTTACCCCGTAAATTTGCAATTAAAACTACTAAGTGAACGTAACTAGCTACATCTGATGCAACATAATGAAAAATATGGTGAGTACTGAGTAGGATTTTTACATCACTGCGCACACCGTTTGAACGTATTGTTGGCCTCGCCAGCCCATAATAGATCCGGCATTAAATATATAATCAGGTAAGAACGTACAAATTATAGCAAAAATATTAAATATTGCCAAGAATAATAAAGTACTATTCCAAATAGTGTACTAAATAGTAAATACTATTGTGAATAGTGACCTACGTAGTGAATACTATTCAAGATAAAAAGCATCTGTCTACCACTTTCACCTAATCACATATTAACCTAAATAAGGTATTAATTAGTATATTTCCTTATATTAGTCGCTATATTGAATACTAGCTTAATTAGTTCCTTAGTTGGACGTACAAAATTAGTAAATTAACTATGGTCCCATGTCTTTTATATGGAATGTTCCTGAATCGATCGAACCAGTAGGCCATAATCCATGAGAAATTATTATATGGTACTATGTGTAAAAGGAGAATGAATACTATCAAAAGAGCATGCAGTTTCATATGGCTAGAACTCCGGGTTAGCATGTGTATACCAATTTGAATGCCTAATCAGGTGCTTTATCTCGTTCCCACCACCTATTCCATGCATTAGTATCCACGGGCAAAAGTTTCTATGGTTTAATAGTACTCTGTCCATGATTTGGGCTATTTCTTTCTACCTCTCCTAAATTGGTCCCTTTTGTCACTGTTTCTACACGATAGGGTCTTTCTTCCTCTCCTGAGTGGGTCCCACCTATCGGTGACTTGGCACGGAAGGGCCAAGCCGTTGGTGCCATTGTTTCCTACTCTAGCAAACTGATTTCCATGTCACAGTTTGGAAACATACTCATCTAAAAATAGGAGATCGGTAACCCCAGCAAATAGCAATTTCCATGTCACAATATGGAAACAAGCGCATCTAGAAACGGAAGATCGATAACTCCAGAAAACGGCAATTTTTATATCAAAGTTCTTATTTCGCTCCCAAGTTTGAGAAATTTGTGTGTAATAATGGGGGGAATGGTCTCACAAATTAATAACTTTATTTATGCACATGTGGCCTTTAACGATCTTACGATTAAGATAATAAGTTCCTTAATCTTCATCTGCATGGTATCAAGTACAAGTTATAGCACCGGAATCTTTCCTACTCACTTTCTCCTTTTATATATACCGGTAGACAATTCACTTGGACCAATTCGTTACCAAATCCAACATATGAGAAGTTGGATCAGGTTCTCACCAATGTTGAGTGGGAACAGAATTTCCCGATGGTCACGGTACGTGCTTTGCAAAGAGCCGTTTCCGATCACACACCACTATTGGTTGATTCTGGCGAACCGAACCATGTGGGTAATCGAAATAATTTCTCTTTCGAATTGAGTTGGTTCGAGAGAGAGAGGGCTTTATGGATCTCATTGCTACACAGTGGGCAAGAGAAACTGGGGGAAATACAAATATGGATAGGTGGCAGGATAAGATTACACACCTACGCCAGTTTTTAAGAGGCTGGGCCAAAAATCAAGCTGGAATATATAAAGCGGAAAAAGAGAGGCTGATTCAACTCATCAATGATTTGGATATCAAAGCTGAATCCTCAGTCCTGCACATATCAGAGAGAAATACTAAGATTGAAGCTGAAAAAAAGCTACAAACCCTCCTCAGAGAGGAAGAGATGAAGTGGGCACTTCGGGCAAAAGTGACGAAGGTGGTTCACGGAGATGATAATACTAAATTCTTTCACATGTTTGCAAATGGCAAACATAGAAAGAAGAAAATATTTCAGCTTGAACAGGATGAGGGCGCAATTGTTGGGCATGAAAGTTTGAAACTTTACATCACGGAGTATTACAAAAAACTTTTCGGGGCACCCCAGGAGAAGTATGTTTCTCTTGATGAAGGCATTACATCTGATATCCCTCAACTTGCATAAGAGGAGAATGATGTTCTGGCTGCTCCGTTCACTGAAAAAGAGGTGTTTGACGCAATAGCACAAATGAAACATAACAAGGTGGGTTCCCCGTAGAGTTCTATAAGAAATGCTGGCACATAATTAAAGGAGACTTGTTGCCCTTGTTTCATGACCTGTTCAATGGACAATCACAACTCTTTCACCTTAATTTTGAAACAATAACGTTGTTGCCAAAGAAGGGGGACGCAATTCGCATTGAGCAGTTTAGACCAATATGCTTACTTAATGTCAGCTTCAAAATTTTCACAAAGGTGGCTACGAATAGGTTGACACAGATTGCTCATTCTATAGTTCAACCATCTCAAACAACATTTGTGCCAGGAAGACACAGCCTTGAAGGGGTAGTAGTCTTACACGAAACAATTCATGAAATTCACAAAAAGAAACTTGATGGGGTTATCTTTAAGGTGGATTTCGAGAAGGCCTATGACAAGGTCAAATGGCCTTTCTTACAGCAAGCTTTGCGAATGAAGGGATTTACCGAGTCTTGGAGGAAGGAAGTGTTGGGGAACGTCGCATGGGAAACAAAATTTTTCCTACGCACACGCAAACCTATCCATGGTGATGAGCATCTACGAGAGGGAGAGTGGATCTACGTACCCTTGTAGATCGCTAAGCGGGAAGCGTTAAGAAACGCGGTTGGTGTAGTCGAACTTCTTCGCGATCCAAATCGCCGAGCGTCCCGCGATCCAATCACGAACCGTCCCGCGAACCAATCACGAACCGTCCCACGATCTCGTCACGATCCGTCCCACGATCCAATCACGAACGTCTCGTGGCCTTGATCACGATCCTTCCGATCTAGTACCGAACGGACGGCACCTCCGCGTTCAGCACACGTGCAGCTTAATGACGATCTCCACCGTCTTGATCCAGCAAGAGGGGTGGAGAGGAGAGAGAGTTCACCGGCAGCGTGACGGCGCTCCGGTGATGGTGGTGGAGCAATTCCGGCAGGGCTTCGCCTAAGCACTGCGGAACTACGATCTAGAGGAGAAACTATGCACCGGTGGAACGGGTAGCACGTGGCCGGAAATTCTGTCCAAAAACCACCCAATCCACTAGTATATATAGGAGGAGAGGAGAGGAGAGGCAGCCAAGGCCTTTGGGTCGGCCGAAATAGGAGGTGGGAGCAATCCTACTTCACCTCCAATCCTAGTTGGAGTAGGATTGCCTCCTATTGGCTGATTTTCCACTTTTTGCTTTAGGACTTTCTCTCCTGCGCCATGGGCCTTTGTGGCTGTTTTCCCAGCCCACTAAGGGCTGGTTATTATTCTCCCACAGCCCATGTACCTCTTGGGGTCGAAATACCCCTCCCGGAGGTCCTCCGGTACACTACCAGCACTCTCGGTACAATACCGATACTCCCGGTACACTACCGATGAGCCCGAAACTTTTCCGGAAACCAAACTGGGACTTCCTATATATGAATCTTTACCTCCGGACCATTCCGGAGCTCCTCGTGACGTCCGGGATCTCATCCGGGACTCCGAACAACCTTCGGTCACCACCATACATAACTCTACACTACCGAAACGTCACCGAACCTTAAGTGTGCAGACCCTGCGGGTTCGAGAACTATGTAGACATGACCGAGACACCTCTACGGTCAATAACCAATGGTGGGACCTGGACGTCCACATTGGTTCCTACATATTCTACGAAGATCTTTATCGGTCGAACCTCTATGTCAAGGATTCAGTTAATCCCGTATAACGTCCCCTTTGTTCTTCGGTATGTTACTTGCCCGAGATTCGATCGTCGGTATCTCCATACCTAGTTCAACCTCGTTACTGGCAAGTCTCTTTACTCGTTCCGTAATACAAGATCCCGTGACTAACACTTAGCCACATTGCTTGCAAGGCTTGTTGTGATGTTGTATTACCGAGTGGGCCCTGAGATACCTCTCCGTCACACGGAGTAACAAATCCCAGTCTCGATCCATGCCAACTCAACAAACACCATCGGAGATACCTGTAGAGCACCTTTATAGTCACCCAGTTACGTTGCGACGTTTGATACACACAAGGCACTCCTCCGATATCCGTGAGTTGCATGATCTCATGGTCATAGGAACATATACTTGACATGCAGAAAACAGTAGCAATAAACTGACACGATCATATGCTATGTTTGTAGTTTGGGTCTTATCCATCACATCATTCTCCTAATGATGTGATCCCGTTATCAAATGACATCTCATGTCCATGGCTAGGAAACCTTAACCATCCTTTGATCAACGAGCTAGTCCATTAGAGGCATACTAGGGACATGGTTTTGTCTATGTATCCACACATGCATTTAAGTCTCCGATCAATACAGTTATAGCATGGATAATAAACGATTATCATGAACAAGGAAATATGATAATAACTAATTTATTATTGCCTCTAGGGCATATTTCCAATAGTCTCCCACTTGCACTAGAGTCAATAATCTAGTTCACATCACTATGTGATTTACATGGTAATGAATCGAACACCCATACAGTTCTGGTGTTGATCATGTTTAGCCCTTGGAAGAGGTTTAGTCAACGGGTCTGCAACATTCAGATCTGTGTGCACTTTGCAAATATTTATGTCCTTCTCCTCGATGTAGAACCGGATGGAGTTGAAGCGTCGCTTTATGTGTCTGGTCCTCTTGTGAAACCTTGGTTCCTTGGCTAGAGCAATGGCACCAGTGTTGTCACAGAACAGATTTATTGGATTCAGTGCACTAGGCACTACTCCAAGATCTGTCATGAACTGCTTCATCCAGACACCTTCCTTCGCTGCCTCCGAGGCTGCGATGTACTCCGCTTCGCACGTAGAATCAGCTACCACGCTTTGCTTGGAACTGCACCAGCTTACCGCTCCCCCGTTAAGAATAAATACGTATCCGGTTTGCGATTTAGAATCGTCCGGATCAGTGTCAAAGCTTGCATCGACGTAACCCTTTACGACGAGCTCTTCATCACCTCCATAAATGAGAAACATGTCCTTAGTCCTGTTAAGGTACTTAAGGATATTCTTGACCGCTTGCCAGTGCTCCATTCCAGGATCACTTTGAAACCTTCCAGCCATACTTATGGCAAGGCTGACATCAGGTCTTGTGCACAGCATTGCATACATGATAGAGCCTATGGCTGAAGCATAGGGGATGACGCTCATCTTTTCTTTATCTTCTGCAGTCACTGGGCATTGAGTCTTACTCAACTTCACACCTTGCAACACAGGCAAGAACCCCTTCTTGGCCTGTTCCATTTTGAACTTCTTCAAAACTTTATCAAGGTATGTGCTCTGTGAAAGTGCTATTAAGCGTCTCGACCTATCTCTATAGATCTTAATGCCTAATATGAAAGCAGCTTCTCCTAGGTCCTTCATTGAAAAACTCTTATTCAAATATTCCTTCACGCTTTCCAGCATTTCTATATCGTTTCCGATCAGCAATATGTCATCCACATATAACACTAGAAACGCTATAGAGCTCCCACTCACTTTCTTGTAAATACAAGCTTCTCCATAAACTTGTATAAACCCAAACGCTTTGATCACCTCATCAAAGCGTTTATTCCAACTCCGAGATGCTTGCACCAGTCCATAAATGGATCGCTGGAGTTTGCAAACTTTGTCAGCATTCTCTGGATCGACAAAACCTTCGGGTTGCATCATATACAACTCTTCCTCAAGGAAACCGTTGAGGAACGCCGTTTTGACGTCCATCTGCCAAATTTCATAGTCGAAATAAGCAGCTATTGCCAACATGATTCTGACAGACTTAAGCATCGCTACGGGTGAGAAAGTCTCATCGTAGTCAACTCCTTGAACTTGTGAAAAACCCTTTGCCACAAGTCGAGCTTTATGGACGGTGACATTACCATCCGCGTCCGTCTTCTTCTTATAGATCCATTTGTTCTGAATGGCCTTTCGCCCTTCAGGTAGTACTTCCAAAGTCCATACTTTGTTTTCATACATGGATCCCATCTCAGATTGCATGGCCTCTAACCATTTCTCGGAATCCGGGCCCATCACTGCTCCTCCATAGCTCGTAGGTTCATTGTTGTCCAACAACATGACCTCTAAGACAGGGTTGCCGTACCACTCGGGAGTAGTACGCGTCCTTGTCGACCTACGAGGTTCAATAGCAGCTTGATCCGGAGCTTCATGATCATCATCATTAACTTCCTCTTCTACCGTTGTAGGTTCCACAGAAACATCTTTCTGTGCTGCGCTACTCTCTGGTTGAAGTAAAGGTTCAATAACCTCATCAAGCTCTATTTTCCTCCCACTCAATTCTTTCGAGAGAAACTCTTTCTCAAGAAATGTTCCGTTCTTAGCGACAAACACTTTGCCCTCGGATCTGAGATAGAAGGTATACCCGACTGTCTCTTTCGGGTATCCTATGAAGACGCACTTTTCCGCTTTGGGTTCCAGCTTTTCAGGCTGAAGCTTTTTGACATAAGCATCACATCCCCAAACTTTAAGAAACGACAACTTCGGCTTTTTGCCAAACCACAGTTCATATGGCGTCGTCTCAACGGATTTTGATGGTGCCCTATTTAAAGTGAATGCAGCTGTCTCTAATGCATAACCCCAAAACGATAGTGGCAAATCAGCAAGAGACATCATAGAACGCACCATATCCAATAAGGTCCGATTACGACGTTCAGACACACCATTACGCTGTGGTGTCCCGGGCGGTGTCAACTGTGAAACAATTCCACACTGTCTTAAGTGATTGCCAAACTCATAACTCAGATATTCACCTCCTCGATCAGATCGAAGAAATTTAATCTTCTTGTTACGATGATTCTCAACTTCACTCTGAAATTGCTTGAACTTTTCAAATGTTTCAGACTTGTGCTTCATCAAGTAAATATACCCATATCTACTCAAGTCATCAGTGAAGGTGAGAAAATAACGATAACCACCGCGCGCTTCGACATTCATTGGACCGCACACATCAGTATGTATGATTTCCAATAAGTCACTCGCCCGTTCCATTGTTCCAGAGAACGGCGTTTTGGTCATCTTGCCCATAAGGCATGGTTCACATGTGTCAAGTGATTCAAAATCAAGTGACTCCAAAAGTCCATCAGCATGGAGCTTCCTCATGCGTTTTACACCAATATGACCTAAACGGCAGTGCCACAAGAAAGTGGTACTATCATTAACTACTCTACATCTTTTGGCATCAATGTTATGAACATGTGTGTCATCACTATCAAGATTCAATATGAATAAACCCCTAACATTGGGTGCATGACCATAAAAGATATTACTCATATAAATAGAACAACCTTTATTCTCTGATTTAAATGAGTAACCGTCTCGCAATAAACAAGATCCAGATATAATGTTCATGCTTAACGCAGGCACTAAATAACAATTATTTAGGTTCATCACTAATCCTGATGGTAATCGAAGAGAGAGCGTGCCGACGGCGATCACATCAACCTTGGAACCATTTCCCACGCGCATCGTCACTTCGTCCTTTGCCAGTCTTCGTTTATTCCGTAGTTCCTGTTTTGAGTTGCAAATGTGAGCAACCGAACCGGTATCAAATACCCAGGCACTACTACGAGAACTAGTAAGGTACACATCAATAACATGTATATCATATATACCTTGTTTGTCGTTGGCCGCCTTCTTGCCAGCCAGGTACTTGGGGCAGTTCCGCTTCCAATGACCAGTTCCTTTGCAATGAAAGCACTCAGTTTCTGGCTTAGGTCCATGCTTAGGCTTCTTTGTAGGAGTAGCAACTGCTTTGCCATCCTTCTTGGTTTTACCCTTCTTGCCTTTGCCTTTGCCGTTTTTCTTGAAACTAGTGGTCTTATTGACCATCAACACTTGATGTTCTTTCTGGATTTCAGACTCAGCGACTTTCAACATCGCAAACAGCTCGGCGACTGACTTGTTCATCCCGTGCATGTTATAGTTCATCACAAAGCTCTTGTAACTAGGTGGCAGCGATTGAAGAACTCTATCAGTGATCGCCTCCGGCGGAAGGGTAATTCCCAACTCCGCTAGACGGTTTGAGTACCCAGACATTCTGAGTATGTGCTCACTAATAGACCCATTCTCCTCCATCTTGCAAGCATAGAATTTATCGGAGGTCTCATACCTCTCGATCCGGGCATTCTTTTGAAAGATAAACTTCAACTCCTGGAACATCTCATATGCCCCATGACGTTCAAAACGTCTTTGAAGTCCCGGTTCTAAGCCATACAATATTGCACACTGAACTATTGAGTAGTCTCCAGCACGAGCCTCCCAAGCGTTCTTAACGTCTTCGGAGGTCATGTCTTCTGGCTGGTCACCAAGCGGTGCATCAAGGACATATGACTTCTGGGAAGCCGTGAGGATAATCCTCAGATTACGGGCCCAGTCAACAAAGTTACTTCCATCATCTTTCAATTTAGCTTTCTCTAGGAACGCATTAAAATTCAGGGGTGCTACTGCGCGAGCCATTGATCTACAACATAAATATGCAAAGGTTACTTAGACTATTGTTCAAGATAATGAGTTTAGTTAATCAAATTACTAAAGCTCCCACTCAAATTGACATCCCTCGGGTCATCTGAGTGTCACATGATCCAAATTCACCAACTCAAGTCCGATCATCACGTGAGTTAAGGTGGCTTCAATGGTGAACATCATTATGTTGATCATATCTACTATATGACTCATGTTCGACCTTTCGGTCTCTTGTGTTCCGAGGCCATGTCTGTACATGCTAGGCTCGTCAAGTTTAACCCGAGTGTTCTGCACGCGCAAATCTGGCTTGCACCCGTTGTATGTGAACGTAGAGTCTATCACACCCGATCATCACGTGGTGTCTCGACACGACGAACTTTCGCAACGGTGCACACTCGGGGAGAACACAGTTCATCTTGAAATTTAAGTGAGGGATCACCTTATAATGCTACCGTCGTACTAAGCAAAACAAGGTGCATAAAAGGATTAACATCTCATGCAATTCATAAGTGACATGATATGGCTATCAACTTGTGTTTAAGATCTCCATCTTCGAAACACCGGCATGATCTCCATCGTCACCGGCATGACACCATGATCTCCATCATCTTGATCTCCATCAACGTGTCGCCATCGGGGTTGTCACGCCCTGCATTCTTCTACTACTATTGCTACCGTAGCGATAAAGTAAAGCATTACATAGCGCTTAATGATTGACACGCAGGTCATACAATAATTAAAGACAACCCTATGGCTCCTGCCGGTTGCCGTAATCACCGACATGCAAGTCGTGATAATCTATACATCACATGATCATCTCATACATCACATATATCTCATCATGTAATTGGCCATATCATATCACAACATACCCTGCAAAAACAAGTTAGACGTCCTCTAATTGTTGTTGCATGTTTTACGTGGCTGCTACGGGTATCTAGCAAGAACGATTCTCACCTACGTATAAACCACAACGGTGATACATAGATTGCTTTTCAACCTTCTCAAGGACCGCCTTTGTCGGATCCGATCCAACTAAAGTGAGAGAAACTGTCACCCGCAAGCCATCTAAGCAACAAGTTGCATCGAGGGAACCGGTCTCTCGTAAGCGTACGAGTAATGTTGGTCCGGGCCGCTTCATCTCACAATCCCGCTGAACCAAAATCCAACCAAGGGAGGAAGCAATCTAAGCATCAACGCCCACAAACCTTTTGTGTTCTACTCGAGATCTCATCGAACCATCAACCTAGCTCTGATGCCACTGTTGGGGAACGTCGCATGGGAAACAAAATTTTTCCTACGCACACGCAAACCTATCCATGGTGATGAGCATCTACGAGAGGGAGAGTGGATCTACGTACCCTTGTAGATCGCTAAGCGGGAAGCGTTAAGAAACGCGGTTGGTGTAGTCGAACTTCTTCGCGATCCAAATCGCCGAGCGTCCCGCGATCCAATCACGAACCGTCCCGCGAACCAATCACGAACCGTCCCACGATCTCGTCACGATCCGTCCCACGATCCAATCACGAACGTCTCGTGGCCTTGATCACGATCCTTCCGATCTAGTACCGAACGGACGGCACCTCCGCGTTCAGCACACGTGCAGCTTAATGACGATCTCCACCGTCTTGATCCAGCAAGAGGGGTGGAGAGGAGAGAGAGTTCACCGGCAGCGTGACGGCGCTCCGGTGATGGTGGTGGAGCAATTCCGGCAGGGCTTCGCCTAAGCACTGCGGAACTACGATCTAGAGGAGAAACTATGCACCGGTGGAACGGGTAGCACGTGGCCGGAAATTCTGTCCAAAAACCACCCAATCCACTAGTATATATAGGAGGAGAGGAGAGGAGAGGCAGCCAAGGCCTTTGGGTCGGCCGAAATAGGAGGTGGGAGCAATCCTACTTCACCTCCAATCCTAGTTGGAGTAGGATTGCCTCCTATTGGCTGATTTTCCACTTTTTGCTTTAGGACTTTCTCTCCTGCGCCATGGGCCTTTGTGGCTGTTTTCCCAGCCCACTAAGGGCTGGTTATTATTCTCCCACAGCCCATGTACCTCTTGGGGTCGAAATACCCCTCCCGGAGGTCCTCCGGTACACTACCAGCACTCTCGGTACAATACCGATACTCCCGGTACACTACCGATGAGCCCGAAACTTTTCCGGAAACCAAACTGGGACTTCCTATATATGAATCTTTACCTCCGGACCATTCCGGAGCTCCTCGTGACGTCCGGGATCTCATCCGGGACTCCGAACAACCTTCGGTCACCACCATACATAACTCTACACTACCGAAACGTCACCGAACCTTAAGTGTGCAGACCCTGCGGGTTCGAGAACTATGTAGACATGACCGAGACACCTCTACGGTCAATAACCAATGGTGGGACCTGGACGTCCACATTGGTTCCTACATATTCTACGAAGATCTTTATCGGTCGAACCTCTATGTCAAGGATTCAGTTAATCCCGTATAACGTCCCCTTTGTTCTTCGGTATGTTACTTGCCCGAGATTCGATCGTCGGTATCTCCATACCTAGTTCAACCTCGTTACTGGCAAGTCTCTTTACTCGTTCCGTAATACAAGATCCCGTGACTAACACTTAGCCACATTGCTTGCAAGGCTTGTTGTGATGTTGTATTACCGAGTGGGCCCTGAGATACCTCTCCGTCACACGGAGTAACAAATCCCAGTCTCGATCCATGCCAACTCAACAAACACCATCGGAGATACCTGTAGAGCACCTTTATAGTCACCCAGTTACGTTGCGACGTTTGATACACACAAGGCACTCCTCCGATATCCGTGAGTTGCATGATCTCATGGTCATAGGAACATATACTTGACATGCAGAAAACAGTAGCAATAAACTGACACGATCATATGCTATGTTTGTAGTTTGGGTCTTATCCATCACATCATTCTCCTAATGATGTGATCCCGTTATCAAATGACATCTCATGTCCATGGCTAGGAAACCTTAACCATCCTTTGATCAACGAGCTAGTCCATTAGAGGCATACTAGGGACATGGTTTTGTCTATGTATCCACACATGCATTTAAGTCTCCGATCAATACAGTTATAGCATGGATAATAAACGATTATCATGAACAAGGAAATATGATAATAACTAATTTATTATTGCCTCTAGGGCATATTTCCAATAGGAAGTAGATACCTTCACTCAAAAGGGTAGTGTGGGAATTAAAGTTAATGATGACTTGGGCCATTACTTCCAGACACATAAAGGATTAAGACAACGGGATTCCATGTCTCCTATCTTGTTCAACATAGTTGCGGACATGTTGGCGGTCCTCATTGGTCGGGCTAAGGAGAACGGCCAGGTAGGTGGGATAGTCCCCCACTTGGTGGAGGGGGGAGTATACATTTTACAATATGCGGACGACACAATCCTATTCATGGAATATACACGACTTGCCAAAAGCTAGAAACATGAAGCTAGTTATTTGCCTATTTGAACAACTGTCTGGACTAAAGATTAACTTTAATAAGAGCGAATTGTTCTGTTTTGGAACAGCCAAGGAAGAACATGACACATATAGGCAACTTTTCGGTTGTGAAATGGGATCATTGCCTTTTAGTTACCTTGGGATTCCGATACATCATAGACGACTGACGAACAAGGAGTGGAAATGCATAGAAGATAGATTCAAAAAAAGACTGACTTGCTGGAAGGGTAAGCTTATGTCCCATGGAGGCCGACTAGTCTTGATAAACTGGGTATTGACTAGTTTACCGATGTTTCTTCTATCATTCTTTCAAGTACCTATAGGTGTACGGAAGAGATTATATTTCTATCGATCACGTTTCTTCTGGCAAAGTGATGAGTCCCGGAGGAAATATAGATTAACAAAATGGGATATTATATGCAAACCTAAAGATCAAGGGGGATCAGGAGTTGAAAACTTAGAAGTTAAGAATAGATGCCTACTTAGCAAATGGCTATACAAGTTATTTACGGAGACAGATGGAATGTGGATACAAATTTACAGAAATAAGTATCTACAATCCAAGACACTAGCACAGGCTTCAGCTAGACCCAATGACTCGTCATTCTGGAAAGGGATAATGAAGGTAAAAGTATCCTTTTTCCAGCGAGTTAAATTTCTGGTTGAAAATGGTTCCACAACCAGATTTTGGAAGGACACGTGACTGGGAAAGACACCGCTAGCTATACAATATCCCACATTATATAATATTGCAACACGTAAGGCATATTATGTTGCCATAGTACTACAATCCATACCCCTTGATGTCCAATTCAGACGAGCTCTAGTGGGAGAACGTTGGAACTCATGGTTACATCTGGTCAGGCGGTTGATGGATGTGCAACTCTCTGATTAGCAGGATTGCATTCACTGGAAATTAACCACGAGTGGTTCTTTTTCAGTGAAGTCGATGTATATGGACTTAATTAACTATACACCCCTATCAAGGTCTTTGCATATATGCAAGATCAAGGTTCCATTACGTATTAAAAATTTCATGCGGTTTGTACACAAGGGTGTCGTATTAACAAAAGATAACCCGATAAAACGTAACTGGAACGGGAATGCTGCTTGTTGCTATTGCGATCATAATGAAACAATTCAACACCTCTTTTTAGATTGCCCACTAGCCAAACTACTTTGGGGTACGGTTGAGGTAGCCTTTAATATTCAAACACCAATGAACATCAACATGCTTTTTGGGGCATGGCTCGACGGAGTCGACGCAACACTAGCTAATCATATACGCATTGACATAAGTGCTTTATTTTGGACTATCTGGAACACTAGAAATGATATAATTTTCCAAGGCAAGAAACTTAACCATTTTTTGCAGGTCATATACAAAGCAACGTCATGGATCTGTACATAGTCGTTACTCAACCATGTGGACAACAAGGAGCTTATGGATATTGGATGCAACCGATGGAAGACGGTCGCATGGGCTATCTTCAGCCGGTTTGGATGGCGAGCTATTAATATGCTAGGTGTGTAGGCATCGTAGTCTAATGGCGACACCGGATGTGGCTTTTTTTGTACGTTCCTTTTTTCCTTTTTGTGGCTCAAACTTTGAGTCCTAAAACAATTTGAGACTTTGAGACTTTGAGACTTTCTTTGGTGTTTAATAAAATGGCTGTATGCATCGATCTCGATACAGAGGCCGGGAGCGCTGTTTCTCCTTCTCCAAAAGAAATGTGTCGACGCTAGACAGGAAGCTTAGGAACACACATACTCTTCTCACCAAGAACCATAGATCAAGCAGACAGTCCTGTCCTCGCTCTGGCGTTGCTGTCTCTACATCTCCTATGCTCTACCATCATTGCACAATGCAAGTATTTCTCTTTCTCCCTTCTATCTTTACAAAATCTCGTATCTAAATAAATCAATAGACACCGCATATATAGAAGTGGTTCATATGTGTATGCTCTTCCATAGGCCAAACCATCGGCTTCGGCATGGACGGCAAGAAGATCAATCTACCGAACGGGCTGCATGTGTGGCAAGGCAGAGTTTTATACGGCTAAATATTGCTATTGTTGTTTGCTAAGTGATTGTTGCTACATTAACATGGATACGTGTATTTCGCCCAAGAAAATGGATACGTGCAAGGAACACCGTGAAAAGCACTCCTCGCCTGCGAAGGACTTGCGATCTGCGCCGCCGCTCGCCAAAACCTACTAGTTTCCCAGCCTAGTCAAAAATATTTGTCCCTTAAGGCATATGTAATGTGTGATGTGGAAAAACAAGTTTGAAATATGCCCTACATAGTTGCTGCCGTTTGATTTGTCATATTTTGTTAAAACTTTTTACTTCAAAAATATTCATGGCAAATTAAGTTGTATTATACAACATATCACATTTTTTTTCTGCACCTTTGCCTTTGTGTGGCTTCATCATCCATGAAGACTAGATCATCGACCATGACTACCTTGACCACATATAGGGCTACGTCTACGACTACTCGCCGACAAAAACCTCATTCAACAGCGTTAGCGTTTGCATGATCACGGGCGTCCACTCCACTCCTATTAAACTTTGTACCAACTTTATTGCAAAGTTGTATTAAAATTAAGACACTATTTTGAGACGAAGGGAGTACAACATAAATATTAGCCATCCTACAACTTGTACAATCCATTGTCCAGGTACTGTTTATGTGTTGGTCTATATAATGTTTTCATGGTGCCACTTTGCATCCACTAGGTATGACTCGGTCACATCACGTAACTGCAAAACTATGGACATCCTCCTCCTGCCGAATGCCAAGCCAACACCATTACCAAGCTTACAGGCATGCCAAGAACACGCCTCCTTCCATGTGACGAGCAAAGTGATCGTGGACCGGGACACTAAACTAAACACTTTGGAGACGAAAGGGAGGTTGTTGGATCCGAGGCGCCTAATCACCAAGGAGACTCAAATATCTGTGGACACATTTGGATGTGTCAACGGTCAGCCGGACGGCAGGAGGCCCTCCAGTGATATCCCTCAGTTTTTGAACTCTGGACTGTGATTGACAGTGGGCCAAGCAAATCAAGTGGAAAAGAAGCCGACTGTGAGGTTTTTGAACTCTGGACTCTGATTGACAGTGGGCTAGGCAAATCAAGTGGAGAAGAAGCCGACTGTGGGTTTTTGAACTCTGGACTGTGATTGATAGTGGGCCAAGCAAATCAAGTGGAGAAGAAGCCGACTGTGAGGTTTTTGAACTCTGGACTGTGATTGACAGTGGGCCAAGCAAATCAAGTGGAGAAGAAGCCGACTGTGCGGTTTTTGAACTCTGGACTGTGATTGACAGTGGGCCAAGCAAATCGAGTGGAGAAGAAGCCGACTGTGAGGTTTTTGAACTCTGGACTGTGATTGACAGTGGGCCAAGCAAATCCAGTGGAGAAGAAGCCGACTGTGGGGTTTTTGAACTCTGGACTGTGATTGACAGTGGGCCAAGCAAATAAGTGGAGAAGAAGCCCATTGTGAGGTTTTTCAACTCTGGACTGTGATTGACAGTGGGCCAAGCAAATCAAGTGGAGAAGAAGCCGACTGTCAGGTTTTTTAACTTTGGACTGTGATTGACAGTGGGCCAAGCAAATAAGGTGGAGAAGAAGTCGACCGTGAGGTTTTTGAACTCTGGACTGTGATTGACAGTGGGCCAAGCAAATCAAGTGGAGAAGAAGCCGACTGTGAGGTTTTTGAACTCTGGAATGTGATTGACAGTGGGCCAAGCAAATCAAGTGGAGAAGAAGCCGACTGTGATGTTTTTTAACTCTGGACTATGATTGACAGTGGGCCAAGCAAATCAAGTGGAGAAGAAGCCGACTGTGAGGTTTTTGAACACTGGACTGTGATTGACAGTGGGCCAAGCAAATCAAGTGGAGAAGAAGCCGACTGTGAGGTTTTTGAACTCTGGACTGTGATTGACAGTGTGCCAAGCAAATCAAGTGGAGAAGAAGCCGACTGTGAGGTTTTTTAACTCTGGACTGTGATTGACAGTGGGCCAAGCAAATCAAGTTGAGAAGAAACCGACTGTGAGGTTTTTGAACTCTGGATTCTGATTGACAGTGGGCCAAGCAAATCAAGTGGAGAAGAAGCCGACTGTGAGGTTTTTTAACTCTGGACTGTGATTGACAGTGGGCCAAGCAAATCAAGTGGAGAAGAAGCCGACTGTGTGGTTTTGAACTCTGGAATGTGATTGACAGTGGGCCAAGCAAATCAAGTGGAGAAGAAGCCGACTGTGAGGTTTTTGAACTCTGGACTGTGATTGACAGTGGGCCAAGCAAATCAAGTGGAGAAGAAGCCGACTGTGAGGTTTTTGAACTCTGGACTGTGATTGACAGTGGGCCAAGCAAATCAAGTGGAGAAGAAGCCGACTGTGAGGTTTTTGAACTCTGGACTGTGATTGACAGTGTGCCAAGCAAATCAAGTGGAGAAGAAGCCGACTATGAGGTTTTTTAACTCTGGACTGTGATTGACAGTGGGCCAAGCAAATCAAGTGGAGAAGAAACCGACTGTGAGGTTTTTGAACTCTGGATTCTGATTGACCGTGGGCCAAGCAAATCAAGTGGAGAAGAAGCCGACTGTGAGGTTTTTTAACTCTGGACTGTGATTGATAGTGGGCCAAGCAAATCAAGTGGAGAAGAAGCCGACTGTGAGGTTTTTGAACTCTGGACTGTGATTGACAGTGGGCCAAGCAAATCAAGTGGAGAAGAAGCCGACTTTGAGGTTTTTGAACTCTGGACTGTGATTGACAGTGGGCCACACAAATCAAGTGGAGAAGAAGCCGATTGTGAGGTTTTTGAACTCTGGAGTGTGATTGACAGTGGGCCAAGCAAATCAAGTGGAGAAGAAGCCGACTGTGAGGTTTTTGAACTCTGGACTGTGATTGACAATGGGCCAAGCAAATCAAGTGGGGAAGAAGCCGACTGTGAGATGTGGGTTGTATTTGGTTCCTGGCTCGCGGCAGCCGGCGTGGTACATCGGCAGCGTCAGTTTCCGAAGGTAGAGCACAAGGGAGGAAAGAGGCAGAGAAAAAGGAACCCACGTGTGGGGTTTTGGGGGGTGTCGGAGTTCGACGCGACAGATGTCTAAACTCCATGAAACACCCCTCAGTTTAGTGCCAGTTTGTGTGATTTTGAACATTCATGCCTTCTTGATTTGTAAAATTTTAAAACGCAGAAATAGGAAAAAAAACATATGATTTGAATGACATGTATACTTGAAGGATTGACATAGAGTGTTTGATGCCACTGAAAAAACAAAGAAATCGAGAAAAAATCCTAGCGATTCTAACCCTCCTAAGAAATCGAGAAAAAACACAAAGAAATTCAATCAAGTGAACCAAACGACAAACATAGGGGAAAAAATCCTATCGATTCTAACCCTCCAAAAAATCGTATGGAATTTTTTTTGAATCAAAAGAGCCCTCAAACTAGTTCAAATAATTTTGGTGGCCGTTGTTCAATGACAAAAAAGGTTTTGCCGCAAAAAAAGGACAAAAAAAGGTTCAGATTGTTTAGACATTTATATGCGATTTGATGATCCACGGCCCCGAAATTAGCAGGAGCTGAAATTACGGAGAGCCCGAGGAGTTGGCTACGGCCGAGAAGAGAGAGAGAGAGAGAGACAGGGAGACAGCTGGGGCCCACCCCGCAGAGCTTCTTCTCCATCTCCAGCTCGTCTCCAAATGCCAGCCTCGCCGCGTCACAGCCCGGGCCGGAGCGCCGCCGCTGCCACTCCAATGTCGGTACTACGTGCTAGTGGACCCCCCCTCCCCTGAATCTGGCTTCTCCGGCCGGATCCGGAGGCGGCGGCGGTGTGGGATCCCATCGAGAAACGCGCGCCCGGATCGATGAATGTCATCATCTTCTTTTTCTTGGATTCGGCAGGTGCCGTCCATGGAGAATGTGATGCCGCAGGCCCTCCACTGCCGGTTGTCTCGTCATTGCCCGTTGCGCCCGATACCCCGCTCGTGGCTCGTGCTCCCTGGTGGCGCCCCTCAGCCGCAGCAGCTGGGCGGCTGCTTCCCCTGGGGCGCCGCTCGGGGCTGCACCCCGTCGGAAATGTGTGGGCAGAGGGGACCCCTCGTCGCAGGGACCTTACTCCGCCGTGCCTCATCTCAAGGCCCTTCTGCCACAGCACCTCCACCTATTCGTCCTCCATCTTCAGCTCTCCCGCTGGTAGCGCTAGGCCTGCACGGACAGAAGCATCTGCCATGGTGATGACTGATGAGGAGCCTGCTAAGGTTCTTGGAGGCATACCCACTGTTACTGAATTGCAATTGCCACCCGAGTTACTTCCGGCTCACAACCCACACTAGTGATGGGTTAACGAACTCTGCTTTATTATTTTCTTATAATCCAAAGCACCGGATCATTTTTGACATTTTTGTTCCTTGTTGATGAGGGACATTGGGTCGGCTGCTGTAATCCATTGGCGAAGATGCAGGGCATATATATGAACGCTTGTGCAACATTTGCAGATGCTGGCGTATGCTCAATGATGGTAACTTTTAACTTAGGACTTGTAAATATTCCATGTGTATAGAATTGGTGTCAACCAATGTTTCTGCCAGTCATCAGCCCATCACATCATGTAATAAAACACATGTAGCTTGGACAGCTAGTTATGCATGCCATGTGCTGTTTCCAATTCCCCCCTGCTTATCTAAAGCCAGAACTGTTTAATAATATATATTTCCCAATCCCAATACCTTTTACTTCTTCATCCTCAAAATCCCTTACTATAATTTTTGCAAACTACTCCTAAGTTTCACTGTTGTGGTGGTTCGATGTTGTGGTACCTTGGAGTAGTGTGAGAACTCTTCTAGCATAGTACGTATACTGCTGTGGTGGTTCGATGTTTTCTTAAAAGGAAGATTTTCTTTTCTGCGCAACTGTTGACAATGCTATGAGTGAACTGTAACCTCAGAAAGATATCCATTAATCATTGGCGTTTCACTGTTGCAAAATGATGAAAGCATCACTGGGCATACCAGAGAGGCAGAGATCGATGTTTTGTCTGAAAAGCTTTGAAAATGGCAAGGAGAAATATTCTTCTCTTTAGCTGTTTTATTATTATCACATCTATAGAATATACGAGTACATGCTTAGTGCCACCTTTGTTTATTGCTGTTCTCCACAAGGCCATTCCTACCAGCTTCTAATGCAAGAATTTCTTAAATATTCAAGTGAAAGAAAGAGTCAGAAATGATCAAAGATTATGGGGAAATTAAGTTCGGTTAAATACGTGTTGCTATGATGCACTTATCTTGAGAATTGAGATCGACATCAGTCATGGACCATCTTGCTAACTGTCTTTCTGGAAAGTGGCTATACCGAGAACCTGTTACGCTGGGTATGCTGCTGTTCAATCAGCCTTTTCTAGTATATTTATTCTACTTTTTAACCACATTTGGCATATCCTATTTAATAAGAAATTCACACATTAAAAAAAGATTAATGGGGCCACCTTCGTTTGTATACAATATACTGTTGTTGTTTGCCAGGGAAAATTAGCCGAAGAAATGCTTGTGTTTCACAATGAGGCATATGGAGCAGTAAAAGAAATACCATTGTATATGCCCTCTCTGTCGTGTGTCGTCCTAGCTTAAACTTATGCTCATTATTACAGAAAGAGTTTATGCTTTGTACCCAAAAAATAGCTTTCAGGTTAAGTGTTAAGCTCGAGTTGTTCTCCAGAGTGAAGCTGAAGTTGTTACAGGAAATCCATGGATTATTTGTTACAGGAAATCCATGGATTATATTATAACGTTAAATAGTTTAGAAGCTACATTAATTATTTTATGGATTTCATTTTCATAAGCTATGTATTTTACATGTAAACTACATGGCCAAGGATCTAGGCTGAAGAAACTGTAATGGAGAGATCTACTTCTGCGAGAGATGCAATTTTCCTATTGCTGTCCTCATAAAAATAAATAACAGAAGTGTAGGTAGATCCTTTTTTGCCTGGGTTAAGCAAACCTGTTTGATATTTTTTTGGAGTTTTTGACCAACTATTCTTATGTTTACAGATATTGCTTAAAGTAGAAAGAACTATCGTCTGTTGTATGATCTGCATTCTGTTTACTGTTTAGGTTGCCATATACGAGTAGCATATTTGTATGTTTCTGTGCTAGTGCTGACTGATCTTTTAGCAGTTAGCACCCTTATTGCGGACAGTTTCCCCAAAATTTGTATTTTCCTTTTTTTTTGCAGTTGCTTGTGGGTACTTTTGTGCTCTTGATGCTAGTGGCAGAAGATATGACACTGATCAAAGACCAGAGCTTTCTCTTCTAAGGGAACAATGGAGTTTGTTGCTCCTGCCGAATATATGGTTCAACCACCAATGCCACCTTCCTATTTCTATCTTGCTGATGCCTCCTCAGTATCTGCCATTTGAACTGTTTGACTATGTGGCCATCCGAGCCCTGTTAGCTCCTATTTATCATGTTCTTAGTGGACTATGTGATGCTGTCAATTTGTCATGGTTTGTATTTGTAATTATGTGTCACGTTGGGGTTGGGAGTTTGAGAATTGAGATTGCTAAACCATTCTGCAATTGGGAGCCAAATAACATTGCACATTGGGTAAGCAAAGCAAACTTCTTTACTGTTTTCATGTGTTTGTATTTTCTTCCGATTATGCCTTATCTTCTAATCATCTTTACTGTTTGTGTTTGATGTGTTTTGCAAGATGGATGTAGCTTGCGATGACAACATGACATGGGGGGATGAGGATCGATCAACCAAGCACTTGATCAAAGAGACACCAAATGGGGCAGTATTCTCTATTCTTATTTCTTTCTCATTGATTTTCTGTCTTAACTCTATATTACATGGCATATTTTTTATTTTATTTTATATACTCGTTGTATCCCTGAATTGCTGTTTTTGGAAAATGCCGTATCCCATATCCCTGTCTTTCTGTCCCCGTTTCCGTGCTTTTTAGGGATTTAGAATGTTCTTTTTCTTAAAAAAAATTATTTGTTTCCTAAGATTTCAAATAAAATTTTCATGCACTTTCTACCAGGTAGTTGCGAAGACCATCAGATCATGCCTTGATGATCTTCGAGGCTTTCCACCTACACAAATTAGATTCTTATTCTTTGATAGCACATTACACTTCCACAATTTCAAGGTATTTCCTACAGCTCCTCTTAGTTATTGTTTTCTATGGGGTTTGCATTGTGTCGTGGTTTTATCACGGCAGATGCCCAGGTGAACGGACTTATGTTCGAGGCCATTGCTAATGGGGTGGACTCAAAGGGGTTAGTCGGGACGAAAGACACAGATTTACCCAGGTTCGGCCCCTCGAATCGAGGTAATAGCCTACGTCCTGCTTGTGTTTGTATTGCTTGCGTATCGATTACAAGGAGCTAAAAGCTTGACCTAGTTCTTAATTGCCCCCTCCCTAAATCGCTCCGGGTCTGCCTTTATATAAGAGGTCAGGGCCACCGGTTCATTATAATTGCTAATCGAGTCTCTTTCTATCTTCTTGTCCAAGCCGTCCGCGAGTCGGCTTGCACGCCTGGGTCTTCTCTGTCCGGGCCGTTGTACGGCCCACACCTTGAGCCGCCTATCTCCCTGGGCCACCAGTCTTACCGCTCACCTTTGGGCCGGCTCACGAGCCAGCAACATGACTCGGAGCCTCCAGGGCAGGTCATATCCCCAACATTAGGCCCCAGGTTGAATTGAGCTTGCTCACTTCATCCTTCTCTTCCACTTTTGGCGAGTCGCCCGGAAATGACCCGGCGTAACGTCATGAGATCTGCTGACGTATCACCAAATCTTTCATTAAATGTCATCCCGAAAAACGAGGCGTCCGCCTCGGCCAAACGGTGTCATCACCTGGATTTTCGCGCCTTCCTTAACCCCCTTTTAAATATGACCCGTGTGGGTCGGGGTTTCCCATCCTCCCGCTCGTGCCTCTTCTTCTTCGTCTTCTTCCTGTCGTCGCCCCAGCGTCCTCGAGCTCTGCTCCGGCGCCGTCCGTATGTCGTCCCCAACTTGGCCGCTGCATCACCCTGAACGTACCAGAGATTCGTCCGCCTCCGCCGCGCCATCTCCGGTGAGTTCTCCTGTCCCATAGATAGCCGCCGCCGTAGTAGGGTTTTCATCGGGGGCTCCATCGCCGCCGTTCGGGCTCCGGCACCGCCATCACGAGTGTATCTCGACCCCGCTAATACCTTTAGAACGTGCTCTTGCTCCGCCGCTGCGCGCGGGCCGATCGCATGTAATGCGCGGACCATGATCGCTGCAGTTCGTTTCCCTTTTTTTTCCGCTGTTCATCGCTAGGTTAGGTTAAAATTTATTTTCTCCGCTTTTTTAGATCCGTAGACATAGTAACATTTTGCGGAATCTGTTTTTAGGACTTAGCCAATTTTCAATCTTCCTTTCCTCTGTTGAGCCGCTAAGCCTCTTCGGCTCTCATCAGCCGGGTCTTCCACTTTATCCGTAGAGCCCTTAAACCTTTAAGTCGTCAAAAATATTTGCTTGCGTTTTGACTCATCGCGCCTTTTATCTGGCACAACATTTAAGCCGCCAATATGTCTCGTGCGTCCAACTCATGCAACTGGGTTGGGTCGTGCATCACAGAGGATTTTTTGTCGAATTTTGTTCACGCGGGTACTCTTCCTCCCAAGGAAGTCATTAGCTGGCGGGTCCCGGGTGATGAGACGCGGCCCAATCCTCAAGAAGGTGAAGTGGTGGTTTTTTCTGACCATATTGAACGAGGGTTCGTGCCTCCCGGCTCAAAATTCTTTCGGGACGTCCTTCACTGTTATAAGCTTCACCCACAAGACTTGGCCCCCAACTCTGTCTCAAACATATGCAACTTCCAAGTGCTCTGTGAAGCTTACCTCCAAGTCAGGCTGTCTGTGGGGTTCTTTCGGGAGTTCTTTTATGCTAACCGGCAAACTGAAGTAAAAGCCGGTCCGAGCCTAGAGCTTGGAGGTATATCCATTCAACGGCGTAGAGATATCATCTTTCTAGCCACGCAGATGCCGAGTCACCCCAAGGACTGGAACAAGACCTGGTTCTATTGCAAGGACACCTCTCCTGAGAACGAGCGTCCTTTGTCGGGTTATCGTCATTCCCGGCTCACAACAACATCAGAGCTTCCTGGCCGGCTATCGGCTTCAGAACGCGCAAGATATGAGCCGGCCCATGCCAAAATCAAGGCTCTCATGGCCAACGTCTTAATCGGGCTGGACCTGATCCGCTGCTGGATTTCATGGCGGATTATGCCTTTAAGCCATAGAAGCCAACTAATGTGCGAGTATAGAGGCAAGTATGATAGCTCATTATGCTTCAGCCGATCCACATTGACAGAGAATGACATTACCCTCGCCATCCGGAGCCTTGTCCATGAAGCTTCTGGATCATACAGCAAAATCGGCCTGGCGCCTTTTAGTGCCAACAATCCAGCTCCCGATGTAAGTTTAATCTCCTTCCATCCGTCTCTTAGGTGTTGTTTCCACTTTTGTTGATTTGGTATTCACTCTCCGGGTCATTCTTATAGGCCGACTCAGACTTCTGGAAGAAGGAATATATTGCCCCTCCAAAGAAATCCAGGAAGAAGGTCACAACTAAAAAGGCTAAAAAATATGCCCCGCAGGATAACTTGTTTGACCCGCCACCATCATCCATCTCAGAGGTAAAGTTTTAACTGTCTTGCTTGATATTTTACCTTCCTGCTTTATTAATACTTACTTTACTCGCAGGATGAAGTGCAAACCAGCCGTGCCAATGCTCCTGAGGTAAATTACTTTTCTTCCGGCTCAGAATGTTTCGTCCCCTGAAAGCCGCGGCGGGTTATCAAAAAAGTTCCTCTTTCTCACCCTCTTGCTTATCTGGCTCCCGATTTTCTCTTAAAAAAGCAACAGCAAGTCGAGCGTCGACAGACTCGAAGCACCGGCTCTACTGAGCTCATGTCCGGGCTACCGAACTCTCTGGCTCCAAAGAAACGCCCCACCGAGGTTTAAATCTCTTCTTTTCCTTTGTCTTTCCTTTGTAAACTTGATACTCTCTTCACCTTTCTGTTTTATTCTTTGTAGAAATCTCCTTCCTCCGACGACTCTTCGGAGTCAATTATACCATCGCCCAAGATTAATCCGCTGTAAGCATTCATTACTATGATATCTGGATATCCGGCTGTTAATATGATAGCAACATTTTCAACTGTTGATCCTTCTTTTTTGCAGTGCTCAAGCTAAACGTCGCAAGACCAACAAGCCCTCCTCCGGCCCAGTTATCGAAGAGCCAGAGCCCGAACAACCGGAGGAGACTCAACCAGAAGAAAACCCGCCGGCTGCCTCCACGGAGCCGGCCACTGAAGATGTCATCATGGAGAGCCCTCTAAGGGCTCCTTCAAAGCCGACGACTCCTGCCAAGACCCCTGACACTCTAGATGTTGTTATCATCGGGTCTGATCATCAAACGCCTCCGGCTCATGTGTTGACCAAACATACAGAGCCGGCTGAAGCCTCGAAGAAACTGAACTTTGACTCTTCGTGCGAGAAGATGACAGTGGAAGAGCTACACGTCAGGTATATAAACCGGGTTACCACCAGCCGGGATCTGGAACTTCGGTTGATCTCTTCCATGAAGACAAAATATGAGGTACTTTTCCTTCTTACTATATCTTTACTTAGCCCCCAAGAGCAGGCTTAATGTACTGAATCGTTGAGCCGGGTCTTTCTGTGACCTCTGCAGATATTGTCATGTCAAATTCCCTTAAAATTGCTTTAGCTTTGTACTGTAAATAAAGTGAACTGCCAATCATAGCCCCCAAGGCCGTCTCAAATTATATTTGAGCCAGGCCTTTAATGTAGACAGCTTGAAGATCTAATCGTAGCCCCCAAGGGCCGGCTCAAACTTGATCAAGTTGAGTCGGTGCTTCCATTATTAGTACATTGAAGAGCAATAGTGTAGCCCCCAAGTTCCGGATTAGATTCGAAGGAGATGAACCGGAATTATATTGCATACTGAAAGATCAAATATACATTAGCCCCCAAGTGTCAAATATATTGCTTGCAATCTGTTTGAGACATGTATTTGCTTTTAACACTCGTCCTGCATTTTGTAGGCTTATCCTGAATTTTGATGTATTATAGGAAGCTTTGAATGAAGCCGGGTCTTAGTTGACGGATCTGAGGGCCAACCCGGCGGCTCAGCAAGAAGCCTGACGCATTGCTGACGAAAAGTGGCGGCTTCTCTCTGAGGAGCTGGCCAATGTCACTACTGAGCTTACCTCTTTCAAAGAGACAGCTGAATCTGAAAAGGCCGCTCTGAAAAAACGGGCGGATGACGCCGAGTAGCGGCTTACAGCTGTGGTGGAGGAACTTCAAGTCCTGAAGCAACACATCGCGAAGATGTCAGCCACCCTATTTGGTAAGTTCCTGTTGTAGTTTGTACTGTTTAACATTGCTAGTGAAAGACTGGCGACTCATTAACTTTATCTGACTTATCCAGGTCCCAGGAGCCGGCAGTTGGCTTCTGATAGCCTTCTGCCACTCAAGGCCATTTACAGTTTGGCGGAACAGTTATACTGGGACGCCATCTTCACGATCAAGAGCGTGCAATATAAGGAGAAGAGCCCCACTGCTCTGAAAGGGGTCCTGGAACTCTTCTCCACAATGCCCAAGCAGATAGAAGAGCTAAAGAAGTCCGCCTTCCGCCAAGGAGCCGTCGCTGGATTGAGCCGGGCTCTGGCCTTCGCCCCCGAGCTAGCGCCGACTGAAATGATGGATGGTTACCCGTCTAAAAGAGATGACGGCTGAGAATTCACCGAAGAAGATTACACCCGGTGTGTCAAAGAGTCGCGCTATCTGGCCTCTATTCTGGCGGATGAAGCTGACTTGAGCACCTATCAGGCGGCTTAGACCCAGAGGAGAAGAGAATCCGCGGGCCTCTCTATGAATGGAAAGATCTGACACCCGCCCGCAGTAAGGATCTCTTTCCTTGTGAGCTTGACGCGTCTCCGTTCCTTGAAGGGTCTTTTGCTGCTCTGGCTGACTGTAATTGGGACTTGGCAATCTCCAGATAAAGCCAGCAGAAGACCCGGAGCAGTCTGAGCCGGCCAATAACTGAATTTTATTCTTTTACCTTTCTGAGCACAGACTCATGTAATGACCCGCTGTGGGCGGTTGACAATGCTTTTGCTCCTTCTGAGAGTAGTTTTTGTAATAGAGTAAACATGACTCTGCCGCTTGGCGACTGTATATATTTGCACTTCTCTGTGTGCACTTTCCTTCTCTCTGTGTTTCAATTTAATGTGTTGCGGGCTCTTCATGGATATACCTTGAGATTTTCTGATGAGGGGTGTCTGTCTTTGAAGACGCCATTCCTTTCTCTAGAATATTACAGCCGGATAATCTCTTTGAAACCTTGAATTTTGTCGACCGGAGCAACATGGCTCCGGCTCTTGTCGGACGAAGTCATTAAGGAGCCGGTTGTCTTTAGGATAATCTAAGCTATACCTGATGGTAAGAAGCCTCTATCGACAACTGCGACTATTGATGAACCGGAACTTTTGAGGAGAATTGCGGTTGTGTAGCCCCCAAGTGCCGGGTAGTTCTGCCTGCATCAACCTGGGACTTATAATTGCCTTGCTCTGACCCGGCTTGATAAGCCGGCATGATACAATACGTGATGATGATCTTTCCTCAAAAAAAACTCATATGACGACTCTTCTGCATGGATTCGAACGGTTAAACTCATACCAGTTCAGGGTCTCTGTCGAGATTGGCTATCAATTATGTGAACCGGCTCAGGGTCTCTAGGCGAGATTGACTGGTAAGAGTATAGTGAACGCCGGCTGTCGATGGGAGATGTAAGCTATACCCCAAGGCAAGAAGCCTCCATCGACAACCGTGGCTAATAATTAGCCTGAGACGGCATAAAGCCGGTTGTTTGAAAGGAGAAGTAAGCTATACCCGAAGGCAAGAAGCCTCTTTGAACAGCTACATTTGATAAGCAACTGAATTTTGGCGTAAACTCCGATTGTTAGGGTGAGATAAGCGAACCCGTTGGTAATAAGCCCCCTTCGACAACCACGGTTAATAAGTAACCGGAAGTGGCATAAAGCCGACCATTAGGGTGAGATAAGCGATACCCGTCGGTAAGAAGCCCCCTTCGATGGCCGCAGTTGATAAGAAACTGGAATTTGGTGTACACGCTGTTGTCTTAGGGTCCTGTAAGCTATACCAAAGGTAAGAAGCCTCCATCAACAACAACGCTTAATGTAACCTAACTAGGCATAAAGCCAACTGTGCAAGGGAGAAGTGAGCTATACCCGGAGGCAAGAAGCCTCCTTGCAACAGTTTAATGATAGCTGGTTGTGCAAAGGAGAAGTAAGCTATACCTGAAAGCAAGAAGCCTCTTTGCAACAGTGCTTAATTGGGCATATCGTCGGCTATGCAAGGGAGAAGTAAGCTATACCCGAAGGCAAGAAGCCTCCCTGCCACAGCGCTTGATAGGGCATAAAGCCAGATGATAGACCAGCCGTTTTGACGGCGAACAAACCACTTCAACTCAAATTTTTGAGCCGGAAAATTTTATCTTGATTGTACAAAGGTATACATAAGAGCAGAGGCCCCAGTCTTTTGCGGGGATGCTAGCTTTTACTCATGTAAGCATGATATATGTTAGCGACTTCCAACGCCTGCTAAGTAAAGTATGGTCGTAGATGTGCGATATTCCATGGCCTCAACGTCTCTTGACCCGCGGTTTCCGACTCATCTCTGACATCAATGAGATAATATGACCCATTGTTAAGGTTCTTGCTGATCACAAAAGGCCCCTCCCATGGTGGAGATAACTTATGCATTCCAGATTGGTCTTGAATCAACCGGAGCACCAGGTCACCTTCCTGGAATGTCCGGGTCTTTACCCTGGGGCTATGATAGCGTCGCAGGTCTTGTTGATAAATTGCCGACCTGGCTGCTGCTAACTCTCGTGCTTCATCCAAGGCGTCCAACGCATCTTGGCATGCTACCTCATTGTCCGTCTCAACATAAGCCGCCACCCTTGGTGAGTCGTGCTGGATATCGCTGGGTAGAACCGCCTTAGCACCATACACCATGAAGAAAGGTGTGGAACCTGTAGACCTGTTAGGGGTAGTTCTGATGCTCCATAAGACGGAGGGCAACTCCTCAACCCAACATCCGGGTGTCCGCTTCAAAGGGAGCATGAGTTGTGGTTTGACTCCTCTTAAGATTTCCTGATTGGCTCGTTCTGCCTGACCATTAGACTGTGGATGTGCCACGGCTGAAACGTCAAGCCGGATATGCTCCTTCTCACAGAACGCTTTCATAGCTCCTTTGGATAGATTTGTTCCATTGTCCGTAATGATACTGTGCGGGTAACCAATGCGATAGATCAGCTTCTTAATAAATTGAACCGCTGTAGCCGCGTCACATTTGCTGACCGGCTCTGCCTCTACCCACTTAGTAAATTTATCAACTGCCACCAAAAGGTGCATTTTCTTATCCTTGGATCGCTTGAAAGGTCCTACCATATCGAGCCCCCAGACCGCAAACGGCCAAGTGATTGGTATCATCCTCAACTCTTGATCCGGAACGTGAGCACGCCGGCCGAACTTCTGACAGCCGTCACACTTACGGACTAAGTCTTCTGCATCTTTGTGAGCCGTCAACCAGAAAAACCCATGTCGAAAAGCTTTGGCCACTAAAGATTTTGACCCGGCGTGATGTCCACAGTCGCCAGCATGAATTTCACTCAATATTTGCCGGCCCTCCTCTGGTGAGACGCAGCGCTGAAAGACACCCGTCATACTACACTTATGTAACTCGCCGTTGATAATCGTCATAGACTTAGAATGCCGAGTGATCTTCCTGGCCAGATCCTCCTCTTGAGGTAACTCGCCGCATGTTAGATACGCCAAATAAGGAATAGTCCAGTCTGGGGTAGCATGCAGAGCCACCACCAATTCCTCCTCCGGGTCAGGAATAGCCAGATCCTCCTAAGAAGGTATCTTGATAGTCGGATGATGCAATACATCCAGAAAAACATTAGGTGGTACCGGCTTTCGTTGAGAGCCTAACCGTGACAAAGCATCAGCCACCTCATTCCTGCGACGATCAATGTGATCCACCTGGTACCCCTTGAAGTGACCGACAATGATATCAACCGCCTAGCAATAAGCCGCCATCCGTGGATCCTTGGAGTCCCAAGTGCCTGAAACTTGCTGAGCCACCAGATCTGAGTCGCCTAAACACCTGACCCGGCTTAAATTCATTTCTTTAGTGACTCTAAGACCATGGAGCAGTGCTTCATACTCAGCTGCATTATTAGTACAAGGGAACATTCAACGGAGCACATAACAAAACTTGTCACCCTTGGGGGAGGTGAGAACAACTCCTGCACTGGACCCCTCTAGCTGCTTGGATCCATCAAAGTGTATAGTCCAATACGTGTTATCCGGCTTCTCTTCGGGGGCTTGACATTCAGTCCAATCATTTATGAAATCCACCAAAGCTTGAGACTTAATTGCTGTACGAGGAACATACTTGATGCTAAGAGGACTCAGCTCTAAGGCCTACTTGGCAGTCCTCCCTGTAGCTTCTCTTTTTTGAATGATATCCCCCAACAGGACAGAACTGACCACTGTTATTTGGTGCCCCAAAAAGTAATGTTTTAACTTGCGATTGACCATGAAAACTCAGTATATAACTTCTGCCAATGCGGATACCTCTGCTTAGACTTTGCCAAAACTTCACCAATGTAATAAACCGACCTTTGCACAGGATACTCCTTCCCTGCCTCCTTGCGCTCAACCACAATTGCTACAATGACCGCTCTGTTATTAGCCGCCACATAAAGGAGCAATGGCTCTTTCTCAACCGGAGCAGCTAACACTGGTAGCTCAGTCAACTGCTTTTTAAGAGCTTCAAGTGCTCCGGCCGCTGCTGCGCTCCACTTAAACTTGTCTGTCTTCTTCATCATCTGGTATAAGGGAATGGCTTTCTCCCCAAGCCGGCTTATGAAGCGGCTCAACGCAACAATCCGTCCTGCAAGGCGCTGAACGTCATTAATGCATGTCGGCTCCCCCAAAGAAGTGATAGCCTTAATCTTATCCGGGTTAGCCTTGATGCCCCGCTCAAAGACCAAGAAACCCAAAAGCTTTCCTGCTGGAACACCAAAGACACACTTCGTCGGGTTAAGCATCATCTTGTAGACCCGGAGATTGTCAAAGGTTTCTTTCAAATCCTCTAAAAGAGTTTCCTTCTTTCTGGATTTAACCACGATGTCGTCTACATAAGCATGAACATTTCGGCCAATCTGACTGTGGAGGCAATTCTGCACACAACGTTGGTAAGTCGCCTGAGCACTCTTGAGCCCGAAAGGCATGAAGACATAGCAGAACGCCCCAAAAGGTGTAATAAACGCCGTCTTCTCCTGATCTTTCGTTGCCATCTTAATCTGATGATATCCTGAATATGCATCCAGGAAGCATAAACTTTCACATCCGGCTGTTGCATCAATAATTTGATCGATACGAGGGAGTGCAAAAGGGTCAGCCGGGCAAGCCTTGTTAAGGTCCATGTAATCTATGCACATACACCACGTGTCGTTCTTTTTTAGCACTAGAACCAGGTTAGCCAACCACTCCGGGTGAAAAACTTCCACTATAAAGCCTGCGGCCATGAGCCGGGTAACTTCCTCCCCAATAGCTTTACGTCTCTCTTTGTTGAACCGTCGTAGAAACTGTTTGATCGTCTTAAACTTTGGATCCACATTAAGATTGTGCTCAGCAAACTCTCTCGGTACACCCGGCATGTCAGAAGGCTTCCATGCAAAGATGTCCCGATTCTCATGGATGAATTCGATGAGCGCGCTTTCCTATTTGGGATCCATGTGAGCCCCAATGATGAACTGCTTGGATGAGTCGCTCGGATTGAAATCTACTGCCTTGGTACCATCCGCTGAAAACTTGAGTGGCGGCTCAACTTCTGTCGTAGGCTTCTTTAGCGGGGTCATATCCTCCGGATCAACGTTCTCTTTGTAAAATTTCAGCTCCTCCTGGGCACAACTAGACTCTGCATAAGCCGCATCTCCTTCCTCACACTCAAGAGCCGTTTTCCTGTTACCGTGAACGGTAATTGTGCCATTTAAGACGAGCATTTTGAGTTGAAAATAAACATAGCAAGGCCTAGCCATAAATTTAGCATAAACCGGCCTCCCAAATAGCGCATTATAGGGACTTTCGATTTTGACCACCTTGAACCACAAGGACTCCACCCTGTAATTATGCTCATCGCCAAAAGCTACTTCCAATGAGATCCGACCCACCAGGTATGCTGATTTACCCGGGACCACACCATGAAAGATGGTGGAGGAAGGTTTAAGATCCTTGTCAAGCAAGTTCATCCGCTAGAAAGTGTCATAGTAAAGGATGTTGATGCTGCTACCTCCGTCCATAAGCACTTTATTCACCATATAGCCATTCACCTGAGGGGCCACAACTAGAGCCAGCCGGCCTGGGTCATCTACCCGTGGCGGGTGATCCTCCCAGCTCCACATTATGTCATATTCAGACCACGGCAAATATCGCGGGAGAGCCGGAGCAAGCGCATTAACCGCTCGCCTCCGCAACTTCTCGTCTCGTTTATTGTGACCGATCGTGAATATGCGATACTGTCCAGAGCTGAGCTGCTTCGGGTTACTCTGAAACCCGGACTGATTGCGCTGCTGCTAATTGTTGTTATTACCGTTGTTGCCAGGATGCTGTTGGTGCCCCCCTTGGTTATTCTGACCCCCATGCCCGTTTCCTGAACCGCCGGTGCCGAATCCAGCACCTGACCCGCCGTGCCCTGAGCTGCCAGGCAGGCAACCGCCTTGGTTATTAGGCGGTTGGGAATGCTAGTTTTTGAATCTCTACATGATAAAGCAATCATCCTACGCATGCAACGCCGGCTTGTCAGGCATGCTGTGCTCCGGACAAGGCTTCCTAAGCGCCTCCTCTAAATTAAAAGGTCCCCTGTTCCTTGGCCTGAATTTTCCACCCCCCTTGGGATGGTTCTGTCCTGTGTTGGTATTTGCCACTAGCTCGGATCCGCTATCAATGCTCTTCCGTTTGTTCTGATTCCCATTGTTCACAAAACCTTTTCCTTGATTGTTTTTCTTCCCTTGATTGGCTTTCTCATCATCCGAGATTGGATCCTTGGTGTTATCTGAGTCGACATACTTTATCAAGGCCGTCATGAGCTCTCCCATATCCTGACACGTGCGCTTGAGCCGACCGAGCTTCTGCTTTAACAGAACGAAATGACAGTTCTTCTCTAAAATGAGAACCGCTTGAGCCGTTGTGATCTACTCTGAAGAGTGAATAATGGTCGACACCCGCCGGACCTAATGATGGGCAGACTCATTCTCCTGTTGAACACAGTGGTCCAAATCGACAATAGTCATAGGCTGCTTACAGGTCCCCTGGAAATTATTAATAAACTTCGCTTTCAGCTCCGCCCATGAGCTTATCGTGTTAGGCGGCAGACCTTTCAGCCATGTACGGGCCGGACCCTCAAGCATCATGATGAAATATTTTGCGCATACCGCCTCACTGACATCCAGCATCTCCATGGCCAGTTCATAACTTTCAACCCACGCCTCAGGGGGTAGATCAGCTATGTAATTCGAAACCTTTCGAGGCCCCTTAAAGTCTTTCGGTAGCCGTTCACTTCTCAGAGCCGGAGTTAAACATGGCACCCCTACGGCTGTGGTACTAACTACTCCCATTGACACGGAAAGAGCCGGCTTTGGACGGGTTGCCGCTATCTCCGCCTCTCGCCTGTCTCTCGCCTGGTCCATGAGGGCTTGTGCATCTAGAGCCGCCCTATTATCCTCCGGTGGTCCGTGACGTGGGTGACTGCTGGAACACGCCGGCGACTCGTAGCGCCGGCTGAAACTTCGACTGGGGAGGGGGTGGAGTGAACCCGGATCCGGCTGTGAGCATACTTCTCTTGCTGGGCCATGGCCGTCTGTAAATATCCAATGTTGTTCCGCACATCCTTCGCAAAGGGTGCCTCATCTGGGATGGGAATCATTTCAAGCCGGGCGGCCGCTGCCACCATGTTCTTGGCCGGGTTAGAGTAATGACCCGCCGGTGTTGGAAAAGCCCTAGGTGAGAATTGGTTATGCTGGGGCGGATGAGTCGCCGGGCGCTCCATCGGGCGGCTCTCCGGTGCGCCCGTAACCCGCCCCGCACCAGGGGTGTTAAAAAGGTTCCTCGCTTCGTAACGTTTTGGTAGACGGGATTGATGCCTCCTTCGGTGCATCGCGGCCGCTGACCTCTGCTCCAGCTCCAGTCGGAAAGCATCTGCCTTGATACACTCTGCTTCTTCCTCCATCTGGGTCTTTAGCTCGGCCATCCTTTGTCGTTCCTTCGCCATCCGGCCCTTGATCCGTGCCACCTCTAGATTTCTGGCTGCTTGATTATCTGGTGTTACCTCTGTGGCCATGAGAGCTGTGAGTTCCTCCATCAATTCCACTAGAACCTGAGCCGACGGTGGCGGGCTATCACCCGCTGCGGTGGCTCCCGCAGCTGTGTCACCGGCGGCTGAAGCCGACCCTGCCATGAACACCGTCGCATGAACCGGGGGGCTCGGAGCATCCATCTCACCACCCTCTATCTCAAAATAGTTGTTGTAGTAGGCCCCAAGGCCACCGTTGCTAAGCCGATATACTGATTCTGTCTCCCCACTGGAGGACTCATCTTCCGAGCAAACGAGAGTTCCCTGTGACCCGGGCGCTTCCAGGTCCACGCCTTGAGTGAAGCCCACGAGAACGTGCTTTTGACCCGGACGGGCACGGGCAGGCTTCATAACACGCGTAGATTGGAGACGCCGAGCCGGCTCGATGATGTTGGTGCAAACGTCCGGCCCGGGTGCAGATCCATGAACCTTTCCGATGAAAACCTGGATCCCGTCGAACGGAACCTGGAATCCATACTCCACAGAGCCAGCATCATGCCCCTAGCCGGCGTCGTCTATGTAGAGCCGGCCACGGCGAATCTTGCTCATCCTTCCAACCACGTATCCTTCGAGGCCTGGGAGAGAGCCCTTTGAGAACTCAACACCACCAAGCGCTAGCCCCACGGTGGGCGTCAACTGTCGTGGTTTTATCACGGCAGATGCCCGGGTGAATGGACTTAGGTTCAAGGCCATCGCTAACGGGGTGGACTCAAAGGGGTTAGTCGGGACGAAAGACACGGATTTACCCAGGTTCGGCCCCTCGAATCGAGGTAATAGCCTACGTCCTGCTTGTGTTTGTATTGCTTGCGTATCGATTACAAGGAGCTAAAAGTTTGACCTAGTTCTTGATTGCCCCCTCTCTAAATCGCCCCGGGTCTGCCTTTATATAAGAGGTCAGGGCCACCGGTTCGTTATAATTGCTAACCGAGTCTCTTTCTATCTTCTTGTCCAAGCCGTCTGCGAGTCGGCTTGCACGCCCGGGTCTTCTCCGTCCGGGCCGTTGTACGGCCCACACCTTGAGCCGCCTATCTCCCTGGGCCACCAGTCTTACGGCTCACCTTTGGGCCGGCTCACGAGCCAGCAACATGACCCGGAGCCTCCGGGGCGGGTCATATCCCCAACACATTGTACATTGCAACATCACTGTTTTAACATTCCAAGCTTGATTTGATGAGGTACTTAAGCAACTTGCATTGTTTGCTTGTATCAATCTTTTTTGGGTCAACCTCAAATGATGGTGGCTGCTGATTCGGATGATGTTTTCCCTTCATTTTCTGATGATCTCTTGTTTAATTTGGTCGCTTCTAGATATTTCGTCGAGTCCTTTCTCGAAAGCTTGCCCAATACTCGTTTGAGGATAATGTAAACGCAGAATCTGCTCTTGCTCCAGCTCTTAAAGCAGTATTCATGGTTATGGCAAGATCCTTGATGATTTATCATCGACATACGTGTTGGTTGTTCTTGTGTGCCTTGTGTTTCATGATTTAATCTCTGGAGAATTATGTCATGCCTGCTGTAGGATCAAAAATTGGGGAAAGTTGTTTGTCTTCCAGGGTACATTGACGGCTCTTGGTATTGGATGTTTGAGACTTTAAGGAGTTGATGCCGTGCATATGAAAATATCTAGCTCTGAAATATATTTACAGTGGTATGCTGTATTTCCTTGCTAGTGAACTGATTAAGTTCCTTTTAACCAGTGCCACTTGTAGACTTGTTAGTTCCAAACTACTTAAATCAAGTATGAAAGAATACAAACAACTACAGCTCCGTTTGTTTGCGATGGAAATAACCACTGTACAACCACTGTACGAACAAGTTACTCTGCTTGATTAGTTCGGTTGGCCTTTAATAATTGCTGTGTTGAAACCGTGCAGCCACAATCAGGCATGTCACTAAGTGAAATAAATACGTAATCTCTAGCTCATGTTATTTGATATGAAGTTTTAACCTTCAGTTTGGGCATATTTTGTATTAAAAACGAAAATAATCAGTATAAGAAGTCAGAACTGATTGGTCTGCTTAGTTCGTTTGGTAGGGCCTTAACCCTCAACTATTTGTCGTGATTCAAAATTAAGTTACTTGTATAGTTTCTAGAGTTGGGAGACATAGTATAGGCATTCTTTGAAATTGAACTGATCTATTGGTACATTAGAAGTTAACATTTTGTTTAATCTACAAACGCAAGCAACACACATGCCGACCTCGAGGCCGCGCCCCAGATGAGCCGCCTGCTTCGTCACCCGAGCAACCGAAGCCAACACACAAAAACCATCTCCAAAGCCGCCGTTCCTACATCCACGCCGACCGCAAGCCGCACACCAGGCTAGCCATCAAAACTGCCACCCAAGCAACCAGTGTCGACACCGTTTCATGAAAGCAAGATCCGGAGCCGCAGCTCTGACTTTCATACCGACCCGAGGCAGCGCACCACTCGAGCCGGTGGCATGACCATGGCGTCTGCATGCACTCTGACATAGCACCATCACATGGCAGTGGCTTCTCTGGTAAGGCCATGGCCTCCTAAGGCAAGGCCTCCAAGGAAGACGTGATGAGGACCCCACCATCGCCCGTTCTGGCAGAAACCGGGAACTCAAACTTTTGCTCGGAGGAACCATCGCTGGTGAAGGAAGGAGATGAGCCGGAGCACCCAAGATGACGTCTCCAAGGAGGAAAACGATGCACGTGGGTGCCATCGCCGTCGGCTCCAACCAAGGTGGAGTTGGGCTTTCACCCGAGGCTTCGACACTCCCACCTCCGCCGCCATCCAAGCCACAAGCCCGCGTGATGCGCTGCAGCCGACGCGCCGCCAGCCTCGCCCGTAGCCACCGCTCACGTTCACCGCCCCCCTTTTTGAGCAGCCGCCCGTCAGCCACCGGCCTCGCAGCTCCGAGCGCCACCTGCAACTGAACCCGGCGCCTGCCGGCCCCTGCAGCCGAGCCCCCGTCACTGGAGCCGACAACCACCCACGGCCGAGCACGGACACCGCCGTCTCGACCAGCACCCAAGCCGCCAGCACCACCTCAAGAGGCGCCCCGGCAAGCCTGTCCCGGGGCTGCCGCCCCGGCCACCTCGCGCTAGGCTGCCACCACGCCGGCCAGATGCAGCTCCCCGTGCTAGGCCGCTGCCCACGCCGGCCAGATGCAGCTCTCCACGCCCAGCAGATGCAGCTCCTCCATGCCGCCTCGCTGCCGCCCGCGCCGGCCAGATGCAGCTCCCCGTGCCCAGTAGATGCAGCTCCTCCGCTCCGCCTCGCCGCCGCCCTCGCCGGCCAGATGCAGCTCCCCGCGCCCAGCAGATGCAGCTGCTCCGTGCCGCCTTGCCGTTGCCACACTTCTGCCAGCCTCGACCGCAAACCCGAGCCCTTCCACTATCGACGCACGCAGTCCCTGAAGTACATCTTGCTGCCGGCACACTAGGCGACCAGATTCGCCACCGCCGTATCGAGAAACGGCCCCACCGCCGCCGATGTTGTCCGGACTTTGCCCGACGACGGCCTCCGGCGGCGGTGAGGGGAGAGGAGGAGGAGGGAGGACCCTAGCCGGCTGGAGTTTGGGGCGCTCCGGTGCGGCTGGAAGCCGCCGCACGGGAGCGGGGTCCTTGCTTGCTTTCTTTAGAGCCCATCATTCTTTGGGAAGTCATGCCTCTCACTCATGTTCAATTCGAATGAAATTCAAGTCTCATCACTCGCTGGCCGTACGCCATCCATGTCGCGTGCTCCATCACCATCTTTGCTTCTTGCTCTCCCTGTACCCTTATCGCCTCCTCTACCTGCATTGCATCCTTGCCTCAGCTTCCCATGTTTCCATCGCAGCTCTGTCGGCCTCGTCCTCCCTATGTTTATTAATCTCCTTCTTTCATCCCATAAACCATTTCTTTGCATGCTCATTCAAGACACTTTCGTCCGTCAACATGACCTTCGTATTCTCCGCGTCTCAACCAAGTTGCAACCTCCCCTTATCAAACTCCATCTCTCCAAATGTCCGAGCCTTCTCGAGCTCCCGTTTTATAGCCGTCTCTTTCTTCTTCAAATCGATTCTCTCCCTCATAATTAGCAATTTCTTGACCACCCTATCCCCGTGCCAAGCCGTCCTCTACTTTTACACAATGCAACATGACCTTGTACCTCTCCTCTTTCTTGTTCTCCCTTACGTAGAAAATGCTCATCCATGTGGAGGGCATTCTTGTCGCCGCGGCGTCGTGGGAGGCCCTCACCTTGAGATCCATCATTCTTCCTCTTGCCGGCCTTGATATCTTCCACAAGTTGTGTTCACTTTCATTTTCCATTCAATAACATCCAATAATGATTTATTCTCCATTTCTTGATACACAGTGGTTGCTACCAGCCTCTAAAAAAACTAACAAGTAGAATGATGAAAACAAATTACGTGTGTTGCCACTCCCATCCCACTTTCAGGGCGGTCCGCTTGTGCTTAGTAGTCAATGTATTTTTTCTCTTTTCCTTGAATGATCCTCCATTGATGATGAAGAGATGTCATATTGTGGGTGGTCACCCTAAAATGTGGCTCCACATAATGTTTGTGTTCATGATAGTGCTGTTGGATCTTCTCCAAATACTTGTTACCCTTTTGCTCCGGACATATGGGGTCCAAGGTTGTGGCAAACTAAGATTTAACCAACAAGATATCCTTAAATTTGTGAATGTCGGATCTCTTACCTTGGTCACCTTTCCCTTGTTTTTCTTGTTCGGATTGGGGTTTGACATTCCGCCAACTTCAAATGTAGGACCATTTGGATCCCCGAACACATAATCCATTTGGATTGGATCTTGATTATCATTGATCATGCCCGACAATATGTTTTCCTAAAATTATTATGATTTTAAATAAACAAAGGTGTACACAACTTACCACAATGATATATGCAAAGCAATAATCATAATTGAGCAAAAAAGTATACAATCCCGATCTGTTATTTCATGAAACATGGAGTGGCCAGAATAGGTGCCGCTGCTGCCCATGCTTGTCGGCGGAAAACACTTCAGAATGTCCTCCCAAGACTAAAAAAACATCCGTGATGATACACGTTTGTTACCGTAGGTCAGGTATGTACATTCGTGACAATTTTATGACAGAATCAAGATTGTCATACATGTGTTGTCGTGAAAGTGTTCCAAGACAATAATCCATGACGATAAATGATGCATCATGGAAGTGCTTTCATCAATGTAACTGACATGTGGCACCAACCTTAACGGGTCGACATTAAGCTATCGAGTGCGTCTTTTCGATCCGATAACCGTTAACAATCATGTCCATTGAGAATTTTTGCACATGTGTCATCCATTAAAAGAACCATGCCCATATCAATTTGTCATTTGCCAAAAGAACCATGCACCAACTTCTCGTTGCGACAGGTGTCATCCATTAAAAGGATGATGCAAGCCAATGAAAGACGACATGTGGTAAGGCCTAATACCGGCATGTTAAGTTAAGAATGTCGTCTCACTCGAAGGCCCACAAGATTACAACAAATGTTAGCAGGCTGACCTACTTATGGCTTGCTTGCACATGGCTCATCGCCCTTTGATACTTGTGATTTGCGATAGGTTTTTCCGTGAAGAGGAACGGGTGATGCAGCACAATATGGATAAGTATTTCCCTCGGGTGGGAACCAACTTTTTATCGAACCAATAGGAGGATCACGCAACTTCCCGTCTTCAACGCCTTCACGCAAAAGAGAAAACACATGCACCCAACGCGGGCAATAGGGTTGTCAATCCCCTTGAACTCATTATTTATAAGATTAAAATTTATAGATAGTGTTGTTTGATAATTGCAGCAAATAAATAAATAAAACCTAATCAATAACAGCAAGAAAATGATAGCGTTCGTAAATATATGATTTTATAGACCCATGGGCCATAATGTTCACTAGAGGCTTCTTCGTCAAACAAGGCCTACGGTGGGTAAACAAATTACTGTCGGGCAATTGACAAAAAACCGAATAGTCATGTAATATTTATTCACGGTAATAATCATGTGTATATAAGCATCACGTCCATAAGCAAGTAGAACGACTCCTTCCTACGTCTAATAGTATTACTCCACCCACCTTGAATCTAGAGAATCAAGTAAAAAGATAATAATGCTTTGATAACAATGACATGATGTAGACAAGGTAAACCCGACACATTCAAGGTGGATCAACCCCATCGTTTTATCCTTAGTGGAAACAATACAAAGACGTGTCTTCTCCCCTACTTTGTCAGTGTGATACAGAGCTTCGACAGATTGAACCCACTACAACACACCACATCCACCAATGAAATACCAAGCTAGTTGGCCAAACTAAACGACAGATCGGAAACAAATACGAAGCTATAATGATCATGCAAATAAGAGCTCAGAGAAGAACCTAATAATTGATCATAAATAATCTGAACATTAACCCATAATTCATCGGATCCTAACAATCCCACGGCAAAGATTGAATACATATGATAGATCACCGCGTGATATGGCAAAGAAGAACATAGAGAGATATAGCCATCTAGATACTAACTACGGGCCCGTAGGTCTGTGGTAAACTACTCACACATCACCATGGGAGCAGCAAGGATGATTGATACATCTCCAACGTATCGATAATTTATGAAGTATTCATATCATATTCACCTATGTTTACAATACTTTTATATGGTTTTGATGCACTTGATATGATTTATTTAGAACTAACCCGGACTGACGCTATTTTCAGCGGAATTACCGTGGTGTTATTTTTATGCAGAAAATAGAAGTTCTCAGAATCGCCCTAAACTTTTGGTGATTTTTTATGGACCAAATAAGCAATATTGGAGCGAATAACCACCAGAGAAGATCCATGAGTTGGGCACAATCCACCTGGGCATGCCAGGCCCCTCTCATGCGCGTAGGTGTCTCGTGCTCCACTCGTGGCCCATCTTGGCATGAAATCGACGCCCAAAAATCCTATATATGTACACCACCAGAAAAAACCCTAGACTCCCGATCCGTTGCCGCAACTCTCTATATCAACGAAACACCAATCTGGAGACGTTCCAGTACCCTGCCGAGAGGAGAATCCATCTCCGGTGGCCATCTTTATCATCCCAGCAGAGGTCATGATGAGGAGGGAGTAGTCCACCCTCGAGGCTGAGGGTATGTACCATTAGCTATGTGTTCAATCTCTCTTTCTCTCTCTCTCTCTCTCTCGTGTTCTTGAGATGTCACAATCTTGATGTATCACGGGCTTTGTTAATATAGTCGGATCATATAGTGTGTTTCCCTTACTATCTTGTTGTGATGAATTGAATCTTTCCCTTTGAGATATTGTTATGTTGTATTGAATATTGGATTTCAGAACACTTGATATATGTCTTCCATGTGGATACCGGTGGTGACAATGGGGTCTTATATCAATTTACTTGATATATGTTTTGATACTCAACTTGCGAATTCCCGAGGTGGCATTGGGGTAATCTATGCATAGGGGTTGATACACGTTCTTGTCCTACTTTCTTCGATAGAAATCTCGGGGAACTCTTTGAGGTTCTTTGTGTTGGATTGAGTATTAAGAATCTGAAATTGTTTGATGTGTACCATATAATTAACTCATGGATACTTGTGGTGACATTGGAGTATCTAGGTGAAATTAGAGTTGGTTGATGCATATGATATGGTGTTATTGTAGTACGAACTGTTAGATAGATCGATCGGAAAGGATAACTTGGTTTATCTTAGTACGAACTCTTGGAAAGATTGATCGGAAAGGATAACTTTAAGGTGGTTCGGGCCCTACAAATAATTTCTTATTATGTTCTCTGCTACATAAGAACTTTGGAGTGATTATTCGTTGCACGTTGAGGGATGGTTATGTGATCCAATTATATTAGCATTATTGAAAGATTGCACTTGCGAAAGTACGTACCCTAGGCCTTGTTTTCAAGCATTGCAATACCATTTGTGCTCACTTTTTTCACTTGTTACTTTGCTATTTTTATATTTTCAGATGACAAAAAACTATATGTATCATCCATATTCCACTTGTATCACCATCTCTTTGCCGAACTAGTGCACCTATACAATTTACCATTTTATTGGGTGTGTTGGGTACACAAGAGATTTCTTGTATTTGAGAGAGACCATCTTAATCCTACACCTCCCATGGATTGATAAGCCTTATGTCATCCACTTGAGGGAAAATTGTTGTTGTCCTACAACTCTGCGCTTGGAGGCCCAACACGAATCTACAAGAATAAAGTTGCATAATATACATCAAGCTCTTTTCTAGCGCTGTTGGCGGGGAGGCGAGTGCTTGAAGGTATATCTTTAGATCTTGCAATTAAATGTTTTAGTTTCTTGTTTTTCACTAGTTCGGTTTTATAAAAGAAAACTACAAAAAAATGGAGTTTAGGTTGCATCATTTGTATCATCTTTATAATGTCTTTCGTGAAAATAAGGGTTCCGAAAATTGTCCTCAATTGGTAGAGGAAGAAATTATGAAAATACGCACTGAGAGTTCCTTGAATGATGACCATGATAGCAATACTGTTACCATGAATTTTCTAAATATCCAAAATACTAATGATGATTGCACTAGTCATGATAAAAATATTTCCCATAAGCATTTCAATTTTTGTGGAGTGCATAAAGTTTGTGAAGATGTGCCTTATAGGGATGATAGATTTTGTAAGAAGCATAAACATGATGGAACCAATTTTTTGCTCAAAGTGATAGATGAATTTGCTACAAAATTGTATTCTCTTTGTACTACTAGTGAACTTTGCAATAAAGTTGGTCATCTTAATTTCCAATGCAAACTTTTTCATGATCAAATCATGGCCAAATATTGTAATGACTTGATCACCCTTGAACTTTATGATGAGCTTTCTCTATTTTTGGGGAGTGAAGAATTTCCACATAAAATTAGTTGGTTTGAAGTATTCATTCTCACGAACGACATTGAAACTAATATAAAAATATCTATATGTTTTGCATGGTAAATTGCAATGAGAATGCTTATATTGCTAACTATAGAAAGATGGGAAAACCAATAGAATATAAAAGGAATACTAATGAAAGGGTAAAGATTTCTACTTTCCCTCCTATTGTCTCTCATGATGTAATAGGTGGCAAGGAGGAGCTCCCTATTCAATCAATCTCATCAATAAGAAGCTCAAAAAAATTAATTAAACCCACACATGATGGGGTGGAGAAGAAGAAAAGAAGAAAGAGTATAGGTAAAAAGGTATTTTTCCCAAATGATGTTGCTCCTATTATTGTTGTGCCTCATGAGGATGAATCAAAAATAATTGTGGAAGATGATACACTTGATGATTATTTTGTTATGCCTATTGCTTGTTGTGATGACTATGATTGGGAAGATAATGATACTCTTTATAATCTTTTTGGCACCAACTTGGCAAATTATGATGATAATAATGGCTATACTATTGGTGCTATTCATACTATTAATTATGAGAGTGATTATGCTTATGATATTGCAAGCCATAAGCTTGGGCGTGCTATCTTTGATGAAAATGGCATGTTTGAGAATTTATTTGCTGAAATTAATGTTTGTCGCAAGCTTGGGGATGCTATGCTTAATGAAGATGATCTTTTTAGTTCCCCTACTTTGAATGATTAAATTTGTTATGATGATTGCATGCCTCTTATTTATGATGATTGCGATATTTATGAAAGTAGATTTGGAAGAGTGTTAACTTTAGATAATCATTATCCCACTATTTTGGAGGGTGTTCAATCTATTATGTACTAAAAGCAAAATGTGGGTCAAAATCAGGGAATTAGGCTAGAAAATCCCACGTTAATTAGAAACATCTGACCATTAGTTTGGTGTGCCTTTTCCAATCAACTAATTATACGCGTTAGATCTTTGTAAATCAAGGTGGACGCATACCATAAAAAAACTGACACGAAGAAAGACAAATCCCTCACGGTCTATACAAACTGACTCTTAGGCGATCATATGCTAAAAAATACTCTTGGGCGATCTATGGAAAAGGTAACATAGAGGGATACAATACTTAACCATTGCATCCAATGTCTTCCATCTTTCCATCGTGCATCTTTTTGTCCTCACGCCACCGCCCACCGCTACTGCTGCCGCCACCATACATGCCTCTAGGTAACCTCCATACACTTTGCACTTCCTCGATTCCTCCCATTCGTCAAATGCTCGACCCGTTCATGATCTATGTGTCCATGAATCCTTGCTCTCTCTAAAAGTCACATCCACTCCTTGCTTAAATCCCATCCTCATGGCTGCTATGTTAAAGAAGTACCCACAATGTTTAATTTATAGGTCAAACGAGGGAAATGACACTAAGCAATCAAGTGCCATGAACTACCTTAGGCATTCCTCATCAAAGTGCAACACTTGGTGTCTTGACCTGCAAACACATGCAAATGTTCTTCAATGGCGGACGACAAAATGAGGTGGAGTTTGGTTCAACACGGTCCCATCGGTACCTCCTTCACGATGCAAAAACCCGTAGGTAAGCACGGTGTCCTCTCTGTTGTCAGTTAAGATCTTCTACTAACCCGCACATGTCATTGCATGCAACATCATGTTGAAGTTAGTTTATTTTGATTTAGAAACAAACCCGGAAGATGATGATGAGTAAGTGATTAGTGAGTTCAGATACACCAAGCTGACCTGGTTCTCTTAGATCCATCGCCTATCAGCAAGAAGCAAGGTTTTTGTCTGCATCGATAGTGCGTGCACCCATAATATGTTGACTACAAATTTGCTCGCAAAGTGGACCAGGTTTATCCTGCATATTTTGGACCAAGACCTTATGAGGGGTTAAGGCCCATAATGAAGATGTGCAAAGTTCCATTCCTGATCTCCCTCGGTTGGAACGAAGGTACTTGATACCTCTCCAATGTATCTATAATTTTTGCTTGTTGCATGCTGTTATATTATAATTCTTGGATGTTTTACAGTCATTTTACTACAACTTTATATTATTTTTGGGACTAATATATTAACCTTAGTTTCTATTTTTTCCGTGTTTTTGAGTTTTACAGAAAAGTTATGTCAAACGGAGTCCAAACAGAATAAAAATCTAAGGTGATTTTTTATGGACCAGAAGAAGCCGAGGGAGCATTGGAGTTGGGATAGAAGAGCCACAAGGCCACCACAAGCCTGGGGGCGTGTCCACTAGCTTGTCATCGCCTCGTGGCCCACCTTGACTTGTTTCGGATGCCAAAAAATCCTATAAATATAGAAACCCCCAGAAACAAACCTTGATCGGGAGTTCCACCGGTGCAAGCCTCTAGAGCCACGAAAAACAAATCGAGAGCCTGTTCCGGCACCCTGTCGGAGGGGGAAACCATCACCGGAGGCCATCTTCATCATCCCAGTGGTCTCCATGACGAGGAGGGAGTAGTTCACCCTCACGGCTTAGGGTATGTAGCAGTAGCTATGTGTTTGATCTCTCTCTCTCTCTCTCGTGTTCTTGAGGTGACACGATCTTGATGTACCACGAGCATTATTAATATAGCTGAATCATATGGAGTTTTCCCCTCTCTATCTTCTTGTGATGAATTGAATTTTCTTTTGAAGTTTTCTTATCGGATGGAGTCTTTAAGTGTTTGAGAACACTTGATGTATGTCTTGTGATGGTATATCCGTGGTGATAATGGGATGTTCTGTTGATCCACTTGATGTATGTTTTGGTGATCAACTTGTGGGTTCCATGACCTTGGGAATCTATGCATAGGGGTTGGCACAAGTTTTCGTCTTGACTCTTCGGTAGAAACTTTGGGGCACTCTTTGAAGTTCTCTGTGTTGGATTGAACATGATGAATCTGAAATTGTGTGATGCATATCATATAATCAAGCCCATGGGTACTTGTGGTGACATTGGAGTATCTGCGTGACCTTAGGGTTTTTGGCCGATTTGTATCTTAAGGTTTTATTTTAGTACGAACTCTAGGGCTCTTCGTGACACTTAGAGCTTGCCAAAAAAGCAATGGCATCATATGAAACCAGTCACGAAGTGATAGATATCCAAGGATGATACAATAAAAATTTCGTGAAGATCATTGGACAAATTAAACTCGATTCCTTGTAATAGTTTTGAAACATGATGATATTAATATGTGAGTCATGTTAGTGAGTACTTATGCTTAAGTAGGAATATTGATGTTAAGGTTTTTGATTCCCTATGCATGCACGAAAGTCAATAGTTATGCAATGAAATTACATCCTACTTGTTGTGCATTATTCGGTGCTAGTTATGTTCAATGCTCACTTATGTGATTTTCCATTTCTTAGTTTGTTTGCTTCCCAATCTATTTTCTAGCCTTCATTTGTATTAAGTAGAAATACTACTTGCGCATCCAAAATCCTTAAACCAAGTTTTGCCTTATGAGACCACCATACCTACCTATATGCGGTATTTCCATGCCATTTCAAGCAAATTTGTATGTGCCATATCTAAATCTTCAAAATAAATTTTCTCTTTTGTGTGCCCGTACCGCTCATGAAACGGTGGGGAGTATCGAATATATTTCCATGCTAGGTGGGTTATTCTCATGATATGTGTTGATTCACTATCATTCACGAGAAAGTGGCGGGTATTCGGGATGCCCAGTTCCATGCACAGAAATCAAATCAAAAGATAATGAAACAAAACTCCCCCAGGATTGTTGTTTGTATGGACAACACCTGTGGATTTGCCTTTCCATGGAGTGTGATTTATTGGTTGGGGCGAGTAAAAATTTTACCATTCTGTTTGGGAACCGCCTATAATGTATCTAGCTTGGAAAGTATTGTGAGCTACTTTGTCGTTTTTGTTGATAGGAAAAGCATGCCACTCAAAATATTTCTCTCTCTCAATTTAAACCTTGAGCTCTGGCATCTATACAAATCCCTACTTCCCTCTGTGAAGGGCCTATCTATTTAGTTTATGCATTTTTTACTTTTGCTTGAGTCTCCATCTTCTCTTATAAGAACCAAATAGGGGGCACTATGGTCGTACTTGAGCATTGGGCATAGCTAATATTTGAGTGTGTTTCATGAATGGATCAATGATTGAGCATGATGGGCTAGGGATAACTTTCTTTAGTGTTGATATTTTGAAAGACATGGTTGCTTGTTAACATGCTTGAGTATTGAAGTCATTATGGTAAAAGTAGACTATTCCTTTGACTCATTTAAAAGTCCAAATGTCCATGCTATACATAGAAGAAAAGAATATGATGAAGATTTAGGAAACATTCCACATCAAAAATTCTGCTTTTATCATTTACCTACTGGAGGACGAGTCGGAATTCAGCTTGGGGATGCTGATACGTCTCCAACGTATCTAACTTTTTTGCTTGTTCCAAGCTGTTATATTTTCATTCTTGGATGTTTTACAATTACTACAACTTTATATTATTTTTCGGACTAACCTATTAACCTAGAGCCCAGTTCCAGTTTCTGTTTTTTTCCGTGTTTTTGAGTGTTACAGAAAAGTAATATCAAACGGAGTCCAAATGGAATAAAAATCCACGGTGATTTTTTATGGACCACAAGAAGCCCAGCGATCATTGGAGTTGGGCGAGAAGAGCCATGAGGCCACCACAAGCCTGGGGGCGAACCCCCTAGGCCGCGCCCCCTTGGCTTATCATCGCCTCGTGGCCCACCTTGACTTGTTTCCGATGCCAAGAATTCCTATAAATATAGAAACCCCCATAAACAAACCTAGATCGGGAGTTCTATCGCCGCAAGCCTCTAGAGCTATGAAAAGCCAATCGGGGGCCCGTTACGGCAACCTGCCAGAGGGGGAAACCATCACCGGAGGACATCTTCATCATCCCGGCGGTCTCCATGACGAGGAGGGAGTAGTTCACCCTCGGGGCCGAGGGTATGTACCAGTAGCTATGTGTTTGATATCTCTCTCTTGTGTTCTTGAGATGACACGATCTTGATGTACCACGAGCTTTATTAATATAGATGAATCATATGGAGTTTTCCCTCTCTATCTTCTTGTGATGAATTGAGTTTTCCCGTTCAAGTTTTCTTATCGAATTGAGTCTTTAAGGATTTGAGAACACTTGATGTATGTATTTCAATGGGATATCCGTGGAGACAATGGGATGTTCTATTAACACATTTGATGTATGTTTCGGTGATCAACTTGCGGATTCCGTGACCTTGGGAATCTATGCATAGGGGTTGGCACACGTTTTCGTCTTGACTCTCCGGTAGAAACTTTGGGACACTGTTTGAAGTTCTTTGTGTTGGATTGAACATGATGAATATGAAATTGTGTGATGCATATCATATAATCAAGCCCATGGGTACTTGTGGTAAAATTGGAGTATCTAGGTGACATTAGGGTTTTGGTTGATGTGTATCTTAAGGTGTTATTTTAGTATGAACTCTAGGGCTGTTCATGACACTTATAGGGATAGATCATAAAATTGATCAGAAAAGATAACTTTGAGGTGGTTTCGTACCCTACAATAATTTCTTCGTTTGTTCTCCGCTATTTGTGACTTTGGAGTGAACTCTTTGTCGCACGTGAGGGATTTACATATGATTCAACTATGTCACTATTGTTGAGGGAACTTGCACTAGTGAAAGTATGAACCCTCGGTCTTGTTCGTAAGCATTGCAATACCATTTGTGATCACTTTCATCATTAGTTACCTTGCTGTTTTGATATTTTCAGATTACAAAAACCTATATATACCATCCATATTACACTTGTATCACAATCGCTTCACCAAACTAGTGCACAGTACACAAGAGAGTCTTTATAATTTGATTGCAGGGTTGCTTGAGAGAGACCATGTTATTTGGTGTTTTGCGTTGAGCATGAACATGATTAGATCATGTTTATTGCAATACGGTTATTCATTTAAGTTAGAGAATAATGGTTATTCTGTTTACATGAATAATACCTTCAATGGTCATGCACCCAGTGAGAATGGTTTGTTGAAATCTTGATCATAGTAGTACACATGTTCATAACATTGATGTCAAAAGATATAAAGTTAATAATGATAGTACCACATACTTGTGGCACTGCCGCTAAATGTCATATTGGTATAAAGCGCATGTAGAAACTCCATGCTGATGGATATTTGGACTCATTCGATTTCGAATCGGTTGAGACATGCGAACCATGCCTCTTGGGCAACATGACTAAAGGACCCCGTTGGATGGAGCGGGCAAGTGATTCATTGGAAATGATACATGTTGATGTATGCAATCTAGTGAGTCTTGTAGAGTGAAGTGGATATCGTTATTTTCTTACCTTCACTGATGATTTGAGTAGATATAGTGTATATTTACTTAATGAAACATAAGTCTGAATCGTTTGAAAGGTTCAAGCAAATTCAGAGTGAAGTTTAAAGATCATCGTGACAAGAAGATAAAAATGACCGCGATATGATCGTGGAGGTGAATATCTGAGTTACGAGTTTGGCATACAACTTAAGACAACGTGAAATTTGTTTCACAACTAACGCCACTTGGAACACCATGGTGTGATGGTGTGTCCGAACATCAGTCATGCTCTATTGATATAGTGCATACTGTGATGTCTCTTATCGTTTTACTACTATAATTTTTGGGGTTATGCATTAGAGACAACTACATTCACTTTAAATAGGGCATCATCTAAATCCGTTGAGATGACACCGTGTGAATTATGGTTTGATAGAAACTTAAGCTATCATTTGTTAATATTTGGGGCTGTGACACTTGTGTTGAAAATGTTTTCACCTAATGAGGTCGAACCCAAGGCGGACAAATGCATCTTCATAGAATACCCTAAGATCAGTTGGGTGAACCTTCAATCTCAGATCCTAGTGCAAAGTGTTTGTTGCTTAAACGGATCCTTTCTCGAGGAAATGTTTCTCTCGAAAGAATTGAGTGGGAGGAAGATAGAACTTGATGAGGTTGTTAAACCTTTGTTCAACCAGAGAGTAGCGCAGCGCAGAAAGATGTTTCTGTGAAGCCTACATTAGTTGAAGAGGAAGTTAATGATGATGATCATGAAGCTTCAGGATCAAGTTACTATCGAACTTCGTAGGTCGACAAGGATGTGTACTTCTCCTAAGTGGTACGACAACTCTGTCTTGGAGATCATGTTGTTGGACAACCATGAACCTACGAGCTATGGAGAAGCGATGATGGGCCCAGATTCCGACAAATGGTTAGAGGCCATGAAATCCGAGATAGGATCCATTTATGAAAACCAAGTATAGACTTTGGTAGACTTGCTCATTAGACAACAGGTCGTTCAGTACGAATGGACCTTTAGAATGAAGACACACACTGATGGTGAATGTCACCATTTGTAAAGCTCGACTTGTTGCAAAGTTGTTTGTGACAAGTTCAAGGAGTTGACTGCGATGAGGCTTTCTCACTCGTAGCGATGCTAAAAGTCTGTTGGAATTATGTTAGCAGTTGCTGCATTTTCAATTATGAAATCTGGCAGATGGATGTCAAAACATCGTTTCCTTAACGGTTTACTTAAGGAAAGGTTGTATGTGATACAACCAGAAGGTTTTTTTCAGTCCTAAGGATGCTAAAAGATGAGCAAGCTTCAGTGGTCCTTCTATGGACTGAAGCAAGCATCTCGGAGTTGGAATATACACTTTGATGAGGTGATCAAAGTTTTTGTAGTTTATACAAAGTTTACGAGAAACTTGTATTTGCAATAAAGTGAGTGGGAGCACTATAGAGTTTCTGAGAAGTATATGTGGTTGACATATTGTTGATCGGAAATAATGTAGAATTTTTGGAAGGCATAAAAGGTTGTTTGAAAAGTGTTTTTCAAAGGAAGACCTGGATAAAGCTACCTAATTGTTGAGCATCAAAATCTATAGAGATAGATCAAGATGCTTGGTGAGACTTTCAATGAGTGCATACCTTGACAAGATTTTGAAAGAGTTCAAAATGGATCAGCCAGAGAAATAGTTCTCGTCTGATTTGTAAGGTGTGAAGTTGAGTGAGACTCAAAGCTCGACAACGGCAGAAGAAAGAGAAAGGACGAACGTCGTCCCCTATGCCTTAGCCATAGGCTCTATATTATGCCATGCTGTGTACCGCACCTATCTGTGCCTTGCCATGAGTCTGTCAAGGGGTACAAGAGTGGTCCAGGAGTGGATCACTGGACAGCGGTCGGAATTATCCTTAGTAACCAGAGGACTAAGGAAATGTTTCTTGATTATGGAGGTGATAAAGAGTTCGTCGTAAAGAGTTACGTCAATGCAAGCTTTAACACCTATCCGGATGACTAGTAGTAGCAATCTGGATACGTATAGTCGAGCAGCCATTTGGAAATAGTACCAAGTGGAGTGTGGTAGCAGTGGTTAAGGTTTGACATAGAGATTTGCAAAGTACACACGGATCTGAATATCGCAGACCCATTAACTATAAGACCTCTCTCACATGCAAAGCATGATCGAGCCCCAAAACTCATTGGGTGTTAGATTCATAACAATGCGAATCACATGGTGATGTGAACTAGATTATTGACTCTAGTGCAAGTGGGAGACTATTGGAAATATGCCCTAGAGGCAATAATAAATTAGTTATTATCATATTTCCTTGTTCATGATAATCGTTTATTATCCATGCTATAATTGTATTCATCGGAGACTTAAATGCATGTGTGGATACATAGAAAAAACCATGTCCCTAGTATGCCTCTAATGGACTAGCTCGTTGATCAAAGGATGGTTAAGGTTTCCTAGCCATGGACATGAGATGTCATTTGATAACGGGATCATATCATTAGGAGAATGATGTGATGGACAAGACCCAAAGTGCAAACATAGCATATGATCGTGTCAGTTTATTGCTACTGTTTTCTGCATGTCAAGTATATGTTCCTATGACCATGAGATCATGCAACTCATGGATATCGGAGGAGTGCCTTGTGTGTATCAAACGTCGCAACGTAACTGGGTGACTATAAAGGTGCTCTACAGGTATCTCCAATGGTGTTTGTTGAGTTGGCATGGATCGAGACTGGGATTTGTTACTCCGTGTGACGGAGAGGTATCTCAGGGCCCACTCGGTAATACAACACCACAACAAGCCTTGCAAGCAATGTGGCTAAGTGTTCGTCATGGGATCTTGTATTACGGAACGAGTAAAGAGACTTGCCAGTAACGAGGTTGAACTAGGTATGGAGATACCGACGATCGAATCTCGGGCAAGTAACATACCGAAGAACAAAGGGAACGTTATACGGGATTAACTGAATCCTTGACATAGAGGTTCGACCGATAAAGATCTTCGTAGAATATGTAGGAACCAATGTGGACGTCCAGGTCCTGCCATTGGTTATTGACCGTAGAGGTGTCTCGGTCATGTCTACATAGTTCTCGAACCCGCAGGGTCTGCACACTTAAGGTTTGGTGACGTTTCGGTAGTGTAGAGTTATGTATGGTGGTGACTGAATGTTGTTCGGAGTCCTGGATGAGATCTCGGACGTCACGAGGATCTCCGGAATGGTCCGGAGGTAAAGATTCATATATAGGATGTCCCAGTTTGGTCGCCGGAAAAGTTTCGGGCTCATCGGTAGTGTACCGGGAGTGTCGGTAGTGTACCGGGGGACCTCCGGGAGGGGTATTTCGACCCCAAGAGGTCCATGGGCTGTGGGAGAATAATAACCAGCCCTTAGTGGTCTGGAAAAACAGCCACAAAGGCCCATGGCGCAGGAGAGAAAGTCCTAAAGCAAAAAGTGGAAAATCAGCCAATAGGAGGCAATCCTACTCCAACTAGGATTGGAGGTGTAGTAGGATTGCTCCCACCTCCTATTTCGGCCTACCCAAAGGCCTTGGCTGCCTCTCCTCTCCTCTCCTCCTATATATACTAGTGGATTGGGTGGTTTTTGGACAGAATTTCCGGCCACATGCTACCCGTTCCACCGGTGCATAGTTTCTCCTCTAGATCGGTTTTCTGCGGCGCTTAGGCGAAGCCCTGCCGGAATTGCTCTACCACCATCACCGGAGCGCCGTCACGCTGCCGGTGAACTCTCTCTCCTCTCCACCTCCTCTTGCTGGATCGAGATGGTGGAGATCGTCATCAAGCTGCACGTGTGCTGAACGCGGAGGTGTCGTCCGTTCGGCGCTAGATCGGAAGGACCGTGATCGAGATCGCGAGACGGTTCGTGATGAGATTGCGGAACGGATCATGATGAGTTCGTGGGACAGATCGTGATCAAGATCGCGGGACAGATCGTGATCAAGATCGTGAGACGGATCGTGATGAGATCGCGGGACGGATCGTGATGAGTTCACGAGATGGTTCGTGATGAGATTGCGGAACGGATCGTGATGAGTTCGCGGGACAGATCGTGATCAAGATCGCGGGACGGATCGTGATGAGATCGTGGGATGCTCAGCGATTTGGATCGCGAAGATATTCGACTACACCAACCGCGTTTCTTAACGCTTCCCTCTTAGCGATCTACAAGGGTACGTAGATCCACTCTCCCTCTCGTAGATGCTCATCACCATGGATAGGTTTGCGTGTGCGTAGGAAATTTTTTGTTTCCCATGCAACGTTCCCCAGCAGTTTTCGTCTTGACTCTCCGGTAGAAACTTTGGGACACTGTTTGAAGTTCTTTGTGTTGGATTGAACATGATGAATATGAAATTGTGTGATGAATATCATATAATCAAGCCCATGGGTACTTGTGGTAAAATTGGAGTATCTAGGTGACATTAGGGTTTTGGTTGATGTGTATCTTAAGGTGTTAGTTTAGTACAAACTCTAGGGCTGTTCATGACACTTATAGGGATAGATCATAAGATTGATCAGAAAAGATAACTTTGAGGTGGTTTCGTACCCTAAAATAATTTATTCGTTTGTTCTCCGCTATTTGTGACTTTGGAGTGAACTCTTTGTCGCACGTGAGGGATTTACATATGATTCAACTATGTCACTATTGCTGAGAGAACTTGCACTAGTGAAAGTATGAACCCTCGGTCTTGTTCGTAAGCATTGCAATACCATTTGTGATCACTTTCATCATTAGTTACCTTGCTGTTTTGATATTTTCAGATTACAAAAACCTATATATACCATCCATATTACACTTGTATCACCCTCGCTTCACCGAACTAGTGCACCTATACAATTTACCGTTGTATTGGGGACACAAGAGAGTCTTTATAATTTGATTGGAGGGTTTCTTGAGAGAGACCATGTTCATCCTACACCTCCCATGGATTGATAAACCTTAGGTCATCCACTTGAGGAAAATTTGGTATTGTCCTACAAAGCATTGCGCTTGGAGGCCCAACAGGAGTCTACAAGAAGAGGGTTGCATAGTAGACATCAGTACTAAACTGAGGTAGTTCACAACTTCCTGATATCTTGATTTTTTGCCGGCTATAAAATTACTAATACTGGTACTATGCTTCTGCTTCATTTGCAACATTTTACATTTTGATTTCTTTGTTGCACTACAGTCATGAAACTGAATTACTGTGTTCATTGCTGATACGTCTCCAATGCATCGATAATTTATGAAGTATTCATGCCATCTTCACCTATGTTTACAATACTTTATATGGTTTTGATGCACTTTATATGATTTATTTAGAGCTAACCCGGACTGACGATGTTTTCAGCAGAACTACCATGTTGTTATTTTTGTGCAGAAAATGAAAGTTCTCAGAATCACCCAAAACTGTTTGATGATTTTTTTGGAACAAAAGAGGAACTAGACGCTTCAAGGGAGTGCCAGAGAAGCCACGAGGTGGGCACAACCCACCGAGGCACGCCCTGGTGTATCGTGCCCACCTCGTGCCCCATCTTCGCGTGAAACCGACGCTAAAAAATTCTATAAATATAGAAACCATCAGAAATAACCCTATACTCTCCGCCCCTCCACTACAACTCTCTATATCAATGAAAACCCAATCTTTGGACATTACAGTACCCTGCCGGAGAGGGGAATCCATCTCCGGGTGCCATCTTCATCATCCCGGCGGAGGCCATGACGGGGAGGGAGTATTCCACCTTCGGGGCTAAGGGTATGTACCAGTATCTTTGTGTTCAATCTCTCTCTCTCTCTCTCTCTCGTGTTCTTGAGATGTCACAATCTTGATGTATCATGGGCTTTGTTAATATAGTCAGATCATATGATGTTATTCCCTTGCTATCATGTTGTGATGAATTGAATATTTCCCTTTGAGATATCATATGCGATTAAATACTTTTATGGATTTGAGAGCACTTGATATATGTCTTGCATGCGGATACCCGTAGTGACATTGGGGTATTCAAGTGATTCACTTGATGTATGTTATGGCGTCAGCTTGCGGATTCTAATGACCTTGGGGATCTACGCATAGGGGTTGATTTCACGTTTTCATACCATGTTCTCCGATAGAAATCTTGGGGCACTCTTTGAGGTTCATTGTGTTGGATTGAGTATTATGAATCTGAAATTGTTTGATGCATATCGTATAATTAACTCATGGATACATGTGGTGACATTGGAGTATTTAGGTGACATTAGAGTTGGTTGATGCGTATCATATGGTGTTATTCTAGTATGAACTCTTAGATAGATCGAACGGAAAGGATAACTTGATGATATCTTAGTATGAACTCTTGTATAGAACGATAAAAAAGGATAACTTTAAGGTTTTTCGTACCCTACAAACAATTTCTTCTTATGTTCTCCGCTAGATAAGAACTTTGGAGTGATTCTTCATTGCACGTCGAGGTACGGTTATGTGATCCAATTATATTAGCATTGTTGAGAGGTTGCACTAGCAAAAGTACAGACCCTAGGCCTTCTTTTCAAGCATTGCAATATCGTTTGTGCTCACATTTGTTACTTGCTACTTTGCTGTTATTATATTTTCAGATTAAAAAAATCTATATCTGTCATCCATATTGCACTTTTATCACCGTCTCTTCGGCGAACTAGTGCACCTATACAATTTTCCTTTGTATTGGGTGTGTTGGGGACTCAAGAGATTTCTTGTATTTGATTGAAGAGTTGTTTGAGAGACACCATATTCATCCTACACCTCCCACAGATTGAGAAACCTTAGGTCATCGAATTGAGGGAAAATTGCTACTGTCCTACAAAACTATGCGCTTGGAGGACCAACAAAGTCTACAAGAATAAAGTTTTGTAGTACACATCAAGCTCTTTTCTGGCGTCGTTGCAGGGGAGGTGAGTGCTTGAAGGCATATATTTAGATATTGAAATTATATCTTTTAGTTTCTTTTTTTATCACTAGTTTGGTTTTATAAAAGAAAACTACAAAAAATGGAGTTTAGGTTACCTCATTTGTTTCGTCTCTATAATGTCTTCCGTGAAAATAAGGATTCGGAAAATTGTGCTCAATTGGTAGAGGAAGAAACTATGAAAATACTTAGTGATAATTCCTTGAATGATGAGCATGATTGCAATGCTTCTAGTATGAACTCTCCGAATATACATGATGTTAATGATATGCAAATACACAAGCTTGGGGATTCTATGTTTGATGAAGATGATATTTTTAGTCCCCCAACTTTTGATGAGAAAATTTATTATGATGTTGGCATGCCTCCTATCTATGATGATTATAATGATGACACGTATGCTATAAAGAGTGATAGTAACCATGAAACTTGTAATCACGATTTTAATATTGAATGTGGTTATGTCAATCAAGTGTCTCATGATAGTTATTTTGTTGAGTTTGCTCCCACTAGAATGAATGAGAAGGAATTTGCTTATTTGGAGAGTAATGAAAATTGTATGCTTGTGCATCATGAAAATAATTATTTATGTGATAGATATATTGTAGAATTCCTTCATGATGCTACTAGAAATTATTATGAGAGAGGAACATATGCTTGTAGGAATTGCAATAATATCAAGTTTCCTCTCTATGTGTTAAAAATCTTGAAGTTATGCTTGTTTTGCCTTCCTATGCTAGGTGATTCTTGCTCCTATAAGTTGTCTGCTCACAAAATCCCTATGCATAGGAAGTGGGTTATACTTAAATGTGCTTTTTCATATGTTTCATGACGCTCTCTTGCATGTTTCAATTACTATTCCTATGTGAGCATCAGTGAAATCATCATGTCTAGCTAAAAGGATTTAAAGAAAAGCACTCGGTGGGAGACAACCCAACACTCATACTTTCTGTTTGATGTGTTCATATGATTAAGATACTTTAGTAATCATGTTTTGTATATTTTATTTTAATAAAGTGCCAAGTAAAGCCTTTGTGATGACTCACAACATGAGTAGAATTGATGCTGAACCAAAACAGAAACTTTTGACTCGGTACAGAAATTTTCATGGTTTACTGGAGCATCATAATGATCTGACATTTTTAAAAAGTGTTTATATACAAATTATTCAGGTTTTCCTAATTTTTAATAATTGTTAGAGGCAGGGAAGGATGTATATACTACAGATCTTCACACACTGTTTTGTTTTTGACAGATTCTGTTTTGCATGCATAGTTTGCTTGTTTTAGTGTTCACATAGCTTATATTCAGTGGTATAAATTATGGGAATGATATAATACAGTAGGTATGATGTCTTAACAATTATGAATCTTGTCTTTACAGTACCTAAGTGAATTATTTATCTTTATTACACTAACCCTTCTCACGAAGTTCCGTTAAGTTTTGTGTGATTGAAGTTTTCAAGTTTTGGGTGAGACACCTATATGAGGAGAATAAGGAGTTAAAAGAACCTAAGCTTGGGGATTCCCATGTCTCCCGCAAGGTAATATCCATGGAAGACTCAAGCGCCTAAGCTTGGGGATGCCCCAGAAGGCATCCCCTCTTTCGTCTTCAACATTATCGGTATATCTTACTTACAGCTATATTTTTATTCATCACATAATATGAGTTTTGCTAGGAGCGTCATTTCATTTTAATGTTCTCTGTTAATTTTTATTTATAATCTTGTTTTTCAATAAAAAATTCCAAGAATTGCTTTAGGATGCTTGCATTGCATGTTTGGTGTGTGCTGTGTAAAAGCAGAAACGTTCTCTATAGTGTTTAAATTTTCATATTTTACTGGAACATGGAAAGTTTATGAAAGTTTTAAAAAGTGTCGTTATATAAATTATTTAGCCTGTCCTAAATTTTCATAATTATTTGAGTTACATAAGTACACTTGTTCAATAGATTGCTACAGACTGTTCTGTTTGGACAGATTGATGTCATAGTTTTGTTGTCTAGTTATGCTATAGTTTCCATAGCCTATATTGGTAGATATAAATTGTGGAAACGATAGTAAACAGTATATTATGTTTGAAAATTATTGTGCAACTGGTCTTGGCATTACATGAAGTGTTGATTTATTCTTATGTGTACTAACCTATCTCACGAGTTCTTTTCGGGTTTTGTGTGGATGGAGTTTTTTGAAAATAGGTGAAACCATAATATGAGAGGATCGAAAAAGATACAAAAGATCAGTCTTGGGGATTCCCAAGGCACCCCAACTAAATATTTCAAGAAGTCTCAAGCATCTAAGCTTGGGGATGCTACACATCCCACCTCTCTCTTCGTCAACTATCGGTTAGCCTATGTTGAGCCTACATTTTTACTCGGTCAAAAGATGCATGCTATTCTTGGAGTTTTTTTTTGTTAAGTTTGATGTTTGAATAAAATACTCATATCTGAAAAACTTCATTAAGAGAGAGAGAGAGAGAGAGCGAGTCCTCATCTAGCTACTTAATTGTTTGACTACTCATTGCTCTTCACCTATATCTTTTGAGAGTAGCTTGCCATTTATTCTGGTGCTTCACTTATATACTATGAGTAAATTGTTGAATGAATTGAATACCATGAAGTTGAAAGTATATGCTAATATCATGCCTAGTAGTAGCTTCACATTGGGTTTAGAAAGTGAAATCTTTTGAAGCTTGACAATCACAATATAAGTCATACAAGCAATTCGTGAATGGTTAGTGTAAGGAAGAGAACTTTCACATACAAATATATTATCTTGGAAATATTCTATGATTGTGAATACCCATTAATTATTTTTAAACTTGAGCAAATTAGTTGAAGTTGGACAGGGAAGACAACGTAATGAGTTATGGTTGTGTATATTTGTATAGAAGTTATATTGTTATGGATCCTCCAACATGCGATGCTTGTTTAGAAACTTTTGCTAGCCAACACTTTGTACTAATAGATATATTACTTGTGCATCCAAATCCTTGAGCCACGTTTCTTCCATAAGAGTCCCCCATACCTACCTATATATGGTATTTCACTGCCAATCCAAGTAAATTTGCATGTGCCACCTCTAAACATTCGAATAAACATCTGTTTTGTGTGTCTGGACCGCTCATGGAGCGATAGGGGCGGTCAGTATCTTCCATGTTAAGAGGGTTATTCCCATGATGAGTGTTTATTCACTCGTCCTTGGACGAGAGCGGCGGTAATAGGGATTCCCAGTCCCGAAATAAAAGAATGCAAAGAATTAAAGAAAACTTCCCAAGGAATGTTGTTGGTATGGATGGTACCCGTGGATTCGGCTAGCCATAGAGTGTGTTTGTGTTGGGGAACATTGCATGGGAAACAAAAAAAATTCTATGCACACACAAGATCTATCCATTGTGATGAGCATCTATGAGAGGGAGAGTGGATCTATATCTATAGAATGCACACATCTATGGGGAGCCTGTCTATATTTTATAGATCTTGGGTTTGCATATGATCATTCTATATCTTTATGTGCAAATCCCATATTGTCATCAATCCACCAAAAATGGGGAGATTGTAAGGGCACATTTCTACTTAAGTGGTTTTAGTGATTGATGACAATGCCTTTGCGGACTATTCGTGTGCATTGAGCATTTCAGATATCTCATGTCTAGGCACAAGACGATTCGGTGCCCCTCGGAGATTATTCAAGACGATTGTTCTCTACGTTTCCTTTCGGCGGATTTGAGTCGTGGGAAAGCCATACTTTTAAGAGGGGGTCCGCTTCGGAAAGGTTTGGGAGGAATCAACACGTACACATCTATCTTGTTTGCAACACCTTTCCTTTACTTCAATGGAGCACCAGCTGTTTTCCTCATCTGTGCAAAGTGAAGCCTGCGGGGGTACTTGTGTTCAGTGGCCAGCGGTAGTACCGCTCAAGGGAGCGGTAGTACCGCAGGAGCCCGCGGTAGTACCGCTCAGAGGAGCGGTAGTACCGCTGACCTCTGCCCTAATACGTACGCCTGCCCTACTAGGCGCGGATGTAATTTTTTACATCCGCCCTAGTGCGGTAGTACCGTGATGCAGTTCCAGTACTATCGTGCCGGACTTTTTCACAGTTTCGTCCTTAGCGGAGGTAGGCACGAAAGTAATTTTTTTACTTCCATGCACCTCCAAGTGCCTGTCTCTACCGACCATGCGGTAGTATCACATGGGCTCGCGGTAGTACCGCTCCGACGGTTCTACCGCTAGCTGCCTAGTGCAATCGTCCTGAGATTGATACTCCCGTGCGAGCGGTAGTACCGCATGTCACCACGGTAGTACCGCAAGCACATGCGGTAGTACGATGGTCTGCTGTGGTAGTATCATGACGCGCGGGACTGAGGGTGGGGATAACGGTTGGATCTTTTCCCCCAATATAAAAGGGAGGTCTTCTTCCTCAAGAAGACTACCTCTTCCTTCCCAAACTCCATTGTTGCTCAAAGCTCCATTTTAGACCAATCTCTCTCCCTAGCCAATCAAACTTGTTGAATTTCTAGGGATTGGTTGAGAAGGCCTCGATCTATGCTTCCACCAAGAGAAAATTGATTCCCCCCACTAATCCCTTGCGGATCTTATTACTCTTGGGTGTTTGAGCACCCTAGACGGTTGAGGTCACCTCGGAGCCACATTCCATTGTGGTGAAGCTTCGTGGTGTCGTTGGGAGCCTCCAATTCAGTTGTGGAGATTTCCCCAACCTTGTTTGTAAAGGTTTGGTCGCCCCCTTCAAGGGCACCAATAGTGGAATCACAACATCTCGCATTGTGTGAGGGAGTGAGGAGAATACGGTGGCCCTAGTGGCTCCACACCTCTCCAACGGAGACGTACTTCCTCACAAGGGAAGGAACTCCGCTAACACATCCTCGTCTCCACCGGCTCCACTGTTGGTTATCTGGTACTTGTTGCAAGCTATTATTGTGGTGTATCACTTGCTTGCTTGTGTACTTGTTGTGTTTAGCATCATATAGGTTATTCATCTAGTTGCACATCTAGCCAACTTATTTGAGGCTAAGCCTAAATTGTTAAGGAAAAGTTAAAAAAGTGTTAGTTGCATATTCATCCATCCCTCTAGTCAACGATATCAATCCTTTCACTAACTTTTGTGAGAATTATTCTTTCATCTCTAGCATTGAACCCTTGAAGGTTGAACAAGCTCTTGAATATGTGGATTGGGTGAACGCTATGCATGAAGAGCTTCACAACTTCGAGAGAAACAAAGTATGGACACTCGTGGAGAAGCCCAAGGCGAGTAGAACATCATCGGCATGAAATGGGTATTTTGGAATAAGCAAGATGAAGACGGTCAAGTTGTATGCAACAATGCTCGCCTCATAGCCCAAGGACATACGAAAGTAGAAGGCATGGACTACGGTGAGACATACGCCCCCGTTGCTAGATTCAAAGCTATTCGAATTCTTCTTGCTTATGCACATCAACATGACATCACTCTTTACCAAATGGATATTAAAAGTGCCTTTTTAAATGGAGAGATAGAGGAGGAAGTGTATGTTAAACAACCTCCCAGATTTGTAAATCCTACGAATCCTGACCGCGTTTACAAACTTTGCAAAGCTTTATATGGTCTTAAGCAAGCTCCGCGTGCTTGGTATAAATGTCTAACGAAGTTTCTCATTGAAAATGGTTTTAAAATTGGTAAAATTGATGCAACCTTATTCACAAAGAGAGTTAATGATGAATTATCTGTGTTCCAAATTTATGTGGATGGTATTATATTTGGATTTACTGACCCACAATTTAGTGAGAAATTTGGAAGATTGATGTCAGAGAAGTATGAGAAGTCTATGACGTATGAGCTGAAATTCTTCTTGGTATACAAATCAAGCAAACGAGAGAAGGTATATTCATCTCTCAAACCAAGTACACCAAGGACTTGATCAAGAAGTTCAACATGCAAGAGTGCAAAGGTATGAAAACTCCCATGCCCACTAGCGGACACGATAATCTCACTAAGAAGGGTGAACTGGTTGATCCAAAAGTTTATCGATCCATGATATGTTCATTGCTATATCTATGTGCCTCCCGTCCCGATATGATGCTTAGTCTGTGCATGTGTGCCCGATATCAAGCTGCACCTAAAGAGTGTCATCTTAAGTCTGTGAAACGCATTGAGAGATACTTGATACATACACCAAACTTTGACATTTGGTATCCCAAGGGATCTTCTTTTAATCTTGTTGTCTACTCCGACTCGTACTATGCCGGTGACAAGGTTGATAGAAAATCCACCTTGGGTACATGTCCATTTGTTTGTATATCTCTTGTGACTTGGTCCTCCAAGAAACAAACTCGGTATCTCTACCTTCCGCCGAAGCTGGATATATTGCTGCTGGATCATGTTGCACACAATTATTATGGATGACTGATAACCCGCAAGTGTAGGGGATCAATTGTAGACTTTCTCAATAAGTAAGAGTGTTGAACCCAACGAGGAGATAAAGGTAGAACAAATATTCCCTCAAGTTCTATCGACCACCGATACAACTCTACGCATGCTTAACATTCGCTTTACCTAGAACAAGTATGAAACTAGAAGTACTTTGTAGGTGTGATAGGATAGGTTTGCAAGATAATAAAGAGCACAAAAATAAAAAGTAGGGGCTGACAAGATAAAGAAACAACTAAGTTAGTTTAACAAGTGTGGAAAACTGGTGGTAGGAGTTGCGGAATTGTCCCGAGGCAATTGATAACTAGACCGGTAATCATTATTGCAATTTTATATGAGGGAGAGGCATAAGATAACATACTTTCTCTACTTGGATCATATGCACTTATGATTGGAACTCTAGCAAGCATCCACAACTACTAAAGATCATTAAGGTAAATCCCAACTATAGCATTATAAGGTATCAAGTCCTCTTTATTCCCATTCGCAAACAACCTACTTACTCGGGTCTGTGTTTCTATCACTCACGCCACCCACCATCAGCGAATCATAAGAATATTGCAAACCCTACAACAGTGATCCCTCACGCTTGCACGACACAAAGAGCACCATAGGACAGCACCAATAATAAAAAATGCAACTCCAACCAATCATGATCATCAATCAACAAATAGGACAACAAAAATCTACTCCGACATCATAGGATGGCAACACATCATTGGATAATAATATGAAGCATAAATCACCATGTTCAAGTAGATGGTACAACGGGTTGCGGTAGAGTGGACCGCTATAGATAGATGTGGGAAGTTTATGGAGGTGTTGGTGAAGATGACGAAATTGTTGGAGTGGATCACCGTCACGACGATGGCGCCGGCGGCGTTCCGGTGCCACCAGGAGAGAGGGGGAGAGAACTCCCCTCCTTCTTCTTATTACTTGACCTTCCTCCTAGATGGGAGAAGGGTTTACCCTCTGGTTCAAGGCCTCCAGATTGGATATCTCTCTCTGTTTCCTTCTGTTTCTGCGCTCCCTGATTCTGGCCATTGACCGTTTCTTAAATGTCCAAAGATCCATACCTCCGATAGGGCTGAAATTTTGAGGGTATTTTACTTATATAAATATATTTCTTGCGACCAAAGGAAATATCCAACCGAACCAAGGGGTGGCCACAAGCCCTTAGGGCGTGGCCAGGGGGTGCGCTGCGTCTAGCAGGCTTGTGACCTCCTCGGGCATCGTCTTGTGTTGATTATTTTTCCCAAAAATCACATATATTCCAAAAAAAATCTTCGTTAATTTTTATTACATTTGGACTTCGTTTGATATGGATTTTTTGCAAAACAAAAAACATGCAACAAACAGGAACTGGCACTGGGTACTGGATCAATATGTTAGTCCCAAAAAATAGTATAAAAATTACCAAAAGTATATGAAAGTTGTAGAATATTGGCATGAAACAATCAAAAATTATAGATATGATGGAGACGTATCAGCATCCCCAAGCTTAATTCCTGCTCGTCCTCGAGTAGGTAAATGAGAAAAAAGATAATTTTTGATCTGAAATGCTACCTAGCATAATCTTGATCATATAATGTAATCATGGCATGAATATTAAGATATGAGTGATTCAAAGCAATAGTCTATATTGACATAAAAATAGTAATACTTCGAGCACACCAACAATGCAATCGTGGCCTTTCAAAATAGCATGGCCTTTAGAAAGTTATCCCTACAAAATCATATGGTCTGGCTATGCTCCATCTTCCCCACACAAAGTATCTAAATCATGCACAACCCTGATGAACAAGTCAAGCAATTGTTTCACACTTTTATGTTCTCAAACCTTTTCAACTCTCATGCAATACATGAGCGTGAGACACGGATATAACACTATAGGTGGAATAGAATATGGTGGAGGTTGCAAGGTAAAAGGAGAAGATAGTCTCACATCAACTAGGCATATCAACGGGCTATGGAGATGCCCATCAATAGATATCAATCTGAGTTAGTAGGGATTGCCATGCAATAGGTGCACTAGAGCTATAAGTGTATGAAAGTTCAAAAATAAAACTAAGTGGTCGTGCAAATGATGAAAATTCCACTAGCTATATGAAAGTGACAAAATAGGAGACTCTCTATCATGAAGATCATGGTGCTACTTTGAAGCACAAGTGTGGAAAAAGATAGTAGCATTGTCCCTTCTCTCTTTCTCTCATTTTTTCTCATTTTTTTCTCATTTTTTTCTCTTTTTATTTTATTTTGGTGGGCATCTTTGGCCTCTTTTTTTATTTGGGCTTCGTGGGCCTCTTTTATTTTTTGTAAAGTCCGGAGACTCCTCCCAACTTGTGAGGGAATCATAGCTTCCATCATCCTTTTCTCACACGGGACAATGCTCTAATAATGAAAATCATCACACTTTTATTTACTTACAACTTGATACCTAGAACAAAAATATGACTCTATATGAATGCTTCCGATAGGATACCGGGATGTGCAACGATCTAGCCTAGCAAATGACATCAAAAAATGGACAAGCCATGAAAACATCATGCAAGCTGTCTTATGATCATGCAAAGCAATATGAAAATTATGGTGCATGTCATACTAAACGGAACGGTGGAAGTTGCATGGAAATATATCTTGGAATGGCTATGGAAATGCCATAATAAGTAGGTATGGTGGCTGTTTTGAGGAAAATATATGGTGGCTGTTTTGAGGAAAGTGGGTTTGATGCACTGGCGAAACTTGGGCGGTACTATAGAGGCTAGCAAAGGTGGAAGGGTGAGAGTGCGCATAAGCCATGGACTCACATTAGTCATAAAGAACTCACATACTTATTGCAAAAGTCTACTAGTTATCAAACAAAGCATTAGACGCATGCTCCTAGGGGAGAGGTTGGTAGGAGTTAACCATCGCGCGCTCCTGACCCTTACACAAAGGTTGAAATTCATTAAACAAATCATGCTCCGACTTCGTTACATAACGGTTCACCATACATGCATGCTACGGGAATCACAAACTTCAACACATGTATTTCTCCAATTCACAACTACTCACTAGCATGACTCTCATATTGCCATCTTCATATCGCAAAACTATTGCAAGGAATCAAATATATCATATTCAATGATCTACAAGTTTTATGTACGATTCTATGACTAACCATGTGAATGACCAACTCCTGTTAACTCGCTAAATAGATATAAGTGAAGCATGAGAATTTAATTCTTTCTACAAAAGATATGCCCATGCTCTAAAAAATAAAAGTGAAGCAAAACATCATTCTACAAATGGCGGTTTTCTATGTGTAGAGAAACAGGCAATCAAAACTTCAAATGATATAAGTGAAGCACATGAAGCATTCTATAAAGCCATACTCAAAAGATATAAGTGAGGTGCAGGAAGCATTCTACTAAGCCATACTCAAAACATATAAGTGAGGTGCAAAGAGCCTTCTATAAATCAACCAAGGACTTTCTCATACCAGCATGGTGCATTATTAAAATTAAAATAAAAAGCACACGACGCTCCAAGATTTACGCATATCATGTGACGAATAAAAAAATAGCTCCAACTAAAATTACCGATGGTTGTTAGAAGAAAGAGGGGATGACTTCTGGGGCATCCCCAAGCTTAGTTTCTTGGGAGTCCTTGAATATTACCTTGGGGTGCCTCGGGCATACCTAAGCTTAGTCTCTTTCCACTCCTTATTCCTTCATCCATCATGATCTCACCCAAAACTTGAAAACTTCAATCACACTAAACATAACAAAACCCTCGTGAGATCCGTTAGTATAATAAAGAAAATCACAACTTTAAGTACTGTTCCAAACCAATTCATATTTTGTTTTTGCATTGTAGCTACTGTATTAGAATTTTTTCATGGCTTATACCACCGATACAATCGATAGTTTCGTCAAAACAAGCAAAACAATACATCAAAAATAGAATATGTCTTAAATAGGACAGTCTGTAGTAATCTGGACATTCACCATACTTCTGTAACTCTAAAAATTGTGAAAAATAGGAAAAAATAAAACATTTGCATAGCAGTACTGTGTAAAATTTTCAAAACTTTTGAAATTCTAGTAAAAAATGTAAATTTACGCACTACAGCCAAAGTTTCTATTTTTGCACTTCACACCAAACAAGCAATCTAATCATCCTAAAGGCAAATCTTGACACATATTTTTATAATAAAATGGATTTATACAAGGGGATAATTATTTTTGTTGAAAAGTTTCTGTAATCAAGATTTTCAAAGTTTCCATGGGCATGAACAAAGTTCAAGGCTAGCTCCCACTTTCACAATGCTCGTCTCTCTCACTTTCACTTTTCTTTTTGAAAAAGTTTTAGGTTCACCTATTTATTTATTTTATGTGCATAAACTATATAAAATCACACACAAAAATTAAATGACTCTCTAAAACTTCTGGGTTGTCTCCCTGGCAGTGCTTTCTTTAAAGCCATTAAGCTAGGCATAAAGTGCTCAAGTAATGGATCCACCCGGATCCCATGGTATATCAAAGCCAATTTTAATTAACAATGATTTGTAATTTAGTATCTAGAAAAAAGTAACCAATATCATGAAACAATTAAGTCTAACTCTTTTCCTATGCATCGGCATGTCATAAAAGAACAATTCATGCACACAAAGTAAAGGCCAATACATAGCATAAGCGGTTTCTTGCAATTTTATCATATTGGAAACATAGAGAGGTGGAGATGTAGTTCCTCTCTCATAATAATTTTAAGTAGGATCAGAAAGCACATGCATATTATATCTATCAAAATCATCATGTGTAATGGTAAAACGAAACCCGTCAATATAATCCTTAATAAGAGCAAACTTCTCAGATATAGTGTAGTTGGGAGAATTCAAAAAGATAATAGGACTATCATGCATGGGTAAAATAGCAACAATTTCATTCTTAACATAAGGAACTATAGCAATTTCATCTCCATAGGCATCATTCATATTGGCATCATGGCCACAAGCACAACAATCATCAATTTCATCAAAAATGGATATTTCAAATGAATCCAAGGGATCATAGCAGTCAACATAGCATACTTCCTTCGTTAAGCATGAAGGGAAATTCAAAAATGTATGAGTTGAAGATTTACTCTCATTAGAAGGTGGGCACGGGTAGCTAATCCGCTTCCTCCTTTTGTTCTTCGCTCTCCTCCTCATCTTTTTCATCTAACGAGCTCACAGTCTCAGGAATTTCTTCCTCCATAGATTCCTGCAAAATATTATTCTCTTCCAAAGCAGCGGTCATTCTTTCAATAAACTCTTTGACATAAGCATTAGAAGCATAGTTTTCATAGTAATATTTAAGTATGGCAAAAAATTTGGATTCATAAAGACTAGCATCATACTTTTCAATGAAAGAAGTAATTTCATAGGCACCCTTAAAAGCAACAGATTCTTCAATTTGTTCAACATCATTATAGCAATAGGCCTCCTTGGCATAAGAGGATAATATTTCATTATCATTAAACACACATTGGTAGGGAAGGTGTTTTTTAGCTTCTTTAGAACAATAAGTAAAATCATAAATTTCACATAAATTCCAAGCATAGCAATACAAAGTATTCAATTGATGCCACAAGAGTTTCCCTTTTTGAGATATGGGGTGTCGCACATAATGAGCATGCCCATTAATTGATTTTCCCTCAACTAATCTAGTTGGGTTTCAGCAGGAGCACAAGTGGATCGATGATGACCCACGTAATATTCTTCGGTGGTACGGAACACTAGTAGTTCCTCAACTTTTGGAGCAGCAAGTACAACTAATTTTTTTTATATTTTGCGTTTACTACCCATATGTAAAGATAGAAAAGAACTAAGAACAGAAAATAAAATCTACTTAGTGATAAAGCAAACAAGCACACATGAGAATATTCACCCCATGCTATTTCTCCCCGGCAACGGCACTAGAAAAAGGTCTTGATAACCCACAAGTGTAGGGGGTCAATTGTAGCCTTTCTTGATAAGTAAGAGTGTCGAACCCAACGAGGAGCTAAAGGTAGAACAAATATCCCCTCAAGTTCTATCGACCACTGATACAACTCTATGCACGCTTAACGTTCGCTTTACCTAGAACAAGTATGAAACTAGAAGTACTTTGTAGATGTGATAGGATAGGTTTGCAAGATAATAAAGAGCACAAAAATTAAAACTAGGGGCTGCTAAGATAAAGAAACAACTAAGCTAGTTTAACGAGTGTGGAAAACTGGTGGTAGGAGTTGCGGAATTGTCCCTAGGCAATTGATAACTAGACCGGTAATCATTATTGCAATTTTATATGAGGGAGAGGCATAAGCTAACATACTTTCTCTACTTGGATCATATGCACTTATGATTGGAACTCTAGCAATCATCCGCAACTACTAAAGATCATTAAGGCAAAACCCAACCATAGCATTATAAGGTATCAAGTCCTCTTTATTCCCATACGCAAATAACCTACTTACTTGGGTCTATGTTTATATCACTCACACCACCCACCATAAGCGAATCAGAAGCATATTGCATACCCTACAGCGGTGATCCCTCATGTTTGCGCGACATGGAGAGCACCATAGGACAGAACCAATAATAAAACATGCAACTCAAACCAATCATGATCATCAATCAACCAAGAGGACAACAAAAATCTACTCAGACATCATAGGATGGCAACACATCATTGGATAATAATATGAAGCATAAAGAACCATGTTCAAGTAGAGGGTAAAACGGGTTGTGGGAGAGTGGACCACTGTAGATAGATGGGGGAAGGTGATGGAGGTGTTGGTGAAGATGATGGAGTTGTTGGAGTGGATCACCGTCATGATGATGGCCCCGGTGGTGTTCCGGTACCATCGGGAGAGAGGGGGAGAGATCCCCCTCCTTATTATTCTTCCTTGACCTTCCACCTAGATGGGAGAAGGGTTTACGCTATGGTCCATGGCCTCCATGGCGGCGGAGGGGCGAGAACCCCTCCGAGATAGGATCTCTCTCTCTGTTTCCTTGTGTTTCTGCGCTGCCAGATTCTGACCTTTCACCATTTCTTAAATATTCAAAGATCCGTAATTCCAATCAGGCTGAAATTTTGAGGGGATTTTCCTTATAAAAATATCTTTCTTGCGGCCAAAGTACATCTTCAACCGAACTAAGGGGTGGCCACAAGCCCTAAGGGCGTGGCCAAGGGGTGGGTCGTGCCTAGCAGGCTTGTGACCACCTCGGGCATCGTCTCACGTTGATTCTTATTTTGCAAAAATCACATATATTCCGAAAAAGTCTCCATAAGTTTTTATCGCGTTTGGACTTCGTTTGATATGGATTTTCTGCGAAACAAAAAACATGCAACAAACAGGAACTGGCACTGGGCACTAGATCAATATGTTAGTCCCAAAAAATAGTATAAAAAATTGCCAAAAGTATATGAAAGTTGTAGAATATTGGCATGAAACAATCAAAAATTATAGATACGATGGAGACATATCAATGACACAAATGCTTAAACATTATGGAATCTATGTGAAAAATGTGTCGTTACTTTGTGACAATGAGAGTGCTATTAAGATTGGTTATAATCCTGTGCAACATTCTCGAACCAAGAATATCCAAGTTCGACATCATTTCATCCATGATCATGTTGCCAAATGAGATATTTATCTTAAGCATGTTCATACTAACAAGCAATTGGCCGATATCTTTACTAAGCCACTTGATGAAAAAATGTTTTGTCATTTGAGGAGTGAGTTGAACATCATTGATGCCTCAAACTTGAGCTAAGCTCACTCGGATGCATGCGAGGGGATGGTATTTCTTATCTATTCCATGCTACTATTATCTTGAATATCATATATCTTGGAATTCTATGCTCCCTTGTCTTGTATCTAAACATTTTGTAGGTTCTTGCAAGAACAACACTCTACAAGATTGCCAAAAACTCATGTCTTAAGCAATCTTGTCGTGACCAAGTATCCACAACCTCTCTTTGATGATGAAAGGAATAAGACAACAAAACATATCCTTGACATATATTTCTCAATTGGTATCAACTCACAATTGGTATCTTGTCATTTGGATATATCATGTTCTTCCCGGCGTGACTAACCTATGTAGGTGAAAAGTGAACAAAAACACAAGGATTGCTCCCAACTCAAGGTGAACTTCATCAACGTCAAGCATCCTCATCAAGTTCACCTACAAACTACGTCAACAACATCAGTCAAAGGTTTGTACTCATATCCTTGATATAGCTTTACTCCAAGTCATGAGATAAAGCAACTCAAGAGATATGAAGACAGTAAATGCTTAATTAAAAAATGGTAACCCAATTTTGACCTTAACGATGAGTATGACCTATGATCAAGTATTCTTGCTTGGCTCCTAAGTCAATATACTCTAATATAGGTGACCTAGCCACCTCCCATCATCTCGTTAAGAATCTTGTTTGGTTCATTCTCTATTTTCCAAGATCTCTTGGAACCACTCAAATCTTCTCTAGTTGATATCTCTTTGCAAAGTCCTTTGCATTTCCTCTACAAAATCTTTTTGACACTTTGTTACAGATGTTCAAATAAATTTGCAAGTTTCTCAAACATTGCCAAGTTTCTGTTTTAGCCTCGGAGCCTTCGATCCAGAAGACTCGGTTCTACCGATTCGGCAGATTTGTTGCATAACAACATATCGGTACCATCGACTTGTTTGTCTCAGAGTCACCAATTTGATATATTTTTGGTCTGTCTTCATGTCAGTAAATCATTGCTTCCTTAGTAATCTCATTGTAATATTTTCAATTCTTCGATGATCCCTTTATAAAAAGGGGGGATAAATCAATTCAAGGATCCCTAACTCAAAGGAGGAGAAGTCGTACAAACTCTCTATCTAGCCAATGGGAGAGAAATTACTTTCAATGATTCCCTCACTTTTCTAATGATATCTATAATTTTCATAATCTTTAAACCCTACATTCCATGGCTCTTGGTCTCAAGGATCCCTTCTTAATCAATCATCCCTGTATCTTGCCCTAAGTATGACCTTTTTGGAAATTAATGCCAAAAGGGGAGAAATACCAAAGCTTCAAAGTTAAAATGGGAGATACATTCTTATGCAAAGGGGGAGATATAATCAAGGGGGAGAGGACAATATACCAAAGTAGGGGGAGAAAATATGTTTGGGACAAAGATGTGTTTATTTAATTTGACTACTCATGTTAGAGTTTTCTCACCCTATCCAATCCCAATATCTACATGCTAAGATTCAGGGGGAGAGGGTGATCTACTACTTTCATATCTAGGGGAGAAAGTTCTAAATGTTCTTGGAGACATATCAATCCTAAGGAATACTATCTTCTATATATTCTCCATATCTTGGTACTTTTGAGTTCTATGGCTTTTGATTGGTAGAATACTCTTGCGTTTTCTAACATTGTTTTTCTCAAGTGTACTTGTACTCCAAGAATGCTCAAGACCTCAAGGTAAGTATACGCATCATGTATTTGATCAAAATTATCTCTTGCTTCTTGCACATATTGTTTGCAAGAGTGAAGTCTTGAACAAGGATACACCTCATTCGTATATATTTGATGCATATAGCTCATTCGTATATATTTGATGCGTATAGCCAAGATACACATGACTCATTATATCCCTTCTACTACATGTGTGTCCATCCATTGCAAAGCAACTATCCTTTAAAGGGATTGCGCACATTTATGGGGAGCAAGTCTAAGTCATGTTTCTCTCCAAGTCTTCATTATATACATGCACATCTTTGTTTGAAGCTTTGATTGTATGTTCTCATCAATTACCAAAAAGGGGGAGATTGAAAGCACATATGCTCCCTTGGTGGTTTTGATAATTCATGATAACATACATTGTCTCTTGGACTAATACCTTCATCTAGTGCATTTTATATAAAGTCCATAGAGATAGATGGGTTGGCAAGAAGGAGTCTGGATAATATCCCCATGAAGTAGAATGAGAAGGAATATCATTGGCAAAGATTCAAGCAAGAGGACTCTACATTTTACTTTGTGAGAAATCACTTTGATTCCATAGGAAAGCCAATACTATTAAAAGGGGGTAAGGTAATGTTGGTGAACAAGATGCTCAAAGGTGCACAAGTGATAGTCAAAAAAACACCCAAAAGCTCTTACACAAAAGTATGTCCAAAGCCAAATATCCAAAATCAGTGCAACGAACAATTTCCACTCGGTGCCACCGATTCCGAAACTCAGACAGACACATGCCAAACCCTAGCCATTCGGTGCAACCGATTCTGCTTTGGTGCCACCGAGTTTGGGTTGCCAACTTCCTATTACCTCGATTCACAAAATCGGTCCCATCGAGTTTGTTGTATCGGTGTAGTTGCGCAATCTGACCATTGGTCACCTAGTCGGAACAACCGAGATTTATATATCGGTCTCACCGAGATTCAAAAGTTGTGACCTTTTAGTCACTTCGTTAGCATTGAGATTCACACATCGGTGTCACCGAGTTGGTCACTTTAGGTGTAACGGTTGGATTTTTTAGGATGCCTATATATACCCCTCCACCACCACCTACTCGAAAGAGAAGCACTCAGAACAGGTCCCCACTCATACCAACTAGTTTTTTGAGAGAGAGCCACTTACTCATGTGTTCAGATCATGCCATTCCATTTCAACCATATGAATCTTGATCTCTAGCCTCCCCAAGTAGCTTTCCACCTAATCAATCTCCTCCACCAAAGCCAAATCTGTGAGAGAGTGATTGTGTGTTGAGGAGTCTATCATCTTGAAGCACAAGAGCAAGGAGTTCATCGACATTATCGAGCCTATTACCTTTTGGAGGGTGGTGCCTCCTAGACTAATTAGGTGTCGCTTGGGAACCTCGTACTTCGTGTTGTGGAGTGAACCAAGAAGTTTGTAAGGGCAAGGAGATCGCCTACTTCGTGAAGATCTACCCCGAGTTAGGCTAGTCCTCCATTGACGTAGGGCATCATGATATAGTCAAGGTTGCTACTTCATGGACCCTTATGGGTGGAGCCCTCCGTGGACTCTCGCGACCATTACCCTCCGTGGGTTCAAGACACCATAAACATGGATGTACTATAGTACCACCTATCGGAACCACGGGAATAATCTTCGTGTTCTTCATGCGTTTGATCTCCCTATCTCAACTCCTTACTTCCATGTGCAATGTCTTTACTTTTCGCTGCTATACTTGATGACTTGCATGTGTAGGGTGTGCTAGGCTTGCTATTATTGCTAAAATTTGCGAACACTAACTTTGCACCTTGTGTAGATTTTAAATTCCTGCTAGTAGTCTATTCACTCCCCTCTATACATTCTCTTCTAGTGATCCCACAGATGACGCGAACAAAGAGATGTTCGACATCATCCACGAGGGAGGGGGGAGGCAGTTGCTAGAGAGATGGGCAAGTGTATGACTCGGAGCCCACCTAGGCCGACTTATACTCCTAGCCGAGATCGTAGTCCGCCTAGTCCGGCAAATTTACCTAGTCAGGCACACAGTCAGGCTACACCCAGTCTGGCATGTTCACTTAGACGACTAAAGGCACACAAGAACATGATTGTTCCACCGCAAAGTAGTAGTAGGAGGAGGATAATTATTTGGATGTTGCCGATCCAAAGAAGAGGGGTAGAGAAGAAAGGTTCAACATGCAGGAGGACTAGCTGTTGTGCGATGCATGGTTGGCCACTAGCCTCGATCCGATCCATGGCACAAAGCAAAAGGGCACAACTTTTTTGGGGGCAACATTCAGTCTTAGTTCCGACTAAGAGGTTTTTTTAGTTTTTTTTTATTTTTCCTTTTAATTCTTTAGGGGTTTATGAATTAATTATGGTTATACGTTGTTATACAAATTTTGATACAATACCAACTAAGAGGTTGTTATATCTTTATGTTCATGATGAATTATTATATCATTGTGAGGAAGAAACATGGATTTTATTCATCCAAACGAATAAAAAGTGATCAAAAGTTGAATTAGTAGGACGACGATCCTACTAATTCAACTTTTGGTCACTTTTGATCCATCCACATGAATCTAATCCGCTTTCCTTCCCCCAATGATATAACAAATCATCATGATAATCATGATCAACATCATCATCATATTAATATGAAAACTCTTGCATCATATCATCACCAACAACACTATAGCTAGTAATCATCATAGTCATTACCACCAACACTATTTAATCATCATTTTCGTCAATGAGACATCATATAACAAGTTGGTCACTAGTCATAATCACAACTACTCCTCATCATCATCATCAACTCTAACACATTGTAGCACATAATAACACATTGTACCTATGACCTAGTCCTCTCTCATAGGACCTACTCTACCCTCTCTTAGGTACAATATCATAAAACAAGATAGGCCCTGACTCTCCATTATGGAGAATGGACATCATCCTGTCTCCAATTCTTGGCCTACGCACAATGTTGCTTCCAAGTAGCTCTCTACGATTGACCATACATTTTTTCCAATCTTTGATTGTCATGTCTTCATTGGTTTTAGAAATCCGGTACGGATAGGAGTGATGCGTAGGCTGACCTGGCCGTGGTGGCCCTATGCTCGTAACAACAATGTGACCTCTCGGAAACATCAGATGAGGCACACAATCCTTCGGGATTTTCTGTTGAAAAACATAGTAATAACTTTCTAATTAGCAATGCATTTTTAGTTTTAGAAGAATTTATCCAAAAGATGCATGGATGTCGTAATAGTAGAAAATCTTACCATGCAATCTCCATGGAAGTTACCGTAGTTCACCACGTGCACTAGTGGCACGTATTGACCATAATGTGGAGGAGTTTGATAATAGCTATTGCAATTCTCAAGATGATTAAGAAATGCGGTAAGATGATCTTTCTCCTTATACATTAATTCTGCTTCACCGTTGTAGTAGTAGGTTCTGTCTACCATCTTCCATACATTTTTTGAAGAATGAAAATAAGCTGTCAACGGAAATAAGTTGTCAACTATTTTTAAATAAACAATATAAATTACTTAATAAATATGGTTGAGAAACTCACATAATGGTAGAACTGGAGGCGTCCGCACATCAACCCAGATGTCGATATTACCTTCAATTTCATCTTCCGGACGAATACCAAAGGTGATAAGCATATTAGGCTCAAAAGCATAAGCCTTGCATAGTGCTCTCCAACTTTTGCATTCAAAATAGTAGTAGGTGTCTGCATTGTACAATTTTACGGCAAAAGTATAACCATGCTCGGTCCTCAAGTGAACTATCTTTACATCCATACTTTTTAGTATTGAAACCAATCTTATACAAGACATAAATTCTTGCATGGCAGGGGATACGCTAGTAGAATAGTAAAAAATTAAAATTATAAGTTGAAGCAAAAGAAGCAGAAGTCATGCTTAATTACGAAAAAAGACTTGTCGTTGTGACTTACTGTATCCACTTCAAAGGTCTCATCCAGCATGATGCTGAAGCGCCTACCATCAACCAGGAAAGGCTTGTCACACAGGCCGTGCTCGTCTTCGTAGTATTCGCACATAGTGAATTCCCTTTCATCATCAGACATTTCCTATGTTCATAGTTGAAACATTTAAAATCAATCAAAGGAAACTACGACAAACTGATCAACACACATATCACTATTACTCAATATGCATGTTGGGGAACGTTGCATGGGAAACAAAAAAATTCCTACGCACACTCAGATCTATCCATGGTGATGAGCATCTACGAGAGGGAGAGTGGATCTACATACCCTTGTAGATCGCTAAGCGGGAAGCGTTAAGAAACACGGTTGGTGTAGTCGAACGTCTTCGCGATCCAAATCGCCGTGCGTCATGCGATCCAATCACGATCCATCCCGTGATCCAATCATGATCCGTCCCGCGATCCGATCACGATCCGTCCCACACACTTGATCACGATCCGTCCCACGAACTTGATCAAGATCCTTCCGATCTAGCACCGAACGGACGACACCTCCGCGTTTAGCACACGTGCAGCTTGATGACGATCTCCACCGTCTTGATCCAGCAAGAAGGAGTGGAGAGGAAGAAGAGTTCTCCAGCAGCCTGACGGCGCTCCGGCGATGGTGGTGGAGCAATTTCGGCAGGGCTTTGCCTAAGCACTGCAGAAATCCGATCTAGAGGAGAAACTATGCACTGGAGGAACGGGTAGCACGTGGCTGAAATTCTAGTGCAAAAACCCTAAAACCTCCAGTATATATAAGAGGAGAGGAGGAGAGGCCTTGGAACAAGGGCCAAGGCCTCCTTGCTTCGGCCGAAGGAGAGAGGGAGAGGTGGAGTCCACCTCCAATCCTAGTAGGACTAGGATTCACCCTATTTTCCCTTTTTTCCCACTTTTTCTCTTAGGACTTTTTTTCTCCAGCCGCATGGCCCTCTTGTGGATGTTCCACAAGCCCACTAAGGGCTGGTTTACACCCTCCTACAGCCCATGTAGCCTCTTGGGTCGAAATACCCCTCCCGGTAGCCTCCCGGTACACTACCGGCACTCTCGGTACACTACCGATGAGCCCGAAACTTTTCTGGCGACCAAAACAGGACTTCCTACATATGAATCTTTACCTGCGGACCATTCCGGAGTTCCTCGTGAGGTACGGGATCTCATCCGGGAGTCCGAACAAACTTCGGTCACCACCATCCATAACTCTATACTACCGAAATGTCACCAAACCTTAAGTGTGCAGACCCTGCGGGTTCGAGAACTATGTAGACATGACCGGGACACCTCTATGGTCAATAACCAATGGCGGCACCTGGATGTCCACATTGGTTCCTACATATTCTACGAAGATCTTTATCGGTCGAACCTCTACGTCAAGGATTCAGTTAACCCGTATGATGTTCCCTTTGTTCGTCGGTATGTTACTTGCCCGAGATTCGATCGTCTGTATCTCCATACCTAGTTCAACCTCGTTACTGGCAAGTCTCTTTACTCGTTCTGTAATACAAGATCCCGTAACTAACACTTAGTCACATTTCTTGCAAGGCTTATTGTGATGTTGTATTACCGAGTGGGCCCTGAGATACCTCTCCGTCACACGGAGTAACAAATCCCAGTATTGATCCATGCCAACTCAACAGACACCCTCGGAGACACCTGTAGAGCACCTTTATAGTCACCCAGTTATGTTGCGACGTTTGATACACACAAGGTACTCCTCCGATATTTGTGAGTTGCATGATCTCATGGTCATAGGAATATATACTTGACATGTAGAAACTAGTAGCAATAAACTGACACGATCATAAGCTACGTTTGTAGTTTGGGTCTTGTCCATCACATCATTCTCCTAATGATGTTATCCCGTTATCAAATGACATCTCATGTCCATGGTTAGGAAACCTTAACCATCTTTCGATCAATGAGTTAGTTCACTAGAGTCATACTAGGGACATTGTGTTTGTCTATGTATCCGCACATGTATCCATGTTTCCATTTAATACAATTATAGCATGGATAATAAACGATTATCATGAACAAGTAAATACAATAATAAAAACTTTATTTATTGCCTCTAGGGCATATTTCCAACAATGCAACAGGTTGACTGTAGGTCTGTCGAGTCTTTCCTTCCTTAACTCTCATCTCACGTATATGGTGGGCACTCCTTCTGATATTGGGACCGTTGGTGATGGTGGCTCCTCCATTCATCCCAGAGTGCATTACACCAAAATGTCTAGCACACTGGAACGAAGGAGAAGCGACCCTCACGACAATAGTCGGGATACTTCCTCTCTCATATATATATGGTGGACACTCTCCCTCACTGAAAGACACACAAGGAACCGAAACAGACATAAAGTCAACCTGTTCCATATATCGAGCAATGACATAGAAAAAATGCAACATTAATATATGCAACTTTTGCAAATACTAATTGCTATACATTGAATCAAATGTCAAAAAAAAATTCTATAAATATATTGGATCAAAATGTAAAAATTCCTAGGTTATAACTATCCTAATAATATTCCATTCTCAATAAAAAATCTAATTAAGCAACATATATACTTCTAAGCAACATTTTAATAAGTTAGGGACATTATATACTTCCAATTAAGCAAAAAAAATCTAATTAAGCATATATACTAATTAAACATAGATATTAATTAAACACTAATTATAGAAAAACAACATTATATAAAAAAAATCAAAATTCATCTAATCAACATTTATATATCTAAAATTCATCTAACATTTCTATAACTAAAAGTATAAAAAACTAAAAAGACATTCATCTAAAATTTATATATCTAATTCATCTAACATTTCTATAACTAAAAGTATAAAAAACAAAAAACAAAAAATAAGAAAATGTGTGTGTGTACGCGTGTGTTATCATGCATATGTGTGTGTGTGTGTGCGGGCTCGACCGATGGGAGGGCGGCCATGGCGGCAGGTGCTCATAGCGGGGCGAGGCGAGGCGAGTCGTTGGCGACGGCGACTGCGACGGCGACGACGACGGAGCGGGAGCTCGAAGAGGGGGCGACGCGCGACGGGGGCGGCGATAGGGGCAGCGCGTCGGGGGCAGCGACGGCGTGGGCGGCGTGTTGGGGGCAGCGACGGCGTGGACGGCGACAGCGTCGGGGCAAGTGGTGCGACGGGGGCGGCGGCGATCTTCTCTATTGGTCGAAGAGAGACGAAGAACCAAAGGGAAAATGAAAAATTTCAAGTCCTTCTTATATAGGAGGACCTTTAGTCGTGGTTGGTGGCTCCAACCGTGAGTAAAGACCCTTCTTTAGTCGCGGTTGGAGGCTCCAACCGCGACTAAAGGTGAATTTCACCAGCCGAAGCAACAGGAAGCGAAACCTTTTAGTCGCGTTTGGTGCCTCCAACCGCGACTAAAGGGGGGTCTTTAGTCGCGGTTGGAGACCCCAACCGCGACTAAAGACCTGTTCCTGGCACGGCGCACAACGATCGAAGTTTAGTCCCACCTCGCCAAGCGAGGGGCAGCCGCACTGGTTTATAAGCCCCGCTACGGCTGCTCCCTCGAGCTCCTCTCTAAGCAGGCCTATGTGGGCCTATTGAACCTGTCTGGCCTTGTTGGGCCTACTGGGCCTTGCGGGCCTGCATCCTGGCCCAGGTTAGGTTTCTAGTCGTATGCAGGCCATGGCGGCCTAGTAGGCGGCCTATTTTTTATTTATTTTTCATTTTTCTTTTCTTTTTTGCTTTATTTATTTTCTTTTGTTTCCGAGTTTTTTTGTGCTTTATTGAGGATTAATGATTGAATCTTTTTGCGTTAGGTCATAAAAATTATAAACTTTCTATTAGTGGCAGTAGTTTTCAAATTCGAATAGTTTAAATTTGAATTGTTTGAAATTTGTGTGAATCACTAGTTTGTGAATAACTTTACTTTAAAAATAGATTTTTCAGTAATTCTTTTTTCTACTATTTAATATTATTTTTTTTATCATTATATCCAATTTGGTAATTCTTAGGTTATTAAAAAATGAAATGCCTTTGTAACATGTGAGTTTTTGTCTGAAACCCTAGTACTTCGAAAGAGATTGTCCATTTTGTACACGAAGTGCATCTAGTTTTTGCCGTAACCCTCTCAAATTTTTAGCACATGCTACGTGGGTGAAATGATGATACCATGCCAACTTTCAACCTTTTCAGAGTTCATTTAAAGTGCTTATCAATTTCAGGGTCATTTAGCTAAAAAATCAATAAATGCATGAAAATAGCAAATGAAGCTGAAAGGGTTGAAAATTGATGGCCTCCCTTCAAATGGTGCATACTGAATGCACAAAAAGTCTGGAGTTGAAATAAGTTTAAAAAAGTGAAATGTCTATGCAACAGGTGAGTTTTCGTTTGAAACCCTGATACTTCGAAAGAGATTGTCCATTTTGTACACAAAGTGCATCCAGTTTTTGTTGTAACCCTCTCAACTTTTTAGCACACGCTATGTGGGTGAAATGATGATGCCATGCCAACTTTCAACCTTTTCAGAGTACATTTGTAGTGCTTATCAATTTCAGGGTCATTTAGCTAAAAAATCAATAAATGCATGAAAAATAGCAAATAAAGTCAGAAAGGGTTGAAAATTGATGGACTCCCTTAGAATGGTGCATACTAAATGCACAGAAAGTATGGAGTTGAAATAAGTTTAAAAAATGAAATACATGACCCAGAATGGCAATCTCCTCGACTAGGTGAACTAGGACATGCGTCATGATATTGAAGAAGGATGGTGGGAACACCAACTCGAAACTGACAAGACATTGCACCAAATCATTTCTAACCTTGGTAGGATTTCTAGATCGATTACCTTCTGAGAGATTGCATTCAGGAATGCACATAGCTTCACAATGGCTAATCGAACGTTTTCCGGTAGAAGCCCCCTCAATGCAACCGGAAGTAGTTGCGTCATATTTACATGGCAGTCATGAGACTTTAGGTTCTGGAACTTTTTCTCTGCCATATTTATTATTCCCTTTATATTTGAGGAGAAGCCAGATGGGACCTTCATACTGAGCAGGCATTCGAAGAAGATTTCCTTCTCTTCTTTGGTAAGAGCATAGCTGGCATGACCCTAAAACTGCTTTGGATCCATGCAGTCTTTTCCGTGCATACGTTGCTGGTCCTCCCGTGCCTCCGGCGTATCTTTTCTCTTCCCATACACGCCAAAGAAGCCTAGCAGGTTCACGCAAAGATTCTTCATCACGTGCATCACATCGATTGCAGAGCGGACCTCGAGGTCTTTCCAATACGGTAGGTCCCAAAATATAGATTTCTTCTTCCACATGGGTGCGCGTTTGTCAGCGTCATTTAGAACAGATTGTGCACCAGGACCCTTGCCAAAGATTACTTTTAAATCCTTGACCATATCAATTATTTCATCACCCATACGATGGCGAGGCTTCTTCCGGTGATCTGCCTCACCTTTGAAATGCTTGCCTTCCTTTCTTACGGGATGCTTGCTCTGAAGAAATTAAAGATGCCCGAGATACACATTCATCTTGCATTTATCCAAATATATACTGTCGGTATCATCTAAATAGTGCGTGCATGCGTGGTATCCCTTGTTTGTCTGTCCTGAAAGGTTTCTGAGAGCAGGCCAATCATTGATGGTTACAAACAGCAATGCATGTAGGTCAAATTCCTCATGATCTTTCGCAACCCACGCAGGTACACCTTTTCCATTCCATAGCTATAAAAGTTCTTCAACCGATGGCCTTAGGTACACATCAATGTTGTTGCCGGGTTGCTTGGGGCCTTGTATGAGCACTGACATCATAATGAACTTCCGCTTCATGCACAACCAAGGACAAAGGTTATAGATACATAAAGTCACATGCCATGTGCTATGATTGTTGTTCTGCTCCCCAAAAGGATTAATGTCATATGCACTTAAACCAAACCATATGTTCCTTGCATCCTTTGCAAAGTCCTTCCACTTTCTCTTGATTTTTCTCCACCGCGACCCGTCAACGGGCACTCTCAACTTCCCGTCCTTCTTACGCTCTTCGTTGTGCCGTCGCATCAACTTGGCATGCTCTTTGTTTTGGAACAAATGTTTCAACCATGGTATTCTAGGAGCATACCACATCACCTTGGCAGGAATCTTCTTCCTGGGGTGCTCGCCCTCAACATCACCAGGGTCATTGTGGCTGATCTTATAGCACAATGCACAACATACCGGGCATGCATTCAAATCCTCGTACTCACCACGGTAGAGGATGCAGTCATTAGGGCATGCATGTATCTTATCAACCTCTAATCCTAGAGGGAAGACAACCTTCTTTGCTTCGTACGTACTCTCTGACAATTCATTGTCCTTTGGTAGCTTCTTCTTTAACATTATCAGCAACTTTTGAAATGACTTGTCAAATACACCATTCTCTGCCATCCATTGCAGCAATTCCAGTGTGGTACCCAGCTTTTTATTGCCATCTTTGCAATTTGGATACAACCCTTTTCTGTGATCCTATAACATGCGCTGCAACTTCAGCTTCTCCTTTTCACTTGCACAGTTTCTCTTTGCATCGGCAACGGCCCGACCAAGATCATCAGCGGGCTCATCTGATGCCTCTTCTTTAGCTCCTTCCCGCATTGTCGGCTCAGCTTCTTCCCCCATTGTTGTACCATCGTATTCATGGAACCCATGGATAGGATAGCTGTCGTCATCCTCTTCTTCTTCATTCTCTTCCATTAGGACCCCTGTTTCTTCGTGCTTGGTCCAACAGTTATAGCCGAACATGAAACCGGACTCAAGTAGGTGGACGTGAATGGTTCTTGAGTTAGAGTAATTTCGATCATTCTTACAGCCAGCACATGGACAATACATAAAACCATCCGACCGCTTATTTGCCTCAGCCACAACCAGAAAAGTATGCACACCATTAATGAACTAGGGAGAGCATCGGTCCTCGTACATCCATTGTCGGCTCATCTTCATTACACAACACCGAAAAGACCAAATTAATACAAGTTCGTACATAAAGTTCATATACACTTGTTCTCATAAAACAACATACAAACTCTCTAGCTAAAGCATTTAACTGCAACAACAAATGCGATCAACATCGCAACTAAGGTAACAATTGATCCAACAGCATATAGATACCAAGCCTCACTATCAATGGCATATCTTTTAAATTTTCTAATCTTCAAGTGCATTGCACCCATCTTGATCTCGTGATCATGGACGACATAGGCAACATACAACTCCAGTTTCATCTTCTCTTCTTCAACTCTTTTCAATTTTTCTTTCAAATACTTGTTTTCTTTTTCAACTAAATTTAACTTCTTGGCAAGAATATCTATGTCGGTTGGAATCTCCGGTTCACATACCTCCTAGATAAAAATATCTATGTCAACTTAATTGGCATAATTTGCATAAACACGAAACGCAACAAAGAGTTATAAGAGAGCACATACCACATCTGCATCATAAACTGGACGAGGGCTCACGGGGACGGATTTAAAAACCATGACACTATGTATAACAAACAACCATATAGGTAAGAAAACTATACAAGTAACTAACTAAATCTTACAAACATGGTTTTTTTATAAAAAGGATAAGAACAAGAAGCACACCAAGGTGGTGCCAACAAAGGAATGGTGCGGGCGATCGACGGTAGTTAGGACGGGGACGGGAAGGCACTAAGTAAACCACACCTACAAATGCAAAGTAAGAAGTTAATTTGAGCTCATATTGCATAAATCAAATAAACTACCACATACAAATTCAAACCCACAAATTACTATACTTATAGAGCATTGCAAGAGCTAATCTAGCAATGAGAGATGAAAGGACAAAGTTGCTAACCTTTGTGAACACTTGGAAGGATGGGATGCCTCCAAATCTTGACAAATTTTGGCAAAAATGGCGGATGAGATCGAAGAAGAGAGGAAGAACAGAGAGAAGAGGAAAGGGGAAGAACAGAGGACTCTACTAGGCTGGCACCGAAGGGTTTCAATATAGGGGGACCTTTAGTCCCGGTTGGTGGCTCCAACCACGACTAAAGGTTAGTTTAGAGTCGCGGTTGGAGCCACCAACCAGGACTAAAGGTTCCCGTGGGGCCCCTGGCTGACGCCAGCCTGCTGCCACACCTTTAGTGTCGGTTCGTTGCACGAACTGGGACTAAAGCTCTGTAACGAACCGACACTAATGATCCCCGTCACGAACCGTCACTAATGATCACATTAGTGCTGGTTCAAAAGCCAACCGCGACTAATGAGGTGAACGAAAGGTCTGTTTTCTACTAGTGCTACTTGACCAATTAAAAATCTACTTCTTCCCAATTTTTAGTGTTGGCAGATTTTAGCATTCATAGCAAGTCAAGCACACCCTATACATGCATGTCTACAAGTATAGCAACGAAAAGTAAAGACAAGCATGAGTAGTAAAGGAAGGGTAGGAAGATCTAACGCAATTTGGAGACATAAAGATTTTTCCCATGGTTCTGATAGGTGGTGCTATCGTACATCCACTTTTATGGAGTCTTCAACCCATGGAGGGTAACGGTTGCAATAATCCACGAAGGGCTCTACCCATAGAGGGTTCCACGAAGAAGCAACCTCGACTATACCATGATGGCCTACGTCCACGGAGGAGTAGCCTAACTCAGGGTAGATCTTCACGAAGTAGCCGATCTCCTTGCCCTTACAAACTTCCTGATTCACTCCACAACACTAAGTAGGAGGCTCCTAGGCAACACCTAACCAATATAGGAGGCACCACCCTCCAAAAGGTAATAGGCTCGATAATGTCGATGAACTCCTTGCTCTTGTGCTTCAAGATGATAGACTCCTCGACACACAATCACTCTCTCACAGATTTGGCTTGGGTGGAAGAGATTGATTCAGTGGAAAGCTACTTGGGGAGTCTAGAGATCAAGATTCATATGGTTGGAACAGAATGGCATGATCTCAACACATGAGTAGGTGGCTCTCTCTCAGAAAATCAGCTGGTATGAGTGGGGGTCTGTTCTGAGTGCTTCTCTTTCGAGTGAGTGGTGCTGGAGGGGTATATATAGGCATCTCCAAAAATCCAACCGTTACACCTGATAAGTCCAACTCGATGACACCGATCTGTTAATCTCGGTGTTACCGAGTTGCCTAAAAGGTAGCAACTTTTGAATCTCGGTGAGACCGATACATAAAACTCGGTTGCACCGATAAGGTGACCAATGGTCTGATTGCCAGACTCGGTGACGCCGATTCAACAAAATCGGTCGGACTGATTTTGTGAATTTGGTAACAGAATGTTGGAAACCCCAACTCATTGGCACCGAATCAGAATTGGTTGCACCGATGGGCTAGGGTTTGGCTTGAGTCTATCTGAGGCTGAGAATCGGTGGCACCGAGTGGGAAGTGTTGGTTGCATCGATTTTCGATATTTGGCTTTGGACAGACTTTTGTGGAGGAGCTTGTGGGTGTATGTGGTGACTATCACTTGTGCATGTATGAGCATTTCGTTCACCAACTGTACCTTACCCCCTTCTGATAGTATTGGCTTTCCTATGGACTCAAAGTGATTTCTCACAAAGTAAAATGTAGAGTCCTCTTGCTTGACGCTTTGCCAATCTATTTCCTTGCATCTTGGGGTATTCCACAATCCTTCTGCCAACCCATCATTGAAATTTCCTGAAATATGCTTAGAGTAAACATTAGTTCAATGACATATGTGTTGTTATTAATTACCAAAACCACCAAGAGAGCAAATGTGCTTTCAATCTCCCCCTTTTTGGTAATTGATGAAAATACATAGATCAAAGCTTCGACATATGATATAATCAATGAATATAATCATCGGTTTGAGAAGTATGTGATAAGCAAGAGCTCCCCCTAAATTTGTGCATTATTTTAAATTTGTGTTTGAATGCAAATGCACAATACATTAGGTACATGGGGCACTTCTTGCATGTCACATAAATCTTGGTGGTGTGCGAGAGTAATAAGAGTTAATATCATAGCACAACACATCAAGCAAGGTGAATGAGCATCTCATAACCATCAAAAGGATATGAAATAGTAGCAACACACATTAAAGCATACGATCAAACATGAACAAAAGTATAACACAAGCAAACCAAAAGACCAAACGTTTTTTAAAATAGCAATTAAAACCAACGCTCTCTCACTCAAAGCCTAAAGATCTATATACAACTTCCCCCCCTTTGGTAACAAGTTACCAAAAAGTTCAAAAAGATATAGCGAATCGTTCTTCTGGGGTTGATCTCCTCCGGTGGTTTATGTCTGAGTCAAGAAAACTGCGTCGGCAAAGACCTCTAGATATGTCCTGGCTAGAGTTGGAGTAGCAACTGGTGGCACTTGAGGAACTGATGGAGCTGAAGTCACTATAGCAGGTGCTGATGAAGAAGGCCTCAACTCAGGAGCTGGCACATTGGCAGATCTGGTCTGGGTAGTGAAGCGAGTAGCTGGCCTGAGAGGAGATACATCCTCCTCCTCATCATCATCTCTAGAGTGAGGAAGAGGCATAGAGTCAACTTCCTTCTTGAGCTCAGTCATGGTCCTGTTCAGCCCATCTACCTTGTCATTGAGGGTCTTGATCCTGTTCTCAAAGATCCTCACAAGACTACTCGGGTTCTCCAGTATGTCCTTGATGTCCTTTTGCATGACCTGAACTGTTGAGATCAAGAGATCCATCTACTTGTTCCTAGATCTATGGACTTGAGCACTAATGGCTCTAGTTGCCTCTGCCTTTGCCTCTACATGAGCTGCAACTGATGTGGGATGGTCTGGGTCCATCACCACAACATTGTCCTCAAAGTCTGGCTTTAGGGGCAAGTGGGGTATGTCCAGAGCAAACATGTGCTTCTCCAACTTGGAGTGGATGAGCATCTAAATGTAGGGTGCATAGTAGCAAGAGCGCTTCTGATCAGCAGCAACCCTCTTCACAGTCTCTACTGTCAGATCCATCACTCTGAATCTCTGGTGCTGGTCAATATGAATCAGCAAGTTGATGGAGTAGCCTCATATCATCTTCTCGTCACCTGACTTGGGCATCAAAGTATGCCTCAAAATGGTGTTGATGGTGCGGAGACATGCCTGGAGGTGATAGATAGATCCTAGCTTGTGGGACTGAAGATGTGCGGCAAGAATGGCATTGTACATGTCCTTCATGGCATTGTGGCTTGCCTTGGACTCTAAGTACACACATATATCTCCATCATGTGCCTTTGGGACTCCTAAGATGGCAGCCCACTCATCAACATTTGACCCATATCTTGCTCCTTCTGTCGTCCAGACAATTCTATCATCTCCATAGAAGTGAGGAGTGGAGTAGAATTGCATGATCATCTCATCGTTCCATGCAGTGAACTCATTTCCAAAAAACTAATCTATGCCAACACAGTGGAAGTTGTCTTGTACATTGGGGAAATAGTCTTCATTCGCCTTGATGTACTTCGAGTTGACATATCTCATGTCACTCACAGCTGGACACTTGTCAAGCAGCATAGTCTCATAGAAATCATGTTGCTCCTTGGTGTAGAACCTGTAGTCCATAGTTGTCTTCTTCCTCTGTGAGTAAGGATCAACAGCTCTCCACTCTCTCAAACATGCATCCTTCTTCTTCTTCAGGTCAGCAGCAAGTGGATGGCTGGCATTGTGCACTGGAAGGTGTGGTTTGAGCTTCATCAATACAGACATGGCATTCTCATCAGTTTCTTTCAAGGTAGATTCCTTGTTCTTTTCAAAAGCTAGAATCTGCCTAGATGTCCTCTTGGACTTCTCAGCAGCAGCCTTCTTGGAGGCAGACTTGGTGCTCTTGGAGGGTCCTTGCTTTGGCATAACATCTACCAAAAGCTTCTTTTGCTTGTTCTTGGGAGGGGCCTTGACAACTTGCTCTTCCTCCTCCTCCTCCTCCTCAGCAGCAGCACCAACAACCTCTTCAGGGTCATCATACATTGAGGTAGGTGAAAGGACGTGGATGTCGCCTAGAGGTGGGTGAATAGGCGCTATAAAAGAATTACGGTTGAGGATTGAACAAATGCGGAATAAAACTATCGTTTAATTAGTCAAGCACAAAACCTAAATCAACTAGGCTCACCTATGTGCACCAACAACTTATGCTAAGCAAGATAGACAACTAATTGATAGCAAGATATATAACAAGAAACAATATGGCTATCACAAAGTAAAGTGCATAAGTAAAGGGGCTTGGGTAAGAGATAACCAAGGCACGCGGAAACGATGATGTATCCCGAAGTTCACACCCTTGCGGATGCTAATCTCCATTCAGAGGGTGTGGAGGCACAATGCTCCCCAAGAAGCCACTAGGGCCACCGTAATCTCCTCACGCCCTCACACAATGCAAGATGATGTGATTCCACTAAGGGACCCTTGAGGGTGGTCACCGAACCCATACAAACAAGGTTGGGGCAATCTCCACAACTTAATTGGAGGCTCCCAACGACACCATGAAGCTTCACCACAATGGATTGTGGCTCCAAGGTGACCTCAAATGCTCACGGCAATCTCCACAACCTAATTGAAGACACTGAAGCTTGCCTGGAGCTTTGCACCACAATGATTGAGCTCGAGGCACCACCAACCGTCTAGGGCGCCAAAGCACCCAAGAGGAACAAGCTCTAGGGTGCTAAACACCCAAGAGTAATAAGCTTCTCAACATCTCACTTCCACGTATCACCGTGGAGAACTCAAACATATGCACCAAATGCAATGGCAAGGGCACATGGAGTGCCCAAGTCCTTCTCTCTCAAATCCCAGCACAACAACAAATGTTATGGAGGAAGTGACAGGAAGAACAAAGAAGAACACGAAGAACTCTAAGATCAAGATCCAAGGGGTTCCCCTCACAAAGAGGAGAAAGTGATTGGTGGAAATGTGGATCTAGATCTCCTCTCTCTTTTCCCTCAAGAACTAGCAAGAATCATTGGAGGGATTGAGAGTTAGCAAGCTCAAAGAAGGTCAAAAATGGGGGAAGAACACGAGCTCAAGATATAGAAAGCAATGGGGAATAACACCCCCTTTTATAGCCCCCCCCAATCCAACCGTTATGTACACAGGTCATGAACAAGCGGTACTACCGCTCGGCTTAGCGGTACTATCGCTTAGCACGGTAGTTCCAAGAGAAGCATGCAAAACGGTCAGAAAACTCGAGGCGGTAGTACTGCCCGGAACTTCCGCTTAAAAAACATAAGCGGCACTTACGCCGGTAGTACCACTTGAAACTTCTGCTTAAAAAAACATAAGCGATACTTCCGCTGAAAACGGCTAGGGACCCCTGTAGGCACCAGAAGACAAATATAAGAGGTAGTGACAGTGGTAGCACATAGCAGAAGTACCGCCCAAGCGGTATTACTGCGCTACCGAGCAGTACTACCGCTTATTTATAGAAAAACAACTCTGGCACTGAAACTGGCATTAGTTTCACAAATGAACTCTGAATTGAGAAAACTCAAGCTTGTTGGATTCATCACGACAAGAGCTATCCAACAGCGATATAGAGATGTGAAATCTCTATGAATGAAGAACCAACAAAAACTCCAACATAGAAAACATTATAGAAGATGCATATGGACTCTGTTTTCATTGAACTTGAGCTTGTCATGAAGCTGACCATAAGCTCAAGAACACACAAAGAAAAACACCAAACAAGAACCAAGAAAGATGATGATGCAAGGATGCAAATGGTTTGATCTCTCAACGAACGATACGATTAAGCTACTCACTTGAGATCCCCCCCCCCTTGATAGTACGGCTATCTATCCTGTAACCCAGTCCCCCAACTACCACTATGAGACGGTAAAAGAAAACTCTATCAAAGTCAAACCTTTGCCTTGCTCATAGTCCACTTGATCTAGATGATGCCGATCTTGACTTCGTCAAGATGGACCACCTTTCTTGATTGCGCCAGCTTGATGAAGATTAGTAGATTGCTCCCCCATACTCCACTATGGGTGAGCCACTCTTCGGCACACCTTCACAAGTCCATTGTCACCACAATGAATGACAAGCTTCAATCATGACCTCTCTGTGATGCTTCACTTGAGATTGCACATCACAACCTTGATGACGATCACTACTTGATGTCATCTTACATGGGATGTATGAGATCTCCCACTTGACGCAAGCCCATGGAAACATACCTAACCCCACATAGAACTCTCACAAGGAACATGGGTTAGTACACAAAGCACAATGGACAATGCTTACCATACCATGGGATCACTTGATCCCTCTCGGTACATCTTGTACGCTTTGTGTGTTGATCAACTTGATTCAGTCTTTGACTTAGTCTAGATCAACCTTGTATCTTATCTTCTCTATGACCAATCTTTGGATAAAACCATGAACACCACCTTGGTCACCATATAAACTCCTTGAAACCAACAGATGGACTTCAAGAAGTGCCTATGGACAAATCCTTTGAATATAACTTAAGGCAACCATTAGTCCAGAGGGATTGTCATCAATTACCCAAAACCACACATGGAGAAATGTGCTCTTACAGTAGGTCTGCTAGTCACATAGACAATTCTCTTTCTCGCATTCTTCTTCTCTCCTGCCTTCCTAGGCAATGACCTCCGTAGGGTCTCAATTGTCATGGTAGCCCTATCAATCTCTGGTGCTCTCATAGTCTCCGGAGGGGCATATGTATTGCTTACTGTCCTCCTGGAAGAGGTGGCTTCATTTGCTGACTTCCTAGAAGCCTTGTCTTGCTTCTTGGGAAGAACTTCCTCAGGCATAAAATCTGAATCCTCCTCATTTGAATTCAGCTTCTTCCTGGCTCTAGTGGCAGCCATGGGCAACCCATGCGAACTGGGGTTGCCTAGATCTAAAAATGAGCTAGACCCTGGTCTAGTGCTTGAACTCATGTCAACGTTCCGCTACTGCAAATTCTGACTGTCCTCAGCATCTGTCATATCTGACCGTGTGAATAGAGTATAGTAGAGTAGAAGAAGATAATTTATCACAAAATGTAGCTGTTTTTGAAAGTTTGAACAAAAAAATCATAGATGTAGTTCACTGCACAACTGAATTTCGGTGTCACCGAGTCAAATATTTCAGTGTTGCTGAGACGCACAAAACCCTTAACCGAAACTTGGCAGCAGTTTTGGTCGGACCGAAAACTGTCGCTCGGTCTCACCGAGTATTGTCCTCAGTAGCACAAAAAGGAAATCGGTGGAACCAATTTTTCTGACTTGGTATCACCGAGATGTGATTTTGCGGGAAAATAAACCTAAATTTTTTTGATTGCCAATCTATTGAGATTTCTACGGGATTGAGGAGTTTGCAATGGGTGGATAGAAGATAAAAATAACTCCAATGCGCAAGATTTGTGCGGGGAGTGCAAGGAGGGCCGAATCCATACCCTAGCTCGATGATGGATCCGCTACAATGGTGACGAGCCTGAAGATTTTGTTTGTGACGATTCCTAGTGGCGGAGACGCTCGGGGAAGCAAAGGCGATGACCATGGGTCACGAATCGGCAGCATAGGGTTTGGAGGGGGCGCCGGTTTGAAGGAATTTTCAAAGATCGGGTCCGCCTCTTTATATACCCACGGCTATCGGTGACACTGATTCTATGTTTTCACTGTCACCGAGTTTCTCAACTGTCAGCTTACAGGAAAACTTGGTGTAACCGAGAATATGGAATCGGTAGTACATATATTGAAAACCAGATCAACCCTAGGCATGACCGAGTTTTGAGTTGGTTCCACCGATATGCAGTTGGGAGGTTTTAATGGTTAGTCCTTTGTCGATACAGAACTCCGAGTGCTCCTCATATAGAGAGATAGAAAAGTACTTGTTCAAATTTTATGATGCAGCATTAACAAAATATGAGGTGAGAAAACATAGATAGCTAGAGGAGTGGTCCTAGGCATTATTGTACATCCAATTTGCAAAAGAAAAAAAAGGCAAATAGAAACAATTGGATGTCCTCGAATGAGTAAATAAATGCAGACCAACATGCTCACACAATAAGATGTCAAATGAAATCATGGCGAACAAGCATAAACAAACTAGCATCTAACAAGCACATTGACGATGACGGAGTCATCTATATATGAGTATATTGAGCCAAGTAAGAATACATGATCATAGGTCATACTCATTGTTTCAGGACAAGCGGGGTTACCACTTTTACATAAAGCATTTAATGTTGTCACATACTATGAGATTATTTGACTCAAGTCTTAGAGTAAAGCTCTGCTACTTCTCGAGCATGCATTGGTTTCCCGTGAAGAGGAAAGGTTTGATGCAGCAAAGTAGATAAGTATTTCCCTCAGTTTTTGAGAACCAAGGTATCAATCCAGTAGGAGATACAACCGAGCCAACAATAGATATACCTGCACAAGGAATCAAACTCTTGCACCCAACCCTATAAAGGGTTGTCAATCCCTTCACGGTTATTTGCAAGGATGAGATCTAGTAGAGATAGATATAATAGGATCCTTGAACGGAAAGTGAAACTAAAAGTAAAAACAATCAGGAAATATTTTGGGTGTTTTTGGTTTTAGATCTAAAAATATAATATGGAAAATAGACCCGGGGGCCATAGGTTTCACCAGATGGCTTCTCTCATGATGGCAAGTATTACGGTGGGTGAACAAATTACCGTCGAGCAATTGATAGAAAAGCAAATAGTTACGAAGATATCCAAGGCAATGATTATGCATATAGGCATCACGCCCGTGACAAGTAGACCGAAACAATTCTGCATCTACTACTATTACTCCACACATCGATCGACTCCTGCCTACATCTAGAGTATTAAGTTCATGAAGAATAGAGTAACACATTAAGCAAGATGACATGATGTAGAGGGATAAACTCAAGCAATATGATGAAAACCCCTACAAGGTAGTCTTGTCATTTGAAAATAACATGGCCTTAGAAAGTCATCCCTACAAGATTATATGGTCTGGCTATGCTCCATCTTCCCCACATAGAGTATCTAAATCATGCACAACCCTGATGAACAAGTCAAGCAATTGTTTCACACTTTTGGTGTTCTCAAACCTTTTCAACTCTCACGCAATGCATGAGCATGAGCCATGGATATAGCATTATAAGTGGAATAGAATATGGTGGTGGTGCAAGGGAAAAAGGAGAAGATAGTCTCACATCAACTAGGCGTATCAACGGGCTATGGAGATGTCCATCAATAGATATCAATGTGAGTGAGTAGGGATTGCCATGCAACAAATGCACTTAGAGCTATAAGTGTATGAAAGCTCAGAAAGAAAACTAAGTGGTCGTGCATAATGAATATCCACTAGTTATATGAAAGTCACAAAATAGGAGACTCTCTATCATGAAGATAATGGTGCTACTTTGAAGCACAAGTGTGGAAAAAGATAGTAGCAATTGTCCCTTCTCTCTTTCTCTCATTTTTTGGTGGGCTTATTTGGCATATTTTATTATTTTTGTTTGGGCTTTGCTGGCCCCTTTTATTTTTATGTAAAGTCCGGATACTCTTCCCAACTTGCGAGGGATTCATATACTCCATTATCCTTTTCCCTCATGGGACAATGCTCTGTTAATGAAAAATCATCACACTTTTATTTATTTATGACTCAAAGAAAAAATTACAACTCGATTCCTATGACAAGACAAAACTCTATATGCAATATGAAGTGATGATGCGAGTCCTAGAAAAACTACATGGTGGAAGTTGCATGGCAATATATCTGGGAATGGCTATGGAAATGCCATAATAGGTAGGTATGGTGGCTGTTTTGAGGAATATATGGTGGCTGTTTTGAGGAAGGAGGGTTTGATATACCGGCGAAAGTTGCGCGGTACTAGAGAGGCTAGCAAAGATGGAAGGGCGAGAGTGCGTATAATCCATGGACTCACATTAGTCATAAAGAACTCATGTACTTATTGCGCAAGTCTATTAGTCATAAAAAAGCATTAGACGCATGCTCCTAGGGGAGAGGTTTGTAGGAGTTAACCATCGCGCGCTGCCAACCCTCACACAAAGGTCGACAATCATTAGACAAGTCATGTTCCGACTTCGTTACATAGTGGTTCACCATACGTGCATGCTACGGGAATCACAAGCTTTAACGCGCGTATCTATTCACTTCACAACTACTCACTAGCATGACTCTCATTTTAACATCCCTATTATCTCAAAACTATACGCACGGAATCCAAGTTCTCATAGTTGTTAATGCACTTAATATGAAAGTTTTTATTATATCCCTCTTGCATGCCATTATATTAGGACTAAATTCATAACCTAAACAAATTACCGTGCTGTTTTAATAAACTCTGAAAATAATATAAGTGAGGAATGAGATTTCAATAATTTTTATAAAATATAACACCACCGTGCTCTAAAAAGATATAAGTGAAGCACTAGAGCAACATTGCCTAGCTCAAAAGATATAAGTGAAGCATATAAAGTATTCTAACAAATTCACGATTCAGCGTGTCTCTATCTAAATATGTGTGCAGAAAAGTTGATTGTGGAAAACTAACAAACAAAGACTCATATCATACAAGACGCTCCAAGCAAAACACATATCATGTGGTGAATGAAAATATAGCCTCAAGTAAATTTAGCGATGGATTGCAGACGAAAGAGGGGATGCCTTCCGGGGAATCCCCAAGATTAGGCTCTTTGGTATCCTTTAATATGACTTGGGGTGCCATGTTCATCCCCAATCTTAGGAACTTTCCACTCTTTATTCCATAGTCCATCAAATCTTCACCCAAAACTTGAAAACTTCACAACACAAAAGTCAACAGAAAACTCATGAGATCTGTTAGTATAAGAAAAATAAATCACCACTTTAGCTACTGTTGTGAACTCATTCTTTGTTTATATTTGTGTAATACCTACTGTATTGTAAATTCTCCATGACTCATACCCCCCGATACGACCCATAGATACATCAAAATAAGCAAACAACACAAGGAAAACAGAATCTGTCAAAAACATAACAGTCTATAGCAATCTGTAAACTTAGAATACTTTTGGAACAGTAAAAATTCTGAAAAATTAGAAAAACCAGGGAAATTTTTATATCAATCCTATGTAAAAATTTCAGATCAATTTGATGGTCTGAAACATTCACACAAATCCTGGACTGAGCGCAAAATTTAATGTTTTCCAGCAAGATCAAATCAACAACTACCATCGATCACCCCAAAGGTTTTACTTGGCTCAAACACTAATTTAAACACAAAATAACAATTACTACATAAGTAATAATGTGCCAAACACACCAAAACATAAGCAAAAAAACTGAAAGCAAAATAAAATTGGGTTGCCTCCCAACAAGCGCTATTGTTTAACGCCCCTAGCTAGGCAAAACGCAATAGATCTAGGTATTGTCATCTATGGTATGCAATCCATAAGTAGCTATAATGATAGATTCATAAGGTAATTTTATTTTATTTCTAGGAAAGTGTTCCATGCCTTTCCTTAATGGAAATTGGAATCTAATATTCCCTTCCTTCATATCAATAATTGCACCAACCATTCTAAGGAAAGGTCTACCAAGAATAATAGGACATGTAGGATTGCAATCTATATCAATAACACACATAATTCCTATTTGCAACAATAATAAAATCATTAATTCTTCCCATAGGTTTCTTTATAGTGGAATCCGCAAGACGCAAATTTAAAGAACAATCATCAAATTCACGAAAACCTAACACATCACATAAAGTTTTTGGAATAGTGGAAACGCTAGCACCCAAATCACACAAAGAAAGGCACTCATAATCTTTAATCTTAATCTTAATAGTAGGTTCCCACTCATCATATAGCTTTCTAGGTATAGAAACTTCTAACTCAAGTTTTTCTTCAAAAGCCTTCATTATAGCATCAACAATATGTTTAGTAAAAGCCTTGTTTTAATTATAAGCATGAGGAGAATTCAACATGGATTGCAACAAGGAAATACAATAAATCAAAGAGCAGCTACCATGATTAAAGTCTTTTACATCCAAGGGAGTGGGTTCATTGCTATTTAAAGTTTTGACCTCTTCAATCCCACTTTTATCAATCTTAGCATCAAGTTCTAAAACTCCAAATCATTGGGACACCTTTTAATTAAAGTTGACTCATCTTGAGTCCCTTCCTTACCAAGATTAATATTGGAAAACAAGTATTCAATAGGAGTTACATCAATCACTTTAAGATCTTCATCAATATTATCACGAGAACATACTTTTTAAAGCCATTCACGCTTAGCACGAACTCTAGCGGTTCTTTCCTTACACTCATCAATAGAATTATCATAACTTTTAAAGAATCATTAATATCATGCTTGGGTGGAATATATCTAATTTTTAAAGAATCAATCTCAAGAGAAATTTTATCAACATTCGTAGCCAAATCATCAATCTTGAGAAATTTTTCTTCAATCATAGCATTGAAATCTTTTTGCGTACTAATATATTCTTGAATATTACTCTCAAAATCATAGGGTATATTATTATAATTTCCATAATAATTGCTGTAGGAATTACCATAATTATTAGAGGAATTACTAGGAAACGGTCTAGCGTTGAAGTTACCTATATAAGCGTTATTACCAAAATTGTTCCTACCAACAAAATTCACATCCATAGATTCGTTATTATTTATAGTTATAGAAGACAAATGAATATCATTAGGATCAATAGGAGCACTATTTCTAGAAAACAATTTCATCAATTCATCCATCTTTTCACTCAAAGTATTAATTTCTTCAATAGCATGCACTTTTTTACTAGTAGGAGATCTTTCGGTGTGCCATTGAGAGTAATTTGTCATAATATTATCTAGGAGTTTAGTAGCTTATCCTAATGTGATTTCCATACAAGTTCCATGCGCGGAGGAATCTAAGAGATTCCTAGAAGCAAAATTCAATCCAGCATAGAGAATTTGTATAATCATCCATAAACTCAAGTCATGCGCGGGGCAATTCCTAATCATAAGTTTCATCCTCTCCCAAGATTATGCAACATGTTCATGATCAAGTTGCTTAAAATTCATTATATCATTCCTAAGGGAGATAATCTTAGCTGGCGGAAAGTACTTGGAAATAAAAGCATCTTTAAACTTATTCCATAAATCAATACTATTTTTAGGCAAAGACGAAACCAAGTTTTAGCACGATCTCGTAGTGAGAACGGAAATAGCTTCAATTTAACAATATCATTATCCACATCTTTCTTCTTTTGCATGTCACACAACTCAACGAAAGTATTTAGATGGGATGCGGCATCTTCATTAGCAAGGCGAGAAAATTATTCTTTCATAACGAGATTGAGAAAAGCAGCATTAATTTCATAAGATTCCACACTAGTGGCGGGAGCAATCGGAGTACTAATAAAATCATTATTATTAGTATTAGAAAAGTCACACAACTTGGTATTCTCTTGAGTCATCGTGACAAAGCAAGCAATCAAGCACTCAAGCAAGAAGCAAACGAGGAGATGAACGCAAAAGGGCGAAAGGCAAATCTTTTTGAAAATCGGTTCAGAAGTGGGGGAGAGGAAAACGAGTAGCAAATGGCAAGTAATGTAAATTCAAGAGATTATTTTTTGATGGGTACTTGGTATTCTTGACTTGCTATGTATCTCCCAGGAAACGGCGCCAGAAATCATTCTTGCTACTTCTCGAGCATGCGTTGGTTTCCCGTCAAGAGGAACGGTTTGATGCAGCAAAGTAGATAAGTATTTCCCTCGGTTTTTTAGAACCAAGGTATCAATCCAGTAGGAGATACAAGAGAGCCACCAATAGATATACCTGCCCAAGGAATCAAACTCTTGCACCCAACGTTATAAAGGGATTGTCAATCCCTTCATGGTTATTTGCAAGGATGAGATCTAGTAGGGATAGATATAATAGGATGCTTGAACGGAAAGTGAAACTAAAAGTAAAAACAATTCAGCAAGTATTTTTCGTGTTTTTGGTTTTATATCTGAAAATATTATATGGAAAATATACCCGGGGGCATAGGTTTCTCTAGATGTCTTCTCTCATGATGGCAAGTATTACGGTGGGTGAACAAATTACTGTCGAGCAATTGGTAGAAAAGAGAATAGTTATGAAGATATCCAAGGCAATGATTATGCATATTGGCATCACATCCATGACAAGTACACCGGAACGATTCTGCATCTACTACTATTACTCCACACATCGACCGAATCCTGCATGCATCTAGAGTATTAAGTTCATGAAGAACAGAGTAACGCATTAAGCAAGATGAAATGATGTAGAGGGATGAACTCAAGAAATATGATGAAAACCCCATATTTTTACCCTTGATGGCAACATTAAAATACATTCCTCGCTACCCCTACTATGTCACTGGGTGACGACACTGCAAGGTTGAACCCAAAACTAAGCACTTCTCCTATTGCAAGATTACCAATCTAGTTGGCCAAACCAAACCAATAACTCGAAGAGACTTGCAAAGATATGAAATCATGCATATAAGAATTCAGGAAAGACCCAAATAATATTCATGGATAATCTGAACATAAACCCACAATTCATCGGATCTCGACAAACACACCGCAAAAGAGTATTACATCGGATAGATCTCCATGAAGATCATGAAGAACATGGTATTGAGAAGCAAAGAGAGAGAAGAAGCCATCTGGCTACTAGCCATGGACCGGCAGGTCTATGGTCAACTACTCACACATCATCGAAGGGGCAATGGAGTTGATGTAGATGCCCTCCATGATCGAATCCCCCTCCGGCAGATTACCGGAAAAGGCTCCAAGATTGCATCTCTCGGGAACGGAGGTTTCTGGCGACGGAAAAGCGTTTTCGTGGCTCGTTCTGATAATGATGGAATATTTGGGTATTTATAGGCCGAATATTAGGGTTAGAGGAGGTGCCAAGGGCCCACAAGCCTGCCTGGCACGGGTGCCCCGCTGGCCGTGGCAAGCGGGCTTGTGGCCCCGTGGCAGCTCCTCTGCCTTGGTTCTCAAGTCTCGTGGCTTCCATATTTTCCAGAAAAATCTTTCCGGAGATTTTATTCTATTTGGATTCCATTTAATATTCCTTATCTGCGAAACTCAAAAACAAGGAAAAAACAGAAACTAGCACTAGGCTCTAGATTAATAGGTTAGTCCCAAAAATAATATAAAATAGCATATTAATGCATATAAAACATCCAAAACATATAGTATAATAGCATGGAACAATAAAAAATTATAGATATGTTGGAGACGTATCAAGCTCCTCTTTGATGTGACATCCCCCCATAGGAGGGATAAACTAACCTCGGGCTTTGTCGATGAAGAGTTCATATAGGTGAAGTAGTGGTGGATGCTCAAAGTTCATGAAGATCATCATGGGTTGGGAGCATCCTTTTTGTTTCCTTACTCTTCTCACCTACATGGTTTAGTCCCAACACACAAGAAACGGATACAAGGATATCTATGGACATGGAGTGCAAAGCATACATGATGATGTCCATTGATTTGTTGATTACCTTGTCCCTTGTTTACCTTTGAGGGAATGTGTGACTCCTTAAACTATTCCATGATGTTGATGTTGATTGCAAGTAGTTCTTGCCAATAATGAATATGAGTGAATTTCATTGGCAGAGTCACCCCTCAAGAACTTCTCTAGTTCTTCTTCTTGGGGACCCACATCAAGTTGATGGGGATCCTTGGTGTTGAAGTAGCACTTGTAGAAGTTGAGCTTGAAGTAGCCTTGGGAACCCACTTCGCCATAGCTCGGGATTTATCTTCATATGAGTCAATGTCGTCTTGAAGCTTGTTCTTGTCCTTGAGCTTGGGGTCTTGTGGTGGAAGGTCGCCTTGAGATTTTGTTCCCTTGGGGAGAATATTTTCATACTTCTCCTTTTGAGGAACAAACCTGGGATTGGGTTATTGACCTTCTTCCCATTCAACTCCATTAGCGTTCAAGTGGCCAATGCCATGGTTCTTCCGGTGTCCTCCATGCTTGTGTACAATCTTGTAGATACCTTTCTCTATGATCCCTTTCAAAAGTTCATTTTCTTGCTCAAGTGTAACTTGGCTAAGAGAAGAGTTAGTGGGATCAATAGAAATACTAGAAGCAATATCATTAGATTTATCATTTTTATTGCTACTAGTTGAAGAACCTTTCTTGCCTTTGTTGCCAATTTGCTTAGTCTTAACTTGTGGCATGAACGTAGACAACAGAAGTCATTTGGCTAGATAAGAGCAAGTCTTCTTTCGAAGATCGTCATTGATAGCTTTAAGGAACTCATGATCTTGCTCTAAATTGAGCTTCTCGAAGCGGAGCTTCTCATGTGTCCTTTCAAGCTCTCTACGATCTTGTAGATTATACTCATGAGCTAACTTAAGAGTGTTTAGTTCTTGAGTTAGTCGTTCTATTTCCAACTTATCATCATCAATGACTTATATAGACTAGAGTGATTACTAAAAAGTTCGTCTTGACTAACATTATTAGATTTGTCAAATAGTAAGTCATCTTCAATTAACAAGTCATCCTCATCACTATTGAAATCAAGATCCTCGGGGTGTGATACCTTGGGGCATTTAGACATGAAGAAGCATCCACACCCTTCATTTGGTGAATCAAATATGTCGTAGGAGTCGGTTGCCACTAGTGCAAGTCCGGCAACACCTTCATCTTGACTATAGTCGGAGTTGGAGTGGTAGCTTCTCTCGGAGTGGTTGTCAGATTTGAAGCCGGAAACCAATTCACCAACATGAGCTTGATGTCTTCTTATTGAGTAGCTCTTGGTTTACTTGTCCTTCTTCTATGTGTCCCTACTTCTCCTTGAGGGTCTTCGTTCACAACGATCATCCCTACTCCTTCTCTCTCTTCGAGGTGACTCTTCTCTTGAGCTTTGTCTTCTTGGTGACTCTTCTTTCCTTCTGTAAGGAGCCGTGCACTCAGTGGAGTAGTGTCCGGGCTTCCCACAATTGTAGCAGTTTCGGTCACGACTTGACGAACGCTTCTCTTCATATCTTGAGTTGGAGCTTCGATCTTTGCATCTATTCTTGTAGAACTTGTTGAATTTCCTGACCATGAGGCTTATCTCTTCATTTATGACAAGGTTGTCGCTTGAAGTTGCGGGAGCATCACTTGTGGCCTTGTAAGCACCGCTAGACTTTTTGTGAAGCTCTTCCTTGTCCTTGATTATCATCTCATGAGCATCAATCCTTCCAATCACTTCCGTTGGCTCGAGATCTTTGTAGTTGCACATCGTTTGGATCAATGTGCATACGGTGTCATATCGATCATCCAAAGCTCGAAGTATCTTCTTGATGATGAATTAGTCGGTCATTTCTTTGCTTCCTAAGCCGGCAATCTCATTGGTGATGAGAGCTAGCCTAGAGTATATCTCAGCGACTCCTTCACCATCCTTCATCTTGAACTTGCCGAGCTGACTCTGAATAACATCCAACTTGGATTCTCTCACAGATTCGGTACCTTCATGCATACCAACCAAAGTATCCCAAATCTCTTTTGCACTCTCAAGAAGGCTGATTTTCTTGAATTCTTCGGGGCATACACTATGGTAATCAAGTAATTTGCCATCTGTGAATATCTTTGTCGTCAGATTTTCATCATGGATGATGGCAAAGTCCACTTTTGCCGTTAACTGTTGACGGCAAACAATGACTGACGGTGTAAACCTATTTTGCCGTATTGTATAAAAATGGATGACGGCAAAGACATATTTTGCCGTGTGTAAAAAATCTGATGACGGCAACGACATATTTTGTCGTGTGTAGAAAAATTGATGACGGCAAATACATATTTTGTTGTTTGTAATAGAAACTAATGACGACAAAGAAGAAACACACCACGTGGATCGATCACACGGATTGATGATGTGGCAACATCCCGCCCGCCGGATGGCACACACACTCACCCATCTCTCTCTCTGACCCCACCAACCCAACCCACAGACCTAAAATCCAGGGCTAGCCCCACCTCTCCCACGCACACAGCCACACACATCCACCATCCCCATGACACGCATATATCCACACCCTTTACCGTGACGGGATGGGGAGCAGGGAGGCAGCCTGCTCGGGCGGCGGGCAAGGTGTTCGGTGTGGTTGGTCGACGGGAGCGAGCATTCCTGGGCCACAGCGAGGCGAGCAGCATGGACGGCGCAGGCCAAGGCGACAGCCGGTGTAGGTGCAGACAAGCACCGCTGGGCGGCTGTGCGGTTGGACGGCGGGGGCCAGCGCTGCCGAGCCACAGCAAGGCGAGCAGCGCGGCCGTCGCAGGCCAGGGTGGCCGCCTGCATGGGTGTGGACGAGCGTGGATGGGTGGCGAGCAGGGCGGCGGGCACAGGCAGCTCAGGGGCGGCATGGTGAGCAGCATGGTTGGCGTGGCAAGCACGGCGGTAGGCGCGGGCGGCTCGGGGGCGGCGCAGTGAGCAGTGTGGCCAACGTGGGCGAGCGTAGCTGGGCAGCGGCGCAGCGAGCCGAGGACCCATGCATCCATCCTCTATCCTCTCCGGTGAGTTGCCTCTGCTTTCTCGTCCATGGAGCTCCACGTATGGAAGAAGGAAGAAGATTGGCGGACCTGACGATTCTTCGCTGGAGGCGACTGATTTGGGACCTGCGGCGTCCTGATGACTTCCCCGACCCATGGCTCCATCTTGTTTCTTGTTTGTGGGGATGTCGTGTGCTAGTTCTTTTTTATTTTTGGCATGTGTTGTGTGCCAGTTCTGTGTTTGAATGAGCGTTGTACCTATTTGCGATGAAATGAGTTGTGTGATAGTTTCAGGAAAAGTTGAACTTGCGCATGTTTATGATATCATAGTTTCGTCACCGAGAAACTCCAATGGCCGCAGCATGAGCTAACTATTTTTTAAGTCACAAGAAAGTACTATTTTTAAGCCACACAAAAGTTTTTGTCGTCTATGATGCAAACTTGCTCATGGCAAAGAGGCTTTCTTTGATGTCATGGATCCAGTAGGCTGACGGCAAAGCCACTAATGTCGTCGGTCTCACACGTCATTCTGTTAGTCACCTTTTTGTCGTCTGGCTTATTTGACTGACGGCAAATACAATTGACTGACGGTAAAATCTTTGCCATTTTCCCGAGCAAATGTTGATGGCAAAATAGTCATTTGTCGATTTAGTGTATGCCGACATGCTTTGCCATCAAGGGCTGATGGCAAAAACTTTGCCATCGGTAATACTGTTTTTGTTGGCTGTGGCAGCCTGACAGCAAAATACCTGATTCCAGTAGTGGTAGGTAGTTGAAGAGAATGTCACATGCTTTATGAATTAATTGCAACATCTTCAATTCATCCACAATCACTTCACGATCCGGTTCCCTTCCGTCCGCAAAGAATTCACCTTGCAATCTAACACGAACAACATCCCAAACGGCAGGGTTATGACCAAGAAGATACATTCTTATTTTGTGCTTCCAACTAGCAAAATTAGTGCCATCAAAGTACGGACCTCTACGGTGATAATTTCCCTCACTAGACGCCATACTCTCCCAGGTTGTGAAACTAATGCAACGGAGACCAAATCTCTAATACCACTTGTAGGATCAAAAGTAGGTCTAGAGGAGGGTTGCTACCTCTTGAGCATGCGTTGGTTTTCTCTTGAAGAGGAAAGGGTGATGCAACAAAGTAGATACGTATTTCCCTCAGTTGTTGAGAACCAAGGTATCAATCCAGTAGGAGGAACAAGCAAGTCACCAATGGATGCACCTACACAAAAAATCAAACTCTTGCACCCAACGCTATAAAGGGGTTGTCAATCCCTTCACGGTTATTTGCAAGGATTACATCTGATAGAGATAGATACAAACAAAAGTGGAAAGTGAAAAGTAAATAAATTGCAGCAAGGTTGTTTTGGTATTTTTGGTTTATACATCTGAAAATGTATAATGGAAAGTAGACCCGGGGGCATAGATTTCACTAGAGGCTTGTCTCTTGAAGGAAAATATCATGGTGGATAAACAAATTACTGTCAAGCAATTGATAGAAAAGCGAATAATTATTTAGATATCCAAGGAAATGATTATGCATATAGGCATCACGTCCATTTCAAGTAGACCGAAATGATTCTGCATCTACTACTATTACTCCACACATCAACCGACTCCTGCCTGCATCTAGAGTATTAAGTTCATGAAGAACAGAGAAACACATTAAGTAAGATGACATGATGTAGAGGGATAAACTCAAGCAATATGATGAAAACCCATCTTGTTACCCATGATGGCAACAATACAATACGCGCCTCGCTACCCCTACTATGTCACTGGATGAGGACACCGCAAGATTGAACCCAAAACCAAGCACTTCTCCCATTGCAAGAATTACAAATCTAGTTGGCCAAACCAAACCAATAACTCGAAGAGACTTGCAAGGATATGAAATCATGCATATAAGAATTCAGAGAAGATTCAAATAAGATTCATGGATAATCAACATAAACCCAAAATTCGTCGGATCTTGACAAACACACCATAAAAGAGTATTACATCAAATAGATCTCCATGAAGATCATGAAGAACATTGTATTGAACATCAAAGAGAAAGAAGAAGCCATCTAGCTACTAGCTATGGACCCGTAGGTCTGTGGTGGACTACTCACGCATCATCGGAGGGGCAATGGAATTGATGTAGATGCCCTCCGTGATCAAAAACCCCTCTGGCAGATTAGCGGAAAAGGCTTCAAGATTGGATCTCTCGAGAACGGGGGCTTCTGTCAACGGAAAAGTATTTTCCTGGATCTTTTTTATGTTGGCAGAATATTGGGTATTTATAGGACGAAGAATAGGGTTAGGAGACCTGCCAGGAGACGGTAAGCCTGCTAGGCGTGACCAGGGGGCCCGCGCCTACCAGGCTTGTGGCCTCCTGGAAGATGCCCTGGCGTGCACTCCAATCCTGGTAGATCTCTTTCCTTCCAAAAAAATCATTCCGACGGTTTTATTCCGTTTGGATTCCGTTTAATATTCCATATCTGCAAAACTCAAAAACAAGGAAAAACAGAAACTGGTACTAGGCTCTAGATTAATAGGTTAGTCCCAAAAATAATATAAAATGGTATATTAATGCATATAAAACATCCAAAACATATAATATAATAGCATGACATCATCAAAAATTATAGATATGTTGGAGACGTATCAGCATCCCCAAGCTTAATTCTTGCTCGTCCTCGAGTAGGTAAATGATAAAAACAGAATTTTTGATGTGGAGTGCTACCTAACATATTTATCCATGTAATATTCTTTATTGTGGCATGAATATTCAGATCCGTTAGATTCAACCCCGATGACAAGTCAAGCAATTGTGTTCACACTTTTATATGTTCTCAAAAAATTTCAACTCTCACGCAATACATGAGCGTGAGCCATGGATATAGCACTATAGGTGGAATAGAATATGGTGGAGGTTGTCAAGGAAAGGGAGAAGATAGTCTCACATCAACTAGGCGTATCAACGGGCTATGGAGATGCCCATCAATAGACATCAATGTGAGTGAGTAGGGATTGCCATGCAACGGATCACTAGAGCTATAAGTGTATGAAAGCTCAAAAGAAACTAAGTGGACGCGCATCATGATGAAAAATTCCACTAGCTATATGAAAGTGACAAAATAGGAGACTCTCTATCATTAAGATCATGGTGCTACTTTGAAGCACAAGTGTGAAAAAAAGGTAGTACGAATGTCCCTTCTCTCTTTTCCCTTATTTTTTGTTGGGCATCTAAGGCCTCTTTTATTCATTTTTTTATTTGGGCTTCACTGGCCTCTTTTTTTTCATAAAGTCCCGAGTCTCATCCCCACTTGTGAGGGAATCATAGTTTCCATCATCCTTTACTCACATGGGACATGCTCTAATAATGAAGGTCATCACACTTTTATTTACTTATAACTCAAAAGAAGATTCCAACTCGATACTTATGACAAATATGACTCTATATGCAATATGAAAGTGATGGTGCATGTCATAAAAGGAAACAGTGGAAGTTGCATCGCAATATATCTTATAATGGCTATGGAAATGCCATAATATGTAGGTATGGTGGCTGTTTTGAGGAAGGTATATGGTGGTTGTTTTGAGGAAGATATATGGTGGATGTTTTGAGGAAGGTGAGTTTATTTCACCGGCGAAAGTTGCGCGGTACTAGAGCGGCTAGCAAAGGTGGAAGGGTGAGAGTGCGTATAATCCATGGAATAAAAATTAGTCTTAAAGTACTCACATACTTATTACAAAAAGTCTATTAGTCATCAAAAAAAGCATTAGACGCATGCTCCTAGGGGAGAGGTTGGTAGGAGTTAACCATCGCGCGCTCCCTACTCCCACACCAAGGTCCACAATCTATAAACAAATCATGCTCCGACTTCCTTACATAACGGTTCATCATATGTGCACGCTACGGGAATCACAAACCTTTACACAAGTATTTTTACCAAATCACAATCACTGCCTAATATGGCTGTTAACATTACCATCTTTATATCTCAAAACTTTATGCAAGGAATCAAACTTCTCATAATACTTAATGCACTTAATATGGAAGTTTTTATTATATCCCTCTTATATGCCTATCATATTAGGACTAAATTCATAACCTAGACCAATTACCATGCTGTTTAGAGACTCTCAAAATAATATAAGTGAGGTACGAGAGTTCAATTATTTCTATAAAACACAAATAACACCGTGCTCTAAAAAATATAAGTGAAGCACATAGAGCAAAATTGCCTATCTCAAAAGATATAAGTGAAGCACATAGAGTATTCTAATAAATTCATAATTCAACGTCTCTCTCTCAAAAGATGTGTAGAGCAAGGATGATTGTGGCAAACTAAAAATCAAAGACTCATATCATACACGATGCTCCAAGCAAAACACATAGCATGTGGTGAATAAAAATATAGCCTCAAGTAAATTTACAGATGGATTGAAGACGAAAGAGGGGATGCCTTCCGGGGCATCCCCAAGCTTAGACTCTTTGGCATCCTTGAATATGACTAGGGGTTCCTTGGGCATCCCCAAGATTAGGCTCTTGCCACTCCTTATTCCATAGTCCATCAAATCTTTACCCAAAACTTGAAAACTTCACAACACAAAACTCGTGAGATCCGTTAGTATAAGAAAATAAATCACCACTTTAGGTACTATTGTGATCTCATTCTTTATTTATATTGGTGTAATACCTATTTTAGTCTAATTTCTCCATGGTTCATACCATTAGATACATCAAAATAGGCAAACAACTCAAAGAAAAAAGAATCAGTCAAAAATAGAACAGTTTGTAGCAATCTGTAGACTTCGTATACTTTTGTAACTCAACAAATTCTGAACAATTAGGAAAACCTGGGCAATTTGTATATAAATCTTTTGTAAAAATTTCATACTCAGTTGACACTGAAAATTTTAGAAAATTCCTGGACTGAGTCCAAAATTTTCTGTTTTTCAGCAAGATCAAATCAACAACCACCGTAGGTCACCCCAAAGGTTTTACTTGGCTCAAACACTAATTAAAACACAAAATCACAATTACTACAGATGTGGGAAACACTCAGAAACAGGAGCAAATATAGAATAAAAATAAAATTGGGTTGTCTCCCAACAAGCGCTATTGTTGAACGCCCCTAGCTAGGCATAATGATTTCAATGATGCTCACATAAAAAGTGGTATTTGAAACATGCAAGAGAGCATCATGAATATCATGACAAGCACATTTAAGTCTAACCCACTTCCTATTCATAGGGATTATGTAAGCAAACAATTTATGGGAGCAAGAATCAACTAGCATAGGAAGGCAAAACAAGCATAACTTCAAATCTTTGAACACATAGAGAGGAAACTTGATATTATTGCAATTCCTACAGGTGTATGTTCCTACCTCATAGTAATTTTCAGTAGCATCATGAATGAATCTCACAATATAACTATCACATAAAGCATTCTTTTCATGATCAATTATAGCATACGTGTCATTACCAAAACTTGGGGAACAATAAATATCATCTTCATCAAGCATAGCATCCCCAAGCTTGTGATTTTGCATATCATCAGCATCATAGATATTCAGAGAATTCATATTAACAACATGGCAATCATGCTTTTCATTCAAGTAACTATCATGAATCTCCTTACAAATTTCTTCTTTCAACACTTCATCAAAAATTTCAGATTCACGATTTTCAAACAAAACTTCATAGAGATAATCAAGTGCACTCAACTCACTATCAATTGGTTCATCATAATTTGGTATTTTGAAAAGATTAGCAAGTGGATGAGGATCCATATCAATAGATTTTTAGCAAGCGAATATGCAAGCAAATAGAAGGCACATGGCAACACAAGTACACATAGAAAATAAGAGATCTCACGAGAAAAGGGCAAACGAAAAAGAGAGGGCGAATAAAATGGCAATGGGGGAGGAAAACGAGAGGCAAATGGCAAATAATGTAAATGCAATAGATGATTTTGTGATGGGTACTTGGTAGGCTTGATGTTTATCCTCCCCGGCAATGGCGTCAGAAATTGTCAAGTTGACAGGAGAGATCTTGTCTTGACTTGCTATGTGTCCACCCCGGCAACGGCGCCAGAAATCCTTCTTGCTACCTCTTGAGCATGCGTTGGTTTTCCCTTGAAGAGGAAAGGGTGATGCAGCAAAGTAGATAAGTATTTCCCTCAGTTCATGATAACCAAGGTATTGATCCAGTAGGAGGAACAAGCAAGTCACCAATGGATGCACCTACACAAAGAATCAAACTCTTGCACCCAACACTATAAAGGGGTTGCCAATCCCTTCACGATTATTTGCAAGGATTAGATCTGATAGAGATAGATGTAAACAAAAGTGGAAAGTGGAAAGTAAATAAATTGCATCAAGGTATTATTTTGTTTTTATAGATCTGAAAATATATAATGGAAAGTAGACCCGGGGGCCATAGATTTCACTAGAGGCTTCTCTCTTGAAGGAAAATATCATGGTGGGTAAACAAACTACTGTCAAGCAATTGATTGAAAGCGAATAATTATGTAGATATCCAAGGAAATTATTATGCATATAGGCATAATGTCCGTGTCAAGACCAAAATGATTCTGCATCTACTACTATTACTCCACACATCTACTGACTCCTGCCTGCATCTAAAGTATTAAGTTCATGAACATCAGAGTAACGCATTAAGTAAGATGACATGATGTAGAGGGATAAACTCAAGCAATATGATGAAAACTCAATCTTGTTACCCTTGATGGGAACAATACAATACGTCCCTCGCTACCCCTACTATGTCACTGGGTGGACACCGCAAGATTGAACCCAAAACCAAGCACTTCTCCCATTGCAAGAATTACCAATCTAGTTAGCCAAACCAAACCAATAACTCGAAGAGACTTGCAAGGATATGAAATCATGCATATAAGAATTTAGAGAAGATTCAAATAAGATTCATGGATAATCTGAACATAAACCCAAAAATCGTCGGATCTTGCCAAACACACCACAAAAGAGTATTACATCGAATAGATCTCCATGAAGAACATGAAGAACATTGTATTGAAGATCAAAGAGAAAGAAGAAGCCATCTAGCTACTAGCTATGGACCCGTAGGTCTATGGTGGACTACTCACGCATCATCGGAGGCGCAATGGAGTTGATGTAGGTGCCCTCCGTGATCAAAAACACCTCCGGCAGATTACCAGAAAAGGCTCCAAGATTGGATCTCTCGGGAACAGCGGCTTCTGTCAGCGGAAAAGTATTTGTGTGGCTCTTTTTGATGTTGGGGCGATATTTGGGTATTTATAGGACGAAGAATGGGGTTAGGAGACCTGCCAAGAGACGGCAAGCCTGCTAGGCACGTCCAGGGGGGCGTGCCTACCAGGCTTGTGGCCTCCTAGGAGATGCCCTGACGTGCACTCCAAGCCTGGTAGATCTCTTTCCTTCCAGAAATAATCGTTCCAAAGATTTTATTCTGTTTCGACTCCGTTTAATATTCCATATCCGCAAAACTCAAAAACAAGGAAAAAACAGGAACTGGCACTAGGGTCTAGATTAATAGGTTAGTCCCAAAAATAATATAAAATAGTATATTAATGCATATAAAACATCCAAAATAGATAATATAATAGCATGACATCATAAAAAATTATAGATATGTTGGAGACGTATCAGGGGTGATTAGACTACTTGACCAATTAAAAATCTACTTCTTTCCCATTTTTAGTGTTGGCAGATTTTAGCATTCATAGCAAGTCAAGCACACCCTATACATGCTTTTCTATGAGTATATCATCGGAAAATAAAGACAAGCATGAGTACTAAAGGAAGGATAGGAAGATCAAACGCAATTTGGAGAGACGAAGATTTTTCCCGTGGTTCCTATAGGTGGTGCTATCGTGCGTCCACGTTTATGGTGTATTCAACCCACGGAGCGTAACGGTCACGAGAGTCCACAAAGGACTCTACCCACGGAGGGTTCCACGAAGAAGCAACCTCGACTATACCATGATGGCATATATCCACGGAGGACTAGCCTATCTCGGGGTAGATCTTCACGAAGTAGGCGATCTCCTTGCCCTTACAAATTTCTTGGTTCACTCCACAAAATGAAGTAGGAGGCTCCCAAGCGACACCTAACCAATCTATGAGGCACCATCCTCCAAAAGGTAATATGCTCGATAATGTCGATGAACTCCTTGCTCTTGTGCTTCAAGATGATAGACTCCTCAACACACAGTCACTCTCTCACAGATTTGGCTTTGGTGGAAGAGATTGATTGGGTGGAAAGCAACTTGGGGAGGCTAGAGATCAAGATTCATATGGTTGGAATGGAATGGAATGATCTCAAAACAGGATTAGGTGGCTCTTTCTCAGAAAATCAGTTGGTATGAGTGGGGGTATGTTCTGAGTGCTTCTCTTTCGGGTGAGTGGTGGTGGAGGGGTATATATAGGCATCTCCAAAAATCCAACGGTTACACCTGATAACTCCAACTCGGTGACACTGATGTGTTAATCTTGGTGTACCAAGTTGCCTAAAAGGTAGGAACTTTTGAATCTCGGTGAGACCGATACATAAAACTCGGTTGCACCGATAAGGTGACCAACGGTCAGATTGGCAGACTTGGTGAAGCCGATTCAACAAACTCGGTCGGACCGATTTTGTGAATTTGCGTAACACAATGTTGGTAACTCGAACTCGGTGGCACCAAATCAGAATCGGTTGCACCGATGGGCTAGGGTTTGGCTTGAGTCTGTTTGAGGCTGAGAATCGGTGGCACCGAGTGGGAAGTGTTGGCTGCACCGATTTTGGATATTTGGCTTTGGACAAACTTTTGTGGAAGAGCTTGTGGGTGTATGTGCTGACTATCACTTGTGCATGTATGAGTATTTTATTCACCAACAGTACCTTAACCTCTTTTAATAGTATTGGCTTTCCTATGGACTCAAAGTGATTTCTTACAAAGTAAAATGTAGAGTCCTCTTGGTTGAAGCTTTGCCAATCTATTTCCTTGCATTTTAGGGTATTTCACAATCCTTTTGCCAACCCATCATTGAACTTTTCGTGAAATATGCTTAGTGAAAACATTAGTTCAATGACATATATGTTGGTATTAATTACCAAAACCACCAAGGGAGCAAATGTGATTTCAGATATGCATAATTTTGTAGATCATTTTGGTGGATATGCATAGTCGTGTAGCCGGATATGCATTGGTGTGTACATCACTTGCCGGATATGCATATTTTTCTAGCCGGGTATGCATTGTTGTGTAGATCACTTACAGATATGCATTGTTTTGTTGATATTTGTAGCCGGATATGCATTGTTTTGTTGATGATTTGTATCCGGATATCTATGCATTGTTGTGTTGATCATTTGTAGCCGGATATGCATCGTTTTATAGTTGGATATGCATTGTTAACAATGTTTTATTTTGTAGTCTTCTCGTGCGTGTAGTGTGTTCTTGAAGTTGGAGAAGAAAAACTTCACTGCCATGCATTGTTGTTTGAAGTTGAATGGACAACCCAAGTGGGACTTATACAGTGGCGAAGACCGTCACCCATGGCATTGAGGAAGAAACCGGTGATCCAACCGATCCAACAAAAGAACCTACCAAGAAGGTTAGAAGAGGGTTCCGGAGAAAGAAATGGGAGGAGGAGAGGGTGAAGTGAGAAGGTGTGGTGGCCAAGATGACGAAGAAGTTCGTAGACATCTTGACGAAGAAGGAGGAAACGTACGTCAAGCGCTCAGACATCAAGGAAGCATGCAAGGCCGAGAAGTTTAATATGTTGATGGCGACGACCGGGAAGAATCTCAACCTCGAAGATAAGAAGGCCATGCTCAAAGAGAAAAAAAAGCCATGCTCGAGGAGAGGGTGGAGATTACAACTGCTTTGGAGGACGCGAAGATGCTCACCTTGAAGATGGAGGATTTAGATGAGGACGCATAGAAGTCCATCTCGGCCTGTGCCTGGGTACTAGTAGAACATCCGGGCGAAGATGCTCACCTTGAAGATGGAGGATTTAGATGGTTCCATGGCTTTGCTGAGATACTAGTGTTGAACATCCGGGCATTTCGGCACTCGGCAGCATAGAAGTCCATCTCGGCCTGTGCCTGGGTACTAGTAGAAGTCTACAGCGATGGACCTCTGAATCAGGTGCCACAAAGTAGCTAGTCGTTCCACATTTACATTCAGGTTCAGGTAACTGTGCAGTTTTCTGGTAGTTCTCAAGTTCTCTCGGTGGACACTAGGGGGCTGCAACCATGGACAGCTCTCGGAGTATGTTGCTTGGTGGGATGAAACGTGGGAATTTCAGCCATGAACATGAAGCTACTGTATGATCGACACATGCTGGCAGTATCGGGCAACAAGCATTGAATCTGTGAAGTTTTGACAAAGGTAATGTAATTTCAGTGCTGCGACTCTGTTTTGCATGCAGATGGCATTCGGTTTCCTAGCAAACTTTCATCTATGATTCTACTGTTTTCAGATGTACTCTCTCCGTTCCTAAATATTTGTCTTTTCAGTTGTAGTTCATAGTTTTTTTTTTCAAAATAGAGATGTAACCCATAGTTGAATCTCTAAAAAAACAAATATTTAGGAACAGAGGGAGTAGCAGCGAATGCAGAGTCACACATTTTGATTTGAACGACCAAGCTTGTGTTTCCAGGTAATTATCAGCTAAAAAAGTAAATGATGCCACGAGAAACATAAATGTACTGTAGGAAGCAAGAGCACTACTTGACTTCATCATCCATTCAAGCTAGTAGACCTCAAATACTTGATTTTATCATTCATGCAAGGGCAAATTGCAGAGTACTACGACAGAAACTAAAACAAGAGCATATTTCAGGGTTCTAGATTTCAGAAGCAACATTCAACTAGGATGATTCATATTCAAGAAAGACTGCGACCAAACTTTGAACTCCCGGTCAATCCAGCCATCACATGTCACTTGAGTCATGTTTCCAATGCTTCAGTGGTAGCGCAGCTTCTCCTTGGGCCTGATCTCATTGGTGTGGCCGCACTTCTTCTTGCGACAGTTGGCAGACCTGAGGGGCAGGCGTGCATAACACCTGGAATGCAAAATCATGGACAAGTTAGCATATACTCTAATTGTGATAACGCAAATAGAGTAAGGCATCAGCTAATACTTGATTAAAAGTATGCTAATTAGTAAGCTAGTTTAATGGCTCCAAACCACACAGAGATATGATCTACATATGCATCGATCCCCATCGAACAGACCACAAGACAAACATCTCAGTTCACGAGCTTCAATAGACATCCAGATACAAACATGCATGTAAACAACAACAGTATATTGATGTTATAGTGAAAGAAATCGTCCAAATAGTACTTGATTAACAGTATGCTAATTAATAAGCTAGTTCCCTGGATGTGTGTGGACCACAACAGAAACATTGCATTTCACAAACTTCTGTCATGCATAAGACATCCAGATACAAACATTCATGCATGTAACAGCAGCATATATCGATGAAACGTGAAAGAAATAGTCTATCTACTCCACACCTAACCTAGTCCTTGATAAAAAGCATGCCAATAAGCTAGCCTAGGTAGTTCCAAACCACAGAGATGTGATCCACACACATGCATCGATCCCCATTGAACAGATAACAATAGAAACATAGCAACTCACAAACTTCTACTATCATTCATAGGCAGCATCCTGACCACAATAGAAACATCTCAATTCACAAGCTTCTACCGTGCATAGGCAGCATCCAGACACAAACATGCATCTAACAGTGGCAGATCGATGGACGGGAGTGAAAGAAAAGGTACATACTTGCGGCACACGAGCCTGTGCTGCCTGTACTTGAGCGCGAGCTCGAGCAGGTTGGGCTCCATCTTGGGCGGGTAGCAGGAGCCCTTGTCCCCGCCGGCGAGGCCCAGCACGAGGTGAAGCGTGGACTCCTTCTGGACGTTGTAGTCGGCGAGGGCGCGGCCGTCGTCAAGCTGCTTCCCCGCGAAGATGAGGCGCTGCTGGCCCGGCAGGATACCTGCGACCGATCATCGAAGCCAACACAGCGTCCACGGTTAGTCTCGCACCACAAGACGCCCACGGATTCAGGATAAAATCGGCCCCTTCTTCGCACCGCGGTCGCGTAGCAAATCGAACTGTGTGTAGATCAAGGAGGCGCGTGTGGTGAAATCAAGCAGGAAGGCACAACGAGGCGGGCATTTCGAGCAACGGCGCAGCACGCGGGTGCGAGGAAAGGCGCGACCGGCGCCGGTGAAGGCGGCCGGAGGCGGAGGCGCGTACCTTCCTTGTCGTGGATCTTGGCCTTGAGGCCGTCGACGGCGCCGCCGCTCTCCACCTCCAGCGTGATGGTCTTCCCGGTCAGCGTCTTCACGAAGATTTGCATCCTTGCCGCCGGTTGGAGGTTGCTCGATCGCTCCTCGCCGGAGGATGGTGGTGGTGGTGGTGGTGGAGTGGTGAGAATGGAAGCGCCGCGGACGTGGGCGCGGTTATATGGGGGGCGGCCGAGTGGGTGGGGGAGGAAACGCAGCCGTCAAGGAAACGCCGATGCCCTAGCCAAGTGGCCGCGGTGCCCGGGGCTCGATCGGAGGGGCTGGGGTTGGGCCTGCGCAGCGGGATCACACTCTCTACAGTCTGGCCCATTCCAGGCCCAAGGTCCAAGGCCGGCTTTCCTTTTCTTTCAAAGGCCGGTCTGACCTTGTCTTAAAAGAAAAGCCGTCCAACTCTATGTGGGAATTATTACGAATTTGTGATTCCAAACAGAACAACGAACGTCAATTGGTTCGGCATCCAAACTATTTTGGTGGCTTGAATATTTCCAGAAGGAAATTCTTACAATGGCTCCTACAAGGCTATAACTCCACCTCTAGAGCCTCATCTCGCTGCAACCGCACCCACTCCTCCCAAGACTCTATCGTCGCCTCCTGTAAGCAGGGCTCTTGGATGTCATCGGCACACTGACCACTGCCACCTCCAGAGCCTCCACACCACCCCTAAGGCTTTCAGACGCCTCCTACATCTGTGTCGCGCTAGTCGCCATCATCTCTATAGCCGAGCTTCCGACCTTGAGCATGGACTGAACCGGGAATCGAGTCATGGCACCTTTCTGCTCACATGTGCTTCCCATTTAGTCCCACGTGCTTCGGCCAGTATGCAAGTCATTCAATGAAATGGTCAGTAGAAATTTTTCAATATTAGGAAACAAAGCTTAAATTTATGTATGTGGTGTAAAAAAACAAGGTGTGAATTAGGGAAGAAAATAGAGTTTAATTTAGGAGATATGTTAGATGCCACCCTCCCAATACCATGAATCTTTTGGAAATCAAGTTTGGGACAGGTTTTGCGTAGATATTCCTTATGTAGGGCCTCATTATTCTCGATGTAGCGTAAAGGGGAGGATGGAGAAGTTTGTCAGAATAAGATAGCTGAGTACGTACTTTGACTTGGACCAGCAAAGAAAAAGTAGGTAACCTCGAGGGATGGGGTAGGATATGAAGCTCGTTCACTCATTAAAAGAACCAAATGAAGCCCCATAAGTTGTTGTGGGAATAATTTGAAATATATTTCAAAGATATTATTTGATGGAAATAACAACATTTATAGAAATAATATGAGAGCTAAAAGTAAAAATACATATTGTTTATTGTGCTTGTTTATTGTATTTTTGTAAAATATTTATTGAATATACCATCCATGTTTGATTGTTGAGGTGAACCTTTTCCTATGACTTACTGAATGTTGAGGTGAGCCTTTTCTAATGCATGTTTCTTGATGAGGTGTCATGTTTGCATGTTGAGAGAAATAGATTAATGAGGACTCGTTATTTAGATATAAAACATATGTTGGAACAAGTATGAACTTATGTTGCTTGATGATGGCTTTTCATCAGATCCACTGCACAATGGTTGTGGTTTGACCATACGATGCAAGTTTTCAACCAGAACACTTTCTATGGACCGATTTCGTTCAACTAGTGAAAACAAAAGATATCAGCCTTATTTACAAAAAATATAAAATTTGTAAAACTAACCACAAAATTGACAATATTTACAAATAAATCATACATTTAAGAAATAATAAAAGAAAATAAAAAAGAATAAGAAAATACATTTAGTAAAAATAAAATGAAAATAATAATAAAATGAGTAAAAATAAAGAAAGAAAAGGAAACAGAAAATATATGTTCCTAGCGCTAGGGTGGCCGATGAGCATCCTGAGATGTGTATTCCTCGACATTCACCACTCTTACATGTGGAATAGAATCTAGACATTTCCCTTTTTGACTCGACGGTCGGCGCCAAATAGTGCCTTAATGGTATGTCGCACACACCCCGCCTCTTCGTAACAATATTTCCCATTTAAGTTTCCACAAATCTATCGGCCCGGTTTTGTAAGCTTCAAAAAATTTCGGTCCAGTTTGTTTTCAGTCGAATAAAAAAATGTGTGTTTTTACCAATTTTTACTTGTTTTTATTATTTTCTCTATTTTTCATTTTACTTTTATAAAAAGTCTGTGAATAATTTTTCGAAATTCATGAATATATTTTCATAATAGTTAATTTTATAAAATGTTGCAAACATTTAAAATTCGTGGTCTTTCTAAATTTGTGAGCATTGTTTTTAAATGCAAAATTATTTTCCAAACTTCATGAATTATTTTCAATTTTATGAACAGTTTTTGAATTATTGACCACCTTTTCATTCATGGTTTTTTAAAAGTCGCATCAAATGCAAAGTCATGAATGTTTTTTTAAAATTCCGAGACTCTCTTTAAAATCAGTGAACATTTTTCTGTTTCATTAGAATTTCAAAAGTAAAGGAACGATTTATGTATTTTCCCCTTGAGACAACACACACGCAACACGAAAAGACGAACGAAATAGCTAAGAAAAGATGAGCGGAAAAAACCCAATCGAAACGAGAGACGAGGCAAAGTGATTGATAGCGAGTTATTGGACCTACCCATGTTGTGGATTCATGTGCGCCATGGCACGTCAAATAGGAGCTCCCTATTATCCGAGCACATTGACCATCTCCAACAGGGGGGGGGGGGGGGGGGAAGGTGATATGATACACCTGGAAACGAGGCAACCCTAAAAAAACTGGAAACCAGGCTATAGCCTAGTGCGGCTGATTGCGTCGTTCCATTTAGTCCTTTGAAATTATTAATTTCATAGAGTGGCCTATTTCTTTACAAGTTTAGAGAAACCAAACATGAGGTCCTACCTCATGTTTTATCTTTGTGTCAGACAATTCCTCTGCTTTCCCCAAATGACATCCAAACGGCAGTTTGCTTTTTTTATAGGTTTTTAGTTCATGCAGGAGTTCATACTATACATGACATCTCATCTCTATGCTTTTTCTATTCTTATGTTTGAAGTTTTTGTATTTCAAATGTTGATGGTGCAATTTGAGATGGGACTATTGATATCGTCTTTTGAGACCATTTGAACAACTATCTAGGATCCTCGGCCCTAGTACCGCGATTAATCGCGTAAACTCCAAAGCTTTGGGTTGACGCAAAGCTCTAGCTTTGGTTGGTGACCCGACTGTTCGCAAGCTAAAATTGTGTTTGATTGCCGATCAATCATCCAGGATATCTCCCAAGTCCCAAGGGTTCACTATCGTCACATTGGTGTTATCAAAGAGATCAAGACATGGATCGTGGTCAATCTTCAAGAAGGATGTGCTAAATTCAGATAGTAGAAGGCTCAATGGGGTGATCTTTTACAATGTCTGGCATATATGCAAGAAGCGGATGCTAGGATTTTCATGCCCGAATATAGCACGATGGCAACAACGATCTACATAATCAGGAACTCATTAGGGAGTGGGCAATCACCTTTCATATAATTGTGCATGATGATGGATCGCATGTAACCTTAGACAAAGTCTAGCGTAACTGTGCTTTGTTGATGTACTATTTTTCACTCTTTTCTAATAAAAATAACATAGCTCCCATCACTTTTACAAGGCTACGAGGAATTGGGGATATAGAGGTTCCAACACCGAAGCCCACAATCTCACTCGCTATGCCTTAACGGCTAACACTTAGTGAAGGTCGGCATCTTTGGCCCCTTTGACCCCCAATGATGAAATTGACAGTAGTTGTACTCCCTTTGTAAATAAATATAGGATGTTTAGATCATTAAAATAGTGATCTAAAATGTTTTATATTAGTTTATAGAGGGAGCAATTTGCAAATATTTCGAATAAATAAAGTGAGATTTTTTTTGTTCAATAAAAAACAAGCATCACAACTAGGACTGCGATATCCCCTCAAAACAAAAACTAGGACTTGATAGAAGCTATAGATCGATTAGCATAGATGTGTGACGATAGTGTTGTGTGTAATGCCTCTGTGGTGATGATGACAGAGAGAGAGGGGGGGGGCGGACTACCTTCTCCCTAACCTGAGGAGCTCCGGTCGTTGGCCATGGTGGGATGGTGGTGGCAGCAATGACTGAGAGATTGAGAGGTGATGGTGCTTCCCGTGAGCACTGCGCTAACACTAGATTGAAAGGAAGTGTCGATGGGGTTTGTGGCGACGGCGAACTTTGTAAACCGTGCCCCCCCTCACCACTGTTAATATAGCGCGGGTCACAGGGGCCCACCAATCATAATGGGTTGGGCGCCCCCGATCAGGGCGCATTAATCAAGGGCCTAGCAAGCCGTTGGGCCTGCATAGAGGAGATCAACCTAACACCCCCCCCCCCCTTGATCTCAACTTTACTTTTAACCATACACTTTCTAGTTTATTTGTTTCATCACATATTGGTACATAGAGCATGTTTCATCGTGACAGCTTAATTGCCGATAGAATCATACAGCTACAACATACGTTTTGTTTAGAAACACATTATGTTCCTTTTGGGCCTCTCATGATCCAGGAATCATAAGGCTTTCCCTTAAACCCCTGCCGACTAAGTTGCTTGAACACATTGGATGGTAAGCCTTTCGTAAGCGGATCCGCAAGCATATCTTTTGTCCTTATATGCTCAAGACTTATAGTGTGATCCTGGATTTTATCTTTCACAACATAATACTTTATCTCTATTGACTTGGCAGCATTACTCGACTTGTTGTTGTGAGCATAAAATACTACGGGTTGGTTGTCATATTATATGTTTAGTGGTTTGTGAATACTACCACTTTCAAGTCGGGTATAAATTTCTTTACCCACATCGCCTGCCCCGTGGCCTCGAAGCATGCTGTGAATTCTGCATACATCATGGATGATGCAACTATTGATTGTTTGGAGCTTTTCCATGAAATAGAGAGTGAACACGTATCCTGACGTGGATTTTCTATCATCTCTGTCCCCCGCAAAATCTGTGTCTGAATAACCATTTATCTCTAGGGAATCACATCTCCTGTATGTTAGCATGTAATCCTTCGTACCTTGTGACGAGGATATGTACCTAGGGTAGGGTCCTAGGCCTGACCTACATACCCTACCTAAGGACACTGTATTGGAGGACTTAAAGATTACGAGGAAGATTCCGACTGGATTCCCCATGGCGCTCAGGTCTATTGACGAATAATCCACTCGGAGGCTTCTCCCTCCACTCGACAGTCACCTTTCACTCGGAAGGACTTGAACACCAGTCGACGCTAGAAGACCAGAATCCACCCTTGGGAGACCAATGGGCAGGCGTTTGTCCAGTCGTCTTTAATAGTATTTCTAGTGTACGTTACTAGTAACGCACGTCTTTATGACCACGATCGAACCCTTGGATGCCTGGCACTTATGAGGGGTAGCGTACTCTATATAAGCCTTCCCTCCCCTTTGGCACAAGGGTTCGCACCCCCTGTAACACATACATTCCACGCGACAAGAGCCCCCGAGCACTGAGACGTAGGGTATTTACCTCCATGAGAGGGGCCTGAACTCATACATCGTGTGTACATCCTCGTCGTAGCTAGGACTCTGCCCTCTCCCCACGTACCCCCTACTTTCTACTATCAGACTCGATCCCACGACAGTTGGCGCCCATCATGGGGCAGGCGTCTAAACGACTTCGGGCGAGGTTGCATTTTTCCCCTTCGACATGTCTTATGGCGGTGGTTTGTTCTTCGAAATTTTCTGGTGACCATTTCATTGAATGACTTGCATACTGGCCGAAGCATGTGGGACCAAACGGGAAGCACATGTGAGGCAAAAAGGTGCCATGACTCGATTCTCAGTTCAGTCCATGCTCAAGTTCGGAAGCTTGGCTATAGAGACGATGGCGACTAGCACGACACAGATGGAGGAGGTGGCTGGAAGCCTTAGGGGGGGGTATCAAGGCTCTAGAGGTGGCAGTGGTCAGTGTGCCGATGACATCCAAGAGCCCTGCTTACAGGAGGCGATGATAGGGTCGTGGGAGGAGTGGGTGCGGTTGCAGCGAGATGCGGCTCTAGAGGTGGAGTTATAACCTTGTAGGAGCCATTTTAAGAATTTCCTTCTTGAAATATTCACAAACATATATCTGCCGGGTTGCATCACAACCATGAGAAGGGATTTCATTTCAAAGACAAAGGAATTATTCCAGGATACTCATTCCGCTTATATTACAATCACGGTCAAAGTCCCGAGTCGTCGTAGGCAGACGACCCGACGCGTGGGGGCTACGTTATTCAAGCCCAGTTTATATCAAGTATGCAAGTCCCATGTCGCTGCAAGCATGCACCACGACACTTGGGGGCTAATGCAAGCTGTTTTTCAAGTCATTACTTGTCAACAGACCATGTTATCTCAAGGAGATGAGCCGGCCTTTTTATATTTTTCTCAGTCCCAGCCCGGTAATTCTTACTGACCCGACACTTGGGGGCTACACCGCTCAGTTCAAATTTTCTAAAGTCCCAAGTCACTTCAGGCATGCGGCCCGGCACATGGGGGCTACAGTATTCAGTTGTTCAAACAGATTATACGGTCCAAGTTGAAGACCCGGCGCATCACATACTGATGAGCCGGCCCTTGGGGGCTACACTAGTTGAAGCTTTATAAAGTATAAGACAGTTACAACTCCCAGGCTGCTGCAGGCAATACAACCTGGTACTTGGGGGATACACAATCAAAGATATTATTGCAAAGCACCAAGTCATCATGGATAAACTTGGAGCTTGGGGGCTACAGGTAATATGGATATATTAAAAAAATTGAAGAGAGTTTTCAAGATGGCAATTGTGAATGAGACCGGCTCAATAGATTTTTAGCCGAAGCATTAAAGACCGGCTCTACATCAGATGGATTTTCATCCCAATATTTTTATCAACTCGTGTCTAGTTATTTGACCCAGCATCACCAACAATCATGACCCGGCATTATCAAACGATCATAACCCCACAGAGTTTGTATAAGCAACTCAGCTTCACAAGTTGAAGAGTTTTGGAGGCCGACTCAATGGCATATGTGTGTTGTATTCCCAATATTTTACTTCAAAGGACACTGACAAGCAAGACGGTTGAGAAGACGTCTCATTCATATGAAGAATAAACCCGGATTTTTGAGGATCCACCTCAGTAAAATAAGTTGGTCAGGGGACTAAGCCGGTCACTTAACATATTTATTATTCTTATTTCAGGAGCTTAGCATGAATAAGTTCAAGCTAACCTGGGGGCTAATGTCGGGGATATACCCCGCGGTATAACCCGGCCGGAAGTATGACCCGGCCATGACTTGGTGACTCACTAGAGCCTTGGCCAAACTTGACGATTCATTGGTGACCCGGCAGGAGGTATGATCTGGCTCATCATATGGTGGCTCATGCGTCACCTCTATTACTGGGTCACAGGACAACCAGACCCATGGCCCAGCGTGCAAGCCGGTGCAAGGCGGCTCATGGACGGGCCTGGAGGGGCGGCTCACAAGAGAAGGCCCAAAGGAGAGAAAGGATTCCCTCACAAAGGAAACAAGACACGGATTAGGATTCAAGAGAGACTAGTCCTAATCCTACTCCTAGTAGGACTCTATATGTAAACCTACCCTTTACACCTATGTAAGGAGGGGTAAGGCGCCCCTAGATGGACAGGTTAAGACAGACACAAGTCATTAGAGATAGACAGATTAGAGGCTCTCGAGATTAGAGGTGGTAGCGATTAGCACCCTTGTAACCAAGAGATCTTCCCCATCATCAATACAAGACGAGTAGGACATAGGCTTTTACCTCCATCGGAGGAGCCGAACCTGGGTAAACTCGCGTCTCTCGATTCTGACCAACCCCTCTCAAGCCGCCACATAGTTGCGATGGCCTCATACCTAAGACCACTAACGCGGACATCTTGCCATGACAAATCAACGACAGTAGTATAAGATGTTTCCAGATTACTACAGACTGTCCTGTTTTTAACAGATTCTGTTTTCTAGGCATTGTTCTCTTATTTTGACAAATCTATGGCTTGTATCAGGGGGGGTATGAACCATGGTGAAGTTGGACTACAGTAGATATAATGCTAATATGAATTTGGAATGAGTTCACAACAATACTTAAAGTAGTATTTTGCTTTATTATACTAACGGATCTCACGAGGGTTTTGTTAAGTTTTGTGTGAATGAAGTGTTCGAAGATCGAGGAGGTATCGATATAAGAAGAATACGGAGAGATAAGATTCAAGCTTGGTGATTCCCAAGGCACCCAAAGTAAATATTTCAAGGAGACTCAAGCATCCAAGCTTGGGGATGACCCGGAAGGCATCCCATCTTTATTCTTCAACAATTATCGGTATACCTCGGTTTTTGTTTTGTTCAGATGATATGTGTCTTTAATGTTTGTATTTTACTTTATGCTCCCTTCTAGTATGAGATAGTCCTTGATGGATTTATATAATGCTCTTTGTGCTTCACTTAAATCGTTTGAGTATGGCTTTGTAGAATGCTCTATGTGCTTCACTTAAACCTTCTGAGTATGGCTTTATAGAATCCTTCGTGTGCTTCACTTATATATTTTGAGCTTGGATATTGGTTAATATATATTAATTGTAGAATTCTCTATGAACTTCACTTATATATTTTAGAGTATGAATAAAATGATCATCGGAATTTGGCTTGGAAGAGTATCATTGAAATATCATGCCTAGCTAAAAAGGCATTAAAGAAAAGCACTTGTTGGGAAACAACCCAACACTTTTAGTTTCTGTTTTTATGTGTACACATGATTGAGCTAATGTATTAATCATGTTTGTTGCCTTTTATTTCAATAAAGTACCAAGTAAAGGCTTTGGGATAGTGTGGATACTTGCTTGTTTGATTCTGTGCAAAAACAAAAAGTTTTGCATCCATTATTTGAATTATCTAATTTTACTGGAGAGTCAAAAAATTCTGAAATTTTTACAATTTCTATGAAAATTTGGTGATATTTCCTAATGTTTCCGAATTTGTAGAGTCAGGGAAGTATGGTCAACAGTCAGATCTTTACAAACTGTTCTGTTTTGCATGTATAGTTTGCTTGTTTCAAGTGTTCCTATAGCTTATATTTAGTAATATAAATTGTGGGAACGAGTAGGTATCCTATGGAAATAATTATGAATCTTTTCGTGACAGTACCTAAGTGAATGATCTATCTTTATTACACTAACCCTTCTCACAAAGTTCTGTTAAGTTTTGTGCCATTGAAGTTTTCAAGTTTTGGGTGAGATACCGATATGAGGGGAATAAGGAGTGACAATAACCCAAGCTTGGGGATGCCCAAGGCACCCCCAAGGTAATATTAAAGGAACACTCAAGTGCCTAAGCTTGGGGATGCCCCGGAAGGCATCCCCTCTTTCGTCTTCAACACTATCGGTATATCTTACTTGGAGCTAGATTTTTATTCATCACATAATATGAGTTTTGCTTGGAGAGTCATTTAATTTTATTACTCTCTGTAGGTGTAATTTATAATCTTGTTTTTCAATAAAAAGTTCCAAGAATTTCCTTATGATGCCTGCTTTGCATGTTTGATGTGTGCTATGTAAAATCAGAAACTTTTTCTGTAGTGGTTGAATTTTTCATATTTTACTGGAACGTGGAAAGTTTCTGAAATTTTTACACAGCGTTATCATATAAATTCTTTAGCATTTACTAAATTTTCATAATTTTGAGAGTTACAGAGGTACACTGGTCTAATAAATTTCTATAGACTCTTCTGTTTAGACAGATTGCTGCCATAGTTTTGTTTTGTACTTGTCCTATAGTTTCCATAGCCTATATTGGTAGATACAAATTGTGGAAATGATAGTATACAGTACCTAATGTTTGAAAATTATTGTGCAACTTATCTTGGCTGTACATGAAGTGTTGATTTGTTCTGTTGTGTACTAACCTATCTCACGAGTTCTTTTTGAGTTTTGTGTGGATGAAGTTTTTTGAGAATAGGTGAAACCGGGATATGAGAGGATTGAACAAGATACATAAGCTCAAGCTTGGGGATGCACAAGGCACCCCAAGAAAATATTTCAAGAACTCTCAAGTATCTAAGCTTGGGGATGCTACGCATCCCACCTCTCTTCATCTAAAATTATCGGTTAGCCTATTTTTTTTTGACAGGTTAAAAACAGCAGAAGAGGCTCCTACTGTTGCTATATTAAATGGGTGCCGTTACAAAGGATTAAAAATCCATGCAGCAACATCAAGGATCAAGCAGTGACAGTATAAAGGTAGTTACAAGTGGATAGTTGGAAGAAATCTATCTATGAAGGTAGACTTGTCAGGCTTAAGTCTAAATTGTAGTATTTCCAAATCTGCTTTCAACATCCTAATCCAGTCATGTTGTGTTTCCAATACACCATCAAACACAGTCCGGTTACATTGCTTCCAAATATTCCATGTGGCCAATATGCAAATTTCCTTGAACAGAAGTTTGTCCCATCTATTCTCCATCATATCCAATCTTGCCTGCATGTCTAGTGACATGTCCTATATAATGGCAAGTTTTTCCCAACAACTAGTTGCAAATGCATATTGGAAGAAGAGATGTTCATTAGTTTCCAGCAAATCTTCATTACATAGCACACAGGAATGGTTTTCACCTATTGCAAAATGCTTTCTCACTAATAATCCCGTATGTTTAGCATGTCCATTCTTTGCAGCCAAGCGAAAACTTTGTGTCTGAGGTTGCACTTTGACTTCCATATGTTCGATAGGTATTTCGGCGCCTGCACATGCCTGAAGAGATATTGGTAGAAACTCTTTGGTTTGAATTGTACCTCTCCCCAACAATAGATCCATTCATCAACTATTAAAGGGTTTAGGGTTATCATGTTTATGGTGAGCATGAGATCATCCAGATCCAGACATGCTTCACGTGATAAAGGTAGATGGAAGTTGGAGGCAGGGTCTGCATCCATCTTGAATTGGGCAAGAGATATAACTTCATTTGTTGCATAAGAGAATAAGTGTTCATGTGATTCTGCTAAAACCTGCTCATTGTGCCATTGGTCCTTCCAAAGGAGGATGGTATCACCCGAGTGTTATTCGGAGTTTGGGTCCTTCCAAAGGAGGATGGTATCACCCACATTTGTTGCACTCACACTTATCTTGTTTGGGGCTGTGTCTCGGTTGACATTAATAGCCATTAGCTGTGATTTGGAGTAGTTTATCTTTAGTCCCGTGGCATTAGCATATGCATCCAGCAACTGTTTAATGATTCCGATCTCTGTACTTTTTGCAGGTAGGATTAGCAATGTATCATCAGCATATTGGATTACAGGATAGAGCTCCGAAGCTGGTTGATCAATTGGTAGGGATAGGTGTCCTTCATCCCAAGCTCTATTAACCATCGATAGCAATAGATCAGCTGCTAAGACAAATAACAAGGGGGAGAATGGGTCACCTTGTCTAACTCCTCGTTTGCATTGAAATCCTTCTCTGGTACTCCATTCAATAAAGCAGAAGAAGATCCTGAATCCAATATCATTTCTACAAATGAACACCATTTGGCATCAAATCCTTTGCATCTCAACATGTTGAGGTTGAAAGAGTGGTCCATTGTATCAAAATCTTTTGCAAAATCTAACTTTAGGACTACAATTTCCTTACCAGACTACTTGCATTGGTGCAGAAATTCATACGCCCATGCTAGGAAATCTTGAATAGTTCTAGATCTAATGAATACATATTGGTTACGATGCAAAATATTCAAGATGCACCATTGCAATCTTTCTGCTAATAGCTTTGTTAAAACTTTAAGAACACAGTTTAGCTGTGATATTGGTCTGAAGTCATTTACAGTCTCAGGGGAGCTAGTTTTTGTATGAGAGTAATCAAAGAAGTATCCAGGCACTTAAGATTAATTTTCCCCTCCCAAAAATCCTGACAAAGTTGGTAGAAGTCTTCTTTAATGATATCCCAACAAACCTTGAGAAAAATACCATTAAGGCCATCAGGTCCAGGTGCCCTATCAAAAGGTATAATTTTGATAACTCTGTCTATTTCCTCATGAGTGAAGGGGGAAGACAATTCTTCCAGACCCTCAACACTTTGCACCAGATCCTGGAGCTCAAACTCATCCTAAATTTTTATTTGTTCACATGATGGGTGCTATTCTTGGAGTGCCATTTTTATTTTGTTTTCTGTTTCAATAAAATCATTGGATCTGAAATTTTAAATAAGAGAGAGTCCTCACATGTCTATTTAACTAATTGACTACGCATTGATCTTCACTTATATCTTTTTGGAGTAGTTTGTCATTCACTCTTGTGCTTCACTTATATCCTATGAGTAAATGGTTGAATGAATTAAATATCATAAATGTGAAATTATATATGTTTATATGCTTATCCCATGGGTAGTAATGACTTCACATATAAAAAGTATAGGTGGTAAAATTGATTGAAAGTTAGCAAACACGGCATTGGTCACTTGAACCATTCTTGAAAGAATATTGAAGGAAGAGAGATTTCACATATAAATATACTATATTGGACATCTTATATGATTGAGAGTACAAATTAATTATTTTCAAACTTTAGCAAATTAGTTGAAGTTGGACAAGGAAGACAACGTAATGAGTTATGCTTGGATATAGTTGTATAGAAAGTTATATTGTTATGGATCCTCCAACATGTGGTGCTTGCTTCCATCAAATATTAGCCAAAACTTCCGCACCAAGTAGAAATACTACATGTGCATCCAAACACCCTTAAACTCAAAGTTGTTCCATTTGAGTCCATCGTACCTACCTATATGCGGTATTTACCTGTCGTTCCAAGTAAATTTGCATGTGCCAAACTCTAAACCTTCAAATAATATTCTGTTTTGTATGCCCGAATCGTTGATATAATGATTAGGGGCTTCCAGTATCTTCCATGCTAGGTGGTTTATTCTCACGATATGTGTTGATTCACTATCATTCACGAGAAAGTGGCTGGTAATAGGGACTCCCTGTCTCAAAATCAAAGAAAAAATGCAAGTAATTAAACAAAAATCCTCAAGGAATGTTATTTGTATGGACGGTACCCGTGGATTCGGCTCGCCGTGGAGTGTTGATCGGTGGAGGGGGTAAAAACTTTACCATTCTGTTTGGGAACCGCCTATAATGTATCTAGCATGGGAGATACTGAGATCTCTCGGTTGTTATGGTGACAATGAAAGCGTGCTGCTCAAAATTATTATTCATCTCTGTTTTAAAAGCTCGAGCTCTGGCACATATATATGCAAATCCCTGCTTACCTCTGCGAAGGGCCTATCTTTCACTTTCATGTATTTACTTTTATGCAAGAGTCAATAGTATTCCTTCTTAGTTCAACCTCAATTTCCTTAGTTGGAAAGCATCATGTGGTGGGGAAAGATCCAAGCATATATGCCCATTCAAATATATTTGACCATGAATCATTATTGTTGACAATTATCTATATGGTAAGTACGTTGGGAGGCAAAACATTAATCCCCTATCTTTCTATGTGTTCGACAGATGCTATTTGCTCTAAAAATATGCTTTGAGTGTTAGAAATCATGGAAGACTATATGATAGTTGAGTGTGTGGAATTTGCTAAATCAAAGCTCTTACATAGACCCTTCCTGAAAATAAGATGAATTGCAATTTTTTGGTGACTGAAAACATAGTTTGTTAGTCTATACTTTAACATGTTAATAACTTGTTACTTGATCATGAGAACTTTTATGAGATAAGCTACTCTTTATGATATATAATGATGCTAGAAAAAGTGATTGGAACTATCATTAATATAATTTATGGAGTATGCTAGCATTCACACTTCATAAATTATTTCTTTTATCATTTATCTACTCGAGGACGAGCAGGAATTAAGCTTGGGGATGCTGATACGTCTCCAACGTATCTAAAATTTATGAAGTATTCATGCCATGTTTACAATAATTCTATATGATTTTGGTATGATATTATTAGTGTTGGGGACCGTTGCATGGGAAAGAAATTTTCCTACGTTCACGCAAGACCTATCCATGGTGATGAGCATCTACGAGAGGGAGAGTGGATCTACATACCCTTGTAGATCGCTAAGCGGGAAGCGTTAAGAAACGCGGTTGGTGTAGTCGAACGTCTTCGCGATCCAAATCACCATGCGTCCCGTGATCCAATCACGATCCATCCCGCAATCCAATGCCGATCCGTCCCGCGAACTTGATCACGGTCCTTCCGATCTAGCGTCGAACGGACGGCACCTCCGCGTTCAGCACACGTATGGCTTGATGACGATCTCCGCCGTCTAGATCCAGCAAATGGGAGCGGAGAGGAAGAAGAGTTCTCCGGCAGCATGACGGTGCTCCGGCGATGGTGGTGGAGCTATTCCGGCAGGGCTTCGCCTAAGCACTGCAGAAATCCGATCTAGAGGAGAAACTATGCACTGGAGGAACGGGTAGCATGTGGCTAAAAATTCTGTGCAAAAACCCTAAAACCACCAGTATATATAGGAGGAAGAGAGGAGTGGGCCAAGCCTCCAAGGAGGAGGCCGAACCAGGTGGGAGAGGTGGAATCCACCTCCAATCCTAGTAGGACTAGGATTCATTCTATTTTTGCATTTTTCCACTTTTTCTCTTTGGGCTTTTTCTCCTAGCCGCATGGGCCTTGTGTGGGACTTCCACCAGCCCACAATGGGCTGGTATTTATTCTCCCACAGCCCATGAAGACTCTTGAGTCGAAATACCCCTCCCGGTGGTCTCCCGGTACACTACCGGCACTCCCGGTACATTACCGATTAGCCCGAAACTTTTCAGGCGACAAAAATAGGACTTCCTATATATCAATATTTACCTCCGGACCATTCCGGAGCTCCTCATGTCGTCCGGGATCTCATCCGAGACACCTAACAACCTTCGCTCACCACCATACAAAACTCTATACTAGCGAAACGTCACCAAACCTTAAGTGTGCAGACCCTGCGACTTCGAGAACTATGTAGACATGACCGAGACACCTCTATGGTCAATAACCAATAGCGGGACCTAGATGCCCATATTGGTTCCTACATATTCTACGAAGATCTTCATCATTCGAACCTCTATGTCAAGGATTCAGTTAATCCCATATGATGTTCCCTTTGTTCTTCGGGATGTTACTTGCACGAGATTCGATCGCCGGTATCTCCATACCTAGTTCAACCTCTTTACTGGCAAGTCTCTTTACTCGTTCCATAATACAAGATCTCGTGACTAACATTTAGTCACATTGCTTGCAAGGCTTATTGTGATGTTGTATTACCGAGTGGGCCCTGAGATACCTCTCCGTCACACGGAGTAACAAATCCCAGTCTTGATCCATGCCAACTCAACAGACACCCTCGAAGATACTTGTAGAGCACCTTTATAGTCACCCAGTTACGTTGCGACGTTTGATACACACAAGGTACTCCTCTGGTGTCCGTGAGTTACATGATCTCATGGTCATAGGAACATATATTTTGACATGCAGAAAATAGTAGCAATAAACTGACATGATCATATGCTACGTCTGTAGTTTGGGTCTTGTCCATCACATCATTCTTCTAATGATGTGATCCCGTTATCAAATGACATCACATGTAACATCCCAATTTTTCTAAATTAGGATGTTAGTAGATCATTCATATGCATCTCATATTTTTCCTATGCATTATTTAACTTTCTGAAAATTCCTTTCATTATGCAACTAAAGGCAAATTATTGGAGTGGAGATAATATGACTTCTCCCCTATCAACTAAAAAGTTCATAATGTCCAGAGTTATATTTGTGGTTCATCTCACATGTCTTCGCAATTTTATAAACTTAAAATTCTTTTGATTTTTTTTGAAAATGCTCTTTGTGTGCCCTTTTGCTTAGATATTTTATTTACAAATTACATTAGGTTTGGCATTAGAATTACTATAGTTTATATTATAAGTATATTGTTTTACTGTGTGTTTGTGCTTTTTTATATTTATTTTGGTAGTGTATTTTAGCCACAAAATTGTTTTCTAACAGTTTCAAATAAATAAATAAAAATAAATGCATTGCGCAGCTGGCCCACGCGCGCAACACAGCCATAGCAGGTCGGCCCGCTAACACCACCGCCGGCCCTTGTTTTTTTTCCTTCGCCATTGTGCCGCTGACCGGTGGATCCCACCTCACCTTCTTCCTCCCTGAGCTGGACTCGGTCCCGTCACACGCACGTGAACACGAGCGCTCGAGCCGCCTTGATCTCGTGCCCTAGCCGACCCCGGGCTTCCCTAGGACTCTTTGGACGCGGACGGGTTGCCCTGCACCCCGTAACCCCTGTCTCCGATCTCTCCCGTCGACCGCCCGCCTCTGGCGAGGCGATTGGATCTCGCCGGGAACTCCACCAACCGCCGCTGGTTCCCTGTTTGTGGTGAGCACGCACGCACGCACAGCTTCACCCCCTCTTAGCCAATCGCGTGGCACCATGTGGCGAGAGCTACGGCAACCGCACCTAAAAAAAGGGGTTTGTATTGGCAGATTCACTCTGAATTTTAAAACTGCTCTAACTTTTAATTGGTATGCTCAAATTAGATAATTCTTTTTCCTATGAACTCGTATTCAGCAGTAGAATATGACAGAACCAAAATTTTGCATGTTTGCAATGTCTAAATTTGAATTTTTTCAAATTCAATTTAAATGTTCCGAAGGCCATATTTTGCAAACCGTTTATTGAAATTTGTTAATTCTTTTTGTGTTATGTTTGCATTGAATTGTAGATGATTTGTACCTATTGTTATGCTACTGTTTTATGGTGTTACAAATGATTTCTTTCTGTTGTTTTGTTTGGTGATATTAGAATGTGGTGATTGATTTGTGGTGATTGTTTGAAATGTGTAGATTGTCCGGAGTGCGACGCAAACTATTGTCAGGAGTGTGATTTTCTGAACCAGAATCAAGGCAAGTTACATGTTGATCATCCTTTACCTATTGTTTTTCTATGCATGTAGTATATGTCACACTATCAAATTATGCATGTGTAGGAATATTATTGTCTTATCTTATGCTATTGAGCTTTTCCCTCGTCAATGAAGATCGTGGTAGTTAGTTCTGCTATGCTATGTATGTTGGAAATATGCCCTAGAGGCAATAATAAAATGGTTATTATTGTATTTCCTTGTTCATGATAATTGTCTATTGTTCATGCTATAATTGTGTTAACCGGAAACCGTAATACATGTGTGAATACATAGACCACAACATGTCCCTAGTAAGCCTCTAGTTGGCTAGCTCGTTGATCAATAGATGGTCAAGGTTTCATGACCATGGACATTGGATGTCGTTGATAACGGGATCACATCATTAGGAGAATTATGTGATGGACAAGACCCAATCCTAAGCATAGCACAAGATCGTGTAGTTCGTTTGCTAAAGCTTTTCAATGTCAAGTGTCATTTCCTTAGACCATGAGATTGTGTAACTCCCGGATACCGTAGGAATGCTTTGGGTGTGCCAAACGTCACAACGTAACTGGGTGGCTATAAAGGTATGCTACGGGTATCTCCGAAAGTGTCTGTTGGGTTGACACGAATCGAGACTGGGATTTGTCACTCCGTGTGACGGAGAGGTATCTCTGGGCCCACTCGGTAAGACATCATCATTATGAGCTCAATGTGACTAAGGAGTTAGTCACGGGATGATGTATTACGGAACGAGTAAAGAGACTTGCCAGTAACGAGATTGAACAAGGTATAGGGATACCGACGATCGAATCTCGGGCAAGTACCATACCGATAGACAAAGGGAATTGTATACGGGATTAATTGAATCCCCGACATCGTGGTTCATCCGATGAGATCATCGTGGAGTACGTGGGAGCCAACATGGGTATCTAGATCCCGCTGTTGGTTATTGGCCGGAGAAGTGTCTCGGTCATGTCTACGTGTCTCCCGAACCCGTAGGGTCTACACACTTAAGGTTCGATGACGCTAGGGTTATAGGGAAATGGTATACGTGATTACCGAAGGTTGTTCGGAGTCCCGGATGAGATCCCGGACGTCACGAGGAGCTCCGGAATGGTCCGGAGGTAAAGATTGATATATAGGAAGTCCAGTTTTGGTCACCGGAAAGTTTTCGGGCTCATCGGTAGTGTACCGGGAGTGCCGGGAGGGTGCCGGAGGACCCCGAGAGGGGTGTGACGACCAAAGGACCTCATGGGCCCTTAGAGGAGGTGTGCCAGCCCATATTGGGTCGGCCAAGACCATCTATGTGGGCCCATGTGGCTGGAGATAAGGAGATAAGGCAAAAGGGATTTAAAAGGAGGAGATCCACCTCCCTTGTGGGAGGTGGACTCTCCCTTTAATTCGGCCGACCCTCTCCTCTTTGGAGTAGAGGCCAAGCCAGCCCTCCACGTCCCTCCTCCTATATATACTTGAGGTTTTGGATGTTTTGAGACAGGATTTGATCTCTCTCTCTCACGGCGAAGCCCTACCTCTCTTCTTCCTCCTCCGCAGCGCTTAGGCGAAGCCCTGTCGGAATACCTTGCTACTCCACCACCACCACGCCGTCGTGCTGCTGTTGGAGCCCTTCCCCAACCTCTCCTTCCTCCTTGCTGGATCAAGGTGTTGGAGACGTCACCGGGCTGCACGTGTGTTGAACGCGGAGGTGCCGTCCGTTCGGCACTTGATCGGATCTACCGCGATCTGAATCGCTGCGAGTACGACTCCATCAACCGCGTTCTTGTAACGCTTCCGCTTAGCGATCTTCAAAGGTATGAAGATGCAATCTCTCCCCTCTCGTTGCTGGTTTCTCCATAGATAGATCTTGGTGAACGTAGGAAATTTTTTGATTTACTACTACGTCTCCCAACAGTGGCATCATGAGCTAGGTCTATGCGTAGAATCCATGCACGAGTAGAACACAAAGCAGTTGTGGGCGTCGATTTTGTTAATATGCTTGCCGTTACTAGTCTTATCTTGATTCGACGGTATTGTGGGATGAAGCGTCCCGGACCAACCTTACACGTACGCTTACGTGAGACCGGTTCCACCGCCTGACATGCACCAGTTGCATAAGGTGGCTAGCGGGTGTCTGTCTCTCCCACCTTAGTCGGATTGGATTCGATGAAAAGGGTCCTTATGAAGGGTAAATAGCAATTGGCATATCACGTTGTGGTTTGGACGTAGGTAAGAAACGTTCTTGCTAGAAACCTATAGCAACCACGTAAAAACTTGCAACTACAAATTAGAGGACGTCTAACTTGTTTTTGCAGCATATGCCGTGTGATGTGATATGGCCAGAAGGATGTGATGTGATGCATTGTGATGTATGAGATTGATCATGTTCTTGTAATAGGGTTCACGACTTGCATGTCGATGACTATGACAACCGGCAGGAGCCATAGGAGTTGTCTTATTTATTGTATGACCTGCGAGTCAATCATAAACGCCATGTAATTACTTTACTTTATTGCTAAACGTTAGCTGTAGTAGTAGAAGTAATATTTGGCAAGACAACTTCATGAAGACACAATGATGGAGATCATGATGATGGAGATCATGGTGTCGTGCCGGTGACAGTGATGATCATGGTGCCCCGAAGATGAAGATCAAAGGAGCAAGATGATATTGGCCATATCATGTCACTATATTGATTGCATGTGATGTTTATCATGTTTACATCTTATTTGCATAGAACGACGGTAGTAAATAAGATGATCTCTCAATAAAATTTCAAGAAAGGTGTTCACCCTAACTGTGCACCGTTGCTAAGGATCGTCGTTCCGAAGCACCACGTGATGATCGGGTGTGATAGGTTCTAACGTTCGCATACAACGGGTGTAAGCCAGATTTACACATGCGAAACACTTAGGTTGACTTGACGAGCCTAGCATGTACAGACATGGCCTCGGAACACGGAGGACCGAAAGGTCGAACATGAGTCGTATAGAAGATACGATCAACATAGAGATGTTCACCATGGATGACTAGTCCGTCTCACGTGATGATCGGACACGGGCTAGTTGACATGGATCATGTATCACTTGGAAGACTAGAGAGATGTCTATCTAAGTGGGAGTTCATTAATAATTTGATTAAATGAACTTAATTATCATGAACTTAGTCTAAAAATGTCCTTGCAAATTATGTCGTAGATAGCTCACGCTGTAGCTCCCCAGTTTTATTGATACAATCCTAGAGAAAAGTAAGTTGAAAGTTGATGGTAGCAATAATGCGGACTGGGTCCGTGATCTGAGGATTGTCCTCATTGTTGCACAGAAAGCTTATGTTTTTTATGTACCGCTAACTGCATCACTCCCTCAAGCGTTGTCTGTAGATGTTGTGAACATATGACAGGCACTTTTTGGTGACTACGTGATAGTTCAATGCGTCATGCATTACGGCTTAGAATTGAGGCTCCAAAACGTTTTGAACGTCACGGAACATATGAGATGTTCTAGGAGCTGAGATTGTGATCTCAGGCTCGTGCCTATGTTGAGAGGTATGAGACCTCCAACAAGATTCTTTGTCTGCAAGATAAAGGAGAATAGCTTAATCGGTGAGCGTGTGCTCAGATTGTCTGGGTGCTACAATCACTTGAATCAAGTGGGAGTTTATCTTCCAGATGAGATAGTGATTAATGCAGTTCTCCAAGTCACTGCCACCAAGCTACTAGAGCTTCGTGATGAACTATAACATGCCAGGGATGGATAAGATGATCCCTGAGTTGTTCGTGATGTTTGACACCATGAAGGTAGAAATCAAGAAGGAGCATCAAGTGTTGATGGTTAAGTGAAACCACTAGTTTCAAAAGGGGCAAGGGCAAGAACGGAAAACTTCAGGAATGGCAAGCCAGTTGTTGCTCTAGTGAAGAAACCCAAGGTTGAGCCCGAACCCGAGACTAAGTGCTTCTGTTATGAGGAGAATGTTCGCTGAAGCGGAAAACCCCTAGATGCTTGGTAGATAAGAAGGCTGGTAATGTCATTGGAAGTATATTTGATATACGTGTTAGTGATGTGTACCTTTCTGGTACTCCTAGTAGCACCTGGGTATTGGATACCGGTTCGGTTGCTAAGTGTTAGCAACTCGAAATAAAAGCTACGGAGTAAATGGAGACTAGCTAGGTGAAAGGTGACGATGTGTGTTGGAAGTATTTCCAAGATTGATGTGATCACCATCGCACGCTCTCTCTACCTTCAGGATTTGTGATAAACCTAAATAAATGTTATTTGGTGTTTGCGTTGAGCATGAACGTGATTAGATCATGATTAGTGCGATACGGTTATTCATATAAGTTAGAGAATAATGGTTATTCTGTTTACATGGATAATGCCTTCAATGGTCATGCACCCGCTCGAAATGGTTTATCGAATCATGATCGTAGTAGTATACATATTCATAACATTGGTACCAAAAGATACAAAGTTAATAATGATAGTACCACATGCTTGTGGGACTGCCACGTAATGTCATATTGGTATAAATCGCATGAAGAAACTCCATGATGATGGATTTTTGACTCACTCAATTTCGAATCGGTTGAGACATGCGAGCCATGCCTCTTGGGCAAGATGACTGAGACCCCGTCATCCAATATGATGGAGCGGGCAAGTGGCTTATTGGAATTAATACATGTTGATGTATGTGGTCCAATGAGTGTTGAAACACGCAGTGGATATCGTTGTTTTTCTTTACCTTCACTGATGATTTGAGTAAATATGGGGATATTTACTTAATGAAACACGAATCTGAAATGTTTGAAAGGTTCAAGGAGTTTCAGAGTGAAGTTAAAGATCATCGTGACAAGAAGATAAATGTCTATGATATGATCATGGAGGTGAATATCTAAGTTACGAGTTTGGTATGCAATTTTAGACAATGTGGAAATTGTTTCACAGCTCACGCCTCCTGGAACACCATAGTGTGATGGTATGTTCGAACGTCGTAGTCGTGCTCTATTGGATATAGTGAGTACTATGATGTCTCTTATCGTTTTACCACTATCGTTATGGGGTTATGCATTAAAGACAAATCCATTCACTTTAATAGGGCACCATCTAAGTCTGTTGAGATGACACCGTGAGAATTATGGTTTGTCAGAAGCCTAAGCTGTCATTTCTTAATGTTTGGGGCTGCGACGCTTATGTGAAAATGGGTTTTTCACCTAGCGAGCTCGAACCCAAAGCAGACAAATGCATCTTCATAGAATACCCTAATGAGACATTGGGTATACCTTCTATCTCAGATCCAAGCGCAAAAGGTGTTTGTTGCTAAGAACGGGTCCTTTCTTGAGAAAGAGTTTCTCTCGAAAGAATTGAGTGGGAGGAAGATAGAACTTGATAAGGTTGTTGAACCTTTGTTTCAACCAGAGAATAGCGCAACACAGAAAGATGTTTCTGTAGAGCCTACTCAGTTGAAAAGGAAGTTAATGATGATGATCATGAAGCTTCGGATCAAGTCACTATCGAACCTCGTAGGTCGACAAGGACGCGTACTGCTCCTGAGTAGTACGACAACCCTGTCTTGGAAATCATGTTGTTGGACAACGATGAACCTACGAACTATGGAGAAGCGATGGTGGGCCCGGATTCCAACAAATGGCTAGGAGCCATGAAATCCGAGAAAGGATCCATGTATGAAAACCAAGTATGGACTTTGGTAGACTTGCCTGTTGAATGGCGGGTCATTGAGTACAAATGGACCTTTGAGATAAACATAGACGCTAATGGTGAAATGTCACCGTTTATAAAGCTCGAGTTGTCGCAAAGAAGTTTCCGCCAAGTTCAAGGAGTTGACTGCAATGAGATTGTCTCATCTGTAGCGATGCTAAAAGTCTATTAAAATTTTGTTAGCAGTTGCTGCATTTTTCGATTATGAAATCTGGCAGATGGATGACAAAACAAGGTTTCCGTAATGGTTTCTGTGAGGAAGAGTTGTATGTGATACAACCAGAAGGTTTTGTCAATCCTAAGGATGCTAATAATATGCAAACTCCAGCAATCCTTCTATGGACTGGAGCAAGCATCTCGGAGTTGGAATATATGCTTTGATGAGGTGATCAAAGTGTTTAAGTTTATACAAAGTTTATGAGAAACTTGTATTTGCAAGAAAGTGAGTGGGAGCACTATAGAATTTCTTATAAGAATATGTAGTTGACATATTATTGATCGGAAATGATGTAGAATTTCTGGAAGAGCATGAAGGGTTGTTTGAAAAGAGTTTTTTTTTCAAAGGAAGACCCAGATAAAGCTACTATTTTGTTGAGCATCAATATCTATAGGGATAGATCAATTCGCTTGATAAGTTTTTTCGACGAAGACATACCTTGACAAGTTTTTGAAGGAGTTCAAAATAGATGGGTCAAAGAAGGAGTTCTTGACTGTATTGTAAGGTGTGAAATTGAGTAAGACTCAATACCCGACCACGGCAGAAGATAAAGAAAAGATGAGTGTCATCTCCTATGCTTTAGCCATAGGCTCTATATAGTATGTCATGCTGTGTACCGCACCTGTGTGTGCCTTGCCATGAGTCTGTCAAGGGGTACAAGAGTAATCCAAGAGTGGATCACTGGACAACGGTCAAAGTTAGCCTTAGTAACTTGAGAACTAAGGAAATATTTCTCGATTATGGAGGTGATAAAGAGTTCATCGTAAAGTGTTACGATGATGCAAGCTTTAAAACCAATCCGGATGACTCTTAGTAGAAATCCAGCTACGTATAGTGGAGCAGCCACTTGGAATAGCTCCAAGTGGAGCATGGGAGTAGTATCTACAAATATGACATGGAAAGTTTGCAAGGTACACACGGATCTAAATGTCGTAGACCCGTTGACTAAAAACCTCTTTCACGAGCAGAACATGAACAAACCCCAGAACTTATTGGGTGTTAATCACATGATGATATGATCACATGGTGATGTAAGTGTTAATCACATGGTGATGTGAACTAGATTATTGACTCTAGTGCAAGTGGGAGACTGTTGGAAATATGCCCTAGAGGCAATAATAAAATGGTTATTATTGTATTTCCTTGTTCATGATAATTGTCTATTGTTCATGCTATAATTGTGTTAACCGGAAACCGTAATACATGTGTGAATACATAGACCACAACATGTCCCTAGTAAGCCTCTAGTTGGCTAGCTCGTTGATCAATAGATGGTCACGGTTTCATGACCATGGACATTGGATGTCGTTGATAACGGGATCACATCATTAGGAGAATGATGTGATGGACAAGACCCAATCCTAAGCATAGCACAAGATCGTGTAGTTCGTTTGCTAAAGCTTTTCAATGTCAAGTGTCATTTCCTTAGACCATGAGATTGTGTAACTCCCGGATACCGTAGGAATGCTTTGGGTGTGCCAAACGTCACAACGTAACTGGGTGGCTATAAAGGTACGCTACGGGTATCTCCGAAAGTGTCTGTTGGGTTGACACGAATCGAGACTGGGATTTGTCACTCCGTGTGACGGAGAGGTATCTCTGGGCCCACTCGGTAAGACATCATCATTATGAGCTCAATGTGACTAAGGAGTTAGTCACGGGATGATGTATTACGGAACGAGTAAAGAGACTTGCCAGTAACGAGATTGAACAAGGTATAGGGATACCGACGATCGAATCTCGGGCAAGTACCATACCGATAGACAAAGGGAATTGTATACGGGATTAATTGAATCCCCGACATCGTGGTTCATCCGATGAGATCATCGTGGAGTACGTGGGAGCCAACATGGGTATCCAGATCCCGCTGTTGGTTATTGGCCGGAGAAGTGTCTCGGTCATGTCTACGTGTCTCCCGAACCCGTAGGGTCTACACACTTAAGGTTCGATGACGCTAGGGTTATAGGGAAATGGTATACGTGATTACCGAAGGTTGTTCGGAGTCCCGGATGAGATCCCGGACGTCACGAGGAGCTCCGGAATGGTCCGGAGGTAAAGATTGATATATAGGAAGTCCAGTTTTGGTCACCGGAAAGTTTTCGGGCTCATCGGTAGTGTACCGGGAGTACCGGGAGGGTGCCGGAGGACCCCGAGAGGGGTGTGACGACCAAAGGACCTCATGGGCCCTTAGAGGAGGTGTGCCAGCCCATATTGGGTCGGCCAAGACCATCTATGTGGGCCCATGTGGCTGGAGATAAGGAGATAAGGCAAAAGGGATTTAAAAGGAGGAGATCCACCTCCCTTGTGGGAGGTGGACTCTCCCTTTAATTCGGCCGACCCTCTCCTCTTTGGAGTAGAGGCCAAGCCAGCCCTCCACGTCCCTCCTCCTATATATACTTGAGGTTTTGGATGTTTTGAGACAGGATTTGATCTCTCTCTCTCACGGCGAAGCCCTACCTCTCTTCTTCCTCCTCCGCAGCGCTTAGGCGAAGCCCTGTCGGAATACCTTGCTACTCCACCACCACCACGCCGTCGTGCTGCTGTTGGAGCCCTTCCCCAACCTCTCCTTCCTCCTTGCTGGATCAAGGTGTTGGAGACGTCACCGGGCTGCACGTGTGTTGAACGCGGAGGTGCCGTCCGTTCGGCACTTGATCGGATCTACCGCGATCTGAATCGCTGCGAGTACGACTCCATCAACCGCGTTCTTGTAACGCTTCCGCTTAGCGATCTTCAAAGGTATGAAGATGCAATCTCTCCCCTCTCGTTGCTGGTTTCTCCATAGATAGATCTTGGTGAACGTAGGAAATTTTTTGATTTACTACTACGTCTCCCAACAATGTAGACGGGGTTGGTTCGAGTATTCATTGAGATTATGTGAGGATTGTTAAATAAATTGAGTAGTAACTAGGGATCTAATTCACCCCTGGGCGGAATTGGTCATGCTCGGTGGTTTTAAGAACATCATGGTTTCGGTCCTCTGAATGTAAGTGGATTGCCGCCCAGGTTCAAAATGATCAGACAGACTTAATGACTAGTAGGTTGCATGCACAACCACTAGCTAATATGGGCTTTGGCTTAGTTGAGTAGGTTGTGGGAACCTCACCTGGGCAAAGCTAGCAGATGTAGATATGAGTAGGTGTACCGGCTGGTGTTGGGTGGAGGTGACTGCTTCTGAAAGATTTCGTCTCAATCTTCGGGTTGGGTCTAGTGGGTACAGTGTGCAAAAGTCTGCAGAGTATCAAAACTAATCATAATTAGCCGTGTCCCCGGTTATGGACAACTTTGAGCAGCTAGGCCATTACAGTTGTTGGATGATCTTGACAGATGTTACCCTTAATAAAACTTGATGGGAAACTTAATAATGGTTTAGTTTGGAGTTGGAGATGCCAATTCAACCTTGTGTATTTAATTGTAGCAAATAAAATTAAAATTTAACTATTATGTAGTTGTGAGGAGAAAATTTGCTTTCTACAAAATAACCATCAAGCCTTCCTTTGTTATACTATGCATGTACATGTAGGTCTGCTTTATTGTTTCTTGCCAATACATTCAAAGTATTGACCTATACGGCTGCAACGTCTCATGTTGCAGGATTTTCAAACGAAGAGTAAGGTACCGTTAGGGTCGCGAGTCTGCACTCAGCATCTCCAGTGGGCTATGATGGGACTCATTGTTATTTGCTGCTACTTTTCCGCTATTTGATTGAATAAAGCTAGCCAAGTGCTATGCAGATTGTTTTACTTTATGAATTCTGGATCATACGATGTAATAAATGATGCACTTGTTGTTTTGGTATTCATCTATACTGTGTGTGCTAGCGATTCGATCCAGGGACTAGCACAGTAAGCACAGAGACTCAAATCCTTCGAGGTTTGGTCGTTATAGATGGTATCAGAGCAGTGTGTTGACTGTAGGTCGTGACCCTAGAAAATGGATTAGATAAGCCATAGGAGTGAAAATTATTTTATGAACTTTGAACACTTCTTACTTTTTATTAGTCAACCCCTCAAGTATCTTGACCAGTTAAGTAGGAACTAGTGCTGAGACCACCATTTATCTTTGTTTTATATTGCGATGTTACCATGTTAGAGTATCTGTTTATGCTAGTTTTGTGGTATGAAGATACTAAATTGCTTGCTTGATTGATTTTTAGTTTGCTTGTTGGGTAAATTAGGATCTTGTCGAAATTATTCGACTATATGTATAATGCTATGTTGTTGATGCTTGTTTGTTTTCTGTTGGTGCTATTCGTTATTGTGTTTTGTTGCCTCATATTTATTGCCTTGATCATATTATGCATATGGGTAGAATATATACATTCCTTTAGACCTATTCTGTCTATTACTCATCTAATGCTTGCCCCCTAGATGCCGCCGAGGCGTGAGACTAGGGGCAGTGGTCCACCAGGAGGCAACAATGATGATGACATACCGCCATATGTGCAGCAGTTGCTTCAGGGACAAGGCCAGTTGATCCAGTTGCTTGTTCAGAACATGGGAAACAACAACAACAACTACAGCAATCCACCGCCTCCACCACCTATGGATATGCTTACCAGGTTCTTGAGGTTGAATCCTCCGAGGTTCTCCAGCAGCCCTGAACCTATTGTGGCTGATGATTGGCTCCGTGCAGTCGGTAGGAATCTGCAGATAGTTGGATGCACAGATGTAGAGAGGGTGAGGTTTGCCTCACATCTGTTGGAGGGTCCTGTAGCAGCTTGGTGGGACAACTACTTGGTCACTTACCCCATTGATACTATCACCTGGGCACAGTTTCAGGCAGCTTTCCGTGCCGCACATGTGTCAGCTGGTGCTATGAGTCTGAAAAAGAAGGAGTTCCGCAGCTTATGTCAGGGAGGTCGCACAGTTAATGAATATGTGGAGGAATTTAATAAACTTGCACGATATGCTCCTAATGATGTTAATACTGATGCAGCTAGGCAGGAGAAATTCTTGGAGGGCCTGAATGATGATTTGGGTATTCAGTTGATAGTGGCCACTTTTGGTAATTGCCAGGAGCTTATTAATAAGGCTATTGTGCTTGAGGGAAAGCATCAGGCCATAGAGAACCACAAGAGGAAGTATAGCAACAGTAACAAGTATAACTCGGGACCACAACAGAAGCCACGCACTTCATATCATCACCATGGAGGTAATGGGCATCATCATCATGGAGGTTATGGGCATAATCATAATGGAGGGAATGGCCACAACCATAATGGCCACCATCATCACAATGGGCACAAGAGTGGCAATGGTAATGGCAGCGGTGATGGTAATGGAGGTACTAATAATGAGAACCGTTAGAGTGTGCCTTTGCAGAGGGACATTAGTCAGGTTCAGTGCTTCAAGTGCAGGAAGATGGGCCACTATTCCAATGCTTGTCCAGAGAGCAATAATGGTAATGGGAATTCAGGAGTCAACAAGCCAAACCCCTTCCAGAAGGGTCATGTCAACCATGTTAATGTGGAGGAGGTCTATAATGAGCCTGATGCGGTGATTGGTAAGTTTTTGATCAATTCAGTACATGCACTTGTTCTTTTTGATTCTGGTGCATCGCATTCATTCATATCATGGATATTTGTGGATAAACATAAGTTGCCAACCGTAGTACTTAAGTCACCTGTTCTAGTAAGTTCTCCCGGGGCTGAGATGGAAGTAAGTTTGTGATATTTTTAGATGCCCTTGTCTATTGGGAAGCATGTTTTTCCTACAGATTTGATTATATTGGAGTCACAAGGTCTGGATATTATTCTCGGTATGGATTGGATGATCAAAAATCAGGGTGTTATTGATTGTGCTAGTCGATCTATCTCTCTGGATGCACCAGGAGGGAAGAGGATCAAATATGTATGTAAGTATCAGCATAAGCGGGTGCAAGTGAACTCTCTTAAGGGGGGTAGCCTGGAAGAGGTGCCAATTGTGAAGGAATATCCAGATGTGTTTCGAGAAGAGTTGCCAGGTATGCCACCAGATAGAGATATTGAGTTCCTTATTGATTTAATACCAGGCAGTGGACCTACTGCTACGAGACCGTATAGAATGCCTCCTCAAGAGTTGGAGGAATTGAAGAAGCAGTTAAGGGAATTGCAGGCACAAGGATTTATTCTCCCAAGTTCATCACCTTGGGGAGCCCCTGTTTTGTTTTTTGAGAAGAAGGATGGAACTCTGAGGATGTGTGTTGATTATCGTTCTCTGAATGAGGTAACCATTAAGAATAAGTATCCTTTGCCTATGATAAATGATCTGTTTGACCAGTTGGAGGGAGCTACTGTGTTTTCCAAGAATGATCTTCGTTCTGGTTATCATCAATTAAAGATTCGTGAACAAGATATTCCAAAGACTGCTTTCACTATGAGGAATGGGCTGTATGAGTATACTGTTATGTCATTTGGATTGACTAATGCCCCTGCATACTTCATGAATATGTTGAACAAGGTGTTTATGGAGTTCTTGTATAAGTTTGTGGTTGTTTTCATTGATGATATATTGGTGTTTTCCAAGAATAAGGAAGAGCATGAGGAGCATCTGCGTTTGGTATTGGAGAAGTTGAGGGAGCACAAATTGTATGCCAAGTTCAGCAAATGTGAGTTTTGGTTGGATGAGGTAGCATTCCTTGGACATGTTATATCAGGTAATGGAGTTGTAGTTGATCCATCCGAGGTTGCCGCAGTCACAGAGTGGGAGTCACCCACGTCAGTTGGGGAGATTCGCAGCTTTTTGGGCCTTGCAGGTTATTACAGGAGGTTTATTGAAAACTTTTCCAAGATTGCAAAGCCTATGACTAAATTGTTGAAGAAGGGGAAGAAATTTGTTTGGACTGAGGATTGTTAAGCTAGCTTTCAGGAGTTGAAGCAGCGTTTGGTTACAGCACCGGTGTTAATTTTGCCAGACATACATAAAGACTTCCAGGTATATTGTGATGCATCTCGTCACGGACTTGGGAGTGTTTTGATGCAGGAAGGTAAAGTTGTTTCTTATGCTGCACACCAGCTTAGGAATCATGAGCATAATTATCCTACACATGATTTGGAGTTAGCCTCAGTTGTGCATGCATTGAAAACTTGGAGGCATTATCTTGTTGGTAATCATTGTGATATATTTACTGATCATAAGAGCTTGAAGTATATTTTTACTCAGAGGGAGTTGAATCTCAGACAAAGGAGATGGTTGGAGCTTATTAAAGATTATGATTTGAACTTGCAGTATCATCCTGGTAAGGCAAATGTTGTTGCTGATGCTTTGAGTCGTAGGAGCCATGTTAATGCAGTAAATATTGATGATATGCCACCGGAGTTATGTGAGCAGTTCAGAAGTCTCAGGTTGGAGATGGTTCCTAAGGGCTATTTGGCAACACTTGAGGTAAAGCCTACTTTTCTAGACAGGATCAGAGAAGCTCAAAAGGATGATAAGTATATTGCTGAGATAAAAGAGAATATGTTAAAGGGGAAGGCACAAGGTTTTCATGAGGATGAACATGGAGCCATATGGTTTGAGAAGCGTATCTGTGTACCCCAAGATGCAGCGATCAGGAAGCTGATTCTTCAGGAGGCGCATGATTCACCTTATTCCATCCACCCAGGTAATACTAAGATGTACTTGGATTTGAGGGAGAGATTTTTGTGGCCTAGCCTGAAGAGGGAAATTGCTGAGTATATTGCAATATGTGATGTGTGACAGAGAGTTAAGGCAGAGCACCAGAAACCAGCAGGTTTGTTACAACCATTGCCTATACCTGATTGGAAGTGGGATCAGATTGGTATGGATTTCATTACAGGGTTACCAAGGACTCGATCAGGTTATGATTCTATTTGGGTAGTTGTTGATCATTTGACTAAACTTGCTCACTTCATCCCGGTAAAGATTACCTATACAAGTGCTAAGCTAGCAAAGATTTATATGTCCAGAATTGTTTGTCTGCATGGAGTTCCAAGGAAGGTAGTGTCTAATAGAGGTACTCAGTTCACATCTAAGTTTTGGCGTCAATTGCATGAGTCCTTGGGCACTAGGCTGGAGTTCATTACAACATTTCATCCCTAGACAAATGGGCAGACAGAGAGGGTGAATCAGATTTTGGAGGATATGTTGAGATCTTGTGCTTTGGACTATGGGTCCAGTTGGGATGATAATTTACCATATGCAGAGTTCTCATATAATAACAGTTATTAGGCTAGTCTGAAGATGGTACTGTTTGAGTTTCTGTATGGTAGGAAGTGCAGGACACCATTGATGTGGGATGAGGTTGGAGAGCGTCAATTCTTTGGGCCAGACTTGATCAGATATGCTGAGGAGAAGGTCAAGTTGGTTCGTGACAGACTGAAGATAGCACAGTCCAGACAGAAGAGTTATGCAGATGCAAAGCGTAAGGAGGTGACATATGAGGTAGGAGATCATGCCTACCTTAGGGTTTCACCGCTTCATGGAATTAAGAGGTTTGGAATCATAGGTAAGTTAGCACCACGCTTTGTGGGGCCTTACAAGATCTTGGAGCGTCGAGGAGAGGTGGCTTATCAGCTGGAGTTGCCAGAATCCTTGTCAAGAGTTCATAATGTGTTTCATGTATCCCAGTTGAAGAATTGCCATGCAGAGATGGCGGATGTTCCTTTGAGAGATACAGTGCCACATGAGGCAATTCAGTTGGAGACTGACTTGACATATGAGGAGAAGCCTGTTAAGATTCTGGAGACAGCAGAGAGAATTACTCGCACCAAGACAATCATATTATGAAAAGTTCAGTGGAATCATCATGCAGAGGAGGAGGCTACTTGGGAACGAGAGGAAGACCTCAGGCAGGATCACCCACACCTATTTGCTAGCCAACCCGAATCTCGAGGGCGAGATTCATCTTAAGGGGGGTAGGTTTGTAACATCTCAATTTTCCTAAATTAGGATGTTAGTAGATCATTCATATGCATCTCATATTTTTCCTATGCATTATTTAACTTTCTGAAAATTCCTTTCATTATGCAACTAAAGGCAAATTATTGGAGTGGAGATAATATGACTTCTTCCCTATCAAATAAAAAGTTCATAATGTACAGAGTTATATTTGTGGTTCATCTGACATGTCTTTGCAATTTTATAAACTTCAAATTCTTTTGATTTTTTTGAAAATGCTCTTTGTGTGCCCTTTTGCTTAGATATTTCATTTACAAATTACATTAGGTTTGGCACTAGAATTACTATAGTTTATATTATAAGTATATTGTTTTACTGTCTGTTTGTGCTTTTTTATATATATTTTGGTAGTGTATTTTAGCCACAATTTTTTTCTAACAGTTTCAAATAAATAAATAAAAATAAATGCATTGCGCAGCTGGCCCGCGCGCGCAGCACAGCCATAGCAGGTCGGCCCGCTAACACCACCGTCGGCCCTTGTTTTTTTTCCTTCGCCATTGTGCCGCTGACCGGTGGGTCCCACCTCACCTTCTTCCTCCCTGAGCTAGACTCGGTCCCGTCACACGCACGCGAACACGAGCGCTCGAGCCGCCTTGATCTCGTGCCCTAGCCGACCCCGGGCTTCCCTAGGACTCTTTGGACGCGGACGGGTTGCCCCGCACCCCGTAACTCCTGTCTCCGATCTCTCCCTTCGACCGCCCGCCTCTGGCGAGGCGATTGGATCCCGCCAGGAACTCCACCAACCGCCGCCGGTTCCCTGTTCGTGGTGAGCACGCACGCACGCACAGCTTCACCCCCTCTTAGCCAATCGCGTGGCACCATGTGGCGAGAGCTACAGCAACCGCACCTAAAAAAAGGGGTTTGTTTTGGCAGATTCACTCTGAATTTTAAAACTGCTCTAACTTTTAATTGGTATGCTCAAATTAGATAATTCTTTTTCCTATGAACTCGTATTGAGCAGTAGAATATGACAGAACCAAAATTTTGCATGTTTGCAATGTATAAATTTGAATTTGTTCAAATTCAATTTAAATGTTTCGAAGGCCATATTTTGCAAACCGTTTATTGAAATTTGTTAATTCTTTTTGTGTTATGTTTGCATTGAATTGTAGATGATTTGTACCTATTGTTATGCTACTGTTTTATGGTGTTACAAATGATTTCTTTCTGTTGTTTTGTTTGGTGATATTTGAATGTGGTGATTGATTTGTGGTGATTGTTTGAAACGTGTAGATTGTCCGGAGTGCGACGCAAACTATTGTTTTTCTATGCATGTAGTATATGTCACACTATCAAATTATGCATGTGTAGGAATATTATTGTCTTATCTTATGCTATATAGCTTTTCCCTCGTCAATGAAGATCGTGGTAGTTAGTTCTGGTATGCTATGTAGACGGGGTTGGTTCGAGTATTCATTGAGATTATGTGAGGATTGTTAAATAAATTGAGTAGTAACTAGGGATCTAATTCACCCCTGGGCGGAATTGGTATTGCTGGGTGGTTTTAAGAACATCATGGTTTCGGTCCTCTGAATGTAAGTGGATTGCCGCCCAGGTTCAAAAAGATCAGACAGACTTAATGACTAGTAGCTTCCATGCACAACCACTAGCTAATATGGGCTTTGGCGTAGTTGAGTAGGTTGTGGGAACCTCGCCTGGGCAAAGCTAGCAGATGTAGATATGAGTAGGTGTACCGGCTGCCGTTGGGTGGAGGTGACTGCTTCTGAAAGATATCGTCTCAATCTTCGGGTTGGGTCTAGTGGGTACAGTGTGCAAAAGTCTGCAGAGTATTAAAACTAATCATAATTAGCCGTGTCCCCGGTTATGGACAACTTTGAGCAGCTAGGCCATTACAGTTGTTGGATGCTCTTGATAGATGTTACCCTTAATAAAACATGATGGGAAACTCAATAATGGTTTAGATTGGAGTTGGAGATGCCAATTCAACCATGTGTATTCAATTGTAGCGAATAAAATTAAAATTTAACTATTATGTAGTTGTGAGGATAAAATTTGCTTTCTACAAAATAACCATCAAGCCTTCCTTTGTTATACTATGCATGTACATGTAGGTCTGCTTTATTGTTTCTCCTGTGTAACTTGCCAATACATTCAAAGTATTGACCTATACGGCTGCAACGTCTCATGTTGCAGGATTTTCAAACAAAGAGTAAGGTACCGTTAGGGTCGCGAGTCTGTACTCAGCATCGCCAGTGGGCTATGATGGGACTCATTGTTATTTGCTGCTACTTTTCCGCTGTTTGATTGAATAAAGCTAGCCAAGTGCTATGCAGATTGTTTTACTTTATGAATTCTTGATCATACGATGTAATAAATGATGCACTTGTTGTTTTGGTATTCATCTATATTGTGTGTGCTAGCGATTCGATCCAGGGACTAGCACAGTAAGCACAGAGACTCAAATCCTTCGAGGTTTGGTCGTTACATCACATGTTAATGGCTAGGAAACCTTGACCATCTTTGATTAACGAGCTAGTTCACTAGAGGCATACTATGGACAATGTGTTGTCTATTTACCCACACATGTAATGTGTTTCCAATGAATACAATTATAGCATGGATAATAAACGATTATCATGAACAAGTAAATATAATAATAAACACTTTATTTATTGCCTCAAGTGCATATTTCCAACAGTTTCCCACTTGCACTAGAGTCAATAATCTAGTTCACATCACTATGTGATTTACATTGTAATGAATCGAACACCCATGCAGTTCTGGTGTTGATAATGTTTAGCCCTTGGAAGAGGTTTAGTCAACAGGTCTACAACATTCAGATCCGTGTGCACTTTGCAAATATTTATGTCCTTCTCCTTGGTGTAATCGCAGATGGAGTTGAAGCGTCGCTTTATGTGTCTGGTCCTCTTGTGAAACCTTGGTTCCTTGGCCAGAGCAATGGCACCAATGTTATCACAGAACAGGTTCATTGGATTCAGTGCAGTAGGCACTACTACAAGATCTGTCATGAACTGCTTCATCCAGACACCTTCCTTCGCCGCCTCCGAGGCTGCGATGTACTCCGCTGCGCATGTAGAATCGGCTACCACGCTTTGCTTGGAACTGCACTAGCTTACTGCTCCCCCGTTGAGAATAAATACTTATCCGGTTTGTGGCTTCGAGTCATCCGGATCAGTGACAAAGCTTGCATCGACATAACCCTTTACGACGAGCTCTTCATCACCTCCATACAGGAGAAACATTTCCTTAGTCATTTTCAGGTACTTAAGGATATTCTTGACCGCTGCCCAGATCTCCATTCCAAGATCACTTTGAAACCTTCCGGCATACTTATGGCAAGGCTGACATCCGGTCTTGTGCACAACATTGCATACATGATAGAGCCTATGGCTGAAGCATAGGGGATGACACTCATCTTTTCTCTATCCTCTGTAGTTACTGGGCATTGAGTCTTACTCAACTTCACACCTTGTAACACAGGCAAGAACCCCTTCTTGAACTGATCCATTTTGAACTTCTTCAAAACTTTATCAAGGTATGTGCTTTGTGAAAGTGCTATTAAGCATCTCGATCTATCTCTATAGATCTCAATGCCTAATATGAAAGCAGCTTCTCCTAGGTCCTTCATTGAAAAACTCTTGTTCAAATATTCCTTCACGCTTTCTAGCATTTCTATATTGTTTGCAATTAGCAATATGTCATCCACATATAATACTAGAAATGCTATAGGTCTCCCACTCACTTTCTTCTAAATACAAGCTTCTACATAAACTTTTATAAACTCAAACGCTTTGATCACCTCATCAAAATGCTTATTCCAACTCCGAGATGCTTGCACCAGCCATAAATGGATCGCTGGAGTTTGCAAACTTTCTCAGCATTCTCTGGATCGAAAAAACCTTCTAGTTGCATCATATACACCTCTTCCTCAAGGAAACCGTTGAGGAACGCTGTTTTGACATCCATCTGCCAAATTTCATAGTCGAATTAAGAAGCTATTGCCAACATGATTCTGAGAGACTTATGCATCACTACGGGTGAGAAGGTCTCATCGTAGTCAACTCCTTGAACTTGTGAAAAACCCTTTGCCACAAGTCGAGCTTTATAGATGGTGACATTACCGTCCGCGTCTGTCTTCTTCTTAAAGATCCATTTGTTCTGAATGGCCTTTTGCCCTTCAGGCAATACTTCCAAAGTCCATACTTTGTTTTCATACATGGATCCCATCTCAGATTTCATGGCCTCTAACCATTTCTCGGAATTCAGGCCCATCACTGCTCCTCCATAGCTCGTAGGTTCATTGTTGTCCAACAAAATGACCTCCAAGATAGGGTTGCCGTACCACTCAGGAGTAGTATGTCCCCTTGTCGACCTACGAGGTTCAATAGTAGCTTGATCCGAAGCTTCATGATCATCATCATTAACTTCCTCTTCTACCGTCGTAGGTTCCACAGAAACATCTTTCTGCGCTGTGCTACTTTCTTGTTGAAGTAAAGGTTCAATAACCCCATCAAGCTCTATTTTCCTCCCACTCAATTCTTTCGAGAGAAACTCTTTCTCAAGAAATGTTCCGTTCTTAGCGACAAACACTTTGCCTTCGGATCTGAGATAGAAGGTACACCCGACTGTCTCTTTCAGGTATCCTATGAAGATGCATTTCTCTGCTTTGGGTTCCAGCTTTTCAGGCTGAAGCTTTTTGACATAAGCATCACATCCCCAAACTTTAAGAAACGACAAGTTTGGCCTCTTGCCAAACCATATTTCATATGCCGTCGTCTCAACGGATTTTGATGGTGCCCTATTTAAAATGAATGCAGCTGTCTCTAATGCATAACCCCAAAATGATAGTGGCAAATCAGCAAGAGACATCATAGATCGCACCATATCTAATAAGGTCCGATTGTGACATTCGGATACACCATTACGCTGTGGTGTTTCGGGCGGTGTCAACTGTGAAACAATTCCACATTGTCTTAAGTGACTGCCAAACTCATAACTCAGATATTCACCTCCTCGATCAGATCGCAGGAATTTAATCTTCTTGTTATGATGATTCTCAACTTCACTCCGAAATTGCTTGAACTTTTCAAACGTTTCAGACTTGTGTTTCATTAAGTAAATATACCCATATCTACTTAAGTCATCAGTGAAGGTGAGAAAATAACGATATCCACCATGCGCTATAACATTCATCGAACCGCACACATCAGTATGTATGATGTCCAATAAGTCACTTGCCCGTTCCATTGTTCCAGAGAATGGCGTTTTAGTCATCTTGCCCATGAGGCATGGTTCACATGTGTCAAGTGATTCAAAATCAAGTGTCTCTAGAAGTCCATCAGCATGGAGCTTCCTCATGCGTTTTACACCAATATGACCCAAACGGTAGTGCCACAAGAAAGTGGTACTATCATTATCAACTCTACATCTTTTGGCATCAATGTTATGAACATGTGTGTCATCACTATCAAGATTCAATATGAATAAACCCCTCACATTGGGTGCATGACCATAAAAGATATTACTCATATAAATAGAACAACCTTTATTCTCTAATTTAAACAAGATCCAGATATAATTTTCATGCTTAACGCAAGCACTAAATAACAATTATTCAGGTTCATCACTAATCCCGATGGTAATTGAAGTGGGAGCGTGCCGACGGCGATCACATCAAGCTTGGAAACATTTCCCATGCACATCGTCACTTCATCCTTTGCCAGCCTTTGTCTATTCCGTAGGTCTTGTTTTGAGTTGCAAATGTGAGCAACCGAACCGGTATCAAATACCCAGGCACTACAACGAGAGCTAGTAAGGTACACATCAATAACATGTATATCATATATACCTTGTTTGTCGTTGGCCGCCTTCTTGTCAGCCAGGTGCTTGGGGCAGTTCCGCTTCGAGTGACCAGTTCCCTTGCAATGAAAGCACTCAGTTTCTGGCTTAGGTCCATGCTTGGGCTTCTTTACAGGATTAGCAACTGCTTTGCCATCCTTCTTGGTTTTACCCTTCTTGCCCTTGCCCTTGCCATTTTTCTTGAAACTAGTTGTTTTATTGACCATCAACACTTGATGTTCTTTCTGGATTTTAGAGTCAGCGACTTTCAGCATCGCAAACAGCTCGACGACTGACTTGTTCATCCCGTGCATGTTATAGTTCATCACAAAGCTATTGTAACTAGGTTGCAGTGATTGAAGAACTTTGTCAGTGATCGCCTCTGGCGGAAGGGCAATTCCCAACTCTTCTAGACAAGTCACAAACCCAAACATTCTAAGTATATGTTCACTGGTAGACCCGTCCTCCTCCATCTTGCAAGCATAGAACTTGTCGTAGGTCTCATAACTCTCGATCCGGGCATTCTTTTGAAAGATAAACTTCAACTCCTGGAACATCTCTTATGCTCCATGACGTTCAAAATGTCTTTAAAGTCCCGGTTCTAAGCCATACAATATTGCACACTAAACTATTGAGTAATCTCCAGAACGTGCCTCCCAAGCATTCTTAACGTCTTCAGAGGTCATGTCTTCTGGTTGGTCACCAAGCGGTGCATCAAGGACATATGATTTCTAGGAAGCCGTAAGGATAATCCTCAGATTACGGTCCCAGTCAACAAAGTTACTTCCATCATCTTTCAACTTAGCTTTCTCTAGGAACGCATTAAAATTCAGGGGTGCTACTGCACGAGCCATTGATCTACAACATAAATATGCAAAGGTTGATTAGACTATTGTTCAAGATAATGAGTGTAGTTAATCAAATTACTAAAGCTCCCACTCAAATTGACATCGCTCAGGTCATGTGAGTGTCACATGATCCAAATTCACCAACTGAAGTCTAATCATCACGTGAGTTGACGTGGTTTAAATGGTGAACATCATCATGTTGATCATATCTACTATATTACTCATGTTCGACCTTTCGGTCTCTTGTGTTCCGAGGCCATGTATGTACATGCTAGGCTCGTCAAGTTTAACCCGAGCGTTCTGCATGTGCAACACTGGCTTGCACTCGTTGTATGTGAATGTAGAGTCTATCACACCCGATCATCACGTGGTGTCTCAACACGACGAACTTTCGCAACGGTGCACACTCGGGGAGAACACAATTCATCTTGAAATTTAAGTGAGGGATCACCTTATAATGCTACCGTCGTCCTAAGAAAAACAAGGTGCACAAAAGGATTAACATCACATGCAAATAATAAGTGACATGATATGGCCATGAACTTGTGCTTTTGATCTCCATCTTGAATGCACCGGCATGATCTCCATCGTCACCGGCATGACACCATGATCTCCATCATCTTGATCTCCATCAATGTGTCTCCATCGGGGTTGTCACGCCCAACATGCTACTACTACTATTGCTACCGTTTAGCGATAAAGTAAAACATTACATAGCGCTTAATGATTGACACACAGGTCATACAATAATTAAAGACAACCCTATGGCTCCTGCCGGCTGCCGTACTCATCGACATGCAAGTCGTGATAATCTATACATCACATGATCATATCATACATCACATATATCACATCATGTAATTGGCCATATCACATCACAACATACCCTGCAAGAACAAGTTAGACGTCCTGTAATTGTTCTTGCATGTTTTACGTGGCTGCTACGGGTATCTAGCAAGAACAATTCACATCTACGCAAAAACCACAACGGTGATAAACTAGTTGCTTTTCAACCTTCTCAAGGACCAACTTTGTCGAATCTGATCCAACTAAAGTGAGAGAAACTGTCACCCCCAAGCCATCTATGCAAGAAGTTGGAGTCGAGGGAACCGGTCTCTTGTAAGCATACGAGTAATGTTGGTCCGGGCTGCTTCATCTCACAATACCGCTGAACCAAAACACGACCAAGGAAGGAAGCAATCTAAGCATCAACGCCCACAAACTCTTTGTGTTCTACTCGAGATCTCATCTACACATAGATCTAGCTCTGATAGCACTGTTTGCGAACGTTGCATGGGAAACAATATTCAAGATGCACCATTGCAATCTTTCTGCTAATAGCTTTGTTAAAACATTAAGAACACAGTTTAGCAGTGATATTGGTCTGAAGTCATTTACAGTCTCAGGGGAGCTAGTTTTTGTATGAGAGTAATCAAAGAAGTATCCAGGCACTTAAGATTAATTTTCCCCTCCCAAAAATCCTGACAAAGTTGGTAGAAGTCTTCTTTAATGATATCCCAACAAACCTTGAGAAAAATACCATTAAGGCCATCAGGTCCAGGTGCCCTATCAAAAGGTATAATTTTGATAACTCTGTCTATTTCCTCATGAGTGAAGGGGGAAGACAATTCTTCCAGACCCTCAACACTTTGCACCAGATCCTGGAGCTCAAACTCATCCTAAATTTTTATTTGTTCACATGATGGGTGCTATTCTTGGAGTGCCATTTTTATTTTGTTTTCTGTTTCAATAAAATCATTGGATCTGAAATTTTAAATAAGAGAGAGTCCTCACATGTCTATTTAACTAATTGACTACGCATTGATCTTCACTTATATCTTTTTGGAGTAGTTTGTCATTCACTCTTGTGCTTCACTTATATCCTATGAGTAAATGGTTGAATGAATTAAATATCATAAATGTGAAATTATATATGTTTATATGCTTATCCAATGGGTAGTAATGACTTCACATATAAAAAGTATAGGTGGTAAAATTTATTGAAAGTTAGCAAACACCGCATTGGTCACTTGAACCATTCTTGAAAGAATATTGAAGGAAGAGAGATTTCACATATAAATATACTATCTTGGACATCTTATATGATTGTGAGTAAAAATTAATTATTTTCAAACTTTAGCAAATTAGTTGAAGTTGGACAAGGAAGACAACGTAATGAGTTATGCTTGGATATAGTTGTATAGAAAGTTATATTGTTATGGATCCTCCAACATGTGGTTCTTGCTTCCATCAAATATTAGCCAAAACTTCCGCACCAAGTAGAAATACTACATGTGCATCCAAACACCCTTAAACTCAAAGTTGTTCCATTTGAGTCCACCGTACCTACCTATATGCGGTATTTACCTGTCGTTCCAAGTAAATTTGCATGTGCCAAACTCTAAACCTTCAAATAATATTCTGTTTTATATGCCCGAATCGTTGATATAATGATTAGGGGCTTCCAGTATCTTCCATGCTAGGTGGTTTATTCTCACGATATGTGTTGATTCACTATCATTCACGAGAAAGTGGCTGGTAATAGGGACTCCCTGTCTCAAAATCAAAGAAAAAAATGCAAGTAATTAAACAAAACTCCTCAAGGAATGTTATTTGTATGGACGGTACCCGTGGATTCGGCTCGCCGTGGAGTGTTGATCGGTGGAGGGGGTAAAAACTTTACCATTCTGTTTGGGAACCGCCTATAATGTATCTAGCATGGGAGATACTGAGATCTCTCGGTTGTTATGGTGACAATGAAAGCGTGCTGCTCAAAATTATTATTCATCTCTGTTTTAAAAGCTCGAGCTCTGGCACATATATATGCAAATCCCTGCTTACCTCTGCGAAGGGCCTATCTTTCACTTTCATGTATTTACTTTTATGCAAGAGTCAATAGTATTCCTTCTTAGTTCAACCTCAATTTCCTTAGTTGGAAAGCATCATGTGGTGGGGAAAGATCCAAGCATATATGACCATTCAAATATATTTGACCATGAATCATTATTGTTGACAATTATCTATATGGTAAGTACGTTGGGAGGCAAAACATTAATCCCCTATCTTTCTATGTGTTCGACAGATGCTATTTGCTCTAAAAATATGCTTTGAGTGTTAGAAATCATGGAAGACTATATGATAGTTGAGTGTGTGGAATTTGCTAAATCAAAGCTCTTACATAGACCCTTCCTGAAAATAAGATGAATTGCAATTTTTTGGTGACTGAAAACATAGTTTGTTAGTCTATACTTTAACATGTTAATAACTTGTTACTTGATCATGAGAACTTTTATGAGATAAGCTACTCTTTATGATATATAATGATGCTAGAAAAAGTGATTGGAACTATCATTAATATAATTTATGGAGTATGCTAGCATTCACACTTCATAAATTATTTCTTTTATCATTTATCTACTCGAGGACGAGCAGGAATTAAGCTTGGGGATGCTGATACGTCTGCAACGTATCTAAAATTTATGAAGTATTCATGCCATGTTTACAATAATTCTATATGATTTTGGTTTGATATTATTAGTGTTGGGGACCGTTGCATGGGAAAGAAATTTTCCTACGTTCACGCAAGACCTATCCATGGTGATGAGCATCTATGAGAGGGAGAGTGGATCTACATACCCTTGTAGATCGCTAAGCGGGAAGCGTTAAGAAACGCGGTTGGTGTAGTCGAATGTCTTCGCGATCCAAATCACCGTGTGTCCCGCGATCCAATCACGATCCGTCCCGCGATCCTATCACGATCCGTCCCGCGAACTTGATCATGATCCGTCCCGCGAATTTGATCACGGTCCTTCCGATCTAGCGCCGAACGGACGGCACCTCCCCGTTCAGCACACGTACGGCTTGATGACGATCTCCGCCGTCTTGATCCAGCAAGAGGGAGCAGAGAGGAAAATAGTTCTCCGGCAGCGTGATGGCGCTCCGGCGATGGTGGTGGAGCTATTCCGGCAGGGCTTCGCCTAAGCATTGCAGAAATCCGATCTAGAGGAGAAACTATGCACTCGAGGAACAGGTAGCACATGGCTGCAAATTCTGTGAAAAAACCCTAAAACCAATAGTATATATAGGAGGAAGATAGGAGGAGGCTTGGGCCAAGGGCCAAGCCTCCTAGGAGTCATCTGAACCAGCTGGGAGAGGAGGAATCCACCTCCAATCCTAGTAGGACTAGGATTCATCCTTTTTTTGCCTTTTTCCACCTTTTCTCTTTGGGCTTTTTCTCCCAGCCGCATGGGCCTTGTGTGGGAATTCCACCAGCACACAAAGGGCTGTTATTTACTCTCCCACATCCTAGGAAGCCTCTTGGGTGGAAATACCCCTCCCGGTGGTCCCCCGGTACACTACCGGCACTCCCGGTACATTACCGATTAGCCCGAAACTTTTCCGGCGACCAAAATGGGACTTCCTATATATCAATCTTTAACTCCGGACCATTCCGGAGCACCACGTGACGTTCGGGATCTAATCCGGGACTCCTAACAACCTTCGGTCGCCACCATACATAACTCTATACTACCGAAACGTCACCAAACCTTAAGTGTGCAGACCTGCGGGTTCGAGAACTATGTAGACATGACCGAGACACCTCTATGGTCAATAACCAATAGCGGGACCTAGATGCCCATATTGGTTCCTACATATTCTACGAAGTTCTTCATCGGTCGAACCTCTATTTCAAGGATTCAGTTAATCTTGTATGATGTTCCCTTTGTTCTTCGGTATGTTACTTGCCCGAGATTCGATCGTCGGTATCTCCATACCTAGTTCAACCTCGTTACCGGCAAGTCTCTTTACTCGTTCCGTAATACAAGATCCCGTGGCTAACATTTAGTCACATTGCTTGCAAGGCTTATTGTGATGTTGTATTACCGAGTGGGCCCTGAGATACCTCTCTGTCACACGGAGTAACAAATCCCAGTCTTGATCCATGCCAACTCAACAGACAACCTCGGAGATACCTGTACAACACCTTTATAGTCACCTAGTTACATTGCGACGTTTGATTCACACAAGGTACTCCTTCGGTGTCCGTGAGTTACATGATCTCATGGTCATAGGAACATATACTTTGACATGCAGAAAACAGTAGCAATAAACTGACACGATCATATGCTACGTTTGTAGTTTGGGTCTTGTCCATCACATCATTCTTCTAATGATGTGATCCCATTATCAAATGACATCACATGTCAGTGTCTAGGAAACCTTGACCATCTTTGATTAACGAGCTAGTTCATTAGAGGCATACTAGGGACAATGTGTTGTCTATTTACCCACACATGTAATGTGTCTCCAATCAATACAATTATAGCATGGATAATAAACGATTATCATGAACAAGGAAATATAATAATAAACACTTTATTTATTGCCTCTAGGGCATCCAACAATTAGAACTAACCCGGACTGACGTTGTTTTCAGCAGAACTACCGTGGTCTTGTTTTTGTGAAGAAATAAATGTTCTCGGAATGGGCTGAAAATTTACAAAGAATATTTTTGGAAAATATAAAAAATACTAGAGTGAAGAGCTGGGCCAGGAAGTGGACGAGGAGGCCACAATCCTGCTAGGTGCGGCCACCCCCCTGGTCGCGCCTAGCGAGCTTGTGGGCCCCTTGAGCACCCCCTTGACGTGGGATCGACCCCAAAAATTTCTATAAATCCAGAAACCACCAGAAAGAAACCTAGATCAGGAGTTGCACCGCCGCACACTTCTAGAGCCACGAAAACCCAATCTTGGCCCTCTCCGGCACCCTGCCGGAGGGGGTCACCATCACCGGAGGCGATCTTCATCGTCCCGGAGGAGCCATCAACTCCATGGAGGCCAAGGACCAAAGGTAGAACCTCTCCCCACAGAGGGGGGAGGCCATGGAGGAGGAAGCACAAAGGGGAGACCCTCTCCCCCTCTCTCCCGGTGGTGCCGGAGTGCCATCGGGGAAACCATCGCCGCGGTGATCATCTTCATCAACATCACCTTCTTCATCATCATCCTCATCTCCTTTTAGAGGTCCACTCTCCCGCACCCCGATGTAATCCCCTACTTGAACATTGTGCTTTATGCCACATATTATGATCCAATGATGTGTTGCCATCCTATGAAGTTTGGAGTAGATTTCTTTTGTCCTTTTGATTGGTTGATGATCTAGATTGGTTTGAGTTGTATGTTTATTTTGGTGTTGTCCTATGGTGCCTTCTGTGCCGCGCACACGTGAAGGATTCCCGCTATAGGGTGTTGCAATATGTTCATGATTCACTTATAGTGGGTGGCTTGAGTGACAGAAGCATAAACTCGAGTAAGGGGGTTGTTGCGTATGGGATAAAGGGGACTTGATGTTTTAATGCTATGGTTGGGTTTTACCTTAATGATCTCTAGTAGTTGTGGATGCTTGCTAGAGTTCCAATCATAAGTGCATATGACCCAAGTAGAGAAATTATGTTAGCTTATGCCTCTCCCTCATATAAAACTGCAATGATGACTTCCGATCTTGTTAACAATTGCCTAGGATAATTCTGCACACTGACCCATCATTATTCCACACTCGCTATTTGTAATATATTGTAATATTATGTTAACAGCAACTATTGTAATACTTTAGTTCTTCGGTATGATGCAAAGCTATCCTCTTGATACCCACCACGTAGTTTTATTTCTCGTTTCTAGATGGAAGCGAACGTTCGGTGTACATGGAGTCATATCGGTGGCAGATAGGACTTGAGAGAATATTGATCTTACCTTTAGCTCCTTGTGGGTTTGACCCTCCATACTTATCACTTCCACCTTTGGAAATTGCTATGATGATTCCTTGCACTTGGGATTATCAGCACACAATCCAGGTTCGCCTCTGCGTCGCAGGGGCAGAGGTTGCCGTGAAGACCATTACCGGGATCAGGGACAAGATCAGTTTCACCGCGATGGCCATCATCGAGTGCTTACTCCTCCACAGAGTGGTCCATACGTGCCCCGGCACCAAAACGATAGGCGCCCGTTCGGTGAGGAGTGGATCGCAGGGTTTGATGCAAGAGACGTCCTCACTCAGAGGCGAATCGACAGAGGCAGAGCCCATAGAGATGGTTTCGACAGAGATTACCCAAGTGGCAGCAGTGTTGTTATTTCTGGTCCCAAGTGCTTTAGCTGAGCCATTCGTTCTAGAGAGATTCCCCCCAACTTCAGGTTGGCGGCTGGGATAGGCATGTTTTCTGGTGAGTCAAAACCGGAAACGTGGTTGGACGATTACCGAGTGGTTGTTCAGATTGGTGGTGGCAATTACAACATAGCAATGAAGCACTTGTCTTTGATGTTGGATGGTTTGGCACAAGCATGGCTGAATCGTTTGGATCCTTCTAGTATCCATTACTGGGAGGATCTTGCCCAAGTGTTCATCAGAATGTTCGAAGGCACCTTCAAGCGTCTTGCTGGTTTGATTGATTTGGAACATTGTGTTCAGAAGCCCAATGAGTCATTGAGATATTACATTCAGCGTTGGTCCACTTTGCATCATACAGTGGAGAATGTTTCCGAGCATCAGGCTATTTGTGCTTTCAAGGCCGGAGTGAAGTACAAAGAGCTTTACTTGAAGTTTGGGCAAACTGGTGATGTTTGACTGAGTAAGATGTTGGAGATCCACACTCGATATGCAAATGGCGAAGAGGAAGACCGCCTCCGCAGCGGCAAAGGAAAAGCAATCGACAATGATGCCGGCGGCAATTCCAGTCGGAAGCAGAAGCGGAAGGCTGATGGCCCTGTTCAGGCAAAGGCAGCCACTCTGGAGGCACAAGGAAAAAATAAGGGGAAGTCCAAAGGACAGTTCACCCCTAAGAAAGGAAAGAATCAGTCTAGGTCTGATGTTTTGGATTTACCGTGACCAATCCACATGAGGAAATATGAATAAGGCAATTTGATATTACCTAAACATACCACTCGACAGTGCAATACACTGATCCAGCAGTTCAAGGAGGCCCAGTCGAGTGAGAAAACTCATGACAAAGAGGACGATGAAGACAAAGAAACTTTTCGTGAGATTGCCGCCACTCAGATGATTTTTGTTGATGTGAAAAGCAAGAGTCGATTGAAAGTGATCAACAGGGAAGTCAACATGGTTGTTCCTGCAATGTCGGGACCCCGATCCTAAGTCATATGAATCCAGGCTGTAACATATCACATCACTTTGTGGCCTCACGCACGGTAAGCTCCACAGCTGCAGCCTTACCTTAGCTAGGACCGTTTGCGTCTTTTGGCTCACATGTGTGAACATGTTGCTAGCAATCAAACGACAGAGAACCCGGGCCGACATAACTAGTCATAGAACCCAAGTGGCACATCCGTATGGAAGCAGGCATACGTAACCCAGCAATGCAGGTGTCGGCCTCAAGCGTGTGTAGACAATTCATAGCAAGCTATAAGGACTCCATTATGCCGTGATACATAAATGCCATCACTGCACATAGACGGGTCATAGCAGGCTACAGGGACTCCATTACACTGCGAGACATTTCCCCGAAGGGACAGACACAGCAGCAAAGAAGGATACATGCCGGTCAATCAATGTGTCCGGAGCAGTAGCAAGCTACCATGGCTCGGTGGAGGCACAAAGAGGCAGTTTCCCGTAAGGAGTACTACTAAAGGCACACGACTAGGTGTCGGATCCCATACATACCGTTGCACGTCACACGAATGCACGACATGCCCGATATGCATATATACAACTATGGCATCACAACATAACCATACAACAACACAACTTTTAGTTAAGAGGCTCAGACGAGCCTTGCATAATATGTTCTTACAGATAGGGGTCACATGACCCGACACTCAAGTCATACAAACAAGTTCATACAAACCAAGCGGAAGCATCATGCTGTCTGAGTACAGACAGATGGCCTTACTATCTACAGCCCGCCATAGGCATAAGGTCATAGCTAGGACACCAGCTATTCAGCATCGTCGACATCTAGAAAGAACCCACCCGATGGGTCCTGGGTCTCATCTGCAACATTTATTAAGCAATCATGAGTACAAACGTACTCAGCAAGTCTTTAAAGCAGACCTAGTCTATTCATGCTCATGTATCAACAAAGGGGTGGTGGAGTTTATGCAGCAATGCCAGGTTTGACTCATGGCTAACCTACACTACACAATTTTAACTCTTTGTTTAAATTTTAGATATCGCACACGAGTCCATTAACTCCATGACAATACACCACCGTGGATTCACTTCCCTCTCCTGGGAGAGTGCCATCCATGGTACTCACACTTGTCTTGATATTTTTATGAGTATCCATTTGATTATCTATGAACAACATAAATTTTCCAAGTAGTCCATATCCGAGGACGCGGCTATTCGAATAGTTTCGTACCCTGCAGGGGTGTACTTATTCACACACGCTCTTGCCACTTATCACTGTGTGCTCATAAAACCACGCACCTTGGCATCCTTCAAGCGGAAGCCCAGCGAGGGAGTCAGCCATGATCACATAAGACCTCTAGTCCAGGCTATCGCCTATTTGAGACTGAACCCGCACAGAAGTCCGGCCGAAGTTTCCGCCAAAATGATGTGCGCAGGTTTCCCAAGCCCACCATTCGGGTGACCCTTGGTACACCATGCCACTGCCTACCGCGTCGTAACCCACCCCTAGGGTCAACACTACGCATGGCCTCCAGCATGCTATAAACACCAGAAACTACTTGCAACTCCTGGACTAAGGACTAAGCGACTGATAAGTCGAGAGGGTCAATTAAGTATCCCAACATGTGGTAGTATCTAGTCTTGGATCACAAACACGGAACTCAGTTCCTAAGAATGGTCCCAATGAGACAACCCGCTATGTACTCCTACATAGCCCCTCATCGCTACCTTTACCAAATCGGGTTCATCATAAGCTTATCACATCATAAGGACATTCTTTCACTCCAGTTCATCACCCAGATAAACCAGACCCGACACAACTCTAAGCATAGCAAGCATAGCAGGCATAGTAAATTAAGCACATCATGGCACAAGCATCTACCAGGTATGCTAGGTTGCAAGGTTTAGCTATTTACTGTGACAATGACAGGTCATGCAAAAGAATAGGTTCATCTATCGTGTATGACTGACAAGTGAACGTTGATCCTAATGCAATAAACACGAGCAGGAGCGAGAGAGTGGGATGTTATCGCAATGATCGAGGGGGTTGCTTGCCTTGCTGGGTAGCGGGAAGGTTCTCTCCTTCGTTGGAATACTCGAGGTATCCTTAGAAGTAGGGCCTACCGCAATGCAGATAAATAGCAATCAATGCACGCAAGTGCAACAATATGATGCATGATCATGGCATGATAGTATGTATGGATGAGCTAATGCAACTAGTGTTCAAGTTAATTTGAAATGAGTTTGAATATAGGTTCAAAGTCGTTCTTCATTTCAAATTCCATATACTAACCAGTAGTAAACATCAATGTTCGTCTACTTAGGTTTCTCTAGAATTCATGATAATAGCACCATTGGATTCATTGGATTTTTCTGATAAATTTTCATATATAAATTATTTTCATCATATTGACAGATTATTTTTTATGAAATTTTGAAGTTTTAAACAATTTCTGGAATTTTTTTTAAAACTGGAAAAAGGATTAATGGCGTCAGCCTGACGTCATTGTGACGTCAGCTGGTCGGCTGACCAGGCCAGAGTCAAACCTGACGTGCGGGACCCGCACGTGAGTGACAAGGGCCTTAACTCCATGCTGACCAGGGTTTGGCCCACCCTGGGGGCCCACTGGTCAGTGGCAGGAGGCCTAATTAACCAGGGGGATTAGCCCCTAATGATGGCAAGGTCAGTGCCCATCGGAGCGGGGCCGGCGGCGACCATCTGGACGGTGGTGACTCGCCGGAATCGCGCCTCCGGCGACCATTTGTCATGCGGAGGGCACCAGAAGATAGTCCATGCACGCGCGCGTCTAGCAGGGCAGCGGAGAGGGCTCGGGGCCGGAGACGACGACCACGTCGAGCTGAGCGGTGGCGAGGGCTCGGGAAGGAACGACCACTGCGCTATAGGCCACGGGAGGAGGAGGTGAGGGCGGCTACGAGCTCCTCGAGGTGCTACGAGCATGAGCCCGTGGCCATGAGCGAGATTTGACCGTTGTGGCCATGGCTATGCCATGGCCGGCGGCGAGCTCCGCTCGGCTCTGGCTACCGATGGGGCTAGGGAAGGGGAATGGTGTCAGGACTAGGGGAAACAGTCCGAGGCCTCACCGGAGGGGCTTCTGTCACTGAAGCATGGTCAGGGACACAAGGAGGGCGGCGAATCGCTGGCGTATTCAGTCCGGCGAGAGGGGGAGCAAAGGAGAGGGAGAGGGGGAGATGGTGAGGGGGAAACGGGCTCAGCGGCGACTGAGCCTATCCTCTCGCCAGCACGATGAGGAGGCAGCCAGGCAGGCAAGGAGGAGGTGGCCAGCGCGTGGCCACCGGCGGCTGCAGGGGCAGCACGCAGCTGCTTCTCCTCCTGGCAGGAGGAAGAAGACGCTGCTGCCCCTGTGTGCTGGGCCTCTTCTTTAGGTAAGCCCAGGTGGGCTTTTCCCTTTTTTCCCCATTTCAATTCTTTTCTAACTTCTGAAATTTGTTTTATTTTAATTTCAGGCACATATGCTATTTTAAAATATCCCAAATATTTTATATATTGAAGTTTGAATATTTCAAACTTATCCAAAAAGTTTCAGGATATTTCAAAGCTAAAATAATGATAATGCTTTATTTGATATTTTCAGAACCCTTATCATTTATTTTTAAATTGCATTAGTTGTTCAAGTATTTAAAATGACCCCTGTTATAGTCATGTCCATATTTATGAGGCATAGGGAACATTTTTAAAGGGCATTTTGGATTTGTTGAATTTTCACCAACTTGAATTATTTGATTCAATGTGAGCTTGGGGTTTCCTTTAGTCCCCATTTCATGTTGATGCAAAATTGAAACATGATGCAACACCCATGTTGTCCTATGACATCTAGCTAGAGATGTGACAACTCACCCCCACTCAAAAGAATCTCGTCCCGAGATTTCGAAGTCGTCGGGAAGAGCGCGGGGTACTCTTGTCGAAGACGATCTTCTCTTTCCCATGTGGCCTCCTTTTCAGAATGGTGTGACCACTGAACCTTGAGAAACTTGATGTTCCGACACGAATGGTATGCTCAGCTTGATCAAGAATACGAACAGGGTATTCTCCATATATAAGGTTATCTTGGAGATCGAGCGCTTTGTGGTCTACTTCACGGACAGGGTCCGAGAAGCAACGCCTGAGTTGCGAGACGTGGAAGGCATCATGAACCTTGGAAAGATGCGGCGGAAGTTCCAATTGGTAGGCAACTTCTCCTCGTTTAGCAAGAATGCGAAAGGGTCCAATGTAACGAGGAGCCAACTTGCCCTTGATACCGAATTGATGGGTACCCTTCAGAGGTGTAACCCGATGGTAAGCCTTCTCGTAGACTTCATAGGTCACAGCCTTATGATGGCGATCATATTGGCTCTTTTGACGAGATTGGGCTATTTTCAACTTTTCACGAATAATGCGAACTTGCTCCTCTACATCCTGGATCATATCCGGGCCAAAGAGTTGCCTCTCTCCGGTTTCCGACCAGTTAAGAGGTGTTCGACACCTTCGTCCATAGAGAACTTCAAAAGGGGCTTTGCCCAAGCTTGATTGATAACTATTGTTATAAGCAAATTCGGCAAATGGAAGACATTTCTCCCAGTTCATACCGAAAGATATAACACAATCTCGGAGCATGTCTTCGAGAATTTGATTGACTCGCTCAACTTGACCTCTTGATTGTGGGTGGAAAGCAGTGCTAAAGGATAGATGAGTCCCCATAGCATTTTGAAAACTTTCCCAAAATCGGGAAGTAAAGATACTTCCGCGGTCCGAGTTAATCTCCAAAGGAACATCATGAAGAGAAACTATTTGAGAAACACATAACTCCGCTAGCTGGCTAGCAGTTATACTCTCCTGAACAGGAAGAAAATGAGCCACTTTGGAAAGGCGGTCAATGACCACAAATATAGCATTATTCCCTCTCTGAGTCCTGGGAAATCTGGTAATGACATTCATACCGACCTTATCCCATTTCCATTCGGGAATAGCTAAAGGTTGAAGGGTGCCAGTAGGCCTTTGATGTTCTGCTTTCATGCGACGACAAACGTCGCAGTTAGCAACGAACTGAGCAATTTCTCTCTTCATCCTAGTCCACAAGAAGCTCTGGTGTAGGTCCTGATACATCTTGGTACTACCCAGATGAATTGTGAGAGGAGAATCATGAGCCTCCTTAAGGATTAGCTGTCTTAAGCATGTCCTCTTGGGAACCACCAACCGGTTCTGAAAGAACACCACATCCTCATCGTCCTTGGAGAAATCTTTAGCATTTCCGCTAGCAATATTCTCTTTGATCCAGGATATACCCTTATCATATTTCTGGACAACTACTATTTGATCCTTAAGATTAGGCTTCGCCACCAAGTTGGATAGAAATCCTTGAGGAACAATGTGGAGGTTTAACTTCCGAAATTCCTCATGGAGAAGTGGTTGACCTTGTTGTAACATCAGATTGTTACAATAAGACTTACAACTTAGTGCATCAACAATGACATTGGCTTTCCCCGGGGTGTAAGTTATCCCTAAGTCGTAGTCTATAATCAGCTCAATCCAACATCTTTGACTGAGATTAAAATCCAGCTGGGTGAATATATATTTCAGACTTTGGTGATGAGTGTAAATTTCGCAACGATTACCTAGAAGGTAATGTTGCTAGGTTTTTAGTGTTGGAAATATGCCCTAGAGGCAATAATAAATTAGTTATTATCATATTTCCTTGTTCATGATAATCGTTTATTATCCATGTTATAAATTGTATTGATCGGAGACATAGATGCATGTGTTGATACATAGACAAAACCATGTCCCTAGTATGCCTCTAATGGACTAGCTCGTTGATCAAAGATGGTTAAGGTTTCCTAGCCATGGACATGAGATGTCATTTGATAGTGGGATCACATCATTAGGAGAATGATGTGATGGACAAGACCCAGACTATGTAGCGTATGATCGTCCCAAAACGTAGCGTATGATCGTGTCAGTTTATTGCTACTGTTTTCTGCATGTCAATGTACATGTTCCTATGACCATGAGATCATGCAACTCACGGATATCGGAGGAGTGCCTTGTGTGTATCAAACATCGCAACATAACTGGGTGACTATAAAGGTGCTCTATAGGTATCTCCGATGGTGTCTGTTGAGTTGGCATGGATCGAGACTGGGATTTGTTACTCCGTGTGACGGAGAGGTATCTCGGGGCCCACTCGGTAATGCAACATCACAATAAGCCTTGCAAGCAATGTGACTAATTGTTAGTTGTGGGATCTTGTATTACGGAATGAGTAAAGAGACTTGCTGGTAACGAGGTTGAACTAGGTATGGAGATAGCGACGATCAAATCTCGGGCAAGTAACATACTGAAGAGCAAAGGGAACATCATACGGGATTAACTGAATCCTTGACATAGAGGTTCGACCAATAAAGAACTTCATAGAATATGTAGGAACCAATGTGGACATCTAGGTCCTGCCATTGGTTATTGACCGTAGAGGTGTCTCGGTCATGTCTACATAGTTCTCGAACCCGCAGGGTCTGCACACTTAAGGTTCAGTGACGTTTTGGTAGTGTAGAGTTATGTATGGTGGTGACCGAAGGTTGTTCGGAGTCCCAGATGAGATCCCGGACGTCACGAGGAGCTCCGGAATGGTCCGGCGGTAAAGATTCATATATAGGAAGTCCCAGTTTAGTCGCCGGAAAAGTTTCGGGCTCATCAGTAGTGTACCGGGAGTGCCGGTAGTGTACCGGGAGACCACCGGGAGGGGTATTTCGAACCAAGAGGTTTTATGGGCTGTGGGAAGATGAATACCATCCCTTGATGGGCTGGTGGAAGTCCTACACAAAGCCCATGAGGCTGGGAAGAAAATACCAAAAGGAAAAAGGTGGAAAAAGGCAAAAAGGGCTATATATGGAAGGAGTCCTAATCCCACTAGGAGTGGGAAGAGGAGGACTCCTCCCTAGCCGGCCGAACCAGGTGGGTTTTGGCCCTTGCGCCAGCCCCTCTTCCTCCTCCTCTCCTCCTATATATACTAGAGGGGTTTGAGGGTTTTTGGCACAAGTTATTCTGCCACGTGTTGCCCTCTTCTCCAGTGCATAGTTTCTCCTCTAGATCGGATTTCTGCAGTGCTTAGGCGAAGCCCTGCTAGAATAGCTCCACCACCATCTCCGGAGCGCCGTCACGCTGCCAGAGAACTCTTCCTCCCATCCACTTTCTCTTGCTGGATCAAGACGTTGGAGATCGTCATCAAGTTGCACGTGTGCTGTACGCGGAGGTGCCGTCTGTACGGTACTAGATCGGAAGGATCGTGATAAAGGCCACGGGACGTTCGTGATCGGATCGCGGGACGGATCGTGACGAGATCGCCGGACGGTCCGTGATTAGATCACGGGACACTCGACGATTTGGATCGCAAAGAAGTACGACTACACCAACCGCGTTTCTCAATGCTTCCCGCTTAGCGATCTACAAGGGTACGTAGATCCACTCTCCCTCTCGTAGATGCTCATCACCATGGATAGGTTTGCGTGCGCGTAGGAAAATTTTTGTTTCCCATGCGACGTTCCCCAACAGTGGCATCATGAGCTAGGTTGATGGTTCGATGAGATCTCGAGTAGAACACAAAAGGTTTGTGGGCGTTGATGCTTAGATTGCTTCCTCCCTTGGTTGTGTTTTGGTTCAGCGGTATTGTGGGATGAAGCGTCCCGGACCAACCTTACTCGTACGCTTACGAGAGACCGGTTCCATCAACTGCACTTGTTGCAACAGATGGCTAGCAGGTGTCAGTTTCTCCTACTTTAGTTGGATCGGATTCGACAAAGGCGGTCCTTGAGAAGGTTGAAAAGCAACTTATGTATCACCGTTGTGGTTTATGCGTAGGTGAGAATCGTTCTTGCTAGATACCCATAGCAGCCACGTAAAACTTGCAACAACAATTAGAGGACCTCTAACTTGTTTTTGCAGGGTATGTTGTGATGTGATATGGCCAATTACATGATGAGATATATGTGATGTATGAGATGATCATGTGATGTATAGAATTTCACGACTTGCATGTCGATGAGTACGGCAACCGGCAGGAGCCATAGGGTTGTCTTTAATTACTGTATGACCTGCGTGTCAATCATTAAGCGCTATGTAATGCTTTACTTTATCACTAAGCGGTAGCAACAGAAGTAGAAGCAGGGCTGGCACCACAACCCCACTGGCAGCACATTGATGGAGATCAAGATGATGGATATCATGGTGTTGTGCCGGTGACGATGGAGATCATGCCGGTGCTTTCAAGATAGAGATCTAAAGCACAAGTTCATGGCCATATCATGTCACTTATGAATTGCATGTGATGTTAATCCTTTTTATGCACCTTGTTTTGCTTAGGACGATAGTAGCATTATAAGGTGATCCCTCGCTTAATTTCAAGATAAATTGTGTTCTCCCCGAGTGTGCACCGTTGCGAAAGTTCGTCATGTTGAGACACCACGTGATGATCGGGTGAGATAGACTCTACATTCACATACAATGGGTGCAAGCCAGATTTGCACATGCAGAACACTCGGGTTAAACTTGACGAGCCTAGCATGTACAAACATGGCCTCGGAACACAAGAGACAAAAAGGTCGAACATTAGTCATATAGTAGATATGATCAACATAATGATGTTCACCATTGCAGCCACCTCAACTCACGTGATGATTGGACTTGAGTTGGTGAATTTGGATCAAGTATCACTCGAATGATCGGAGGATGTCAATTTGAGTGGGAGTTCTTAAGTAATATGATTAATTGAACTCATTATCATGAACATAGTCAATAGTGTCTTTGCAAATTATGTTGTAGATTACTAGCTCGCGCTGTAGCTCCCTTAAATTTTTATATGTTCCTAGATAAATAGAGTTGAAAGATGTTGGTAGCAATATTGCGGACTGGGTCCGTGATCTGAGGATTGTCCTCATTGCTGCACAGAAGGCTTATGTCCTTAATGCACCGCTCGGTGCGCCACCCCCTCTAGCATCGTCTGTAGATGTTGTGAACATCTGACAGGCATGTTTCGATGACTACTTGACAGTTTAGTGCGTCATGCATTACGGCTTAGAATTGAGGCTCTGAAACGTTTTGAACGTCACGGAACATATGAGATGTTCTAGGAGCAGAGATTGTGATCTCAGGCTCATGCCTATGTAGCGAGATATGAGGTCTTCAACAAGATTCTTTGCCTGTAAGATGAAGGAGAATAGCTCAATCGTTGAGCATGTACTCAGATTGTCTGGGTACTACAATCGCTTGAATCAAGTGGGAGTTGATCTTCCAGATACGATAGTGATTGATATAGTTCTCCAAGTCACTGTCACTAAAGCTACTAGAACTTAGTGATGAACTATAAAACACCAGGGATAGGAGTATTGATCCCTGAGCTGTTCGCGATGTTTGACACCGCGAAGGTAGAAATCAAGAAGGAGCGTCAAGTGTTGATGGTTAATCAAACCACTAGTTTCGAAAAGGGCAAGAGCAAGGAGGGAAACTTCATGGATAGCAAGTCAGTTGCTGCTCCAGTGAAGCAACCCAAAGTTGAACTCAAACCCGAGACTAAGTGCTTCTATTATGAGGTGAGAGGTCGCTGAAGCAGAACAACCCTAGATACTTGGTAGATAAGAAGGCTGGCAACATCGACAGAAGTATATTTCATATACGAGTTATTGATGTGTACCTTGCTAGTACTCCTTGTAGCACCTGGGTATTGGATACCGGTTCGGTTGCTAAATGTTAGTAACTCAAAATAAAAGATACGGAATAAACGGAGAACTAGCTAAGGGTAAGGTGACGATGTGTGTTGGAAATGATTCCAAGGTTGATGTGATCAACATCGCACGCTCTCTCTACCTTCAGAATTAGTGACGAACCTAAATGTTATTTGGTGTTTTGCGTTGAGCATGAACATGATTAGATCATGTTTGTTGCAATACGGTTATTCATTTAAGTCCGAGAATAATGGTTATTCTGTTTACATGAATAATACCTTCAATGGTCATGCACCCAGTGAGAATGGTTTGTTGAAATCTTGATCATAGTAATACACATGTTCATAACATTGATGTCAAAAGATACAAAGTTAAATAATGATAGTACCACATACTTGTTGCACTGCCGCAAAATGTCATATTGGTATAAAGCGCATGTAGAAACTCCATGTTGATGGATATTTGGACTCATTCAATTTCAAATCGGTTGAGACATGCGAACCATGCCTCTTGGGCAAGATGACTAAAGGACCCCGTTGGATGGAGCTAGCAAGTGATTCATTGGAAATGATACATGTTGATGTATGCAATCTGGTGAGTCTTGTAGCGTGCAGTGGATATCGTATTTTCTTACCTTCACTGAATATTTGAGTAGATATAGTGTATATTTACTTAATGAAACACAAGTCTGAATCGTTTGAAAGGTTCAAGCAAATTCAGAGTGAAGTTTAAGATCATCGTGACAAGAAGATAAAAATGACTGCGATATGATCGTGGAGGTGAATATCTGAGTCACGAGTTTGGCATACAACTTAAGACAATGTGAAAGTTGTTTCACAAAACGCCACCTGGAACACCATAGTGTGATGGTGTGTCCGAACATCATAGTTATGCTCTATTGGATATGGTGCATGCTATGATGTCTCTTATCGTTTTTTTACTATAATTTTGGGGTTATGCATTAGAGACAACTACATTCACTTTAAATAGGGCACCATCTAAATTCGTTGAGATGACACCGTGTGAATTTTGGTTTGATAGAAACCTATGTTGTCATTTCTTAATGCTTGGGGCAACGACGCTTGTGTGGAAAATGTTTTCACCTAATGAGCTCGAACCCAAAGCGGACAAATGCATCTTCTTAGAATACCCTAAGAACAGTTGGGTGAACCTTCTCAGATCCATGCATAAAATGTTTATTGCTAAAACTGGGTCCTTTCTCGAGAAAAGGTTTCTCTTGAAAGAATTGAGTGGGAGGAGGATAGAACTTGATGAGGTTATTGAACCTCTGCTTCAACCAGAAAGTAGCGCAGCATAGAAAGATGTTTCTATGAAGCCTACGTCAGTTGAAGAGGAAGTTAATGATGATGATCATGAAGCTTCGGATCAAGTTACTATCGACCTACGAGGAAAATAGAACTTGATGAGGTTATTGAACCTTCACTTCAACCAGAAAGTGGTGCAGCGCAGAAAGATGTTTCTGTGATACCCACGTCACTTGAAGAGGTAATGATGATGATCATGAAGCTTCGGATCAAGTTACTATCAAACTTCGTAGGTCGACAAGGACGTGTACTGCTACTGAGCGGTACGACAACCCTGTCTTGGAGGTCATGTTGTTGGACAACGATGAACCTACAAACTATGGAGAAGCGATGATGGGCCCAGAAACCAACAAATGGTTAGAGGCCATGAAATCCGAGAAAGGATCCATGTATGAAAACCAAGTATAGACTTCGGTGGACTTGCTCATAGGACGGCAGGTCGTTAATTACAAATGGATCTTTAATGAAGACAGACGCTGATGGTAAATATTACCATTTGTAAAGCTCGACTTGTTGCAAAGTAGTTCACGACAAGTTCAAAAGAGTTGACTGCGATGAGACTTTCTCACTCATAGCGACGCTAAAGTCTGTTGGAATTATGTTAGCAGTTGCTGCATTTTTCAATTATGAAATCTGGCAGATGGATGCCAAAACATCGTTTCCTTCCTAAGGAAAGGTTGTATGAGATACAATCAGAAGGTTTTGTCAGTCCTAAGGATGCTAAAAGGTGTGCGAGCTTCAGTGATTCTTCTATGAACTGAAGCAAGCATCTCTGAGTTGGAATATACACTTTGATTAGGTGATCAAAGTTTTTGAGTCTATACAAAGTTTACAAGAAACTTGTACTAGCAATAAAGTGACTGGGAGCACTATAGAGTTTCCGATAAGTATATGTGGATGACATATTGCTATTCGGAAATGATGTAGAATTTTTGGAGAGCATAAATGGTTGTTTGAAAAGAGTTTTTCAAAGGAAGACCTAGATAAAGCTACCTAATTGTTGAGCATCAAAATCTATAAAAGATAGATCAAGATGTTTGATAAGACTTTCAATGAGTACATACCTTGACAAGATTTTGAAAGAGTTCAAAATGGATCAGTCAGAGAAAGAGTTCTCGCCTGATTTGTAAGGTATAAAGTTGAGTAAGACTCAATGCCTAGTGACTGCAGAAGATAGAGAAAAGATGAGTGTCATCCCCTATGCTTCAGCCATAGGCTCTATCATGTATGCAATGCTGTGCACGAGACCCGATGTCAGCCTTGCCATAAGTATGGCCAGAAGGTTTCAAAGTGAGCCTGGAATGGAGCACTGGACAACGGTCAAGATTATCCTTAGTAACTAAAAGACTAAGGAGATGTTTCTCGATTATGGAGGTGATAAAGAGTTCGTCGTAAAGAGTTACGTCGATGCAAGCTTTAACACCAATCCGGATGACTCGTAGTAGCAATCTGGATTCATATAGTGGAGCAGCCATTTGGAATAGTACCAAGTGGAGTGTGGTAGCAGTGTTTACGATTTGACATAGTAATTTGAAAACTACACACGGATCTGAAATGTTGTAGACCCGTTGACTATAAGACCTCTCTCACATGCAAAGTATGATCGAGCCCCAGAACTCATTGGGTGTTAGATTCATAACAATGTTAATCACATGGTGATGTGAACTAAATTATTGACTCTAGTGCAAGTGGGAGACTGTTGGAAATATGCCCTAGAGGCAATAATGAATTAGTTATTATCATATTTCCTTGTTCATGATAATCGTTTATTATCCATGCTATAAATTGTATTGATCGGAGACTTAGATGCATGTGTGGATACATAGACAAAACCATGTCCCTAGTATGCCTCTAATGGACTAGCTCATTGATCAAAGATGGTTAAGGTTTCCTAGACATGGACATGTGATGTCATTTGATAGCGGTATCACATCATTAGGAGAATGATGTGATGGAGAAGACCCAAACTACAAACGTAGCGTATGATCGTGTCAGTTTATTGCTACTGTTTTCTGCATGTCAATGTATATGTTCCTATGACCATGAGATCATGCAACTCACGGATATCAGAGGAGTGCCTTGTGTGTATCAAACGTTGCAACGTAACTGGGTGACTATAAAGGTGCTCTACAGGTATCTCCGATGGTGTCTGTTGAGTTGGCATGGATCGAGACTGAGATTTGTTACTCCGTGTGACGGAGAGGTATCTCGGGGCCCACTCGGTAATGCAACATCACAATAAGCCTTGCAAGAAATGTGACTAATTGTTAGTTGCGGGATCTTGTATTACGGAACGAGTAAAGAGACTTGCCGGTAACGAGGTTGAACTAGGTATGGAGATACCGACGATCGAATCTCGGGCAAGTAACATACCGAAGAGCAAAGGGAACATCATACGGGATTAACTGAATCCTTGACATAGAGGTTCGACTAATAAAGATCTTCATAGAATATGTAGGAACCAATGTGGACATCCAGATCCCGCCATTGGTTATTGACCGTAGAGGTGTCTCGGTCATGTCTACATAGTTCTCGAACCCGCAGGGTGTGCACACTTAAGGTTCGGTGACGTTTCGGTAGTGTAGAGTTATGTATGGTGGTGACCGAAGGTTGTTCGGAGTCCCGAATGAGATCCCGGACATCACGAGGAGCTTCGGAATGGTCCATAGGTAAAGAGTCATATATAGGAAGTCCCAGTTTAGTTGCTGGAAAAGTTTCGGGCTCATCAGTAGTGTACCGGGAGTGCCGATAGTGTACCGGGAGACCACCGGGAGGGGTATTTCGATCCAAGAGGTTTTATGGGCTGTGGGAAGATGAATACCAGCCCTTGGTTGGATGGTGTAAGTCCTACACAAAGCCCATGAGGCTGGCAAGAAAATACCAAAAGGAAAAAGGTGGAAAAAAGCAAAAAGGGCTATATATGGAAGGAGTCCTAATCCCACTAGGAGTGGGAAGAGGAGGACTCCTCCCTAGCCGGCCGAACCAGGTGGGTTTTGGCCCTTGCGCCAGCCCCTCCTCCTCCTCCTCTCCTCCTATATATACTAGAGGGGTTTGAGGGTTTTCGGCACAAGTTATTCTGCCACGTGTTGCCCTCTTCTCCAGTGCATAGTTTCTCCTGTAGATCGGATTTCTACAGTGCTTAGGCGAAGCCCTGCTGGAATAGCTCCACCACCATCTCCGGAGCGCCGTCACGCTGCCGGAGAACTCTTCCTCCCCTCCACTTCCTCTTGCTGGATCAAGACGGTGGAGATCGTCATCAAGCTGCACGTGTGCTGAACGCGGAGGTGTCGTCTGTTCGGTACTAGATCGGAAGGATCGTGATCAAGGCCACGGGAAGTTCGTGATCGGATCACGGGACAGATCGTGACGAGATCGCCGGACGGTCCGTGATTAGATCGCGGGACGCTCGGCGATTTGGATCGCGAAAAAGTACAACTACACCAACCGCGTTTCTCAACGCTTCCCGCTTAGCGATCTACAAGGGTACGTAGATCCACTCTCCCTCTTGTAGATGCTCATCACCATGGATAGGTTTGCGTGCGCGTAGGAAATTTTTTGTTTCCCATGCGACGTTCCCCAACATTTAGTGCATGGACCACAGCTGCAAGCTCAAGATCATGTGTTGGATAATTATCCTCATGTGGACGCAACTGTCGAGATGCGTATGCAATCACATGACGATCTTGCATGAGAATGCAACCTAACCCTTGTTGCAAGGCGTCGCAATAGATAACAAAGTCCTTAGAGAAGTCTGGTGGCACCAGAACGGGAGCAGAGGTTAGTCGTCTTTTCAACTCTTGAAAACTATGCTCGCATTGTGGAGTCCACTCGAACTTTTTATCTTTCTTGAGGAGTTCAGTCAGAGGTTTTGCAACCTTGGAGAAATTCTCGACAAAGCGGCGACAATAGCTCGCTAAGCCAAGGAAACTCCGAACTTGCTTAAACGATTCCGGTTGAGTCCAATCAAGGACGGCCTGAACTCTCTCGGGATTGACAGCAATACCTTTACTAGAGATCACGTGGCCTAGATAGGTCACTTCTGGCAACCAAAATTCACACTTAGAGAATTTGGCATATAGACGGTGCTCTCGAAGTTTCATCAATACCAGCCTTAGAAGCTCGGCATGTTCCTGTTCGTTCTTCGAGTAGATGAGTATATCATCGAGGTAAACCACAACGAATTTATCCAAATACTCCATGAAGATCGAATTCATCAAGCAAGAGAACGTGGTTGGGGCATTGGTTAGATCGAAGGACATGATGATGTACTCGTATTGGCCATAACGGGTAACAAAAGCCGTTTTTGGAATGTCCCCGTTCCTAATTCTGATTTGATGGTATCCCAACCTCAAATCCATTTTGGAAAAGACGGGAGATCCGGCGAGTTGATCATACAAATAGTTGATCCTGGGGAGCGGATACGTGTTCTTAATGGTGACAAGATTCACTGGCCGATAATCCACAACCATCCGATCTGATCCATCCTTCTTCTTGACGAAGAGGACGGGACAAGCCCAAGGAGAAGAACTAGGACAGATGAAACCTTTCTTCAAAGCCTCATCGAGTTGGATCTTAAGTTCGGCTAGTTCTAAGGGTGCCATCTTATAGGGTCTTCTGGCTATTGGGACAGTCCCTGTAATGAGCTCTATCACAAACTCAACATCTCTGACAGGAGGAATTCCTGGCAGTTCTTCTGGAAAGACATCCGAAAAGTCACCGACTACCAGAATATCTTCTAACTCTGGAAAAGGGCTAGCATTGAGGGAATAGAGTTGGCACTTGGTTGCTCAAGTGGAGACACTAACTATCTCACCCGATGGATGTGTAAGTTGAACATTCCTAGTATGAGTATCAATCTTAGCATAGTGGGCTTTCATCCAATCCATGCCTAGAATGATATTGATGTTCGAGGACTTGAGGGCTATCAAGGGTTCTAGGAAGACTAGCCTATCCACCAGAATCTCATTATCATGGCTCACCCTAGAAGTTTGCCACTTTGAACCAGGAGTTTGAACTACTAAAGGAGGAGGCATATCACAAAAAGACACGTTATGCAACTATGCATAACTTTCTGAGATGCAAGAATGGGATGCCCCAGTATCAAATAGAATAGATGCTGGATGACTATTAACAAGGAGCATACCTAGGATAACATCAGGATCCTCAAGGGTTTCCTCAGCAGAAACATAATTCACTCGTCCACAAACAGGTGTTGGCTTCACATAGAAGGCTTTTCCCGGCTTCCCACGTCCAGCTGGCTTAGCATTAGCCTCAGGACAATCACGAGAGTAGTGTCCTGGTTCTCCACATTTGTAGAAGACCACGGAGGCACGTGGAGCAACATTGGCAGGCGGACCTCCAAATGGCCTGGCTGGAGGGTTAGGCTGAGTTGGGCGGGGCATTTGGAAGGATGGCCTCGCGGTGTATCTTGGTGGCAGAGCTGCGTTGGGCACCCACACCCGACGTTTGTTGGGGCCCGAGACAGATGCGGAGCTGAAGTCACAGTTGTGCTTCCTCGTTGCCTCATAGTCAGTCTGTCCAGTCTCGGCATTGATAGGCTTGTTGACGAGAGACTGGAAGGTTGTGCACTCATGTGGGCGCAGATCTCGATGGAGCTCGGGATTGAGTCCCTTGTGGAACCTAGCCTGCTTCTTAGCATCAGTTGAAACTTCCTTCGGAGCATAGCAAGCAAGATTGCTGAACTCATGGCTATAGGCATCCACTGACAGTCTGCCCTGGGTGAAAGCACAGAATTCCTCTCCCTTGCGATCCATCAGCCCTTCCGGGATGTGATGGGTATGCAATGTCGCGCTGAATTCTGCCCCAGTTAGTGCGGGGCCTGTGGGACGCATGGCTTCATAATTTTCCCACCACAGATTGGCAGGTCCTTCCAGAAAGTAGGTATCAAAGGTCACCTTGTTGGCCTCGGACACATTGGCAGCCCAGATCTTGAGAAACATGCTGGTCAACCAGTCATCCGCGTCAATTGGGTCGACCGAATGATGATACTTACATGGGCACAGCCTGACGAAATCACCGAGTGACACGCCATCATTGAGATCATTGCGGGGAGCACGTGTTGTGTTCTGCTCTATCCGTTCCAACAACCTGTTGGTCTCTCTCCTGTTCCTTTCGTCTTCAAGCATCACGTCTGCCAAAGAAGGCGCATGTGGCAGGTCCTCTTGCCTTGGTTGGCTTCCCTTGCCCTGCTCGAGGGCAGGCACGGGGTTATTCCTAGTTGCCACCATCCTGAGAAAACAACCCACAGCTTAAACATAAAGGACATCAACTCTAAGACATGAGATAAGGAATGTACTGGAAGACATGGCATGCAAGGTAAACACCCAAACAACATGGTAATAACAACTTCCATATGAACACCATGATTCATACACACCATGACATAGTTCAGTACAAGCCCAAGCCGAAAGCAAATACAGAGAGATGGCACAACTCTTCGGAGGCACTACAAGCTTCCTATACATTATCTATCCACACCTCCGGAACTCAACTCTCAACCTCAATCATATCCCACAAGACACGCAGGACTGTGGCGATACGATTACTAACATACTAGTACTAACATCCACGTACTCAAGCATCGCCGTAGAATGCCTCATAGAGGTTACCCCCGTGACCCGGGAGCTAAACCTGAGGATCCGGAAACACTCTAGCCTGTGATCCCTGGAAACCGCAGGACACAGATGTGGCCTTGGTCCCCTCGTTGGCGGCAACAGCGGTCCTCGAAGAGGGGTGATGCCTCCAACATCGGGCCAGTCTACGTGTGCTGGCAGATGAGTATGCGATGGGGTCACCATCTCCAAATCTCCATAGCCTGTCTGCATGACAGGTGCCAACTGCGTCAAAGCTGTCCAAAGACGTGCACGTGTGGCATATAGCTCCATGCGAAGGGCACGTGCATCATGATCCCTATTCTCCAACATATGAGCGGTCACCTGCGGCCTAAGGTCGTCATGAGAATGATCGTAGTAGGCTGCGCTAAGATAACCATCCTCTCCTCCCATAGAAGCAGGAACATAACAGAACTCTGTGTTCTGAAGCGGACCATGGTGAAACCTCATGATAGTCAACATGATGTAGGCGGCCTCCTGAACTGCCATGTCTATGGTGACACCTAATCCATAAGTCTAGTGAAGCGGCTCTGTAGCTCCAGGATATGAAGGATATATCTTAACAGTACACAGATACTGGGTCTGGTTGAAATCTCAATACTGCTCCTCCACTGTGTACTCTGGGTACCAACGGTAGCCAGCCTCCATCATAACTCTAACAAACATGGCCGTGTGACCCGGTACATCGATGCACCTGGTCAGACGGACCACCTGACAGGAAGGACGAGGGGGCATCTGAAACAAAGAATGATGCAAAGACATTAGAGACTCTAGCGGAAATTGGACAGCATAACGGTTGTTATTGCTCAAAAAGGATTTTGGGTCAACTGCAAAAGATTGAAAAGGCATAACCACTCGACTTTCTAGACTCAAATCTCTTCTCCATCTGTTTGTCACACCAACAATACTTGAGTACTGACATGCACTTGCAAACAAGCTAGCTAGTAGTCCATGGCTAGTAACTCATCATCCTAAGCAATATATGAGAAGCCTAGTTCTTATCCCCGTAAAAAAGATGAGAATGACTCAGAATAGAATGTCTTGGGAAGAGGAGTAAAAAGAGCCTTACGTTCCCTTCCACAATCAATTCCCCTACTTTTTTAAAGTGTTTCTAGACTCAACTTCGACCGGTTTGGCTTGATAGTCCTACAGTCAGTCAGGATCTGATACCAACACTGTCGGGACCCTGATCCTAAGTCATATGAATCCAGGCTGTAACATATCACATCACTTTGCGGCCTCACGCATGGTAAGCTCCACGGCTGCAGCCTTACCTTAGCCGGGACCGTTTGCGTCTTTTGGCTCACGTATGTGCACATGTCGCTGGCAATCAAACGACAAAGAACCCGGGACGACATAACTAGTCATAGAACCCAAGTGGCACATCCGTACGGAAACAGGCATATGTAACCCAGCAATGCAGGTGTCGGCCTCAAGCGTGGGTAGACGAGTCATAGCAAGCTAAAAGGATTCCATTACGCCGTGAGACATAAATGTCATCACTGCATGTAGACGAGTCGTAGCAGGCTACAGGGACTCCATTACACTGCGAGACATTTCCCCGAAGGGGCAGACACAACAGCAAAGGATACATGCAGGTCAATCAATGGGTCGAGAGCAGCAGCAAGCTACCATGGCTCGGTGGAGGCACAAAGAGGCACTTTCCCGTAAGGAGTACTAGTAAAGGCACACGACTAGGTGTCTGACCCCATACATACCATTGCACGTCACACATACGCACGACATGCCCGATATGCATAGATACAATTATGGCATCACAACATAACCATACAACAACACAACTTTTAGTTAAGAGGCTTAGACGACCCTTGCATAATATGTTCTTACAGATAGAGGTCACATGACTCGACACTCAAGTCATACAGACAAGTTCATACAAACCAAGTGGAAGCATCAAGTTGTCTGAGTACAGACAGATGAAAGGGTAAAAAGGCACATGGCCTGACTATCTACAGCCCGCAACAGGCATAAGGTCGTAGCTAGGACACCAGCTATTCGGCATCGTCGACATTTAGAAAGAACCCACCCGATGGGTCCTAGGTCTCATCTGCAACATTTATTAAGCAAACATGAGTACAAACGTACTTAGCAAGTCTTTAAAGCAGACCTAGTCTATTCATGCTCATGTATCAACAAAGGGGGTGGTGGAGTTTATGCAGCAATGCCAGCTTTGACTCATGGCTAACCTACACTACACAATTTTAACTCTTTGTTTAAATTTTAGATATCGCACACGAGTCCATTAACTCCACGACAATACACCACCGTGGATTCACTTCCCTCTCCTGGGAGAGTGCCATCCATGGTACTCACACTTGTCTTGATATTTTTATGAGTATCCATTCGATTATCTATGAACAGCATAAGTTTTCCAAGTAGTCAATATCCGAGGACGCGACTATTCGAATAGTTTCATACCCTGCAGGGGTGTACTTCTTCAAACACGCTCTCGACACTTATCGTTGTGTGCTCATAAAACCATGCACCTCGGCAACATTCAAGTGGAAGCCCAGCGAGGGAGTCGGCCACAACCATCAATCACATAAGACCTCTAGTCCAGGCTATCGCCTATTTGAGACTGAACCCGCACGGAAGTCCGGCCGAAGTTTCTGCTATAGCCCCAAATGATGTGCACAGGGTTCGCAAGCCCACCTTTGGGTGACCCTTGGTACACCGTGCCACTGCCTACCGTGTCGTAACCCACCCCTAGGGTCAATGCTACGCATGGGCTCCAGCATGCTATAAACACCAGAAACTACTTGCAACTCCTGGACTAAGGACTAAGCGACTGATAAGTCGATAGGGTCAATTTAGTATCCCAACATGTGGTAGTATCTAGTCTTGGATCACAAACACGGAACTCAGTTCCTAAGAACGGTCCCCAATGAAACAACCCGCTATGTACTCCTACATAGCCCCTCATCACTACCTTTACCAAATCGGGTTCATCATAAGCTTATCACATCACAAGGACATTGTTTCACTCCAGTTCATCACCTAGATGAACCAGACCCGACACAACTCTAAGAATAGCAAGCATAGCAAGCATAGTAAACTAAGCACATCATGGCACAAGCATCTACCAGGTATGCTAGGTTGCAAGGTTTAGCTATTTACTGTGACAATGATAGGTCATGCAAAAGAATAGGTTCGTCTATTGTGTATGACTGACAAGTGAACATTGATCCTAATGCAATAAACAAGAGGAGGAGCGAGAGAGTGGGATGTTATCGCAATGATCAAGGGGGTTCCTTGCCTTGCTGGGTAGTGGGAAGGTTCTCTCCTTCGTTGGAATACTTGGGGGTATCCTCAGAAATAGGGCCTACCGCAATGCAGATAAATAGCAATCAATACACGCAAGTGCAACAATATGATGCATGATCATGGCATGATAGCATGTATGGATGAGCTAATGCTACTAGTGTTCAAGTTAATTTGAAATGAGTTTGAATATAGGTTCAAAGTCGTTCTGCATTTGGAATTCCATATAATAACCTGTTAGTAAATATCATTGTTCATCTACTTAGGTTGCTCTAGCATGCATGATAATAGCACCATTGGATTCATTGGATTTTTCTGATAAATTTTCATATATAAATTATTTTCATCTGATTTACACATTAATTTATATTAATTTTTGTAGTTTTAAACAATTTCTAGAATTATTTTTAAAACTGGAAAAAGGATTAACGGTGTCAGCCTGACGTCATTGTGACGTCAGCTGGTTGGCTGACCAGGCCAGAGTCAAACCTGACATGCGGGGCCCGCACGTCAGTAACAGGGGCCTTAACTCCGCGTTGACCAGGGTTTGACCCACCCCGAGGGCCCACTGGCCAGTGGCAGGAGGCCTAATTAACCATGGGGATTAGCCCCTGATGATGGCCACGTCGGCGCCCACCGGAGTGGGGCCGGCGGCGACCATCCGCACGGCAGTGACTCACCGAAATCGTGCCTCTGGCGACCATTTGGCGCGCGGAGGGCACCGGAAGATAGCCCATGCACGCGCGTGTTTAGCGGGGTACCGGAGAGGGCTCGGAGCCGCCAGAGACGACGACCACATCGAGCTGAGCGGCGGCAACGGCTCGGGAAGGAACGGCTACTGTGCTACAGGCCGCGGGAGGAGGAGTTGAGGGCCGCTATGAGCTCCTGAAGGTGCTATGAGCACAAGCCCGTGGCCAAGAGCGAACTTTGGCTGCTGTGGCCACAGCTACGCCATGGACGGCAGCGAGCTCCGCTCGGCTCTGGCTACCGACGGGGCTAGAGAAGGGGAATGGCGTCGGGAAGAGGGGAAACGGTCCGGGGCCTCATCGAAGGGGCTTCTGGCACCGAAGCATGGTCGGGGATGCAGGGAGGGCGGCGAATCGCCGGCGTCTTCAGTCCGGCGAGAGGGGGAGCAGAGGAGAGGGAGAGAGGGAGATGGCGAGGGGGAAACAGGCTCGGCGGCGGCTGAGCCTAACCTCTCGCCAGCGCAACGAGGAGGCGGCCAGGCAGGCAAGGACAAGGTGACCAGCGCATGCCCACCGTCGGCTACGGGGGCAGCACGGAGCTGCTTCTCCTCCTGGCAGGAGGAAGAAGACGCTGCTGCCCCTGTGGGCTGGGCTTCTTCTTCAGGTAAGCCCAGGTGGGCTTTTCCCTTTTTTTTCCATTTCAATTCTTTTCTAACTTCTAACAGTTGTTTTATTTTAATTTCAGGCACATATGCTATTTTAAAATATCCCAAATATTTTATATATTGAAGTTTGAATATTTCAAACTTATCCAAAAAAATTCAGGATATTTGAAAGCTAAAATAATGATAATGCTTTATTTGATATTTTCAAAAGCTTTATCATTTATTTTTTAAATTCCTTCAGTTGTTCAAATATTTAAAATGACCCTTGTTATAGTCATGTCCATATTTATCAGACATAGGGAACATTTTTACAGGGCATTTTGGATTTGTTGAATTTTCACCAACTTGAATTATTTGATTCAATGTGAGGTTGGGGTTTCCTTTAGTCCCCATTTCATGTTGATGCAAAATTGAAACATGATGCAACACCCATGCTATCCTATGACATCTAGCTAGAGATGTGACATGCAACTCCCACGTATCTCAAGTGGTCTCAGACTGCAATCACGTTTGACCAGTCGGATCACCCTGCACATGTCGCTACCCCCGGTCGGCAAGCTCTGGTGGTGGATCCGGTTGTGGGGGGCACTCGACTCCGCAAGGTCGTCATGGATGGAGGGAGTGGCTTGGACATTCTGTATGCGGATAGTCTCAAGGAAATGGGCATTCCAATGTCCCAACTCAGTGAGAGCAACATGCAATTTCACGGAGTCATCCCTAGGAAGAAGGCCAAGTTACTCAGCCAGATCGCATTGGATGTGGTGTTCAGCACGGATAAAAAAATTCGCAAGGAGAAATTGACGTTTGAAGTAGTGGACTTCCAGAGCGCGTACCACGCCATCCTTGGCCGTACGGCTTATGTGCATTTCATGGCCCGTCCATGTTACATATATCTCAAATTGAAGATGCCTGGACCCAAGGGTGTGATCACGGTTACTGGCAATCGATAGAGGGCTGAGGAGTGCCTCCAGCAGGGCTCCAAAATTGTCGATCATCAGATGGCTATGGTTGAGCTGGAAGAGTACAAGCAGAATGCTGATCCTACTGACCTACTGCGTGCCAAGAAGCCCACTTCTGAATCGGCATTCCAGTCAGCAGGTGAAGTGAAAAAGGTGCACATTCACCCGAAAGATCCAGTTGCTGCCCCGACCAACATATCCATGACACACGACAACAAATAGGAAGCCGAGCTCATCTAGTTCCTCCTTGAGAACTAGGACATCTTCTCATGGAAGCCTGCTAACATGCCAGGGGTTCCGAGGGAGCTGGCTAAGTACCGACTAAGAGTTGATCCGAAGGCCAAGCCTGTGAAGGAGCATTTGCATTGGTCGGCAGCAAAAAAGTGGAAAGCAATCGGCGAGGAAGTTGCTCGCCTCTTGGAGGCCAAGTTCATACGCTAGATTTACCACTCCGAGTGGATCTCAAACGTCGTCATGGTCCCCAAGAAGGACAAGTCACTCCGCATGTGCATTGACTTCAAGCATATCAATCCAGTCTGCCCAAAAGATCATTTCTCGCTCCCCCGCATCGATCAGATTGTTGACTCGACTGCGGGGTGTGAGCGTTTATCCTTTCTGGATGCTTACTCTAGTTACCATCAGATGCGTCTGTTTGGTCCGGATGAAATAAAGACAACCTTCATCACCCCTTTCGGGTGTTTCTGCTATATCACCATGCCTTTTGGTTTGAAGAATGCTGGCGCGACTTTCATGCGCATGATTCAAAAATGCTTGCTTGATTAGATAACTCGAAATGTCAAAGCTTACATGGACGATATTGTCATCAAGTCTCGCAAAGGTTCCAACCTGCTGTCTGACTTGGCTGAGACGTTCACTAATCTGCGGAATTATGATATCAAGTTGCATCCGGTTAAGTGTACTTTCGGTGTTCCTGGCGGAAAGTTACTCAGTTTTCTCGTTTCCGAACGAGTAATCGATGTCAATCCTGAGAATATCAGCGCCACTACCTGAATTAAAAGCCCCGTGCGAGTGCACAATGTTCAGAAGCTCATAGGTTGCCTGGCAGCATTGAGTCGGTTCATTTCTCGTCTCGGTGAGAAGGCATTGCCTTTGTCACGACTGATGAACAAGTCTGACACATTCGAGTGGACTCCAGAAGCCCTGCTTTCCACCCAGCCGGTGCTTGCTGCTCCACCGAGTAAAGAGCCTTTGCTCCTATACATTGCGGCCACTAACCAGGTCATCAGTACAGTTCTGACTGTCAAGCGAGAAGAGGAAGGCAAGGCTTACAAGGTCCAGCCTCCAGTCTACTACATTTCTGAAGTGTTGACTCCTACGAAGCAAAGGTACCTGCATTACCAGAAGCTTGTCTATGGTATTTATCTATCAGCGAAGAAGGTGGCACACTACTTTCAGGATCACTCAATTTTAGTCATCAGTGATGCTCCATTGTCTGAGATCCTCAACAATCGAGATGCGACTGGTCGGGTGGCTAAATGGGCGATTGAGCTCCTATATTTTGAAATCAAGTTTGAAGCTAAAAAGGCGATCAAGTCTCAGGCACTTGCTGATTTCTTGGCCGAGTGGGTTGAACACCAGCAGCCAATCCAAATCCACTCGGCGCACTGGACCATGTTCTTCGATGGCTCGAAAATGCTGAATGGGTCCGGTGCTCGTGTTGTTTTGGTATCCCCAAAAGGCGACAAACTTAGTTATGTCCTGCAGATTCACTTTGATTCCACCAACAATGAAGCAGAATATGAAGCACTCTTGTATGTGTTGCGCATGGCCATATCACTCGGCGTCAAGCACCTGATGATTTACGGCGACTCTGATTTGGTGGTCAATCAAGTGATGAAAGAGTGGGATGTTCGGAACCCCGCTATGACTGGATACTGCAATGTTGTTAGAAAACTCGAGAAGAGGTTCGAAGGTTTGGAACTCCATCATGTTTCCCGAGTGAAGAATTAAGAAGCTGATGAGCTGGCAAAGATTGGATCCACTCTGAAACCTGTCCCCAGCAATGTATTTTTAGAGCATCATACTCCTTCGGTGCAGGAAGATCCCTTCACTAAAGATCCCCCACAAGCTATGAGTGCCTCTCGTCCGACTGAAGTTGATGTCCATGCGGTCATTGATCTGGTCATGGAGGTTTTGTTCATCATTCCCGATTGGACAGTGCCCTACATTGCATATATTCTGAGGCAAGAACTCCCTGAGGATGAGGTTGAAGCCCGACAGATTGTGCGTGGATCCAAAGCTTTTACTGTGATGGATGACCAGCTTTACAGAGAAAGCGCAACAGGCATGACTCAACGATGCATTTCTCTGGAAGAAGGCCGAATGATTCTGGAGGAAATTCACTTGGGGACCTGTGGCGACCATGCATCCTCTCGGACGATTGTTGCCAAAGCATACCGAGCTAGTTTCTTCGGGCCACGTGCAAATGAGATGGCCAAGGACATTGTTGATCACTGCGAAGGATGCCAGTTCTACTCAAACTTGTCACACAAGCCTGCATCTGCCTTGAAGACTCTTCCACTCGTCTGACTGTTTGTTGTCTGGGGTTTGGATATGGTTGGTCCCTTTCGGACAGGCAGAGTGGATTTTCTCATTTTCTTGTTGCAGTCAACAAGTTCACGAAGTGGATTGAGGCCAAACCTGTCAAGAAGCTAAACTCCCGCACTACGATCAAATTTATGAGAGAGATAATTTTCCAGTATGGAGTTCCCCACAGTATTATCACGGATAATGTCTCAAACTTTGACTCGGAAGAGTTCAAACACTTCTTCTTAACTCAAGGCACTTGGGTGGATTATGCATCTGTTGCACACCCTTAGACCAATGGTCAATCTGAGCGAGCCAATGGCCTTATCCTTCAAGTGATGAAGCCTCGACTCATGAGCGACCTAGATCATGCAGTTGAGCTTGGGTTACTGAACTGCCGTATGTGCTGTGGGGCCTGAGGATGACTCCAAATCGGTCGACTGGATTTACTCCTTTCTTCGTGGTGTATGGAGCCGAAGCGCTCTTGCCAAGTGACCTGTTTCATAATTCCCGTCGAGTGGATATCTACATCAAAGCTGAAGCTGAGCAAGCAAGAAAAGATGTCATAGATCTCTTGGAAGAGGAACCCGAGTTCGCCCTGATTTGGACGACTGCATACCAGCAAGATCTGCGTCAATTCCATACAAAGCACGTCAAGAGTCGGTTGTTTCATCAAGGTGATTTGGTGCTCCGAGTGGATCAACAGCGACCTCACAAGCTCGCCCCAGCGTGGGAAGGACCTTTCGTCGTCACTAAGGTGTTGAACAATGGAGCCTATCACCTCTACAATCTCAAGAAGAAGATTGATGAGCCGTGAGCCTCAAATGCAGATCTGCTCCGGCCTTTCTATACCTAAAGAGAGAGTTGTTTTGATGTAATACAAGTATTTCAGACAATGTTGTTTATGCAAGTATGACTTCCGCGGTCTTTCATCGATTCCGATCGCACATTCTCACATTTGGGAACACTCCGAGTGACGAGCAATCCTTGCACTCGGGGGCTTAGCTATGAACACGCTTTCGCCTAAGTTAAAAACCCTGCCAAGTGGATAGCAGTCCATTCACTCGGGGACTTAGCTGCGAACCAATCTTCGCCTAAGTTCAAAACTACTCCGAGTGACGAGCAATCCTCTCACTCAGGGGCTTATCTGCGAACCCCCTTTCGACTAAGTTGAAAACTACTCTAAGTGACGAGCAATCCTCTCACTCAGGGGCTTAGCTACGAACATGCTTTGCCTAAGTTAAAAACCATGCCGAGTGGATAGCAGTCCATTCACTCGGGGACTTAACTAAGAACCATTCTTTGCCTAAGTTCAAAACTACTCGGAGTAACGAGCAATGCTCTCACTCGGGGGCTTAGTTGCGAACCCGCTTTCGCCTAAGTTCAAAACTACTCCGAGTGTCGAGCAATCCTCTCACACAGGGGTTTAGCTGCGAACTCACTTTTGTCCAAGTTAAAAACCCTGCCAACTGGATAGCAGACCATACACTCAGAAACTTAGTTGTGAACCCGCTTTCGCCTAAATTCAAAACTACTCCGAGTGACGAGCAATCTTGTCACTCGGTGGTTTGGCTGCGAACATGCTTTCGCCTAAGTTAAAGACCCATGCTGAGTGGATAGCAGCCCATTCACTTGGGGACTTAGCTATGAACCAGTCTTCACCTAAGTTCAAAACTACTCCGAGTGACGAGCAATCCTCTCACTCGGGGGCTTAGCTGCGAACCCTCTTTCGCCTAAGTTCAAAACTACTCCAAGTGTCAAGCAATCCTATCACTCGGGGGCTTAGCTGCGAAACCGCTTTCGCCTAAGTTAAAAACCCTGCCGAGTGGACAGTAGACCATACATTCGGAAACTTACCTGCGAACCCTCTTTCGCCTAAGTTCAAAACAACTCCAATGACGAGCAATCCTCTCGCTCGGGAGCTTAGCTGCGAACCCACTTTCGCCTAACTTCAAAACCCTGTCGAGTGGACAGTAAACCATACACTCGGAAGCTTAGATGCGAACCCACATTAGCCTAAGTTCAAAACTACTCCGAGTAACAAGGAATCCTCTCACTCGGGGGCTTAGGTGAAAACCAGCTTTTCATAAGTAAAAATCTCTACCCAAGTGATGTATATTCTTCTCAATCGGAAGCAAAACAAATTCAGTCAAACGAATGACTGAAAGCAAAGTGTAGATAAATCCAAAAGTTTCAGCGTGATTAAAAGTCATACACGCAAGCAAAGTTACTCAGGCTTAAGGCCTGAAGGAAGTTTCAAGGCTATTACATCTCCACCCGGCATTCCGAGGCAAATAAAGTTTAACTACAAGTAAAGTTTTTCAAGAACTGGTAGGACTTGCTGGCTCGACAAAGGTGTCCAAGTCGATCTCGTTGGCGACCCGAGTAGCTGTGTCAATGAAGGTTTCCATGAAGTCCTCAAAGTGAAGTTTCTTCACGTTAATCAATTGGAGAGCCTCCAACTTGTCCTCTCTCGCCTCCTTGCAATGGACTCTGACGAGCGAAAGTGCAACGTCAGCCCCACAACGAGCAGCTGACTTCTTCCACACTTGCACTCGTCTAGGAATCTCATTGAGGCGGGTCATCATTGACTCTAGGTCAGTCTAGAGAGTGTCTTCATGCCACAATTCCTTATCAACCTTCTCCAGCACAGACTTCTGTTGAGTGATGTATGCTTGAACACTCTTGAGACGGACGTTGAGGCGGAACATGTTCATGTCCACAGCATCTCCAATAGGCGGCTTGGTAGGATCCAGATTTGGTTCAATTTCTTCGTTCTCTTTTTCAAAGTCGAGGCAGAACTCTACATGGAGGAAAGGATGGGAAGATGGTCACACTATTGTCATATGGGAATAAAGGAAGTTCACTCAACGAAGGAAAGTTACCATCAAGCATGATGAACATCTTCTTTGCGAATTCTCCCAAGTGCTTCTCCATACCATTGCTCCTCCTCGTCAGTTGTTTAGTCCTCTTGGTCAAGTTGGCCTTCTCCTGCTTCAGTTTGGAGTTCTCCTCCTCCAGCTTCTTGGCCTCGGCAAGCTTCTTCTCGAAAGCTTCAGTTTTCTCCTTTGCCGCCTTTTGGGCGTCGGTGAGTGCTTTGTCCTTGTCCTCTAGCGCTTTTTTCATAGCATCTAAAGAAACAACTCTATTGAGACGTGCTTGGAGTCGACGATTCTCATCGTGCATGACTGCTCGAGTGAAGACACTCGGTTCAAAGGATGGAAGAAGAGAGTAGCAGTACAGTTGGTTGATAGAGATTACCTCCTAAGGTCCTCAGCTCAGTCTGTGCTCACTCCAGATTATTCTTGGAAACGTCCAGATCCAATTGAAGCTAGTTCTTCTCCTTCTCCAAGCCAATGTATCGAGTCCCAAGTTCACAAGCTCTCTGAAATTAGCAAGATAGAAGTCCAGTCGACATTATATTTCTCTGCTCCCGAATGGAAAGGAACAAGAACAGTCGACTGGATGGTGGCCCACCGCCCCACCCCACACCCATGAAAAGCGTCATATCATGGTTGATGGAAACCATGTCCATGAAACCAGTGTCATATCATGGTTGATGGAAATGATGCCCATGAAACCGGCGTCATATCATGGTTGATGGAAATGGTATCCATGAAACCTGCATTCAGGAGTGGAAATACTAAGGTAAAGAATACACTCGGCCTGTCGAGTGGTAAGCGTACTCCGCGTATCAAAAGGGACTCTGAGTCCGAGTTCTTAAGACTACTGCTCATCATCAATGATCAATAGTAGCCTCGGGGACTACACCTAGTGGGTGCACTAAGCGTGCCCCCACTGGATTCAAAATCGCTCGACCAGGTCTGTCCTGTCCAAGCAAAAAACTGTCTCCATCAGACCCCCACCGATGCAAGCACTCGACGGCGGTCTCGAGGACTACACCCAGTGGGTGCACTCGGAGTGCCCCCATTGGACTTGCTAACACTCGATCTGTCGAAGGACAAGCAAACAAAAAAAAGTGCGCAAGCGTACAAACATTGTCTCTATTAAGACCCCCGCCAGTGCAAGCACTCGACGGCGGTCTCGGGGACTACACCCAGTGGGTGCACTCAGCGTGCCCCCACTGGACGTTCTATCACTCGACTTGTCGAGCGATTGTCAAAACAATTCTAAGGCCCCTGCTAATGTCATCACCATTCGATAGTGGTATCGGGGACTACACCCAGTGGGTGCACTCAGAGTGCCCCCACTGGACCAAAACTCACTCGAATAAGACCTGGTCTACCCGAGAGGAAAATAGGCAAGTATGCTTCAAAAGGAAAAAAACCAGTGCGTGTACAATCATGAAAGACAGGAATTCAATCGGAAACGAACTTACAATCGCACTTACTCGGACATTGGTGCGAAGCGCCGAGCTGGCATTATAAGCCAACTTGCTGAATTTGTACGCCTCCTTTGTGCGCAGCATCACCTGCTCCGCTTGCATCATGGCTTCTTTGGCTGCTCCAGTTTGGTCTTCCGGGACGCGATACATGGTAAAGGCAGTCGTTGGCTGAGTCGTTGTCACGGCTGGAGTAGCTGGCATTGTTGGAGGATGTCCGAGTGGTGTTGAGGCCACAATGGTTGAAACGGCTAGCGAAGCACTCGACAACGGAGTGGCGAGCTCAGTTCTGGCTGATGACGTTCTTCGGGCACGTAGGCGTGGGGTGCCTGAGGTCGCACCTTCATCCCTCGTACCTCAAGGTGGCTCTTCAACGCCCTCCAGTTGGATGATATCTGTAGGCACTAGTCGACAACATCAGCTTATTCAATCGGCGAATCATTTTTCAAGAAACAAAGCGGAGTGAAGATTTGTTATACCTCGTTGGGAGGTGGCCGCATTTGCAGTACCCAAGTCCATGGCCTCTCCTTCATCCCTTGGAGGCAACGTCACTGAAGTAGCGGCTCTGACAGACAAATTCCACTCGGTCAACAAGAATATAAAGTTCCATGCAGTATCAGAAGAAGAAAGCAAATACTCACGTTGAAGCAATGGGCACGGCGATCTTCATGTGAGGTAGGGCCTTCCGACGCTTTGGCGTGTCAGTCTTCGGCTATTTTGCAGCCTTCCCAATCGACTCAGATGTGGTGGCCCGGTCATGCTTCAGATTCCGAGTGCTCGAAGCTACAGTCTTGCTCGGGGCAGCTGCTAGATCTTGGTGCTGCTTGGTGCGGCGCTCGATGCGGGGTGGAGACTCATCCTGTTCCTCGCTCGCTTCCGAGTTCTCAGAGTCATCCTCGCTGTCTTTGGAATTATCGGCGTCAACGCTGCCACCCTCGCTCTCCCCTCCATCCTCAGGCTGATTTCCATTCGGCATGGGCGAGTGCATGTTCGTCCACCCCTGCAAAATTCAAACAGTAAAGTCAGTCGACCGAAGACTCAGTCACTCAACAGAACAATACAACATTCGACAAAGATATTTTTTACCAAATTCGTTGGTGGATTCTTAGCAGAGAAAGGCTTGATTCGCTTGTCTCCCAAGGAATTGTTTGCAGGCTCTAGTGATGCTCCGAAGAAATTGCTCGACAGTTTTCTCCGAGACTTCCTCTGGGTGCGTACGAGTCGTGTCCTAAGGGCCTGAGTAATGCCACATGGCATGGTCCCTTGCTTGGAGAGGCTGGATCCGTCGACTGAGAAACGTTTCCAACAGGTCCATGCCAGTCACTCCACCATCGACAAGGGCCACTACGGCATCCACTAAGATCCCCACTTGGACTTTCTCCCCTTCTAACATGAATAAACATTTGGGAACGGTGGGTCGATCTCGTGTGAAAGGGGAAAGACCAGTCGACATGTTGGGAGATGCAACGTCTTTGCAATAGAACCACGTCGACTGCCAACCCCTAATAGATTCTAGAAAGTTCATAGACGGAAAGGAACTCCTAGCCCTCTTTTGGATCCCTAAGCCACCACACAACTGGATGATATGGGTCTTATCATCCTCGGGTTGGCCTTTTTAACCGACTGGGATCGCACAGTGAAAATATCTTGAACAGACCCCAATGGGGAGGATAACCTAAGAAACATTCATAGAGAGTAATGAAAGCAGCAAGATTTAATCCCATGAAATATGGACCTGATAGAGCGACCCGTCGTGTCAAAAGATCTTGATAGTTCACTCGGGACATATTTGATGCTTAGAATTCATTCGACATTATCAAGGCAGAATCGATCTGGGCGAATGACAAAGATTTCAATCGACGCAGATTTCCTTGAAGCCCCAAAGTACATTCGGAATTTCGGTGCCTTATCAGAACTGGCATCGATTCCCTTTCTCACTCAAACCCCGATCTATTCGGGGGCTAATGATGAGGATATGTACCTAGGTAGGGTCCTAGGCTTGACCTTCATACCCTACCTAAGGACACTGTATTGGAGGACATAAAGATTATGAGGAAGATTCTGACTGGATTCCCCATGGCGCTCAAGTCACCCGACAGATAATCCACTCGGAGGCTTCTCCCTCCACTCGACAGTCACCTTTCACTCGGAAGGACTTGAAGACTAGTCGACGCTAGAAGACCATAAGCCACCCCTGGAGGCCAACGGGCAGGCGTTTGTCCAGTCCTCTTTATTAGCATTTATAATGTACGTTACCAATAACGCACGTCTTTATTCCCATGATCGAACCCTTGGATGTATGGCACTTATGAGGTGCAACGTACTCTATATAAGCAGCCCCTCCCCTCTGGCACAAGGGTTCACACCCCCTGTAACACATACATTCCACACGACAAGAGGTCATGAGCACTGAGACGTAGGGATGTTACCTCCACGAGAGGGGCCTAAACTCATACATCATGTGTACATCCTCGCCGTAGCTAGGACGCTGCCCTCTCCCTACGTACCCCTACTTTCTATTGTTAGACTCGTTCCCATGACACCTTGCGCATAAGCAATGCTTTCTTTGCCATCTTCCAGAGCTCTATGCATGGATTCTCTTGCTATCTACCGAGTACCCCCGGTGATAAAAGCTAAGTCAGGGCGAGTGCACACTTGTGCATACTGTACGCTTCCAACAACCGAAGCATATGGTACTGCTTTCATTTGATCGATCTCGTACTGGTTCTTGGGACATTTGAATTGCCCAAAGCTATCACCCTTGACGATGGGAGCAGGTGTGGCTTTACTCGCATGCATATTATACTTTTGAAGAACCTTCTCTAAATATGCCTTCCGGGATAGTCCTAAGACTCCATTATTCCTATCTTGGTGAATTTCTATGCCCAAAACATATGATGCTTCACCAAGATCTTTTATATTAAAATTTGAGGATAAGAACTTCTTTGTTTCTAGTAGTAGACTAACATCACTACTAGCAAGCAAGATATCATCCACATACAAGATTAGGAAAATATATTTCCCATTTTTAAAACTTGGATAAATGCAGTTATCCTCGATAATTATTTGAACCCAAAACTTTTAATCGTTTTATTTCTAGAGGCTTGCCATAATCTGTAAATTGATTTCTCCAAGCGGCATCCCATATTTTCCTTGCCTTCCATGATAAAACCATTTCCTAACAGGCTTGTTTCATGTAGACCTTTCCTTCTAAATCACCATTCAGAAATGTCATCTTGACATCCATTTGATGTAACTCTAAATCAAAACAAGCAACTAATGCCATTATGATTCTGAAGGAGTCCTTACATGAGACTGGGGGGAAATCTCATTGTAATCTATCCCTTCTCTTTGTGTAAATCCTTTCGCCACAAGTTGTGCTTTATACTTTTGCACATTCCCACTAGGGTCATACTTAGTTTTGTAAACGCATTTACAGCCTACTATTTTGGCTCCTTTAGGAATTTCCTCTAAGTCCCAAACATATTTGGAACTCATCGATTTCATCTCATCTTCCATTTCTTGTAGCCATTTTGATGAGTGAGGACTTCTAATGGCTTCTTCATATGTAGTGGGATCACTTTCCATATGAACCATTTCTATGTTATAAACTTTATAATCAGCAGAAATAGCTGATCTTCTTGTTCTATTAGATCTTCTAAGTGCATCAGTTACTGCCACATTTTGTGCCTCAACTTGCGGCACATCTTCTACTATTGGCTGTTGTACCTCCCTTTCATTCTCAACAACGGGGTCAGTCGGCTCTTGGCGGACAGGTTTCGGGTCTATTCCCACAGTTGTCATGGGTGGAGTTACATCTAGTAGTGAAAAAATGGCTCCTAAATCATTGGATTATGTGCATGCACCCTCTTCTTCTCGAGATCAATTTTTCGAGCTATCAAGCTCCCCCTCGTCATTTCATCCTCTAAGAAGACTGCATGTCTTGTTTCTACAAACTTTCTATATCTGTCCGGATAGTAGAAATGAAAACCCTTTGATTTGTCAGGATAGCCAATGAAGTGGCAACTCACTGTTTTAGAATCTAACTTTGCAATGTTTGGATTAAACATTTTGGCCTCAGCAGAGCACCCCCACACCCTGAAGTGTTGTAAAGAGGGCACTCTTCCTGTCCACAGCTCGTATGGTGTTTTGGGCACCGACTTGCTTGGCACTCTATTGAGAATGTGAATGACGGGTTCCATCCATAAACCCAATGGCAAGGTGGAGTAACTCATCATGATGCGCACCATATCCATAAGTGTATGGTTGCGCCTTTCAGCTACTCCATTTTTCTGAGGCTCGCCCGACATTGAATATTGGGCTACTATGCCAATCTCCTGCAAGAACTTTGCAAAAGGTCCACGGACTTGGCCATATGGAGTGTGCCAACCATAGTACTCCCCCCACGGTCAGATCTTACTATCTTTATTCTTTTATCATGCTGATTTTCAACTTCAACTTTGAATATTTTAAATATATCCAATGCTTCAGATCTTTCTTTGATTGTATAAATCTAACCATAGCGGGAGTAGTCATCTGTGAATGTGATGAACGAGTCATGTCCATCCACACTTTTCACATGAAATGGTCCACAAATGTCAGTGTGGATGATTTCTAGTGTGCATGTGCTATGGATTGCACCCTTTTTGATTTGTTTTACATACTTTCGTTTAATGAAATCTATGCATTGTTATAAGTCAAAGAACTCTAAAGGAGGAAGAATTTCCTTTTGACTAGTCTTTCTATTCTCCCCCTGGAAATATGGTCCAAGCGATAGTGCCATAATTTCGACGAGTCGTGAGTTCTCTTTCTTTTCTTTTGTTCTTTGTTCGACGCGGAAGCATGCTCATTCACATTGGACACATAATGCACTTTTTCACGGAGTGATAATAAATAAAGCTCATTGTGAAGTAAAGCAACACCCAGATAAGCATTATTAAAACATATGGCACACTTGCCATGTCCAAAATAACAATCATAATTGTCTTTGTCCAAACAAGAAACGCTAATTAAGTTTCTATGACATGAAGGAACATATAAGACATCTCTAAGTAGAAGCTTGAACCCATCAGCTAACTCCAAGGAGATGTCACAGATAGCTTCAACTTCCGCTTTGACTCCATTTGCAACTTCAATGCATCTTTCGCTTTTTTGGGTAGTCCGCGTCGAATGGAATCCCTGTAAAGAATTTGCAACATGAACAGTTTCTCCTGAGTCAATCCACTAAGAAGATTTTGAAAATTGTGTATACAAGGATTCATTTACAAAGGAAACGATGTCGTTACCTCTCTTTATCATTATTGACTTTAGCCAAGTAGGGCAATCCTTCTTATAGTGCCCTGTCTCCTTACAGTGGAGGCAAGTATCTTTGTCCACTAGAAAAGACTTCTGCTGATGTTGATAGGGTCCTTTTCCATGTGGCTTTGAAGGGGAACCTTTGCTGTTTTGATTGTAGTTCTTTTTCTTATTATCCTTCACATAGTTGATGGAACCAGCATGTGAGGCTTTCAGTCGTTCCTCTTCTTGGACGCACATGGCTATAGTATTTTCTATGTCCCATTTTTCAGGTGACATGTTATAGTTGACAACGAAGGTGTCAAACTCTTTTGGCAGTGAAGCCATAACCAGGTGGACCAGGAGCGCGGGTTTGAGCTCCAAATCCGCATCCATGGGCTTGAGCTTGGTTGTCATGTTGCTCATCCTAAGGATGTGCTCTCTAATGTAATGACCACCACCAGTGTAGTTCTTTGTTACCAGTTGCTTGAGCAACTGGGTGGCATATATCTTTGAAGAACCAGTGAACTAGCTCTTTATCTTTAAAAAACTCCCCAATGGAAGTGCACTTTGCAATGGAGCCCACAATGGTGTTCTCAATTGTATCTATAATACCTAAAGATTTCATCCCCACTAACCTATTTATCTGGACATGCAAGCTATCCACATCACTAATCAACATGCAGCCATCCACCTCAGTGTGATAGCCTGGCTTATTAGGGATGATAGACTACTCATATCAATAAAGAATTCCTTCTTTTTCGGGAGCCCAATCGAACAGAACTCCCAAGTTAAGCGTGCTTGGCTTGGAGTAGTTCTAGGATGGGTGAGACCGACCGGGAAGTTGGTCCCTGTTGCGCATGAGTGAGGACAAAGTGCGCAGAAAAGACTAGTATTGATCTGTGAGGCCAGTCTAGATCCTGCCAGGAGTAACGACCACCGGCGGGTGTGTTCGAGGCATTACAAGTTGGTATTAGAGCTGCCCCTCGTGGTTACACGTATGTTTGCTGACATGTGCGCACAACATGAAGTTGGTGACCCGTCGCGGCACGCGGAATGACACATGTATCGGACTGGAAGCATAGACGTTTGTGCCAAGAGGGAACGTTCATGTGACCCGACTAGGGTTGCAAACGAGTCGAGTTCGAGCGAGTTGAAGTTGGCTCAGCTCAACTCATATTAAAAGTCGAGCGAGCTGAGACTGAGTGAAGCTCAACGTCGAGCTGTAGAACATGACTCGTGCTCAGCTCATAACGATTTCGAGTCTATCTCGAGCTAGTTTCAAGTTAAATGAGATGGTAAAAACTTATAAATCTATGGTGATTTATTCAACTAGATAAGGCTCAATACGATATAAGAAAACACTCAAAAATATTATTTCAACCAAGACGATGATAATATAAATTTCTTCAAAGTAGTTTGACCCATTCTCTCACAACCAAAAGCTTAGTATCAAAATAAGATAACCATTCATGACAAATATATAATTAGGACAACAAATTATTAGAAAACATGGCCTAATTCTTCACTCCATTTAATTAAGCTTCCATATTTGCTAGTAAATAAAATGAAGAAAATCATGGACACCACATATGGTAATAAATTATCATATTTGTATTTAATATATGCCATGATCGTTGAAAATAATGATATTATTTCGAGCTCTCGAGTTAAAATCGAGCGAGCTAGTGTTGGCTCAAGATTGGCTCGTTTATCTGTCGAGTTGCACAAAGTGTTCAAACTCAACTCGTTTATTGTTCAGTCGATCTCAAGTCGAGATGAAAAACGAGTCGATCTCGAACGGCTCACGAGCCTCGAGCTTTTCTTACAGTCCTAGACCCGACGAGGACATCGGTTCCTCTGCGTGGTGGTGTCTGTGATAGCCTGGCTTATTAGGGATGATAGACTACTCATATCAATAAGGAATTCCTTCTTTTTCAGGAGCCCATTCGAACAGAACTCCCAAGTTAAGCGTGCTTGGCTTGGAGTAGTTCTACGATGGGTGACCGACCGGGAAGTTGGTCCCGGTTGCGCACGAGTGAGGACAAAGTACGCAGAAAAGACTAGTATTTATCTGTGAGGCCAGTCTAGATCCCGCCAGGAGTAACATCCACCGGTGGGAGTGTTCGGGGCGTTACACTCAGTCCACCTCAATAGTTTAGCCACATCATCAATTCGAAATATCCTTTTTTTCCTGTGATTTAATTTCTCCTTCGTCCGCTTCTCTTTCGTATTCTCAAAAACAGTCGAGATAGTTGAACAGCCATCCATCATCCGTCAATAAGACCGAGCAGATTGGAAACGGTGGAGTCCCATCACCAATTCATCTCTTCCATCTCCCTCCAGTACTCCTCTTCCGATCATTTGTCTCTTCCCATCTCCCTCCATGGAAATCTGATGCCGATAGGCTTTCGCCAGGAAGAGGAGTAGCCCGTACAGGTGACAAACTCTCTTTAGTCCCGATCAAGATCCCCTATCGCGGGTCGTGACTGCTCCTCGCTATCTTACTGGATGAAGTTCAAGGCTACGAGGGGCAACTCGCTGCCTCCGCTGTGATTCTATGTTGCCCCACCCGGTCTCCGACGACCCAAAACCAACATCTTTCCCTAGGTCTGGCAGCTCTGGCCTCTGACATCTCCGGCAGCCCGACTTTTGTTACCTGAAGAGGGATTGCAGGCAACCGAGCTGCCGGGTGACTATCTGCGACCATGTCTACGATTAGAACACACTAGATGTGCCTAGAAGTATAAAAGTCTACAATATCCTCCCTCCTGGGCGATGGGTCTAGCTCCAATCTTCCAGGTCCCAACTTCATCTCCTACCCTCGGCAGCCTCATTCACTATCCACCCCTCACTCGATCCCTATTGTATGATGAAGTTTAACACCATGCAGTACTTCGCTAAAGATAAGATTCAATTGCAGCCCATAGCACCAAGAGAAACAATGATCTACTCATGTCCTCATTTGATTCTGGGGAACAATTACAAGTTTGCCGCTACAGTGCAGGAACAGGTAGACACAAATCCATGTCAAAGTCATTAGATCCACACCATGCATGGCCAGTTCTAGAAAATCTCAGTTTCAAGTAAGTAGGGAACCTCTTATACATGCATGCGGCATCACGGCTATATACGATTCATTGTTTCTTTTGTAGATTCGTAAGTTCTCTCGGATATGAAGTGAGGTAGTTAGACTTACCGCAGATTGCATGTTTGATGTGAATTACCAAACCTAGGGCAGGTAAAGTGCTCTTACTATGTTGAATCATCTGCACAAATTTGGTTTGTTCGATGGATTCAGTACCAACGTTTAATTTTTGGTAATGCGGGTAAGTGATGCTCATGATCCATCATCCATGTACCCTACCCTCCCACGAAATTGTGGTAAATTTGCTCCTTTTCTTCATCCATAATTTATCTCTCTCATAAATCACCGCATGTACATTTAGTTTTTTATTTATAGAGTTTTATCTGTTACTCTCTCTCTCTGTCATAAGTCATAATCATATGCATGTACATCTTACTCATCGTACTGAGTCATTTGTTGTAGTTTTTCAGAATTTGGTGTGTAGTTCAACTGAACACATGTGCCCTAAAGGTCTGATTGCCAAGTGTATAGTACCGTCGTCAAATGTCTGATTTCCTGTAGTGTGAGTTCAGTTGACTGCTTGGATTGTCAACCATTGCTTTTTCTTGAGTTATTCGGCAGTCAATTTTTCAATTTGCTAACTATACACATGTGCCTCTGAATACTTATAGTCCCCTGGTAACAGTTCCAAGCAGCAACCTCTTTCCTCTCAGACCTCAAACTTATACAGTAACTACACGTAGATTTTATTGGCTGTGTTTTACGCCTACAATTTAGGTATATTCTCAGTTAGGTTATGCAATGTTGTGATATAAGTTATTATTTCTCTCTTCCAAGGAATATAGCAAATCATGTTTGCTTATTCAGTTGAGCAAGTTTTTGCACAGTTTACCTATGATCATATGAATGCATATAAGAAATCTTATCTTCAATTGGCAGTATTTTAACCTCCAACATATAAATGGTGCCTCTCAACTGCAGCTACATTATACTCCCTCTATCCCAAAAATAAGTATCTCAAGCTTAGTATAACTTTACACTAGAGTTAGTACAAAGTTAAGACACTTATTTTGATATGGAGGGAGTATTATCCAATGGAAAAAATGCATGTTGTTGTGTGTAGCACTTGGAAACACTAGATGTTTGGAGGGAGTACTGAGGTACGATTTATCTTTACCTTTCAGATTTAGTTAACATAATTTACAAAGTAGTAATATAATAGCATGTCTTACTTATCAACAATTTCCCGTCAACAAAAATAGTGTCCTAAGAAACCATTTTTTATCATGTGCATTCAAGAAGTAATTTGAGCTTTCTTATTATGTTTTTGTCAACTTTCTTTCATATAGCTCCAAAGTTGAATCATCGCTTTTGCATAATTTGAAGGTCTATGTTTCAAGTGCTATAACTAAGCTTGATTATATTCGCTTATCCTCCATTTCCTTTGTTACACGACTATAAAAGACAACTGGTAGGGAACAATTCTGATTTATAATCAAGATATCCAAATATGATAAGAAAATTTTGCAGATGCACATTTAAATGTGGTTCCAGGCTTCCATGTATATTATCTTATTCCATTTCTTGTTGCAATGTGCTACTATTTTTTTTCTAAACTCAAGCCAACCAATATGAATCAGCACATTCCAAGTTGAACAACCTAAAAATATTTCTACATATCCCATAGCAACGCGCGGGGCACCATCTAGTTCTTTATAAATGCCATACACTTTTTGTTGGCGTTGATCCACTTTTGATTGTTGAGGGTATATGCCATCTCTAATGGAGCATAGTCCCCTTTATTTTTGTCCCACGCAGCATCATCATCAGGCCTCTCTGACTAGCTCTATAGGTCTAACCAGCTGTGGTTCGTCCACAACCCAGTCCACCTAAGCACAGACAAATGCCAGGTCAACTTTCTTCCTCCACTCATTGTAGTTGTCACATGTGAGCGTCGGAACATCTTTTAGACAACTCATCAAGTGGTAGCCTACTGAAATCACAATTGAAGTGAGATCATTGTAACAATCATATGTATTAATCTAACGTTGGTCAAATCAAAAATACAATTGTCTATACAATTAAATCTATATTACTGTTGGGCAAAAAATAGAAATAAATGCACCTTTAATTTCAATATAAAACATGATCATGTTATTAACAACGTTGGTCATAAAAATAACATAAAAAAATTCATTTTAATAATCACTGTAATGTGCTCTTTAAATTTAATTCTCTCTAAACTTTTATTTTCTTTGTAAAAGAGCACTATTAATTATTTACGTAGCGGGAAAACATGAATATAAAATTCATGAACTTTCTATTATTTATAGAAACTTTTCTTCGAAAAAATAAAAAAATCATGAACTCCATTATTTTCTTTATAAAATTCATGAAATTTTCTTTTTGTTAAAATTTTCTATTTTCATTTTTAGAAACTTTTCTATTTTACTTTTTTATTTTCTAAAACAAACATTTTGTTGGATTTGTTAGAATAGAAAAAATTCTGAGCAAAATACTCTAAACTGTATAGAAATTCATTAAAAATTGCTTCTGAAAAAATAAACAGAAAATGTTGTTTCTGTGTGGCCTGGCCCATCGTGGCCCACGGCTTGCTCGCTGAACGGCCGCCCTATGCACCTCGGTTGCAGCCCAGCTGCGCTCGGTCACTTTCGGCCCGAAGGCCCATGGAGAGAGCTAGGGATTGCTCATGGTCGTCCGATGGGATCCGCCATCCGCGCTTTTCTTCCGAACAAAACAGGCCACGACGTTCCTCCCCCCTCGCGCCGCTCATTGTGTCTGCTCCTGCGGCCGACGGCTCCTTTCTCTTCCCCGGCGATCGGCGGGGCTCAGTCCGGCCTCGACGACCGGCGGGTCTCCGTTCAGCCTCGGCCGCCTTCTGTTTCTCCTCCCACTTTCCTCTGTGTCTCCACCCACACCTCTTCTCCATATCTAGTAGATGACGACAGCGGCGGAGCTCACGGTGGCAACGCCCCCCGTCCCCTTTGTCAATGCGCGCGAGCACCTCGAAGGTGAACGTGCCGCCGTCAAATGGTGCGGTGGAGGTGCCCTTTGCCCCCTTGGGGAGGGTTTATCTTTAGTCCAGGTTGGAGACACCAACCGGGAGTAAAGGACTAAAGTGTTATGAAAAAGTAAAACAACTATAACTTTTGCATGCGATGTCAAAAGAAAAACTTTAATATATCGAAATGTTCAACACGAGAAACTGGTTTAATTACTAAAAGTATTTTCTAGTTTTGTTTTGTTTTTTGCTTTATTTATTTTCTTTTGTTTGTACTTAAAACGAAATATTTAGAGTTTTTGAGCGAAATTTGTGTGAATCACTAGTTTGTGAATAACTTTACTTTGAAAATAGATTTTTTAAAGATTCTTTTTCCTGCTGTTTAATATTACTGTGGTTTATCATTATATTCAATTTGGTAATTTTTAGGTTATTTTAAATACATGGATTAATCAAAAAAGATCCCGTTTAGCTCTTTTAGTTTTTATAGCTAAAAAAATCAATAAATGCATGAAAAATAGCGAATGAAGTGGGAAATGGTTGAAAATTGATGATGTGGCTTTTAATGGTGCATGTTGAATGCGCAAAAAGTCTGGAGTTGAAATAAGTTGAAAAATGAAATGCCTTTGTAACAAATGAGTTTTCGTCCGAAACCCAGATACTTCGAAAGAGATTGTCCACTTTCTACACAAAGTGCATCCAGTTTTTGTCGTAAGCTTCTCAACTTTTTAGCACATGCTATGTGGATGAAATGATGATACCATGCCAAGATTCAAACTTTTCAGAGTTCATTTGTAGTGCTTTTCAATTTCAGGGTCATTTAGCTCAAAAAATCAATAAATGCATGAAAAAAACGAATGAAGTGGGAATGGGTTGAAAATTGATGATGTGGCTTTGAATGGTGCATGTTGAACGCACAAAAAGTCTAGAGTTGAAATAAGTTTAAAAAGATGAAATGCCTTTGTAACAAATGAGTTTTCGTCCGAAACCCACATACTTCGAAAGGGATTGTCCAGTTTGTACACGAAATGCATCCAGTTTTTGCCGTAATCCTCTCAATTTTGTAGCAAATGCTATGAGGGTGAAATGATGGCACCATGTAAAGTTTCAATATTTTCAGAGTTCATTTATAGTACTTTTTAATTTCAGGGTCATTTAGCTCAAAAAATTAATAAATCATGAAAAATAGTGAATGGAGTGGGAAAGGGTTGAAAACTGATGATGTGACTTTGAATGGTGCATGTTGAACGCACAAAAAGTCTGGAGTTGAAACAAGTTTTAAAAAAAGTGATATGAAAAAGTAAAGCGGTTATAACTTTTGCATATGATGTCGAAAAAGAAGTTTAATATATAAAAATGTTCAGCACGAGAAACCGGTTTTGATGGCAACCGCCATAGGCTATTTTGTAAAATTTTAAAATCCTCAAATTTTGAAAGGAAAAAACAGTTATCCTCAAATTTAAGTTATTTTGAATTTTTGGCCAAACTACTTATTCAATAAATATTAGTGTTATTAAATAATTATTGTTGTTTAGAATAATAGTTTCAAACTCAAATGGTGAAACGTGTAACATCATGCTCAAGGGCTTAATAGGATTGATATGATACATATAACATAAATTAATTGAATAAGTAGTTTATTTTTTAAAATGTTCTTAATTCTTTTAGATTTTTGAAATTCAAAAAATATAAAAATTCATATTTTAAAAATTAATTGCAGTTTTTGAAAAATAAATAAATGATGTCATATTTGGATTCCTCACATTTTCTGATAATATGGATATACTATTTTTTGAATTTCAATTTACAGATTTAAAGATATGAATTATGCCATATTAAATGAATAAATGGCCAAAAATGAATAAAACAATATTATTGCTTATTTCATTTTCATTAAAATTCAATATTGTTATTACTTATTTTATCTTCAACTTTTTATTATTTTGGTTTTTTGAGATTTTTTGAGTTTTGTTGAAATTTTTGCCTTTTGGAGTTTTAAATTAATCATTTTTGTTTGTTAATCATTGTTGTTTATTTTAATAATATTCTGGAATTCAAAATATTAAATCATGTGACATCAAGACCTAAGGGTTAATCGGATTGATAGCTTACTCTTGTCAATAAAACAACAAGCGTAGACTTGAAAACTAGGGAAGATAGAACTCGAAAGTTAAGCATGCTGGTTTGGAGCAGTGAGAGGATAGGTGACCGGCTGGGAAGTTAGACGATTTGGAATTAGTGCTCCACGCTAGAGCAGTGAGGAGGGGTGATTATATAAATTAAATTGTCAAATAATTCAAAGATTTGAAAATCAGAAAAAATAAATAAATAAAGTCGAATTTCTTAAAAATTTAATTTCATTTTCTAAAAAAAGTTGGAAAAATAATTTAAAAAGGGCGGAAAAAAATAAAAAATTTTAAATACCTTTAGTCCCGGTTGGTAGCCCTCGCTCCAAAAGCTGCCACACGGAGCCCCTTTAGTCCCGGTTCGTAATCCAACCGAAACTAAAAGTGGAGGCCTTTAGTTCGGATTGCTTAGTTCCGGTTTGAAAACCGGGACTAAAAGCCCCTACGAACCGGGACTAAAGGCCCGTTTTCTACTAGTGGGTGGTGCTTCCCGTGAGCACCACGTCAACCCTACATCGAAAGGGAGTGTCGGTGAGGTTTGTGGCGGTAGCGAACTTCGTCATCCGTACCCCGGCCCCCACCACTGTTAATATAGCGCGGGTCACAGGGCCCACCAACCATAATGGGTTGGGCGTAGTGGCGCGCAAGGAATTTACTCTTGGGTATTCTTGCAAAAATAATAATTGGCCAAAGCAATAATAGAGCAACAAATGTGCAGAAAGATGGAAAAATTAAGGACTGAATGTGCATACATCGATAGAAGTAGAAAAATATTATTGTGCCAATATATTTAATAAGTAAGAATGCTAACAAACAACAAAGGGTATTGCGAGTGAGAAACCTATAGAAAATGTGGTTGTGGCAAGCAATTACAATTTACAATGTGAGAGTGGCAATGTGTTTGTCTTTCAGACTATAACCTACGGCTACAATTAGTGGTAATGAAAAACAATTACAATTTACAAGAACTTCTAGCAATGGCATGGCAGTTTCAATTTACCAAAAAAGCTTCAGATTTGTTTAAAAACAGAGGAAAAAACCTTGGAGGTTCCATGGTTGGTGCATGCATGTAGATGGATGCAGTACTGGATGGATGATGGACTAACGCGGCGATGCCCGATGGCGACGAAGGCCGGAGGCAGCGGGTGCATGGAACAGTGGCGGTGCCAAAGGATGTGCGCAGCCCATTGCCTCAGAACCGCAAAGACCACGGAGGCCAGAGGCAAAGGGAAGGGACAGAGCCCAGAGGGAAGGGGCGGAGGGGAGGGACTGGGGATGAATTGAATTTCTTGCCGGCGCTGGCGCCATCGGCTAGATTTGTGGATTCAATGAAGGGAGGGGGTGCAAGACTGCTACTCTGTTGTGTGGCTGCCGTGGGCGTCTGTAGCGTTGTTTATCCTCCTGCTCTAGTAGGCTCTAGCAAGTATACATGTATAGTCAATTTTTTCGCCAAATTCTTTGATATTCCATGGAATGCCCATGAATACCCCCAGCATCGTCACTGGTTGGACGCCCCGATCAGGGCGCATTAACCAAGGGTCTGATAGGCCATTAGGCCTGCACAGAGGAGATCAACCTAATAGGACTATGATACTTGGAACAGTTTTGCGATTGGAAATGGGCGTCACCAATTCATGAAGAGAGTTTTCCTGTTCGCTTAATCTCCGGGCGTCCGTTGTTCCAGGAGGAAGCAAAGGGCGTGACGAGTAACCAGACAGTGGAGACACGAAGTGGAACGTAAGGTAGCGGCCGGTGGCAACCGATAGTGTTAGGATGATCTCCATCGAGTGGGCCCAACGGCCACCGGACCCGAATCTGATGCGCCCTGATCGGGGGCGCCCAACCCGTTATGGTTGGTGGGCCCCTGTGACCCGCGCTATATTAACAGAGGTGGGAGGCCGGGGCACGGTTAACGAGATTTGCCACCGCCTCTCTGCCCACCGACACACCCTACCGATCTAGGGTTAGCGCAGTGCTCACGGGAAGCACCACTGCCACCCCTCCATCTCTCTGCCGTCATCACCACCGCCACCGCGACACGATGGAAGGTGGCTCGAGCTCCTCAGGTCAGGGAGCAGGTAATATCCTCTTCTCTCATCTTTACTGGATTACCTATGCCAACAGGATCCATAGGCCCTATCAATGGTATCAGCTGGGATAGGCATAGGTCTTTTTGGTTGAAATCCAAGGCAAAGACAGAAAAGAAACCCCACTGCAAAGACGCGCCACCACAATGGCCGCGTCGTTCCTCTCAACCCCGACGCACATCAGCAAGCCGAGGCGCCAGGAAGAAAACAACCCCTCACGGGGCAAAGAAAAGTCCACCGGCCACGCCGGTCATAGTTGGGCAAAGAACCCTCCCCAAACAAGATCGGATCGAATCCAAAACAAAAAAAGAAACAAACAAAGAAGAAGAAGGGGCAAAGGGCATTGCAGCCGAACCACACGACGGCGGCGCGCTCACCACGAGGTGGACGTGCAGCCAGCGAGGGGGATGGCCACAGCGCAACAGACCGCCACATACGACGCCGACGATGGGGGACAGCAGGGGCCGTCGGACCTCTCTCTCTCTCACTCTGGGCAGTAGATAGGGGTCTGATAAGAAAAGGAAGGGGAGGAGAAAGAACCGACGACCGAACGGGGCATGGTGACGCCCGACGCCGTCGCCGGCAGCCGGCAAGAGCCGCTCGAGCGAGCACGCTGGCGGGCAAAGGTGCGGCCTCGCGCCGAAACAGAAAGGAGAGACGAGCGTATGGGGATTTTCGGCCCCATCGCTGGCGGCCAGTGCGGCCGCTGCCGGTGGCCCACCGTCGATGTGCACGAGGAGGCATGCGGCTCGGGACGAAGAAAGTTGCGAGCGGCACGGGGGGATTGAACAAGGGTTTGCCTCGGGCCCTCTCGCTCCCTGTTTTGATCTAGCGAACTTGACGCTCCACCGTTCGATTAGATCGATGGCCATAACGGGCCGGTGGGAGAAACCCTAGTCCCGGCTAGGCCAGTGGGCCAACAAGAGAATGGGCTCTGGGCCTTTTAGGCCGGCGCCGCTGCTGCTCCTTTTACTTTTATTTTGATTATCTGCCCAGTTTGGGTAGTTTGCAAATAATTTTCTTTGCAATTTTTTTCCAACGAAAATATTGTTTTGAAAATAGAAAAGGAAAAGTTGCAAAGTTTCTGAAAAAGAAAAATAGAAAAGTCTCCGAAAATAAAATTGAATTTTTTTAGAAAAGAAAAGTTCATGAATTTTATAAAGAAAATATAATAATAAAGTTCGTGAATTTTTTATTTAATAAAAGAGTTTCTGTCAAGAAATAAAAGGTCATGAATTTATTTTCATGTTTTCCGCTGCGTAAATATTTAAAAGTGTGCTTTTATAAAGAAATAAAGTTTAGAGAGAATTGTTTTTTATAGAGCACATCAAAGTGATTATTCAAATTAATATGATTACTTTATTTTTATAACCAACATTATTAATAACATGATCATGTTTTTCTTTTTTAAAGGTGCTTTTATTTCTATTATTTTGCCAAAGGTGATATAGATTTAATTGCATAGACAATTATATGTTTAATTTGACCAACGTTAGATTAATATATGGTTGTTATAATTTTCAGGAGGTTTCAACTTGATGAGTTATTTAAAAGAAGTTCCAACACTCAGAGGTGATAATTACACCAAGTGGAGGAAGAAAGTTGATTTGGCCTTTGTCTTGCTGAGGTTGACTGGGTTGTGGATGAACCACAGCCGGTCAGGCCTACAGAGCTAGTCAGAGCGGCCACTGATGATGATGCTGCATGGAGTAAAAAGAGGAGTGACTATGCTCCATTAGAGTTCTCCTACACTCTCAACAATCAAAAGTGGGTAAATGCCAACAAAAAGTGTATGGCGTTTATAAAGAACACAATTGAGAACGCCATTGTGGGCTCGATTGCAGAGTGCACTTCCGTAGGGGAGTTGCTTAAAAAGATAAAGAGCCAGTTCACTGGTTCTTCAAAGACATATGCAACCCAGTTGATAAAACAACTGGTAACAGAGAACTACACTGGTGGTGGTCATGGCATTCGAGAGCACATTCTCAGCATGAGCAACATGGCTGCAAAACTCAAGCCCATGGATGCAGACTTGGAGCTCAAACCTGCGCTCCTCGTCCACGTGATTATGGCCTCGTTGCCTAAAGAGTTTGAAACATTTGTTGTCAATTATAACATGTTGCCTTAAAAATGAGACATAGAAAAGACAATAGCCATGTGTGTCCAAGAAGAGGACAGACTGAAAGCCTCAAATGGTGGTTCTATCAACTATGTGAAGGACCAAAAGAAGAAGAACTACAATCCAAACAACAAAGGTTCTCCTTCTAAGCCACATGGAAAAGCACCCTATCAGCATCAAAATCAGCAGAGGTTCTTCCCAGTGGACAAAGACACTTGTCTCCACTTCAAGCAGACAGGGCACTACAAGAAGGACTGCCCTGCTTGGCTAAAGTCTGTTATGGCAAAGAGAGGTAACGACAACGTTTCCTTTGTAAATGAATCCTTGTATGTAAAGTTTTCAAAATCTACTTGGTGGATTGACTCTGGAGCAACTGTTCACATTGCAAACTCTTTACCGGGATTCCATTCGACGAGGACAATGGAAAGAAGAGAAAGATGCATTGAGGTAGCTAATGGAGTCCAAGCAGAAGTTGAAGCTGTCGGCGATGCTTCTGTGGAGTTAGCTGATGGATTCAACCTTCTTGTTCGTGATGTCTTATTTGTTCCCTCGTGTAATAGAAACTTAATTAGTGTTTCTTGTTTAGACAAAGACAATTATGAGTGTTACTTTGGACATGGAAAGTGTGCCATATGGTGTAATAATGCTTATGTTGGTGATGCTTTGCTTCATAATGAGCTTTATTTGCTATCACTCCATGAAAAAGTGCATTATGTGTCCAATGTGAATGCTCAAGCTACCTCATCGAACAAAGAACAAAAGAAAAGAAAAAGAACTGATGACTTATCGAAATTATGGCACTGTCGCTTGGGCCATATTTCCAGGGGGAGAATAGAAAGATTAGTCAAAAGTGAAATTCTTCCTTCATTAGAGTTTTCAGAATTAGAACAATGCGTGGATTGCATTAAAGGAAATTATGTCAAACAAATCAAAAAGGGTGCAATTCATAGCACAGGCACACTGGAAGTCGTCCACACTGACATTTGTGGACCATTTTCGGTGAAATGTGTGGATGGATATGACTTGTTCATAACATTCATAGATGATTACTCTCGTTTTGCTTATATTTATCCAATCAAAGTAAGATTCGAAGCATTGGATAAGTTTAAGGTATTCAAAGCTGAAGTTGAAAATCAGCATGATAAAAGAATAAATATAGTAAGGTCCGATCGTGGGGGAGAGTACTACGGTCGGCACACCCCATATGGCCAAGTCCCTGGACCTTTTGCAAAGTTCTTACAGGAGACTGGCATAGTTGCCTAGTATTCAATGTCGGGCAAGCCTCAGCAAAATCGAGTAGCTGAAAGGCGTAACCGTACTCTGATGGATATGGTGCGCAGCATGATGAGTTGCTCAACTTTGCCATTGGTATTATGGATGGAGGCATTGAAAACCGCCATTCACATTCTCAACAGAGTGCCAAGCAAGTCGGTGCCCAAAACACCGTACGAGCTATGGATGGGAAGAGTGCCCTCTTTAAAACACTTTAGGGTGTGGGGGTGCCCTGCTGAGGCCAAAATGTTTAATCCAAACATTGCAAAGTTAGATCCCAAAACAGTGAGTTGCCACTTCATTGGCTATCCAGACAGATCAAAAGGTTTTCATTTCTACTGCCCAGACAGATATACAAATTTGTAGAAACGATACACGCGGTCCTCTTAGAGGACGAAATGATGAGGGGGAGCTTGGTAGCTCGGAAAATTGATCTTGAGGAGAAGAGGGTGCATGCACCTAATCCGATGATTCAGGGGCCATTTTTCTCACTACCAGTTGTAACTCCACCCGTGATAACTATGGGGGAAGACCCGAAACCTGTCCGTCAGGATCCGCTTGAACCCGTTGTCGAGCATGAAAGCGAGGTACAACAGTCAACAGTAGAAGATGTGTCGCAAGTTGAGGCACACAATGTGCCAGAGACTGAGGCACTTAGGAGATCTAATAGAACAAGAAGACCTGCTATTTCTACTGATTATAAAGTTTATAATACAGAAATGGTTCATATGGAAGGTGATCCCGCTACATATGAAGAAGCCATTAAAAGTCCTAACTCATCAAAATGGCTACAAGAAATAGAAGATGAGATGAATTCTATGAGTTCCAAAGTTGTTTGGGACTTAGTGGAAATTCCTAAAGGAGCCAAAATAGTAGGCTGCAAATGGGTCTACAAAACCAAGTATGATCCTAGTGGCAATGTAGAAAAGTATAAAGCAAGACTTGTAGCTAAAGGATTTACACAAAGAGAAGGGATAGATTACATTGAGACTTTTTCACCAGTCTCATGTAAGGATTCCTTCAGAATCATAATGGCATTAGTTGCTCAGTTTGATTTAGAGTTACATCAAATGGATGTCAAGACGGCATTTCTGAACGGTGATTTAAAAGAAAAGGTCTACATGAAACAACCCAAAGGTTTTATCATGGAAGGCAAGGAAAGTATGGGATGCCGCCGAAAGATATCCATTTATGGATTAAGACAAGCCTCTAGATAGTGGTATCTAAAGTTTAATCAAACGATTAAAAGTTTTGGGTTCAAAGAAAATATTGAGGATAATTGCATTTATGCAAAGTTTTAAAATGGGAAATATATTTTCCTAATCTTGTATGTGGATGATATCCTGCTTGCTAGCAGTGATGTTAGTCTACTACTAGAGACAAATAAGTTCTTATCCTCAAGTTTTGATATTACAGATCTTGGTGAAGCATCCTATGTTTTGGGCATAGAAATTCACCGAGATAGGAACAGTGGAGTCTTAGGACTATCGCAGAAAGCATATTTGGAGAAGGTTCTTCAAAAGTATAATATGCATGCGAGTAGAGCCACACCTGCTCCTATAGTCAAGGGCGATAGTTTTGGGAAATTCCAATGTCCCAAAAACCAGTACAAGATCGATCTCATGAAACTAGTATCATATGCTTCAACTGTTGGAAGCTTACAGTATGCACAAGTGTGCACTCGCCCTGACTTAGCTTTTGTTACCGGGGTACTCGGTAGATATCAAGAGAATCCACACATGGACCACTCGAAGATGGCAAAGAAGGCATTGCGTTATGCGCAAGGCACGAAGCACTACATGCTAACATACAGGAGGTCTGATTCCCTAGAGATAAAAGGTATTCAGACGCAGATTTTGCGGGGGACAGAGATGATAGAAAATCCACGTCAGGATACGTCTTCACTCTCGCAGGTGGGGCTATTTCGTGGAAAAGCTCCAAACAGTCAATAGTTGCATCATCCACGATGTATGCAGAATTCATAGCATGCTTCGAAGCCACGGGGCAGGAGATATGGCTAAAGAAATTTGTACCCGACTTGAAAGTGGTAGATTGTATTCACAAACCACTAAAGATGTACTGTGACAACCAGCCCGCAGTATTCTATGCTCACAACAACAATTCGAGTAATGCTGTCAAAACAATAGAGATAAAATACTATGTTGTGAAAGATAAAATCCAGGATCACACTATAAGTCTCGAGCATATAAAGACAAAGGATATGCTTGCGGATCCGCTAACGAAAGGCTTACCACCCAATGTGTTCAAGGAACACTTAGCCGGCATGGGTATAAGGGAAAGCCTATGATTCCTGGATCATGAGAGGCCCAAAAAGAACAGAATTTGTTTCTGAACAAAACGTATGTTGTAGCTGTATGATTCTATCAGCAATCAAGCTGTGACGATGAGACATGCTCTATGTACCAATATGTGATGAAAAAAATAAACTAGAATGTATAAAGTTAAAAGTAAAGTTGAGATCAAGGGGGAGAATGTTAGGATGATCTCCACTGAGTGGGCCCAACGGCCCACCGGACCCCTGATCCGATGCGCCCTGATCGGGGGCGCCCAACCCGTTATGGTTGGTGGGCCCCTGTGACCCGCACTATATTAACAGAGGTGGGAGGCCGGGGAACGGTTAACGAGATTCGTCGCCGCCTCTCTGCCCACCGACACACCCTACCGATCTAGGGTTAGCGCGGTGCTCACGGGAAGCACCACCGCCACCCCTCCATCTCTCTGCCGTCATCACCACCGCCACCGTGACGCGATGGAAGGTGGCTCGAGCTCCTCAGGTCAGGGAGCAGGTAATAGCCTCTTCTCTCATCTTTACCGGATTACCTATGCCAACAGGATCCATAGGCCCTATCAATGGTATCAGCTGGGTTAGGCATAGGTTTTTTTCGGTTGAAATCCAAGGCAAATAAAGAAAAGAAACCCCACTGCAAAGATGCGTCGACACAATGGCCGCGTCGTTCCTCTCGACCCCGATGCGCATCGACAAGCCGAGGCGCCGGGACGAAGAACAACCCCTCACGGGGCAAAGAAAAGTCCACCGGCCACGCCAGTCATAGTGGGGCAAAGAACCCTCCCCAAACCAAAGCGGATCGAAACCGAAATAGAAAAAGAAACAAAAAAGAAGAAGAAGAAGGGGCAAAGGGCACCGCAGCCGAACCGCTCGACGGTGGCGCGCTCACCGCGAGGTGGACGCGCAGCTGGCGAGGGGGATGGCCACCACGCAACAGACCGCCACCAACGACGCCGGCGATGGGGACAGTAGGGGCTGTCGGACCTCTCTCTCTCACTTTGGGCAGTAGACAGGGGCCTGATAAGAAAAGGAGGGGGAGGAGAAAGAACCGGCGACCGGATGCGGCGTGGTGACGCCCCACGCCGTCGCTGGCGGCCGGCGAGAGCCGCTCTAGCGAGCACGCTGGCGGGCAAAGGTGCGGCCTTGCGCCAAAACACAAACGAGAGACGAGCGTATTGGGGTTTCTGGCCCCGTCGCCGGCGGCCGGTGCGGCCGCCGCCGATGGCCCACCGTCGATGCGCACGAGGAGGCATGCGGCTCAGGACGGAGAAAACTGCGAGCGGCGCGGGGGGATTGAGCGAGGGATTGCCTCGAAGGTGAACGTGCCGCCGTCAAACGGTGAGGTGGAAGTGCCCTTTGCCCCCTTGGGGAGGTGATGTTCTTCTTCCCCGCACCTCGGCTTGTCGATGCGTGTGGGGATAGAGAGGAACGGCGTGGCCGGAATGGCGACGCATCTTTTCTGCCGAGCCCGAGGCCCTCTCTGGTGAGTTGTTCTTGTCCTTCTCCCTTTCTCCTCTTTTCTCTGTGAGGGTTAGGGTTTCTGTTGGATGGGGATTGCTTTTTGTTTTCTTCTTTCTACCGAAACAAATCTAATGATCAGTGGCTCTGAAAACCATTGATAGAAGCTATAGATCGACTAGCATACATGTGTGATGGTGGTGCTGTGTGTAATGCCTCTGTGGTGACGATTGGAGTGAGAGAGAGAATAGAGAGAGAGAGAGATGGAGGGGAGGACTACCTTCTCCCTGATCTGAGGAGCTCCCGCCATTGGCCATGGTGGGATGGTGGCGGCGGCGGTGACGGAGAGATTGAGAGGTCGTCACTAGTAGAAAACAGGGCTTTCGTCCTAGACGTATCGGAGCAATAGTCTCGGACGCGTTACGAACCGGGACTAACGTGAGCATTAGTCCCGGTTAGAGCGGCTAGGACGCCGGACGGGGCTCGGCAGGCATTAGTCTCGGTTCGAATGGGACCTTTAGTCCCGGTTGGAGACACCAACCGGGACTAAAGGGTATCACCCCCTTTAGTCCCGGTTGGTGTCTCCAACCGGGAGTAAAGGGTTTATCTTTAGTCCAGGTTGGAGACACCAACCGGGACTAAAGGACTAAAGTGTTATGAAAAAGTAAAACGGCTATAACTTTTGCATGCGATGTCAAAAAAAACTTCAATATATCGAAATGTTTAGCACGAGAAACTGGTTTAATTACTAAAAGTATTTTCTGGTTTTGTTTTGTTTTTTGCTTTATTTATTTTCTTTTGTTTGTACTTACAACGAAATATCTAGAGTTTTTGAGCGAAATTTGTGTGAATCACTAGTTTGTGAATAACTTTACTTTGAAAATAGATTTTTTAAAGATTCTTTTTCCTGCTATTTAATATTACTACGGTTTATCATTATATTCAATTTGCTAATTTTTAGGTTATTTAAATGCACGTTTTAATCAAAAATAGATCCCGTTTAGCTCTTTTAGTTTTTATAGCTAAAAAATCAATAAATGCATGAAAAATAGCGAATGAAGTGGGAAATGGTTGAAAATTGATGATGTGACTTTTAATGGTGCATGTTGAATGCGCAAAAAGTCTGGAGTTGAAATAAGTTGAAAAATGAAATGCCTTTGTAACAAATGAGTTTTCGTCCGAAACCTAGATACTTCGAAAGAGATTGTCCACTTTGTACACAAAGTGCATCCAGTTTTTGCCGTAAGCTTCCCAACTTTTTAGCACATGCTATGTGCGTGAAATGATGATACCATGCCAAGATTCAATCTTTTCAGAGTTCATTTGTAGTGCTTTTCAATTTCAGGGTCATTTAGCTCAAAAAATCAATAAATGCATGAGAAAAACGAATGAAGTAGGAATGGGTTGAAAATTGATGATGTGGCTTTGAATGGTGCATGTTGAACGCACAAAAAGTCTAGAGTTAAAATAAGTTTAAAAAGATGAAATGCCTTTGTAACAGATGAGTTTTCGTCTGAAACCCACGTACTTCGAAAGGGATTGTCTAGTTTGTACACGAAATGCATCCAGTTTTTGCCGTAATCCTCTCAACTTTTTAGCAAATGCTATGAGGGTAAAATGATGGCACCATGTAAAGTTTCAATCTTTTCAGAGTTCATTTATAGTACTTTTTAATTTCAGGGTCATGTAGCTCAAAAAGTTAATAAATCATGAAAAATAGTGAATGAAGTGGGAAAGGGTTGAAAACTGATGATGTGACTTTGAATGGTGCATGTTGAACGCACAAAAAGTCTGGAGTTGAAACAAGTTTTAAAAAAAGTGATATGAAAAAGTAAAACGGTTATAACTTTTGCATACGATGTCAAAAAAGAATTTTAATATATCAAAATGTTCAGCACGAGAAACCGGTTTTGATGGCAACCACCATAGGCTATTTTGTAAAATTTTAAAATCCTCAAATTCTGAGAGGAAAAAAAGTTATCCTCAAATTTAAGTTCTTTTGAATTTTTGGTCAAACTACTTATTCAATAAATATTAGTCTTATTAAATAATTATTGTTTTTTAGAATAATAGTTTCAAACTCAAATGGTGAAACGTGTAACATCATGCTCAAGGACTTAATAGGATTGATATGATACATATAACATAAATTAATTGAATAAGTAGTTTATTTTTTGAAACGTTCTTAATTCTTTAGACTTTTGACATTCGAAAAATATAAAAATTCATATTTTAAAAATTAATTGCAGTTTTAGAAAAATAAATAAATGATGTCATATTTGGATTCCTCACATTTTCTGATAATAATGGATATATTGTTTTTTGAATTTCAATTTACAGATTCAAAAATATTAATTATGCCATATTAAATGAATAAATGGCCAAAAATGAGTAAAATAATATTATTGCTTATTTCATTTTCATTAAAATTCAATATTGTTATTACTTATTTTATTTTGAACTTTTTATTATTTTTTGTTTTTTGAGTTTTTTTGAAATTTTTGCCTTTGGGAGTTTTTAAATTAATCACTTTTGTTTGTTAATCATTGTTGTTTATTTTAATAAGATTTTGGAATTCAAAAAATTAAATAATGTGACATCAAGACCTAAGGGTTAATCGGATTGATAGCTTACTATTGTCAATAAAACAACAAGCATGGACTTGAAAACTAGGGGAGATAGAACTCGAAAGTTAAGCATGCTGGGGTTGGAGCAGTGAGAGGATAGGTGACCGGCCGGGAAGTTAGACGATTTGGAATCAGTGCTCCATGCTAGAGTAGTGAGGAGGGGTGATTCTATAAATTAAATTGTCAAATAATTCAAAGATTTGAAAATCAGAAAAAATAAATAAAAAAGTCGATTTTTTAAAAAACTTATTTTTTTTTTAAAAAGTTGGGAAAATACTTTTAAAAAGTCGGAAAAAAATAATTTTTTTAAATACCTTTAGTCCCGGTTGGTAAAGGTCCTCCAGCCCTCGCTCCAAAAGCTGCCACACGGAGCCCCTTTAGTCCCGGTTCGTAATCCAACCGAGACTAAAAGTGGAGGCCTTTAGTTCGGATTGCTTAGTTCCGGTTTGAAAACCAGGACTAAAAGCCCCTACGAACCGGGACTAAAGGCCCGTTTTATACTAGTGGGTGGTGCTTCCCGTGAGCACCACGTTAACCCTAGATCGAAAGGGAGTGTCGATGGGGTTTGTGGCGGTAGCGAACTTCGTCATCCATACCCCGATCCCCACCACTGTTAATATAGCGCGGGTCACAGGGCTCACCAATCATAATGGGTTGGGCGCAGTGGCGCGTTAGGAATTTACTCTTGGGTATTCTTGCAAAAATAATAATTGGCCAAAGCAATAATAGAGCAACAAATGTGCAGAAAGATGGAAAAATTAAGGACTGAATGTGCATACATCGGTAAAAGTAGAAAAATATTATTGTGCCAATATATTTAATAAGTAAGAATGCTAACAAACAACAAAGGGTATTGCGAGTGAGCAACCTATAGAAAATGTGGCGGTGGCAAGCAATTACAATTTACAATGTGAGAGTGGCAATGTTTTTGTCTTTCAGACTATAACCTACGGCTACAATTAGTGGCAATGAAAAACAATTACAATTTACAATAACTTCTAGCAATGGCATGGCAGTTTCAATTTACCAAAAAAGCTTCAGATTTCTTTAAAAACAGAGGAAAAAATCTTGAAGGTTCCGTGGTTGGTGCATGCATGTAGTTGGATGCAGTACTGGATGGATGATGGACTAACGCGGCGATGCCCGACGGCGACGAAGGCCGGAGGTAGCGGGTGCATGGAACAGTGGCGGTGCCAAAGGATGCGCGCAGCCCATTGCCTCAGAACCGCAAGGACCACGGAGGCCGGAGGCAAAGGGAAGGGACAGAGCCCAGAGGGAAGGGGCGGAGGGGAGGGACTGGGGATGAATCGAATTTCTTGCCGGCGCTGGCGCCGGCGGCTAGATTTGGGGATTCAATGAAGGGAGAGGGCGCAAGACTGCTACTCTGCTGTGTGGCTGCCGTGGACGTCTGTAGCGTTGTTTATCCTCATGCTCTAGTAGGCTCTAGCAAGCATACATGTATAGTCAATTTTTTTAGCCAAATTCTTTGATATTTCATGGAATGCCCATGAATACCCCAGTGCCGTCACTGGTTGGACGTCCCGATCAGGACGTATTAATCAAGTGTCTGACAGGCCGTTAGGCCTGCACAGAGGAGATCAACCTAATAAGACTATGATACTTGGAACAGTTTTGCAATTGGAAATGGGCGTCACCAATTCATGAAGAGAGTTTTCCTGTTCGCTTAATCTCGGGGCGTCCGTTGTTCCCGGAGGAAGCAAAGGGCGTGACGAGTAACTAGACAGTGGAGACGCGAAGTGGAACGTAAGGCGGCGGCCGGCGGCAGCCGATAGGACTTGAGCACGCAAACCCCCGCCGACCGGGCCAACACTGCACGGCATGCACGCATGCATGCACATGCTCACGGCCGGCACAGTCGCACGCAGGGCACTCGAAGTCATTACTACGTCTAATTTCGCATGTCTGCAAAGAAGAGGTAGATTGACGCTTCAGCCATTGACATGCCGTCGTTACTTCTGGGTGAGAGTAATGATTAACAAGATTTTCTCCTTACACACGCATGCACGCACGAACGTACGTGCATTGTCGAGTAATAACTAAGAAATCTCAAATCCAAACATGTTCGTCGATTATAAATACGCCACCCTCACACACCATTGTTAACCCACCAGAAGCTAGCTAGCTGTCCGCACCAAACCACTTACGCACAAGCAAGAGTCGATCGACAAGAAGACTATGGGGTCTCTCTCCGGCGTCCTAGCCTTTGCCGTCGTGGCGGTGGCGGCGCTCGCCACCGGCGGCTCCTGCGCCTCGAACGTGCCGCCCGGCCCCGACATCACGGCGGACTACAACCAACCCTACCTTCCCGCCAAGGCCACCTGGTACGGCCAGCCCACCGGCTCCGGTCCCGACGACAACGGTACGTGACGCGCGCACGCTCTATATCTATCATGTCAGTTTCACTTTCAACGAAGGTTTGTTTGATCATGCACGCATGCAGGCGGCGCGTGCGGGATCAAGGACGTGAACCTGGCTCCCTACAACGGCATGATCGCCTGCGGCAACCTCCCCATCTTCAAGGACGGCAAGGGCTGCGGCTCCTGCTTCCAGATCAGGTGCACCAACCACTCGGCGTGCTCTAGGAAGCCGGTAGGGGTGATCATCACGGACATGAACTACGAACTCCTCTCGCCCTACCGCTTCGACCTGTCCGGCAAGTCCTTCGGCGCCATGGCCAAGTCCGGCAAGGAGCAGGAGCTCCGCAGCGCCGGCATGATCGACCTGCAGTTCAGGAGGGTGCGGTGCCAGTACGCGCCCGGCACCAAGATCGTCTTCCACGTGGAGAAGGGCTCCCACGCCAACTACCTCGCCGTGCTGGTCAAGTTCGTCGCCCATGAGGGCACCATCGTGCAGATGGAGATGAGGGAGAAGAGTTCCAAGCAGTGGAAGCCGATGGAGCACTCGTGGGGAGCTATCTGGAGGGTGGACAGGGCCGAGCCGCTCGTCGGCCCCTTCTCCTTCCGCCTCACCACCGAGTCCGGCAGGAGGCGCATTGCACACAAGGTTATCCCGGCCGGTTGGACGGCCGACGCTACCTACAAGTCTGACGTCCAGTTCTAATCAAACCCATATTTCCTATTTAAGTTGTTCTTTTATTTGCAATTCAGTTAAAATAAAGATGTATATATAGGTTGATGTAGTGGATGCATGCATGCTTGTGTTTGTTCATTCAATCGAATGTATAGAATTTATATAACCATGACTCGGTGGCCTGGAAATATAACCATAGGTTGGAACATTATTCTGCTTATGCTTATTGTTCTTTGGAAAAAGTTTGGACTGCTCGTACAGCCAACTATAATCGATCCCCGTTAGAGGAGTACAAATCTGGTTTTACTCCTCTAATCAGGATCTAACCGAACTTTAAATAAAATCATTAGAAAAGGGTAATTCGGCGCCTAGCACCTATATTTACTCCATCGCTTGCTGGTGGAGTAAAAAGAAAAATCCTCACTCTACTCTCCACCTCCCTACCACTCCTCTTCCCTCATCTCAGTTGCCGGTGACCCCCCCCCCTCCTCCTCCTTCGTCCCTGACGTTCTCCCCCTACTCCTAGTCACCGGATCCCGTGGGTGCCATTCCCTGCCGTCCATCCACAACGCGGATCCGCGCCGCTACGAGTGTAGTGCGAGCTCGTCCTCAAGTCGAAGTTGCCGCGCCGATCCGGTCCCATCCGCCCGGCTTTCCCGACTTCCCTCCGTCGCGACAACCGCAGAGGAAGTACCTCCGCATCGAGCAATGGGGGGGGGGGGGGGGGTGGCGGGGTGGCGGAGATAACCGACTGTGACACCAACACCAAGCATTAGCAGGGGGGGGGGGTGGCGGAGATAACCGACTGTGACACCAACACCAAGCATTGGCTCGGCTTCTTCCACACAGCCAAGCTTGATGCCCTGAAGTATGACATGTGGCAGGTCCGGCTGCATGACGTCATTGCCCCCCTCCCCGTGTGGTCGGAGCTGCCTACCTCGGCAACCGGCGACACAATGCTATCGTGAGTGCCTCACTACCATGTCCTTTCAAGCCGTCAGCTCCGCATGTCTGTCGCCATCCCCGACAATCCTCTAAGCCCAACCTCTTTTCCAGAGCCGGCGAGCCCTTTGCGCCCACCACCCATCAACCTCCGACTCTCCTCCACACGTGACGCCACGATTAGTCATGCCATCATTGGAGTCTCTCCTGGCTCGACGTCCCCAGGGACCGTGGGGGCCAATCGTGTCACTCCCATCTTCGATGAGTGAAATCGACTGATGCAAGTTGCATTTTCAGGGGGGAAATGCAAATAGAAACCGCGGTAGGATTTTACTCATATCATGTTTGACAATCGTTTAGACAAAGGTTCAGAATAACAAGTTTCTTTGAGGAAAAGAAAACTTGTAAACAACAAGTTCAAATAGACGACTACCAACAATCACTTGTATAAAAGTAGGTAAAACTTCCCGAATAAAAAGGCAAAATCAACCTGTCCTGTTTTGAGAAATCCCCGCTCAGGTCAGGTCTTGCTTGATCTGTTTAAGCTGGCTCCATGGCTTCTGGCTGCCGCCACTCTTCCGGCTTTGCTTACGCGACACCTCCACCATCTCCTCCATCTTGGGAGTCAGGTAGGCCCGAGCCTTGGTGCTCGTGGACGCCGACGCGCGCTGCTGCGCGTGCGAGCTCATGCCGGCCAGCAGCCGCGCGCGCCCCGTCTTCTGGTACTCCCGCAGGTTGCCCACGCGGGCACTCAGGTCGCGCAGCTCCTCCTTTATCGCCTCGCACGTCGGGTCGCCGGCCGCCCCCGACGCCGACCGCTCCACGGCCTTCAGCCGGGAATCCAGGATCCGGGCGGCGCCGGCGTGCTGTCCCCTCTCAGCGGCCGCCCGTGCGGCCGCGATGTCTTGTGTCGCCGCAAGGCGGACGCGCTCCCGCTCCACGTCAATGGACGGAGGGGGCGTTTCGGTCAGCTCCAGCTCCAACAGCCTCTGGATCACCGCCGCCGGTGCGGCGGCATGGGCCGCCTGCCCTGTCGCGGCGACCTTGTAGGTGCAGCTCACCTTGACCAGGCGGGTGACCGACTCCACGGGCCGGGCTCTCGGCACGTGCACGAGCACCAAGAAGCGCCTCTCCTCGTCGTCGTAGAGCTCAACGACGTCGATGGAGGCGGCACGGCCATCGTCGCCCACGTGGTTGCCGTAGCAGCCGGACTTGACCTCCTGGACGCGCACGCCCCGGTGCAGGCACGTCACGGCGATGCTCGCCTCCTGAACGGCGACCGAGAGGAGCCCGCCGATGCACTGCGCGAACGAGTCCTGGATCGCCGCCTGGTTCTCGATGAAGGAGAAGGTGCCGCCCGTTGCCTCCGCGACGGTGTGCATGGCCAGCGCGTCGTTGTCGGCGCCGAAACCAAAAGTGTGAATCGGCCCAGGCCGGGTGCCGTCGTGCGTGAACAAAGGCGGCACGAGCGTCATGTAGTCGTTGGCGGTGCGATTGGGGGGTGGCAGGAACGACATCCTGCCGTGCAGATAGGTGCCTTTAGGCGCGAGGAACGTGTCCCCGCCGTCGGAGAGAAGGATCATGCTGGCGACGACGTTCTTGTACGGGCGTCCAGCGAGAACCTGGGCGCCCACGCGGAGGCCGTCGCCGATGTTGGTGCCCGTCCATCGGACGACTATGCCCTCCACGGCGAGCTTGGCCCGGCCCCTGCCCGCGACCGTCATGCGCGTGAGAGGGATCAACCGGGTCGCCTCCCCGGAGAAGGACACCATGGAGAGGCGGTCGTCGGGCCCGAGCTGGTCGACGACGAATCCCATGGCCTGCTTCAGCAGCGCCAGCTTCTGGCCGTCCATGCTGCCGCTGACGTCGAGCACGGTGACGAGGTCGAGCGGCGCGCGCGCCACGTCGGCCGGCGCCCTGACGTGCACGAGCACCGCGAACTTGTCCCGGGACGCGCTCCTCCCGAGGGCCGGGAACTCGCACTGTGTCTTGAGAACCAATCCACCGTCGGCTGCCGGCGCCTGCGCCTGCGCTCCGGCGGCAGCACGATGCTCCAGTGGCTCGTCGTCTTGGTACACGCCGACCTGGGTCTGGGTGTACGGGGCCGGCGGCGATGCGGCGAGACGGAGCGCCTTGGCGAGTGACGTCGCTTGGCGGAAATGCTCGAGCCCGGCGATCCGGCCGATCAGATGGTCCAACGGCTCGTCGTCCTGGTACAAGCCAGCCTAGGCCGGCGGAGTCGTCGGCGGCGCGGCGAGACGGGGAACCTTCTTCCTGCCCGACATGTCGCTCGCCTCGGTGTATAGCCGATGTTTGTTGCTAGCTAGGGTTCGTCGACTTGGTTCAGCCATGTGGGAATGTATATATGCCGCTCGATCGAGGTATATACGGAAAGAAACTTCGAATTGCATGCAGGGACTATCCAAAACGTCCCTCTTCGGCGAACTCTTTAAACTGGACGTCCGGCGCCTTTGATTGCTTGAGATCCGATGGCTCCGGTAATTAGGCCACTATCCTTATTCATATATAGTGCACAAAATATCTTTTCCATATTGAAATAATAAAATAACTTAATTATTTTTGGGAAAAAACATCAAATCTTTCTAATTTTAAAACTCTTCCATCTAATTGTATTATTCAATTTTATATTTGGTTCACGGTTTTGACCGGATTTTTGTTAGAGAAAAGGCATAAGCCCGACTTTATAAATAAAACCATCAGGTAGAGTAACAACGAAACAATGGACGGACATAGCAAGACCGCAACACAAGTTCAACAGCCATCCAAGGCCAAGCCAAAAGCAGAGTATGAGTTACACGGCACACATGCCACAACCACAACGCGCAGGCCGGCAAACTTGATATCTCCGAAAGAAAAGGAAGCTCAACACCCCAACCAGCAGACCACCAATAATTAGACGTCAGGCTCCTGCCGCGAGAGGGTAGATGCCGAAGCCCGAATCATAGATAGCAGCAAGTCGAAGCAGTCACGGTCTTCAGGCTTAGTAAATAATCTCCACTACTGCAGGAACAGGCAAGCTTTATATAAGCAATCAGCAGGCTTGCAGGAAAAATGTGTTCAATTGTAAACTTGTTCCTGGTAGTCCATAAGGCCCAACAGACCGTTGCCAACCCAATCCAGAACAACCATTTTGAAACACCGACCAAAGGGGTGGCGAGGGTCCGTAGCTCAGAGAAAGAATTCGGAGCCCAGGACACTTGCAACCAGGATCGAAAACAACACCAAATCAATTTAGCCAAGACAGTGGAAAAAGATATGATTGGTGTCTTCTAGAGCATCACACAGGACGCAACGGTCTGAACCCGGGCCATTGCGTTTCCAAATCTGATCCGCTGCGGAGACGGCCCCTGAAAACTTGCCACATGAAGATTTTGATCTCAGGAGGGACACACGAACGCCAAATCTAGGAAAACTTATTCGTAGGGGAGCCCGCAATTAGCTTGGAATAGACGGATTTCACAGAAAAGCGAGTGGGGCCAGACCACCGAGTCCTCCGCCTCCGAGAACGTGGGAAAAAGGGCAGCAAGACGATGCCATTGGACCAACTCTTCAGGAGACAGCGAGCGGTGGAAGGCCAGGTCCCAATTATTACCCGCAAGCTCCGCGATGGAGATCTCAAGGTTAGGACAAAAGGAAAACAACATGGGGAAAGCCACCGAGAGGGTCGAATCCCCACACCACCAGTCAAGCCCAAAACGGGTCGAGACGCCATTACCCACCACAAATTTGACCTGATCCTTGAAAATAGGGCGGACCTTAACCAAATCTTCTCAGAACTGCGATCCTTCCCTAGGAGAGGCAAACATGGGATTAGAGGTAGGGAAGTATTTTGCCTTGAGGATAGAGAACCACATGGAGTTTTGGCTGGAAGACATGATTTTCCAGCACCACTTGATCATAAGACATTTGTTCATCAACATGGTGTTAATAATGCCCAACCCTCCAAGGTTTTTTAGCCTGCAAATAGTGTTCCATTTGACCAATCGGTATTTACGTTTGTTCTCCGCAAAATTCCAATAGAAAGCACCTTTGTGCTTATTGAAACCATCATGTGTACCCGCAAAGAGAAGGTAAAAGCCCATATGAACATAGGAAGGGAGGAGAGACAAGAATTAGTCAAGGCTACTTTCCTAGTCGTGTTATATCTGCCCCTCCACGGAAGCACCCAATTACCCACCTTAAAGACAATAGGCGCGAACTCCTTGGCACACAATTTATCCGGGGCAATCGAGAGGCCCAAGTATTTGAAAGGAAATGAGCCCAGGCTACAATTGAAGAGGTGCGCCACACGCAGAGCCTCCCCCTCGTCAACTCCAGTGACGATGACCTCAGTTTTGACCGGATTTACTAATTCTAATTGGTCTGTCTAGGTCACATCTAGATGTGACATAAGTATTGCACATCTAAATGACTCAATCAAACATAAAAAGAAAAAAGAAAAAGACAAGAAAAATATATGCACGAATCTTCAAGTAAAATCAATGATATAAGACTTACATGTGCAATACTTAAGTCACATCTAGATGTGATTTAGCAAATCCGATTTCTAATTCCCTATGCTTGCTAATTTTAGGTCTCTCCCATCTAATTGAGGAGTTTAATTTTTGATTTTGTTTCCGATTTTAATCGGGTCATCCATTTCTCAACCAGCTCCATCGTTAACTATACATATTAAATTTTGAATTTTATTCACTATTTTGACTGGGTCAACGGTTTCTCCATCGGCAACAACCGACTTGTAAAACCACAACAGTCTTGTGCACCTTCTCGCCGTCAAAAAGTGAGGCGTCAACATGTGACATTGTATCACCAATATAGTATATGCAATCATCAACACAAGAAACTTCTGATAAAAGTATTGATTGATTAGCAGATAACACAAAATCACACTGTCAAAAAAAGCCCATTAAAACACCGCATCGTAAAAAAACACGTCACCATCTTCCCAACACACCACCGTTTTTTATCTCTTTGAAATCCCAACAACACGAACGGCGAGGGAAGTTGGCCCAAACCTTCTAGTACATTAGTTTGCATACATTTCATTAAAATCCTAGATTTCAAGTATTTTCAAGCTTTTGGGCCACTATTGTACACATATTCGTCTACTTCCACTACAACTACCATTCCATTGGACAATTTTGTAGTCAAATTCTGTCTTGGCAGAAATCGTAAATATCATATTGGTAGATAGATTAATTTCACCGTGTAACTACAAGCACACTGCACACCGCTCTTGATTTCATGGATAGAAGTGACTGTCTGTAAAGATGACAATTATATTGTTCTGTTCTGCAATCTCACTAGACCAAACAACTCTTGTGTCAAATATCTTGATTTGGGCTACTTATGCTTAAATTTGCCACCTGTTTTCTTGTAGTGTCCATCGATACAGGTGATCTCAAGTGTTTGTTGCTAAGTAGTGCTCTTCTATACTATCATAAAAAGTAGTGCTCTTCTAGATAGTAAAACATACAATGGTGCTCCTGGTCAAGTTTATGCAAACAAGATGAATTGTGTTGGTTGCACTGCTTGCCTGTGACATGGAAGTGATATTACACCCTCCACTTCTTACCAAATTCGAGGTCGATGACTATCTAATGCAAATTGTGCTTAGTGAATGTTTGACACTGTCATGGGCAACCTTTGTGTCAAACATGAGAGCCACCAGGCTTTATGATTATGGTTTCGACTTCATCTTCACATGTGCAAAATCTATTTCTACTTACTGGGCGGCAAGCCTGATAAGCTATCAAACAATGAAAAGAACTATTTATACTTTTAAATGTTGATCGGGTTTGCTCTACAAAGAAGTGCTTCATTTTATAAAATTTTCTATTGAATCTTGCAGTTCAAATAGATTACTCCCTTCAATCTGAAATAAATGACGCAACCTCTATACATACATTGTATAGAGGTTGCATCATTTAATTTGGATTAGAGGGAGCATTATATTTGCATTTGTTCCAGGTGCTATGATTCACTAAAAACCAGACTAACTTCATCAATCTGAGGCATTTGAACAGTGGACCTTGAGATCATGTTCAATCCATATGCTGGTACTTAGGTTTTGGGGTTTGTTGACGTTTCACCCTCCTGCTATGAGGACAGCGACGGCCTCTGTATCGTCACCTAGAAACTGGTTATTAACTTGCGTAAAGAGCGACACGTCTCCGTTTCTGGTTTAAGCCTGCGCTAGCAGCCACGTCGGATCGCTACTTAGCATGTAAAAGCCCGTAATCCTTTGTATGTGTAGCGAAAAAAGTTTGGGTTGTCGGATTGCATTTTGATGAAATAGTCACAAACAGCTTCAACATCACCACTGCCAAGTTTCAACCTTCTTATTTTTTCTAGATAATTGCGAGAATCTTTCTCACCAAAAGTTAGGTTCTGGTGACCATTTGCTGCCACAACAAAAGAATTGAAATTCTTGTTTATCGAATTCCAGCTCGGTCATTCAACTCAAGCTTTCGCTTCACATGGAAATCTAACCTTTTGTTGCATCTGAATAACCGAGATTTCTGTGGACTTAATGTATGATTATGATCCAAAATGATCTTTGAAATATACATCTGCCCTTGATGATCACGAGCAATATTAATTTTAGCTTCACACCCTAACCCGGCTGTTGGTTTTGCCTTCAACATATTTTTTGATTTTGACTGAGTTTTTCCATGACGACCGCAGGAAAGTGTAAGATACCTTAGTTGTCCATTATCATCTCTGTTTGAGCTTCTTCGCGTCACACCAAAGCCTTTTGCTTTAGCATATTTGATGTAGTACTCTCTCACGTTATTCTCATTATCAAAGGTCATCCCCAATTCAGGTTTTCCAAGTAACGCATTTGGCTGAGCTTCAACATGGTCATATTCAATCTCCACATTGTCCTTTCGTTGCTTAACGTCATCATCATCGCTCGAAATAGACATGTTACTTGAATCTTGAACACCACAAGTTTCATCATCCATTCCTATAAATCATGAAAAATTAATCATTCTCATTCAAAGGCAGTATAATTAAACTGAATTGTAGTAACAAATTGACCTAAAGATTTTCATGTTGAAAATGAACTTGGAAACTCCATGTTAAACTTTACAAGATATACACTCAGAAACAAACATAAGAATCATTGACGTGCTGATGTAGTGTGCTACAGTAATGTACATGCAAATAGACGAAGATAAAACAAGGAACTTCCACTACTAGGAAAAGGGCTATAGATAATATGGACATTAATGGCGCACCACACATGTGGTGCGCAACTACTATATAGGAGTGGCGCACCATGTGTTGGTGCGCCATTAGTGTGATAGACACTAATGGCGCATCACACCCACGGTGCGCCACTACTAACAATCTTTTTTTTTCAAAACTAGTAATGGCGCACCAGGGCACAGTGCGCCATTACTAGTAATGAGGAAGGCATCGTGAATAGGTTTTTGAGCTCCGCGAAGGCCGAGATGATTCAAAAGAACAAGACGGAGATAAGATGTCTGTGTCGAAGATGCAAGCTGAGGAGCCTTATGGACCCGGATTCCGTACAGGTGCGGGACCACCTGCTCTTGTGTGGTTTCATGGATGGCTATCGGTGGCAAGGTGATGAAGATGATTATGAAGTCGTCCATGGGGGTCAGGCAAGAAATGAGGAAGGGCATGAGCAAGACAACCGCGACGAGGGCGGGCGAGAAGACGAAGAATCTCCAGGACATGATCACGAAGTAGATGCAGTACACAGTCATCATGTAGAAGATGCCGGACATGATGATGAGGAAGATGCTGGAGCAGACGAAGGGCATGATCATGAAGATGAAGATGCCGGAGCAGACGATGATGGACCATCGATGGGTTGGGTGCAGGACACTCATATTCAAGAGCTGTTTCTCAAGCAGATGGATAACGCAAGAGCTGCCGCCCGAGAGAAAGCCAAGGTGGATCAACTGGAGATAGACGCGGTTACTCCATTGTATGAAGGATGCAGGCCAGAGGATACCCGCCTGAAAGTAACGCTCATGGCTCTGGAGATGAAGGTAAAACACAAAATGACCGACGCATGCTTCGACGAGAACATGTCATTCTGGCACGAACGTCTTCCCAAGGGGAACAAGTGCCCGACCAGTTTCGAGGAGGCGAAGAAAATCGTGTGTCCTCTGGATTTACCGCACGTGAAATACCATGTGTGCGTGAACAATTGCATCATTTATCGGGACAAGCACGCGGAATCTACCATATGTCCGGTGTGCGGCGTCACTCGATACAAGAAGAGGAAGAAAGCTCCTCGAAAAGTGGTGTGGTACTTTCCGATCACTCCTCGTCTACAGCGGTATTTCGTGGACCCTAAGGTAGCAAAGCTCCTACGTTGACACGTGGATAGGGAGGAGAAGAAGCGAGAAGATGACGCAAATGATCTAGAGATAAATAAAAAGACAAGATGCTGAGTCACCCTAAGGATGCGAGCCAGTGGCAAGCGTTGAACTTCGAACACCCAGAATTTGGGAACGATCCAAGGAACATCATGTTGGGTGCGAGCACCGATGGAGTCAATCCGTTTGGCAGCCAGAGAAGCACACATAGCACCTGGCTTGTGTTTGTGTGGATGTACAACCTTGCCCCCTGGTTGTGCATGAAGAGGAAGTACATTCACATGAGTATGCTAATTGAAGGGCCGAAACAACCAGGGAACGACATCAATCTGTATCTGGGGCTGCTGAAAGAGGAGCTAGACACGCTGTGGAAAACGTCAACCAATACGTGGGATGCCGTAGAGAAAGAATATTTCCCTATGAGAGCCGCACTGCTCACGACGGTGCACGACTATCTCGCTTACGGATATGTCATGGGGCAGGTGGTCTACGGATTTTCTGGATGCGTCAGGTGCATGGATGACACAACGTATCGCCAGCTAGATAGAGATCCCGGGTCTTCGAAAACCGTGTTCATGGGACATCGAAGGTGACTTCGCGACGATGATTCATGGAGAAAACGCAAGGATCTGTTCAATGGTGAAACCGAACCCTGAAGACGCCCACGTACGAGGAGCGGCAAGGAAATAGACAAACTGTTGAAAAATTGGAAAGAGTGCCCACCGCCGGGAAAGGCGCCAGAGCCGGGAAAGAAGCGAAAGGCGCCAGAGCCGCTGCTGAAGGTATGGAAAACGAGGTCTATTTTTTGGGACTTGTCGTACTGGAAGATCCTTCGTGTGACTCACAGCCTTGATGGCATGCATATCACGAAGAACGTGTGCGAGAGTCTGCTTGGTATCCTGCTCAACATGCCAGAGAGGACCAAAGATGGGCCGAAAGCAAGGGCAGACTTGAAATCAATGGGCATCAGGAAGGAGCTTCACGCTAATGATGATGATGATGATGATGATGATGATGAGGTGAAGCAAGACACGGAAAGTCGTCGCAAAGGCAAAAAGGCCAAGAAGACCGGAAATGACTTCCCTCCCGCGTGCTTCACTCTAAGTCAGGAGGAGATCGATCAGTTTTTCACCTGCCTCGTAGGAGTAAAACTTCCTTACGGTTACGCGGGGAAGATAAGCAGATACCTAGACTCAGTGAAGCAGAAGTTCAGCGGGATGAAGTCTCACGACTGTCACGTGCTGATGACGCAGATACTTCCAGTTGCAATCCGTGGGATCATGGATGCGCACGTCCGTGAAACGCTATTTGGCCTATGCAACTTTTTCGACGTCATCTCTCGGAAGTCGGTTGGCGTAACGCAACTCAGAAGGCTACAGGAAGAGATAGTGGTGATACTATGCGAGCTTGAGATGTACTTCCCGCCCACATTCTTCGACGTTATGGTGCATCTGCTGGTTCATATCGTGGAGGATATCATCCAACTCGGGCCGACGTTCCTGCACAGCATGATGCCGTTTGAAAGGATGAATGGTGTCATCAAAGGATACGTTCACAACATGTCACGTCCAGAGCGAAGCATAGCTAGGGGCTTTCTGACCGAAGAGTGCATCTCCTACTGCATGAATTATCTAGGTATCGAGAACCCCGTTGGTCTGCCCGTCAACAGGCACCTCGGCAGGCTCGCTGGATGGGGTCACCGTGAGGGTCGCCGCGAAATGCATGCCGACCTCGAGGGTCGACTCGCCGACTTTGAAAGAGCAAACCTAGTCACGTTACAACACATAGACGTGGTCGATCCTTGGGTGGTAGAGCACAAAACCTTTATTGAGAAGACGTACAATGATCGAGGCCAACAGAGGACGGACGGAGATATAATCAAAGAGCACAACTCATGTTTCACGCGTTGGTTCAAGAAGAAGCTTCTATCGTACCCTTTGCATGAGGATTCTTCCGCGGAAGAACAACTCATATTCGCCTTGTCACAGGGCGCCGAGCACAACCTGATGACGTATGAGGCGTACGATATCAACGGCTACACATTCTACACCGAGGGAAAGTACATGAAGAGCGATGGTTATCAGAACTCCGGGGTAACGATGGAATCCTACACCGGTAACGACAAGGACAGATACTACGGAAGGATCGAGGAGATCTGGGAGGTGAGCTAAGCTGGAGAGAAGGTCCTGATGTTCCGTGTCAGATGGGCCAAGAGCGTCCTAAAAGAAGACCAGTATTTCACCACCATGGTTATACCCGAAACCAAATCCAAGACCGCGGGCGCAAACGCCACTACGAAAAATGAGCCATGGGTACTGGCTTCCCAAGTGGACCAATGCTTCTTCATTACCGACCCGTCAAAGCCCAGTCGTGTTGTCGTGAGGAGAGGCAAAAGGAAAATCATCGGAATGGATGGAGTCGCCAATGAGCAAGACTTCGACAAGTACGGCGACCCGAAGATGGAACATGACGACAACGATGAAGTACCAGCATACACCACAAGAAGAAGCAGGACCACCCTACCTAAAGGACGTCCGTTCAAAAGAAGAACTCCATTTCCGAAAAATAAGGGCAAGAAGATTGTGAACAGATAGCTAGCTAAGATCGATTGTATTTAAATTGTAGCCTTCATTTCTCGATTGTATTCATAAATGTTTTCATATTCATAAATGTTTTATCAATTCACAAATGAATGCAACTAAAAATCCAAAAAAAATATTGAAGGTGCACCCCTAGGAGGTGCGCCGGCCATTGGTATACCAATTTTTATGAAAAAAATTCAAATATTTTCAAATAACAAATTTGATGTTATTTTTTCATATTCATAATTTTTTTCATATTCATAATTTTTTCAAATAACAAATAAAAAATTATTAGACGCAACTAAAAAAAAGGTTACTTATGGCGCACCCCTCAGTGGTGCACCATTGCTATCGATATACTTATGCCGCACCCCTCAGTGGTGCGCCATTGCTATCTATATACTTATGGCGCACCCCTCAGTGGTGCGCCATTGCTATCAATATACTTATGGTGCACCCCTAGGAGGTGCGCCATTGCTATCTTCGGTCTGCTTCGCTTCACCCCTGGGATCGAGAGGGCTTCTCTAAGGCGGCACCAACCAGATCGACGGCTTCCCCCTCCTCTTCTGTCGATTCCCTCTCCATCGCCGCCGATTCCCCCCTCCTACGCCGCCCTCACCCACCGGAAACTGCCACTCCATCCGTCTCTTCCCAGTCGCCGCGCCGTCCGTCTCTTCCCCGTCGCCGTCCGTCGCCGCGCAGGGGATCTCCGCGTCGTCCGTCTCTTCCCCGTCGCCGTCCATCGCCGTCGCTTGTCACCGTGCGCTGCAGCCACCGTATGTGTTCTCTTCTCTTCTCCATGGTTCTTTTTTCATGGGGCAGGTAAAATCTTTGTGCTTGTCACCGTGCGCTTGTGGACAACGTTGCATAGGTGGCCAACCGGCCATGATGCTAGGGCTGTTGCCAGGAGTTCTTGGGATTCAGGTCTCCTGGCTCACATCAATCTTTTCTGGTGGGGAACGTCGCATGGGAAACAAAAAATTTCCTACGCACACGCAAACCTATCCATGATGATGAGCATCTACGAGAGGGAGAGTGGATCTACATACCCTTGTAGATCGCTAAGCGGGAAGCGTTAAGAAACGCGGTTGGTGTAGTCGAACATCTTTGCGATCCAAATCGCTGAGCGTCCCGCGATCTCATCACGATCCGTCCCACGATCTCATCACGATCCGTCTCGTGAACTCATCACGATCCGTCCCATGAACTTATCACGATCCGTCTCGCGATCACGTCACGATCCGTCTCGTGGCCTTGATCACGGTCCTTCCGATCTAGTACCGAACGGACGGCACCTCCGCGTTCAGCACACGTGCAGCTTGATGACGATCTCCGCTGTCTTGATCCAGCAAGAGGAGGTGGAGAGGAGAGAGAGAGTTCACTGGCAGCGTGATGGCGCTCCGGTGATGGTGGTGGAGCAATTCCGGCAGGGCTTCGCCTACGCGCTGCAGAAATCCGATCTAGAGGAGCACCGGTGAAACGGGTAGCACGGGGCCGTAAGTTGTGTCCCGTGTGCTAGCCCTGCCCCTCTATTTATATGTTGAGCCCTGGGGTCTAAACTTGGAGAAAAAACCTCTACAAGGTCAATTTTGCCCGCACAAGGTCGGTTTGGCCCGCAAGAAAAGAGTCCAACTCGGATCCCTGCAGTCCCGCGCACAAGCGGTAGTACCGCTTCACGAGCGATAGTACCGCACAAGCGGTAGTACCGCACAAGCGGTAGTACCGCATCACGAGCGGTAGTACCGCTTGAGCAGTAGTACCGCTTCACAAGCGGCGGTACTACCCTACTGCTTAAGGCAGCAACAAAACTTCCTTTTGCCCTTTCCAATACCTCGTGGGTTTTACCCCATTGGTCCATATAAAGTGTTGTTGTACCCGAACACTTCGGTAAACATCCGGAACCCCTCCCGGTTAATTCTGGAACTCTTCCAGAGATCAAAACACTATTATCACATATATCAATCTTTATCTTCAGACTCTTCCGGAGATCCTCGTCATGTCCGGGATCGTATCCGAGACTCCGAACATCCTTCGGTCACCACCATACATAACTCTATACTACCGAAACGTCACCAAACCTTAAGTGTGCAGACCCTGCGGGTTCGAGAACTATGCAGACATGACTGAGACACCTGTACGGTCAATAACCAATGGTGGGACTTGGACGTCCACATTGGTTCCTACATATTCTACGAAGATCTTTATCGGTCGAACCTCTATGTCAAGGATTCAATCAATCCCGTATAATGTTCCCTTTGTTCTTCGGTATGTTACTTGCCCGAGATTCGATCGTCGGTATCTCCATACCTAGTTCAATCTCGTTACCGGCAAGTCTCTTTACTCGTTACGTAATACAAGATCCAGCAACTAACAATTAGTCACATTGCTTGCAAGGCTTATTGTGATGTTGCATTACCGAGTGGGCCCCGAGATACCTCTCCGTCACACGGAGTAACAAATCCCAGTCTCGATCCATGCCAACTCAACAGACACCCTCGGAGATACCTGTAGAGCACCTTTATAGTCACCAAGTTACGTTGCGACGTTTGATACACACAAGGCACTCCTCCGATATCTGTGAGTTGCATGATCTCATGGTCATAGGAACATATACTTGACATGCGGAAAACAACAGCAATAAACTGACACGATCATATGCTACATTTGTAGTTTGGGTCTTTGTCCATCACATCATTCTCCTAATGATGTGATGCCGTTATCAAATGACATCTCATGTCCATGGCTAGGAACCTTAACCATGTTTTGATCAAGGAGCTAGTCTACTAGAGGCATACTAGGGACATGGTGTTGTCTATGCATCCACACATGTATCTGAGTTTCCGATCAATACAATTACAGCATGGACAATAAAAGATTATCATGAACAAGGAAATATGATAATAACTAATTTATTATTGCCTCTAGGGCATATTTCCAACAGTCTCCCACTTACACTAGAGTCAATAATCTAGTTCACGTCACCATGTGGTTCGCATTGTTATGTTTCTAACACCCAATGAGTTCTGGGGTTCGATCATGCTTTGCATGTGAGAGAGGTCTTATAGTCAATGGGTCTGCAAAATTCAGATCCATGTGTACTTTGCAAATCCCTATGTCAAACTGCAAACACTGCTACCACACTCCACTTGGCACTATTCCAAATGGCTGCTCCACTATACGTATCCAGATTGCTACTACTAGTCATCCGGATTGGTGCTAAAGCTTGCATCGACGTAACTCTTTACGACGAACTCTTTATCACCTCCATAATCGAGAAATATCTCCTTAGTATGTAAGTTACTAAGGATAATTTCGACCGCTGACTAGTGATCCACTCCTGAACCACCCTTGTACCCCTTGACAGACTCACGGCAAGGCACACACAGGTGCGGTATAGATCATGGCATAATATAGAGCCTATGGCTAAGGCATCGGGGACGACGTTCGTCCTTTCTCTTTCTTCTTCCGTTGTCGAGCTTTGAGTCTCACTCAACTTTCACACCTTACAAATCAGGCGAGAACTCTTTCTCTGACTGATCCATTTTGAACTCTTTCAAAATCTTTGTCAAGGTATGTACTCATTGAAAGTCTCATCAAGTCATCTTTGATCTATCTCTATAGATCTTGATACTCAACAATTAGGTAGTTTTATTTTATGCTTTCCAGAAATTCTACATTATTTCCGATCAACAATATGTCACCCACATATACTTATGAGAAATTCTGTAGTTCTCCCACTCACTTTATTGCAAATACAAGTTTCTCGTAAACTTTGTATAGACTCAAAAACTTTGATCACCTCATCAAAGTGTATATTCCAACTCCGAGATGCTTGCTTTAGTCCATGAAAGGATCATTGAAGCTTACACACCTTTTAGCATCCTTAGGACTAACCAAACCTTCTGGTTGTATCACATACAACCTTTCCTCAAGTAAACCGTTAAGGAAACGATGTTTTGACATCCATCTGCCAGATTTCATAATTGAAAACGCAGCAACTGCTAACATAATTCCAACAGACTTTAGCAACGCTACGAGTGAGAAAGTCTCATCGCAGTAGACTCCTTGAACTTGTCACAAACTACTTTGCAACAAGTCGAGCTTTACAAATGGTGACATTTACCATCAGTGTCTGTCTTCATTTTAAACGACCTGCTGTCCAACGAGCAAGTCTACCAAAGTCTATACTTGGTTTTCATACATGGATCCTATCTCGGATTTCATGGCCTCCAACCATTTGTCGGAATCCGGGCCCATCATCGCTTCTCCATAGCTCGTAGGTTCATCGTTGTCCAACAACATGACCTCCAAGACAGGGTTGTCGTACCGCTTAGGAGCAGTACACATCCTTGTCGACCTACGAAGTTCGATAGTAACTTGATCCTGAAGCTTCATGATCATTATCATTAACTTCCTCTTCAACTAACGTAGGCTTCAGAGAAACATCTTTCTGCGCTGCGCTACTCTCTGGTTGAACAAAGGTTTAACAACCTCATCAAGTTCTATCTTCCTCCCACTCTATTCTTTCGAGAGAAACTTTTTCTCGAGAAAGGACCCAGTTTTAGCAAAAACCACGTTGCACTCGGATCTGAGATAGAAGGCATACCCAACTGTTCTTAGGTATTCTATGAAGATGCATTTGTCCGCCTTGGCTTCGACCTCATTAGGTGAAAACATTTTCCACACAAGTGTCGCAGCCCCAAACATTAAGAAATGACAGCTTAGGTTCCTATCAAACCATAACTCACACGGTGTCATCTCAATAGATTTAGATGGTGCCCTATTTAAATTGAATGTAGTTGTCTCTAATGCATAACCCCAAAATTATAGTAGAAAATGATAAGAGACATCATAGCACGCACTATATCCAATAGAGCATGACTATGACGTTCGGACACACCATCACACTATGGTGTTCCAGGTGGCGTTAGTTGTGAAACAAATTTCACATTGTCTTAAGTTGTATGCCAAACTCGTAACTCAGATATTCACCTCCACGATCATATCGCAGTTATTTTTATCTTCTTGTCACGATGATCTTAAACTTCACTCTGAATTTGCTTGAACCTTTCAAACGATTCAGACTTGTGTTTCATTAAGTAAATATACACTATATCTACTCAAATCATCACTGAAGGTAAGAAAATAACGATATCCACTGCACGCTATAAGACTCACTAGATTGCATACATCAACATGTATCATTCCCAATGAATCACTTGCCCGCTCCATCCAATGGGGTCCTTCAGTCATCTTACCCAAGAGGCATGGTTCGCATGTCTCAACCGATTTGAAATCGAATGAGTCCAAATATCCATCAGCATGGAGTTTTTCATGCGCTTTGTACCAATATGACATTTAGCGGCAGTGCCACCAGTATGTGGTACTATCATTATTAACTTTGTATCTTTTGACATCAATGTTATGAACATGTGTACTACTACGATCAAGATTTCAACAAACCATTCTCACTGGGTGCATGACCATTGAAGGTATTATTCATATAAATAGAATAACCATTATTCTCTAACTTAAATGAATAATCGTATTGCAATAAACATGATCTAATCATGTTCATGCTCAACGCAAAACACCAAATAACATTTATTTAGGTTCGTCACTAATCCTGAAGGTAGAGAGAGCATGCGATGTTGATCACATCAACCTTGGAAACATTTCCAACACATATCGTCACCTCACCCTTAGCTAGTTCTCCGTTTATTCCGTAGCTTTTATTTCGAGTTACTAACATTTACCAACCAAACTGGTATCCAATACCCAGGTGCTACTAAGAGTACTAGCAAGGTACACATTAATAACTCGTATATCAAATATACTTCTATGGTTGTTGCCAGCCTTCTTATCTACCAAGTATCCAGGGTTGCTCCGCTTCAGCGACCGCTCACCTCATAATAGAAGCACTTAGTCTCGGGTTTGAGTTCAACTTTGGATTGCTTCACTGGAGCAGCAACTGGCTTGCTATCCATGAAGTTTCCCTCCTTGCTCTTGCCCTTCTCGAAACTAGTGGTTTTGATTAACCATGAACACTTGATGCTCCTTCTTGATTTCTACCTTCGCGGTGTCAAACATCGCGAACAGCTCGGGAATCATTATTTCAATCCCTGGCAATTTATAGTTCATCACCAAGTTCTAGTAGCTTAGTGACAGTGACTTGGAGAACTATATCAATCACTATCTTATCTGAAAGATCAACTCCCACTTGATTTAAGCGATTGTAGTACCCAGACAATCTGAGTACATGCTCAACGATTGAGCTATTCTCCTTCATCTTACAGGCAAAGAATCTTGTTGGAGATCTCATATCTCGCAACACGGGCACGATCCTGAGATCACAATCTCAGCTCTTAGAACATCTCATATGTTCCGTGACGTTCAAAACGTTTCAGAGCTTCAATTCTAAGCCGTCATGTATGACACATTAAACTATCAAGTAGTCATCGAAACGTGCCTATTAGATGTTCACAACATCTACAGACGACGCTAGATGGGGTGGCGCACCGAGCGGTGCAATAAGGACATAAGCCTTCTGTGTAGCAATGAGGACAATCCTCAGATCACGAACCCAGTCCGCAATATTGCTACCATCATCTTTCAATTCTATTTCTCTAGGAACATATAAAATTTACAAGGGAGCTACAGCGTGAGCTAGTAATCTACAATATAATTTGCAAAGACACTTTGACTATGTTCATGATAATGAGTTCAATTAATCATATTACTTAAGAACTCCCACTCAAATTGACATCCCTCCGATCATTCGAGTGATACATGATCCAAATTCACCAAATCAAGTCCGATCATCACGTGAGTTGAGGTGGCTGCAATGGTCAACATCATTATGCTGCAATGGTCTCTTGTGTTCCGAGGCCATGTCTGTACATGCTAGGCTCGTCAAGTTTAACCCGAGTGTTCTGCACGTGCAAATCTGGCTTGCACCCGTTGTATGTGAACGTAGAGTCTATCACACCCGATCATCACGTGGTGTCTCAACACGACGAACTTTCGCAACGGTGCACACTCGGGGAGAACACAATTTATTTTGAAATTAAGTGAGGAATCACCTTATAATGCTACCGTCGTCCTAAGCAAAACAAGGTGCATAAAAAGGATTAAGATCACATGCAAATCATAAGTGACATGATATGGCCATGAACTTGTGCTTTTGATCTCCATCTAGAAAGCACCGGCATGATCTCCATCGTCACCGGCATGACACCATGATCTCCATCATCTTGATCTCCATCAACGTGTCGCCATCGGGGTTGTCACGCCCTGCATGCTTCTACTACTATTGCTACCGTTTAGCGATAAACTAAAGCATTACATAGCGCTTAATGATTGACACGCATGTGATACAATAATTAAAGACAACCCTATGGCTCCTGCCGGTTGCCTTATTCATCGACATGCAAGTCATGATAATCTATACATCACATGATCATCTCATACATCACATATATCACATCATGTAATTGGCCATATCATATAACAACATACCCTGCAAAAACAAGTTAGACGTCCTCTAATGGTTATTGCATGTTTTACGTGGCTGCTACGGGTATCTAGCAAGAACAATTCTCACCTACGCATAAACCACAACGGTGATACACTAGTTTGCTTTTCAACCTTCTCAAGGACTGCCTTTGTCGAATCCGATCCAACTAAAGTGAGAGAAACTGTCACCCGCAAGCCATCTAGGCAACAAGTTGTGTCGAGGGAACCGGTCTATCGTAAGCGTACGAGTAATGTTGGTCCGGGCTGCTTCATCTCACAATCCCGCTGAACCAAAATACGACCAAGGGAGGAAGCAATCTAAGCATCAACGCCCACAAACCTTTTGTGTTCTACTCGAGATCTCATCGAACCATCAACCTAGCTCATGATGCCACTATTGGGGAACGTCGCATGGGAAACAAAAAATTTCCTACGCACACGCAAACCTATCCATGGTGATGAGCATTTACGAGAGGGAGAGTGGATCTACATAGCCTTGTAGATCGCTAAGCGGGAAGCGTTAAGAAACGCGGTTGGTGTAGTCGAACATCTTCACGATCCAAATCGTCGAGCGTCCCGCGATCTCATCACGATCCGTCTCATGAACTCATCACGATTTGTCCCGTGAACTCATCACGATCCGTCTCGCGATCACGTCATGATCCGTCTCGTGGCCTTGATCACGGTCCTTCCGATCTAGTACCGAACGGACGGCACCTCCGCGTTCAGCACACGTGCAGCTTGATGATGATCTCCGCTGTCTTGATCCAGCAGGAGGAGGTGGAGAGGAGAGAGAGTTCACCGGCAGCGTGACGGCACTCCAGTGATGGTGGTGGGGCAATTCCGGCAGGGCTTCGCCTAAGCGCTGCAGAAATCCATTCTAGAGGAGCACCGGTGAAACGGGTAGCACGTGGTCGTAAGTTGTGTCCCGTGTGCTAGCCCTGCCCCTCTATTTATATGTTGAGCCCTGGGGTCTAAACTTGGAGCAAAAACCTCTAAAAGGTCGGTTTTGCCCGCACAAGGTCGGTTTTGCCCGCAAGAAAAGAGTCCAACTCGGATCCCTGCAGGCCCGCGCACAAGCGGTAGTACCGCATCACGAGCGGTAGTACCGCTTGAGCGGTAGTACCGCTTCACAAGCGGTAGTACTGCTTGAGCGGTAGTACCGCTTAACAAGCGGTAGTACTACCCTACTGCTTAAGGCAGCAGCAAAACTTCCTTTTGCCCTTTCCAATACCTTGTGGGTTGCTATACCCGAACACTTCGGTAAACATCCGGAACCCCTCCCGGTTAATTCCGGAACTCTTCCAAAGATCAAAACACTATTATCACATATATCAATCTTTATCTCCAGACTCTTCCGGAGATCCTCGTCATGTCCGGGATCATATCCGAGACTCCGAACATCCTTCGGTCACCACCATACATAACTCTATACTACCGAAACGTCACCAAACCTTAAGTGTGCAAACCCTGCGGGTTCGAGAACTATGCAGACATGACCGAGACACCTCTACGGTCAATAACCAATGGCAGGACCTGGACATCCACATTGGTTCCTACATATTCTACGAAGATCTTTATCGGTCGAACCTCTATGTCAAGGATTCAATCAATCCCGTATAACGTTCCCTTTGTTCTTTGGTATGTTACTTGCCCAAGATTCGATCGTCGGTATCTCCATACCTAGTTCAATCTCGTTACCGGCAAGTCTCTTTACTCGTTCCGTAATACAAGATCCAGCAAGTAACAATTAGTCACATTGGTTGCAAGGCTTATTGTGATGTTGCATTACCGAGTGGGCCCCGAGATACCTCTCCGTCACACGGAGTAACAAATCCCAGTCTCGATCCATGGCAACTCAACAGACACCCTCGGAGATACCTGTAGAGCACCTTTATAGTCACCCAGTTACGTTGCGACGTTTGATACACACAAGGCACTCCTCCGATATCTGTGAGTTGCATGATCTCATGGTCATAGGAACATATACTTGACATGCGGAAAACAGCAACAATAAACTGACACAATCATATGCGAAAACATCATCATTGTCCTAATGATGTGATCCCATTATCAAATGACATCTCATGTCCATGGCTAGGAAACCTTAACCATCTTTTGATCAACGAGCTAGTCTACTAGAGGCATACTAGGGACATGGTGTTGTCTATGCATCCACACATGTATCTGAGTTTCCGATCAATACTATTACAGCATGGACAATAAACGATTATCATGAACAAGGAAATATGATAATAACTAATTTATTATTGCCTCGAGGGCATATTTCCAACAGGAACCAGGGTTAGCTTGATTATAGTTAATTAATTAGTTTGTGGTGAAGCATACACTATTTGATTCTGACTTTGCATTATGCATACATGCATAAAGTTTAGGAGAATCTGGAAATAATGACTAGATAAAAAAGTGAGATACATAAATAATGTTTGCTAGATAAAAAAGTCAGCTAAGAGATGTTATTATCTTGCCAACCTGCCTGATCTTTCTTATAACTATATAACTAAAACCAGGATAGTAAACCATAAACATCGCCTTGCTACTGCCTGATCTTTCTTTTTGTAGTCCTTCCCTCCCCTGGTTCTTTTGTTCATATACATTTGCTAATCTATGTTGTGTTCTTTTGTTGCAGGTTGCCTGGAAATTTGGAACCCTCTAGGCCGACTTGAGGTATCATCGTGATTCAAATTTGTGCACCAGTGAGATATTAGATATGATGCATGGTTATGTCGTCTGATGCATGCTTATGTTATGGTCTGATGCATGCTTATGTTATGGTCTGATGCATGGTTAAATGGTCTAATGTTGTGGACATGATGCTTGCTATGCGTGGTTATGCTGAATTTAGGTACCCCGGAGGCCCTTGAGTTTGCCGGAATGTCGATTAACTTCCGTTCTGGCAAATTCGGGTACTCCATATGTCCTATTTTCAGCAAAGGTCATGCTGAAATTTTCCGTGAATTTTAGCATGACTTTGCTAAAAATAGGACATATGGGGTACTTGCGACTAATGCATGGGCCGGCTGCTTAAAAGTTGACTCCATTTTGATTTTCGTCGAACCATGACCCCTAAGCGACTGGAACTTGTTGTTTGGACTAGCTAGCGTTCCATAGGGAGTGGCTAGAGAATATAGTGATGTGTAAGTTGTAACCTTGTTTTAAGTGCATCTTTGCATGCGGAGGTGCTTCTTTCGGAACATGCATGCACTGCTGCAACTGTGAGTTTTCCATCTTGTTTCATGTACTTATGTTGGATGCCAGCCATTACTATCAGTGTGTTGCTGCCACACTGACTAGCAAGGTGAGAGACATATGAATGGCTGGAATCAACTGGATATAGATTAATTACAATATATGTGCTTGATAAGATAAAACATGGGAAAGTATATAGTGCTGCCCCCCAGGAATGAGATGGAGATACATGTCTTACAAGCCCCTGAGTTGATGATCTGTTTGATCGGTGGCATCTTATTGTCAACAGGTTACAGATTAGTTTCTGTTCTTCCTGGAGTATATTTGCATATAGCTGGTGATCATTATCAGATGAGTAGATGCCTCTACTGAACCACATCTACTACCTCTGTAACTAAAACACTTGTAGCTGGAGGAAACTAGTACAAGTTCCCCTAACTACAAGTATTTCGGTACAGAGGGAGTAGTTACCTTACATAGAACTACCACTAAGACATGTTCTCTAACTATGTTCAAGTTCAGATGCATCTTCTTCCGCTTCGAAATGATATGCCTAATATACTCTACAAGATATGTTTGGTTTGGTAATGGTTCTAGACTTCTAGTCAAGATATGTACTCCTGTCAGCACGTGAGATGCCGAATATCAAACACATCATGTGCTAGGCTTTTCAACACCAATGATATGGAAGCAAATGATGCACCAAACTAAACTCTTTTCCTATTTAGACCGAAACATGGCCCATAACGATGAGGCCGGAGGTTCGGGCAAGGCATTCTGGGAGCTGTCCCAGGAGATGGAGGAAGAACCTCACCGCTATGAGGACGCCGCGAAAGACACCGATCCTGACTACACAACCCCTAGTGGCGTCAGGGATGACACCACTGATGGTGCCGCCGAGGATGCCACCACTGATGATGGCAGTGCACGCACAGATGGCAGCCAACCGAAGAGGCAACGGAAGGACCGGCGCACAAACGTGCTCGGCACCGTCAAGGAGGAATTTACTGAAGTGTCCTCCGAGGGGTATCCAACAGCGCCCAAAGAATTAGTCAAGGGGTACTCGGTTCAGCTCGGGTGCATTCTTCGGAGCACCGTCTCGATCAACACCGAGAACCTAAGGCATCGTGACCGAGGGAATTTGCGCAGCCTCCTCTTCACGAAGCTGCACGAACGATACAAGTTCCCCGGTGACGTCGCAAACACACGCCTCTCAGGGAATAAAGTGAATAGTGCCGCCCTCATGAAGATGAGCACGGTCCTGTCTACTTGGAGAAGCGCGGTGAAGAAAATGATTGACAAAGGTGATAGTTATGAGAAGATCAAGGCGAAAAATCCTTCCATCAGCGAAGATGACTACAAGGAGTTCAAGATCAAGTGCGAGAGCAGCGCAACCGTGGAATCAAGTCAGTGGGGGAAAGATATGTGGGACTCGAACTTAGGGGTCCACCAACTCGGTCCAGGCGGTTACAGAGTGGCGGAACCTATATGGGACAAGGAGGACGCAGAGCGTGCCGAGCAAGGCCTACCGCCCCGCTTCGAGAAATACCGTGACAAGCAGACCAGGAACTATATCAGGGCCCGGTACAAGGTGGACCCGGTAACAAAAGAGCTTACCACGGATGCGAAGACCAAGGAGCTTGAGCGTGTTCTGGTAAGGAATACACCCCCGCGTAATTAGCTCCATATGGTTGCATTCTAATTAATGAAGCCAAATTTCTAAATGGTTCACATTCCTTCAGCGGGAGATTGAAAGCAATAGCGCAGGGTCGTCTCAGAGCTCCCCTTGGGACAACAATTTAAATAGGGCGTTGAACGTAATGAAAAACAAGGATAAGTTCAGTAAGCCGTCGTCAGCTGGTCGTGTGGCCGGCAAAGGCTTGTCCACAAAATGGTCGTCATACTATAACGCTGGTGTGCAAAAGGAGAGAAAGACCACCTCGGAAAGCCAGGCGCGCGAGGTTCAAGAACTCAAGGCACAAGTGGCGCGGATTCCGGAGATGGTCCAAGAGAAAGTGCAACAACAACTGGGAACGACGATCACCGCCATTATGCCTTCCTTGCTTGAGGGGCTGCGGGGGTGGATTGCGGGCAGCCAACAGGGGCTGCCCCCAGTTCCCAACTTCATGGCCAACAACTCGCACAACACGCAGGCGACGCCATTGGTGTCTCTGGCGGAGGCGGTATTGGTGTCTCCGGCGTCGGCACGGGCCTTGGAGCTTAATGCACCTGGGTGCACGCCGGTCGGCACCTCGGCAGCAAGCGGCCCCTCCGTTAGTTGCACGCCCGCTGTTGGCGGTGCCTCGACATTAGCCGAGCTCGACGCCATCACGGTAACAAAGCCTCTCGGCCGATGACTTCATCTCCTTGGCTTTGACTGGGCATCCCTGATGCCCTACATGTTTTCGCAGGGCGCCGCCGATGTTCCATGCACTCTCCTGCACTTCGTGGGCGGCGAGTTGATCGATGTCGCCAAGGGCAGAATCATTTAACCGGGCAACCCCGTGTTCCAAGGTAATCCGATGCCACCCACCGTGTATAGGGTTGAACTGGTTACGGTGCTGCCAGGCTGCAACGACTTGTTACCTCCGATTCAACCCGCTGGGGCCGACGAAGATGATGTGATGACCCTCAGCGCCTGCGTAAGCTGGCCCCTGCTTTGGCCAAAGATCCAGATTCGTTTGGGGGCGGGGGACACCACCCCAAAGACAAAATCGCCAGTCGTGCCGGCGCCAAGCCATGGCAAGAACGCCGCACCGCTACCGAACATGCCAGAAAAGGCATATGGCACAGGATCCGGACAGGCATATGGCACAGGATCCGGACGACGACGACGACGGTACATTTACCAACGTCGATAAGTACTTTGCCGAACATGGGTACGGTGATGAATTCTTCGGGCCTCCTTCTCAAGAACCCAACCCTGCAAAAGACGACCGCGATCTAGCTGGTACCGCGGAGAAACCCAATTGCAACAGACGTCGTCTGGCGTTCAGTTCTCAGGAGACGCCTCCAGCTGCCGCCTTCACCGAGCCTCAGATAGCCGAGGTGCGAAATATTATCAGCCCCAACACACTCAAGAAGGCGGTCTGTGAGCAGAACTCGATCCCATTACAGCAGAAGAAGAAGGGACGAAAAAGAAAGAATAACAAGGGCGGTGCAAGCCAGCCGGCGCCGAGTACGATCCGTGCTCAGGATGGGCCACCTTCACCTAAGGATATCTCGAGGAGGGTGCATGTGGCGGGTAGGCCGATGCTACCGACTAATCTGCTCAATGTTGTAACCGGTGCTATGCGGAGTCTGCATGACAGTGTTCTTTCTTTGGAGAAGCGGTGTCTCTCCGAGAATGATGTGGCATACCCGGTTTTCGTGGCCATGGTGCCAGAGGGCAAGGGCTTTCTGGATAGCACCATCGGGGGTACGATTGTCCTGCGGTTTGATGACATCTTCGCTATGTTTAACCTTCATCCGCTGCACTACACCTTCGTTCGGCTATTTTCGCTGAGTATGGAGATGCAGATCATTAGAGACAAGACCCCGGACATCGTGATAGTCGACCCCTTCTACATGTGTGCCAAGATCTTGGGCAGCGCTGGGGACCGGCAAGTCGCAAGTTCACACCTCGAAGGCGTCATTCTGGCAAACCCAGATAAGGATAACTTCCTCGTGCCTTACTTTCCCGAGTAAGTCATCCCCTCACCGCCCTGTAACATATGATTTCTTAGATTTCGATCGTTCTTTTTTTTCTAACATTCCGTGTTTTGTGCAGTGACACACATTGCACACTCATCCTCTTAAGCCCAAAATATTCCATGACCACGTATTTCGACTCGGACCGTCAGTCGAAGAAAGACTACACAAATATTACGAAAGTTCTTGATGATGTTCTCTCCGGCTACGCCAGATCTGGAGGCACCTTCAGCAGGACAATTCGTAGGTACGGCAAGCACGTGTTCACCCACAATACGACGTTCCCCTGCGTCAAGCAGCCGCCTGGCAGTCAGAAGGATGCCTACTACGCCATCCATCACATGCGGGCGATCGTACGGGGCCGACATCACATTCTGCTACCAAATGATCTCAAAGATTGGGCCACACGCTTGTCGGCAATCCAAGACGCGGACATCAGCCAAGAATTCTATCGCATCCAGTCGGAGTTTGCGGAAATCATCCATAAAGATGTCCTTCATACCTCGGGGCAGTTCTACCTCAGATATCAACCGTCCAACAGTGAGATAGAAACAATGCTACAAATGCAGGCTGACAACGCCCGCGATTTCATGACCATCACGAAAGACGGCGGCTTCATCCACGCTCCGGTCCCTGAGTCGACTCAAAAGTAGTGATGCTATGTAGTTCTGAAATGTCGATTGGCTCATGTTGTAATATTAAACTTTAATGAACTTGTATGTCTCTTTGGTTTGGACAGTCGTTCAACTTATATGTAATCGATGCTATTTATTAGTAGGACCATGAATCATGTTATTAATGTGTTGCTTTTCTCTTCCGATCCTTTTGTTGCATACTTATATATTGCTTATGTATTGTCTGTGAATTGCTACTAACGTTTTGTTTGGCTAGTGCATAGAGATGCCATCGTATGTCGTGTACAAGGGTAAGGTTCCCGGAGTCTACGACGACTGGGAGGAGTGTCGGAGACAGGTTCACCATTTCAGCGGTAACAGTTACAAAGGGTACACCACTAGGACGGAGGCGGAAGCTAGATACGCGCGTTATCTAGCGGGAGAGAGGAGGGAGCGTTGGAGGAACCGGATGAAGACCAGTTTCATCGCGATGATGCTCATCGTGATGACCGCAGCTCTCTTATATGATGGTAGTTTAGATGATCCATATCGACTTGTAATGTGAAGACAAACTCGCTAGTCGCGGTCTCGAGACTTGTAATGTTCTAACTTTGTTCGGTATTTTAAATTTGGAGACTAATATGATGAATTGTATTCGGAGACTAATCTTCTATTGTATTCGATAAATCTGCTGTTTATATGTTGTGTTGTCTATATCCTGTGCAGTAATATGTTTTGTAACCTGTGCAAATATCAGAAAAGAAAAAAATAATGCCTAATATTCATACTAGTGGCGCACCACTCTGCACTTTAGTGGCGCACTGCAGTAAGCACACTAGTGGCGCATCATCCACAAGTGCGCCATTAGTAAGCCAGAGCACAAGGTAAATATGGCCCCCTGGGAGGCATACTAATGGCGCACCGTGTGATATACTAATGGCACACTCCCTGGTGCGCCATTAGTATCTAGTATATTAATGACGCACCAGGGGTACGCCATTAGTATTAATTACTAGTGGCGTGATGCTAGTGACGCACCTGTAGTGCGCCATTAGTAGCCAAAACAGGTGCGCCACTAGTAGGCCTTTTCCTAATAGTGTTCAGGGCTCCACCAAGACTGACAACTGACGTACACTCGCACATCGTTTTGATCTACGGATGATAAATCAATTATACGATGCAGAATCATCAAGCAGACTATCCAAGCACTAATATCGTGGCCTTGGGTATACGTAAGATTACCTGCTAATGACGATGCGCAGGAACAGCCGACGACACCGGTTCGAACAGATGGGCAGGGCAAGCAGCAACGCAGCAGCACACGCCAAGGTCGTTCGCGGCGACGCGATCTGAAATCTGAAACGAGGGCAAACCGAACTGCTCTGTTTTTTTTTTCTTAATGCGTTCTCGTTATTAACTTGCGTAAAGAGCGGCACGTCTCCGTTTCTGGTTTAAGCCCACGCTAGCAGCCACGTCGGATCGCTGCTTACTCAGCCTGTAATCCTTCATACGTATAGCATTATTGCGTCATATCGTCGCCATTTTGTGAACTACAACGCTAGGGCTAGAAATCTAGTCTATATATGTCGATGATGTGCCCTGTGCAAAATGGATCAATCAGGCGCTTCCTTTTATTTCCATCGCAAAGCTTTCTGAAGCTTGGTAAGAATCACTCAGAAGGGAGGCATGCATTGAAAGTGTCATCCCGCTCCCGAGCTCAAATGCGGTCGGTGAAGTAAATCGAAAATAGTTCAAAAAAAATCTGAAGAAAAATTGTGACAAAAGTTTCAAGTGCTTGCAAATGCATTTTGGAGCATTGAATTTGTTTTTTTGCCACTACTTACAGGAAAAAGATTCCATGATGAATTTTTGAAAGCACTTTAAACTTTTGCCAATGTTTGTCACAAAAAATCAGATTTTTTTGAATTTGTTTTGAATTATTTTTTATTTTTATTTTTGAATTTGTTTCAGAAGGGCTCAGAAACTCTGCGTCTGGCATGCATGTTATTACAAGCCAAATGATTTGACACAGTAGTAAGTGCACAAAAATTCAGTGGTGTCTGCATTTTGATTGGAGCATGGGTTAACTGTGCTTTCTTTCTATGTTTTCATGTATGTGAATTTGCTGTTATGGATTGTCCATAATTATAAATAGTATATGTGGCACTCTTTCATTAATGAAATCGTGGAATTATTTATCTCGGTTCATTCATTGCATCTCATGCATGGTCTGTGTTTGATGCTTTCAAGGTTCAGTGTCTTCCTTCCTGCAACTAATCTTTCCCCAGTTCCTTTACAAAATCACATTCTTCTCTGAACCAACAATTTCAGAGAAGCCGCTCCTAAATTCTAACTACAGTAGATATTTTAGTTAAGTTTTATGTAACCACCCATTAACGAGATACTTCCATTACTTAAGAAACGCAAGATGGATTGCATTCCCGTTCAAATTACTTGCAACTGTTTTTGCGTCTTGCAAATTGCGAACATAGAAAGGCTTGGGAGATAACCAGTTTGCATCACACCATTAGTGCTGAGTTGCAGTGCTCTCAACAAGGAATAATCCACAAAAAGCAGGAACTGCAACAATGTAGTAATATCAAAACAAAGCCATCAATTCAGCAGGATTACAGGAAATGGCAAAGTAGTTATGTCTTACAAGAGCCAAGGATTCAGTTAATCCCGTATGATGTTCCCTTTATTCTTCGGTATGTTACTTGCCCGAGATTCGACCGTCGGTACCTCCATAACTAGTTCAACCTCGTTACCGATAAGTCTCTTTACTCGTTCCGTAATACAAGATCCCGTGACTAAAACTTAGTCACATTGCTTGCAAGGCTTATTGTGATGTTGTATTACCGAGTGGGCCCTGAGATACCTCTCCGTCACACGGAGTAACAAATCCCGGTCTTGATCCATGCCAACCCAACAGACACCCTTGAAGATACCTGTGGAGCACCTTTATAGTCACCCAGTTACGTTGTGATGTTTGATACACACAAGGAACTCCTCCGGTGTTAGTGAGCTGCATGATCTCATGGTCATAGGAACAGATACTTGACATGCAAAAAACAGTAGCAATAAACTGACACGATCATATGCTACATTTATAGTTTGGGTCTTGTCCATCACATCATTCTCCTAATGATGTGATCCCGTTATCAAATGACATCTCATGCCCATGGCGAGGAAACCTTAACCATCTTTGATCAACGAGCTAGTCTATTACAGGCATACTTGGGACATGGTATTGTCTATGTATCCACACATGTATCTGAGTTTCCGATCAATACAATTCTAGCATGGATAATAAATGATTATCATGAACAAGGAAATATGATAATAACTAATTTATTATTGCCTCTATGGTATATTTCCAATAGTCTCCCACTTGCACGAGAGTTAATAATCTAGTTCACATCACCATGTGATTCACATTGTTATGAATCTAACACCCAATGAGTTCTGGGGCTCGATCATGCTTTGCATGTGAGAGAGGTCTTTTAGTCAACGGGTCTGTGACATTCAGATCCATGTGTACTTTGCAAATCTCTATGTCTTACTGTAGACACTTCTACCACACTCCACTTGGAGCTATTCCAAATGGGTACTCCACTATATGTACCCGGATTGTTACTAAGAGTCATCCGGATTGGTTTTAAAGATTGCATCGATGTAACTCTTTACGACGATTTCTTTATCACCTCCATAATCGATAAACATCTCCTTAGTCCTCTGGTTACTAAGGATAATTTTGACCGTTGTCCAGTGATCCACTCCTGGATCACTCTTGTACCCCTTGACAGACTCATGGCAAGGCACACGACAGGTGTGGTACACAACATGGCATAATATAGAGCCTATGGCTAAGGCATAGGGGACGACATTCGTCCTTTCTCTTTCTTCTGCCGTGGTCGAGCTTTGAGTCCCACTCAACTTCACACCTTACAAATCAGGCAAGAACTCTTTCTTTGACTGATCCATTTTGAAATCTTTCAAAATCTTGTCAAGGTATGTACTCATTGAAGGTCTCATCAAGCATCTTAATCCATCTCTATAGACCTTGATGCTCAACAGTTAGGTAGCTTTATCCAGGTCTTCCTTTGAAAACCTCTTTTCAAACAACCCTTTATGCTTTCCAGAAATTCTATATCACTTCCGATCAATAATATGTCAACCACATATTCTTATCAGAAACTCTATAGTGCTCCCACTCACTTTATGTAAATACAAGTTTCTCATAAACTTTGTATAGACTCAAAAAATTTGATCACCTCATCAAAGTGTATATTCCGACTCCGAGATGCTTGCTTCAATCCATAGAAGGATCACTGAAGCTTGCACACCTTTTAGCATCCTTAGGACCGACAAAACCTTCTGGTTGTATCACATACAACCTTTCCTCAAGTAAACCGTTAAGGAAACGATGTTTTGACATCCATCTGCTAGATTTCATAATTGAAAAAAGCAGCAACTGCTAACATAATTCCAACAGACTTTAGCATCGCTACTAGTGAGAAAGTCTCATCGCAGTCAACTCCTTGAACTTGTCGTAAACTTCTTTACTACAAGTCGATCTTTACAAATGGTGACATTTACCATTAGCGTATGTCTTCATTTTAAAGATCCATTTGTACTCAACGACCTGCCGTCCAACGAGCAAGTCTACCAAAGTCTATATTTGGTTTTCATACATGGATCCTTTCTCGGATTTCATGGCCTCTAACCATTCGTCAGAATCCGGGCCCATCATCGCTTCTCCATAGTTCGTAGGTTCATCGTTGTCCAACAACATGACCTCTAAGACAGGTTTGCTGTACCACTCAGAAGTAGTACGCGTCCTTGTTGACCTACGAGGTTCGATAGTAACTTGATCCAAAGTTTCATGATCATCATCATTAACTTCTTTTCAACTAACGTAGGCTCCACAGAAACATTTTTCTGCGCTGCGCTACTCTCTGGTTGAAACAAAGGTTCAACAACCTCATCAAGTTCTATCTTCCTCCCACTCAATTCTTTTGAGATAAACTCTTTCTCGAGAAAGGACCCGTTTTAGCAATAAACACTTTGTGCTTGGATCTGAGATAGAAGGTATACCCAACTGTTCTTAGGGTATTCTATGAAGACACATTTTTTCGCTTTGGGTTCGAGCTTATCAGACATAAGTGTCGCATTCCCAAACTCTAAGAAATGAAAACTTTAGGTTTCTTCCAAATCATATGGTGTCATCTCAACGGATTTAGATGGTGCCCCTTTTAAAGTGAATGTAGCTATCTCTAATGCATAACCCCAAAAACGAGAGTGGCAAAACAATAAGAGACATCATAGTTCGCACCATATCCAATAGAGCACGACTATGACATTAGATCACACCATCACACTATGGTGTTGCAGGTTGCGTAAGTTGTGAAACAACTTGCACATTGTCTAAAGTTGTATGCCAAACTCGCAACTCAGATATTCACCTCCACGATCATATCGCAGACATTTTTATCTTCTTGTCACGATGATCTTAAACTTCACTCTAAATTTGCTTGAACTTTTAAAACAATTCAGACCTATGTTTCATTAAGTAAATATACACTATATCTACTCAAATCATCAGTGAAGGTAAGAAAATAACGATATCCACCACACGCTACAAGAGTCATTGGATTGCATACATCAACATGTGTCATTTCCAATAAATCACATGCCCGCTCCATCAAACTAGAAAACAGGGTCCTTAGTGATCTTTCCCAGGAGGCATGGTTCGCATGTCTCAACCGATTCGAAATCGAATGAGTCCAAAGATTCATCAGCATGGACTTTCATCATGCGATTTATACCAATATGACATTTAGTGGCAGTGTCACAAGTATGTGATAGTAACATTATTAACTTTCTACCTTTTGGCATCAATGTTATGAACATGTGTATTACTACGATCAAGATTCAAAAAACCATTCTCCCTGGGTGCATGACCATTGAAGGTATTATTCGTGTAAACAGAATAAACATTATTCTCTAACTTAAATGAATAACCGTGTTGCAATAAACACGATTTAATCATGTTCATGCTTAACGCAAACACCAAATAACATTTATTTAGGTTTGTCACTAATGCCGAAGGTAGAGATAGCGTGCGATGTTGATCACATCAACCTTGGAAACATCTCCAAAACACATCGTCGCCTCACACTTAGCTAGCCTCCATTTATTCCGTAGCTTTCTCTTTGAGTTACTAACATTTAGCAATCGAACCGATATCCAATACCTAGGTGCTACTAGGAGTACTAGCGAGGTACACATCAATAACACGTATATCAAAACATACTTCTGTTGACGTTGCCAGCCTTCTTATCTACCAAGTATCTAGGTTGTTCCGCTTCAGCGGCCGTTCTCCTGATAATAGAAGCACTTAGTCTCAGGTTTGGGTTCAACTTTGGGTTGCTTCACTGGAGCAGCAACTGACTTGCCATCCATGAAGTTTCCCTCCTTGCCCTTGCCCTTCTTGAAACTAGTGGTTTTACTAACCATCAACACTTGATGCTCCTTCTTGATTTCTACCTTCGTGATGTCAAACATCGCGAACAGCTCAGGGATCATCATTTCCATCCCTGGCATTTTATAGTTCATCACGAAGCTCTAGTAGCTTAGTGACAGTGATTTGGAAATTATATCAATCACTTTCTTATCTGGAAGATCAACTCCCACTCGATTCAAGAGATTGTAGCACCCAGACAATCTGAGCACATGCTCAACGATTGAGCTATTCTCCTTGATCTTGTAGGCAAAGAATCTTGTTGGAGATCTCATATCTCACAACACGGGCACGAGCCTGAGATCTTAATTTCAGCTCTTAGAACATCTCATATGTTCCATGATGTTCAAAACATTTTGGATCCTCAATTCTAAGCCGTAATGCATGACGCACTAAACTATCAAGTAGTCATCAGAACGTGCCTGTCAGATGTTCACAACATCTACAGACGACGCTAGAGGGGGCGGCGCACCGAGCGGTGCATTAAGGACATAAGCCTTCTGTACAGCAATGAGGACAATCCTCAGATCACGGACCCAGTCCGCAAAATTGCTACCATCATCTTTCAACTCTATTTCTCTAGGAACATATAAAAATTCAAGGGAGCTACAGCGCGAGCAAGTAATCTACAACATAATTTGCAAAGACACTATTGACTATGTTCATGATAATGAGTTCATTTAATCATATTACTGAAGAACTCCCACTCAAATTGACATCCCTCCGGTCATTCGAGTGATACATGATCCAAATTCACCAACTCAAGTCCGATCATCACGTGAGTTGAGGTGGTTTCAATGGTGAACATCATCATGTTGATCATATCTACTATATGACTCATGTTTGACCTTAGCTAGGCTCGTCAAGTTTAACCCGAGTATTCCGCATGTGCAACACTGGCTTGCACCCGTTGTATGTGAACGTAGAGTCTATCACACCCGATCATCACGTGGTGTCTCGACACGACGAACTTCCGCAATGGTGCACACTTGGGGAGAACACAATTCTTCTTGAAATTTAAGTGAGGGCTTATAATGCTACCGTCGTCAAAAGCAAAACAAGGTGCATAAAAGGATTAACATCACATGCAAATCATAAGTGACATGATATGGCCATGAACTTGTGCTTTTGATCTCCATCTTGAAAGCACCGGTATGATCTCCATCGTCACTGGCATGACACCATGATCTCCATCATCTTGATCTTCATCAATGTGTCGCCATCGGGGTTGTCGCGCCCACCAAGATTCTACTACTATTGCGACCGTTTAGTGATAAAGTAAAGCATTACATAGCGCTTCATGATTGACACACAGGTCATACAATAATTAAAGACAACCCTATGGCTCCTGCCGGTTGCCGTACTCATCGACATGCAAGTTGTGATATTCTATACAACACATGATCATCTCATACATCACATATATCTCATCATGTAATTGGCCATATCACATTAGAACATATCCTGTAAAAACAAGTTAGATGTCCTCTAATTGTTGTTACATGTTTTACGTGGCTGCTACGTGTGTCTAGCAAGAAAAATTCTCACCTACGCAAAACCAGAACGGTGATACATAAATTTCTTTTCAACCTTCTCAAGGACCGCCTTTGTCGAATCTGATCCAACTAAAGTAGGAGAAACAGACACCCGCCAGCCATCTTTGTGCAACGAAGTTACACGTCATTCGATGGAACCGGTCTCTCATAAGCGTACGAGTAAGGTTAGTCCGGGCTGCTTCATCCCACAATACCGCTAAACTAACACATGACCAAGGGAGGAAGCAATCTAAGCATCAACGCCCACAAACTCTTTGTGTTCTACTCGAGATCTCATCTACACATAGACCTAGCTCATGATGCCACTGTTGGGGAATGTTGCATGGGAAACAAAAAAATTCCTACGCACATGCAAGATCTATCCATAGTGATGAGCATCTATGAGAGGGAGAGTGGATCTACATACCCTTGTAGATCGCTAAGAGGGAAGCGTTAAGAAACGCGGTTGATGTAGTCGAACGTCTTCGCGATCCAAATCACCGAGCGTCCCGCGATCCCATCATGATCGTCCCACGATCCAATCACGATCCGTCCCGCGATCTCATTACGATCCTTCAGATCTAGCGCCGAACGGACGGCACCTCCGCGTTCAGCACACGTATAGCTTGATGACGATCTCTGCCTTCTTGATCTAGTAAGAGGGAGCAGAGAGGTAGAAGAGTTCTCCCGCAACACGATGGCGTTGCGGCGATGGTGGTGGAGCTATTCCAGCAGGGCTTCGCCAAGCACTACAGAATCAATCTAGAGGAGGAACAGATCTAGAGGAGAAGACGAGGGCAGCACGTGGTAATTAGGGTTAGCTCTTCCCTCTAAATCCTCTAGTATATATATAGGAGGGAGGGAGGGGAGGAGGCAGCCTCAAACTCTCATGGTTTGGTCGAAATTGGAGGTGGAGGAGTCCTAGTCCAATCCTATTAGGAGTAGGATTCCTCCTTTCCACTTGGAAACTCTTTCCACCTCTCCACCCTTGGATTTTTTCCTTCTCAAACCTCATGGGCTTTAGTGGAGGCTTCGGCCAACCCACTAGGGGCTGGTTTGTCTCCTCCCAGAGCCCCTGAAGCCCCTCGAGGCGTGACACCCCTCCCAATGGTCGCCCGGTATATTACCGGCACTCCCGGTACACTACCGATGAGCCTGAAACTTTTCCGGCGACCAAAACAGGACTTCCTATATATCAATCTTTAACTCCGGACCATTCCGGAGCTCCTCGTGATGTCTGAGATCTCATCCGGGACTCCGAACAACATTCGATCACCACAATACATAACTCTATACTACTGAAACGTCACTGAACCTCAAGTGTGCAGACCCTGCGGGTTTGAGAACTATGTAGACATGACCGAGACACCTCTACGGTCAATAACCAATAGTGTGACCTGGATGTCCATATTTGTTCCTACATATTCTACGAAGATATTTATCGGTTGAACCTCTATGTCAAGGATTCAAATAATCCCGTATGATGTTCCCTTTGTTCTTCGGTATGTTACTTGCCCGAGATTCGATCGTCGGTATCTCCATACCTAGTTCAAACTCATTACCGGCAAGTTTCTTTAGTCGTTCTGTAATACAAGATCCTGTGTCTAACACTTAGTCACATTGCTTGCAAGGCTTATTGTGATGTTGTATTACCGAGTGGGCCCTAAGATACCTCTTCGTCACACGGAGTAACAAATCCCAGTCTTGATCCATGCCAACCCAACAGACACCCTCGGAGATACCTGTAAGCACCTTTATAGTCACCCGGTTACGTTGCGACGTTTGATACACATAAGGAACTTCTCCGGTGTCAGTGAGTTGCATGATCTCATGGTCATAGGAAAAGATACTTGACATGCAGAAAATGGTAGCAATAAACTGACACGATCATATGCTACGTTTACAGTTTGGGTCTTGTCCATCACATCATTCTCCTAATCATGTGATCCCGTTATCAAATGACATCTCATGCCCATGGCTCGGAAACCTTAACCATCTTTGATCAACGAGCTAGTCTATTAGAGGCATACTAGGGACATGGTGTTGTCTATGTATCCACACATGTATCTGAGTTGCCGATCAATAAAATTCTAGCATGGATAATAAACGATTATCATGAACAAGGAAATATGATAATGACTAATTGATTATTGCCTCTAGGGCATATTTCCAACAGTTTGTTGATGGAGGGGGGTAAACCTTTACTTTTACCGCTTGGGAACCGCCGCTAATGTGTTTAACATGGAAGATATTGATAAACTCTCGGTCGTAACGTTGATCGGAAGGGTCCACCTCAAAAAACTATATTTATATCTGATTTAAGCTTTGTGCGTTGGCACCTCTGCAAATCCCTGCTTCCCTGTGCGAAGGGCCTATCTTTTACTTCCCAGTATTTACTTTTATGCAAGATTCAATAGGATGCATTCTCAATTCAACCTCGATTATGCTCTAGTTGGAAAGCATCATGTGGTGGGGAAAGATCTAGGCACATATGGCTAGTCAAATATATTTTATCATGACTATGATAATTGAGTTGGGAGGTGAAACATTAAGCCCATATCTTTCTCTGTCTTTGATGGATGCCATTTGTTCTAAAAATATGCTTTGAGTACTAGCAATCATAGAAGACTATATGATGATTGAGTATGTGATGCTCTTACTTAGACTTTGTTGAGAATAAGTTGAATTGTAATTGTTTGGTGACTAAGAACATAAGTTGTTAAGTTTCAAGAGAATTCATTATTTCAACCACAACATGTGATTTTGTTGCTACTTTATAATGATGAGTTTTATGAGAAAAGGTTGCTGGTTATGATGCTAGAAAATTTACTGAAATTATCATTGATCAAACTTATGCACTATGCTAGCATTCACACTTCATAAATTATTTCTTTTATCATTTACCTACTCAAGGACGAGTAGGAATTAAGCTTGGGGATGCTGATACGTCTCCAACGTATCGATAATTTATGAAGTATTCATGCCATATTCACCTATGTTTACAATACTTTTATATGGTTTTGATGCACTTTATATGATTTATTTAGAACTATCCCGGACTGATGCTGTTTTTAGCAGAACTACCATGCTGTTGTTTTTGTGTAGAAAATGAAAGTTCTTGGAATCGCCCAAAACTTTTTGACAATTTATTTGGAACAAAAGAGGCACTAGATGCTTCGTGGGAGGCTTAGACGAGCCAGGAGGTGGGAAAAACCCACCAGGGCGCGCCAGCCCCCCGGCACACCCCTATGTATCATGCCTACCTCGTGGTCCGTCTTCACATGAAACAGACGCTCAAAAATCTTATTAATATAGAAAACATCAGAAATAACCCTAGACTCTCCAGTCTGCCGCCGCAACTCTCTGTATCGACGAAAAACCAATCTGGAGACGTTCCAGTACCTTGCCAGAGAGGGGAATCCGTCTCCGGTGGCCATTTTGATCATTCCGGTGGAGGCCATGACAAGGAGGGAGTAGTCCACCTTCGGGGCTGAGGGTATGTACCAACAGCTATGTGTTCAATCTCTCTCTTTCTTGTTCTTGAGATGTCATAATCTTGATGTATCACGGGCTTTTTTAATATAATTGGATCATATGATGTTATTCTGTTGCTATCATATTGTGATGAATTGAACATCTCCCTTTGAGATATCGTTATCAGATTGAATACTTTTATGGATTTGAGAGCACTTGATGTATAGCTTGCATGCGGATACCCATAGTGGCATTGGGTATTCAAGTGATTTACTTGATATATGTTATGGCGACAACTTGCGGATTCCGGTGACCTTGGGGATCTACGCATATTGGTTTATTGCAAGTTTTCATACTATGTTCTGCGATAGAAATCTTGGGGCACTCTTTGAGGTTCTTTGTGTTGGATTCAGTAATATGACTCTGATTTGTTATACGTATCATATAATTAATTCAGGGATACTTGTGGTGACATTGGAGTATCTACGTGACATTAGAGTTGGTTCATGTGTATCATATGGTGTTATTCTAGTACGAATTAGATAGATCAAACGGAAAGGATAACTTGATGTTATCTTAGTACGAACTCTTGAATTGATCGATTGGAAAAGATAACTTGAAGGTGGTTTCGTATTCTACAAACAATTTCGACTGATGTTCTCTGTTGGATAAGAACTTTGGAGTGATTCTTCGTTGCATGTTGAGGGATGGTTATGTGATCCAATTATATTAGCATTGTTGAGAGATTGCACTAGCGAAAGTATGAACCCTAGGCCTTCTTTTCAAGCATTGCAATACCGTTTGTGCTCACTTTTGTTACTTGCTACCATGTTGTTCTTATATTTTCAGATTACAAAAACCTATATCTATCATCCATATTGCATTTGTATCACCATCTCTTCGCTGAACTAGTGCACCTATATAATTTGCCATTGTATTGGGTGTGTTGGGGACACAAGAGATTTCTTGTATTTGATTGCAGGTTTGTTTGAGAGAAACCATCTTCATTCTACGCCTCCCACAGATTGATAAACCTTAGTTCATCCACTTGAGGGAAAATTTCTATTGTCCAACAAAACTCTAAGCTTGGAGGCCCAACGAAGTCTATAAAAATAAAGTTGTGTAGTAGACATCAATTACACACCGTTTTTTACGGAATGCCAGTGCTCATCGACATGATTGAGGTCTAGCTGATGGCTGGACATAATCTGTTATTAGCTGAAGTAAGCCTGAAATATAGTATATTGACATATTCTCCCCTCCTAAATAATCAAGTCTCACTAAGTATCGTCTCCCTCTTTGTATGTGGATATCTAATTTGTAAAATATTTTTTATTATCTCAGTTTGCCATATAATATAGCAATAACATTCCAAGTGTTAGTTCACAAGGTGGCTCGAGCAAAAAAATTGCTCTCATGATGTGGTACCCCCTCCCCCTCCCTTTATGTGCATGTACATCTGGGTTTTTAAGGCATATACTACAATAGTTGATAGTCCAATTATGAGTTGACACATTAACAACTATAGTCGGTTCATGACTCGTATTTGCATTCAATTTATGCTGATATCTATTTAGCAAACCAGTTGATATAGCATAATATTAATATAATTTACTTGAGAGTGGATGTTCTACTCTCAAGTGTACTACACCCGAGTTTGCAAAAAGCTAAAAAAAACATGATGAAAACAAATCCAAAAATTCTGACAATTGTAGACATCAAACCTTATCAAATGCTCGAGTATTTTGCAAAATTATAGTAAAAAGTAACATCTCAGAAACTCTCAGTGAAAAAACAAAATCAATGTTCAAAGTTTTGTGTACTTTTTGAACATTGATTTTTTTTATTTTAGTGAGAGCTCCCTGGATGCTGTCGGCTGAAAATTTGCAACTAGCTTGAGCATTTGTTAAGGTTTGATGTACCAAATTTTCAGATATTTAGATTTGGTTAGATCATGTTTATTCAAGTTTTTGCAAACTCGGGTGTAGAACACCCGAGTGTAGTGGCTACTTTCCGTTGATTTACTTCCTACTTTGGATTCAATTTCTCTAATATAAAACAAGTACATATAGCTACTTTCTATAATACCATGTACGGTCATATGTAGCAAGATGGACAAAAAAATTATTAGTCTTCCGTTGGATTTATTTTTATCCAAGAAATTACAGGTCTTTATGTTTTTTCTGCTAGCAGCCCTTTTGTTGACATATTATGTACTTGTGTTTTGCTGGTTTGTCGAGATATGTTGTGTGCCTGATGCAAGAGGTTTTTCTGATTTTGGAGTTGTTTATGGGGGTTTATGTAGTATTTCACGGCGGCAGGCATAGCATAGGGGCAAGGCTTCTTCACAGCTATGGGGCCACTATTAGAGCTATTTTGCAAGAGATTTAATTTCATGGTTCCCAGTAAACAATAAGTTCAAATAGATATTGGTTGTTAATGAAAGTAATTAAGGAAATAGCTCACATGAAATATACATCGCATTACCGTTCTTTTGGGAATGATGACTGATAATGCAACGCTAAATGTATTATGTAATTTATACACAAAGTCTTGAATATTTCTTACCATAGGATTATTGTCGATGAATTTTGCATATATAGAGATCTTATTTTACATAATGAAATTTGCCAGAAGCAGTGTATATATAATGTGCATGTTGAAGCTTCCTCATTTATTTGCTGCTTTAATATGTCTTGAGGTGTAGTGTTTTTAGTGATGTTGGTAACTGGTGAAACTAATGTATGGGCGAGATACTTGTAATTTAATTATCACTACAATCACTAAATGATTTGACATGATGGTTTACTTCTGTCTTGAAGTAAGCATTTAATTTCTAAAATTTTTTGGGTTATGACATGCCATTTGGACAAAAGAAGATGCATAACAGTTCAGTAACTAATTAAACTATATGATACCCAAGGCTTGAATTGGTTGCAATGTACCATACTCAGATTTGAACATGAATATCTGGACTAATCATATGACAAATGAAATTTATATGTAGGAAACCCACACCACAAGCTTTCTAAAAAGTTGCAAACATGTGATAGTGGTCATAAAATGGACAGAACAATATATTTAATGTTGTCGTATGAAGTACTCCCAAATTATGATCTTACCAAAATAAAAATATCTGGAATTATAAACTGAATTAGATGTTTAAATCAAATTAGATCATAATTATAATTTGACAATTAGATAAAACCAAGAAGGTCGTCACCCGCACATATATCAGTATTTTGGTTCAACATAAAATATCTTACATTTATCTTATCTTTCCGGGGGGAAATAAGTTATTTATATGTCTCCATCGTATCTACAATTTTTGATTGTTTGATGCCAATATTCTACAACTTTGATATACTTTTGGAAAAAATTTATACTATTTTTGGGACTAGCATATTGATCCAGTGCCAAGTGTCAGTTCCTATTTGTTGCATGTTTTTTGTGTCGCGGAATATCCACACCAAACAAAGTCCAAACATGATAAAAACTTACGTAGATTTTTTTTTGGAATATATGTGATTTTTGGGGAAAAGAGCAAGATGATGGACGTGGGGACCACAATCCACAGGGCGAGCCCTAGGGGGTAGGGCACGCCCTAGACCCTTGTGGTCACCCCATAAGGCGGTTCCTGCCCTCCCTTCCCCAGAAGAAAGTTAATATTCGGATAAAAATCGTGTTAAAATTTAAGCCCAATTGGAGTTATGGATCTTCGGGAATTTATGAAACGGTGAAAGGCTAGAATCTGAGAAGCCAGAAACAGAAGGAAACAAAGAGAGAGATCCAATCTCGGAAGGGCTGTCGCCCCTCCACTGCCTTGGATGCCATGGACCATACGGGAAACCGTTCTCCCATCTAGGGGTAAGGACAAGGAAGAAGAAGAAGGAGGGGGGCTCTCCACCCTCTCTCCCGGTGGCGCCGGAACGCCGCCGGGGCCATCATCGTGACGGCGATCTACACCAACAACTTTGCCGCCGTCATCACCAACTCTCTCCCCCTCTATGCAGTGGTTCGACACCTCTTCTCCCTGTTGTAATCTCCACTTAAACATGGTGCTCAATGCTATATATTATTTCCCAATAATGTATGGCTATCCTATGATGTTTGAGTATGTCAGTTTTGTCCTATGGGTTGATTAATGATCATAATTGGTTTGAGTTTCATGTTTTATCATTGGTGTTTTCCTATGGTGCTCTCCGTGTTGCGCAAGCATGAGGGATCCCCGTTGTAGGGTTTGCAATATGTTCATGATTCAATGATGGTGGGTGGCGTGAGTGACAGAAGCACATACCCGAGTTAGTGGGTTGTTTGCGTATGGGAATAAACAGGACTTGATACCTTATAATTCTATGGTTGGGTTTTACCTTAATGACCTTTAGTAGTTGTGGATGCTTGATAGAGTTCCAATCATAAGTGCATATGATCCAAGTAGAGAAAGTATGTTAGCTTATGCATCTCCCTCATATAAAATTGCAATAATGATTACCTGTCTAGTTATCGATTGCCTAGGGACAAATAACTTTGTTGTGACAAAAAGATCTCTACTAAGACTAACTTAGTTGTTTCTTCATCTAAACATCCCCTAGATTTTCTTTACATGTTCTTTATTATCATGCAAACCTATCCCATTACACCTACAAAGTACTTCTAGTTTCATACTTGTTCTTGGTAAAGCGAATGTTAAGCGTGCGTAGAGTTGTATCGGTGGTCGATAGAACTTGAGGGAATATTTGTTCTACCTTTAGCTCCTCGTTGGGTTCGACACTCTTACTTATCTATAAAGGCTACAACGGATCCCCTATACTTTAGGGTTATCATTTATATAAGCTAACATGTTTGTTACTCACTATATAACATAACATTGTTAGATTCTAGCCCGTGCATTTGCGTGGGCCACTTAACTAGTTTCACTATAATGATTAAAGTGGATTTGGAGAGGTCATGACTTTATTTAGTATTGATTCCACTATTTCGGAAGAGGTTTCACTTGACTATGATGAGAACAAGGTTGCTACTTATCATGATTATTGTGATGATACTTATGTTATAAAAAGTAGTGATAATTACTGTCATGATTGTGAAAATCCTTTTACTGAACATTACTCTTTTAATGTGGAAACAATTTATAGTGTTCGAGTTTCATTTGATGCTCCCACTTTTATTAATGGAAAGAGAATTGCTTATCTGGATAGTAATAAATTTTCTATGCTTGTGGATCATGAAGATAATGCTTTATGTAATAGTTATATTGTGGAATTCCTTCAGGATGCTACTTAAAACTATTATGAGGGAGGAACATATGCTTGTAGTAATTGCAATAATATCAAGTTTCCTCTCTATGGGTTCAAAGTTTTGAAGTTGCACTTGTTTTGCCTTCCTATGCTAGATGATTCTTGATCCCATAAATTGTTTTCTCACAAAATCCCTATGCATAGGAAGTGGGTTAGACTTAAGTGTTCTTTCCATGAGATTCATGATGCTCTTTCGCATGTTTCAACTACTATCTTTATGTGAGCATCATTGAAATCATCATGCCTAGCTAAAAGGTATTAAAGAAAAGTGCTTGTTTTATATGTTCACATGATTAAGCTATTGTAGTAATCATGTTTTGTGTATTTTATTTCAATAATGTGCCAAGTAAATCCTTTGGGATGACTCACAAGATGAGTAGAATTGATGCTAAACAAAAACATAAAATTTTGACTCCACTACAGGATGTTTCATTTTTTACTGGAGCGTGATAATCATCTGAAATATTTACACACTATATCTGTGCAAATTATTAAGTTTGTAATAATTTTGCAGAATTTATATATATATAGGTAAGTATGGTATACAACAAATCTTAACAGACTGTTCTGTTTTTTGACAGATTTTGTTTTGCATGCATAGTTTGCTTATTTTAGTGTTTCCATGGCTTATATTTAGTGGTATAAATTATGGGAATGATATAATACAGTAGTTATAATGTGGGAACAATTATGAATCTTGTATTGAGAGTACCTAAGGTAATGATCTTTATTAACCCATCTCACGAAGTTCCATTAAGTTTTGTGTGATTGAAGTTTTCAAGTTTTGGGTGAGACACCGATATGAGGAGAATAAGGAGTGACAATAACTTAAGCTTGGGGATGAGCAAGTAACACCCAAGTCAATATCCAAGGAAGACTCAAGCGTCTAAGTTTGGGGATGCCCCGAAAGGCATCCCCTCTTTCGTCTTTAACACTATCTGTATATCTTACTTGGAGCTATATTTTATTTGTCAGATAATATGTGTTTTACTTGGAGAGTCATTTTATTTTTTTGTTCTATGTTAGATGTTATTTATAATCTTTTTTTTCAATAGAAAGTTCCAAGAATTGCCTTTTAGGATGCTTGACTTGCATGTTTGATGTGTGCTGTATGAAAACAGAAACTTTTGCTGTAGTGTTTGATTTTCATATTTTACTAGAACGTGGAAAGTTTCTTAAATTTTTAAATAGTATTGTGATATTATTTTTTATCATGTCCTAAATTTTCATAATTGTTTGAGTTGCATAAGTACACTGGTTTAATAGATTTCTACAGATTGTTCAGTTTGTACAGATTGTTGTCATAGTTTTGTTGTCTACTAATCCTATAGTTTCCCTAGCCTATATTGGTAGATATAAATTGTGGAAACGATATTAAAAAGTAGATGATGTTTCAAAATTAGTGTGCAACTTGTCTTGGCAGTACGTGAAGGGTTGATTTGTTCTTATGTGTACTAACCTATCTCACGAGTCCTTTTTGAGTTTTTGTGGATGAAGTTTTTTGAGAATAGGTGAACCCGTGATATGAGAGGATTGAACAAGATACAAAATCTCAGGCTTGGGGATGCCCAAGGCACCCCCAAGTAAATATTTCAAGAAGTCTCAAACCTCTAAGCTTGGGGATGCTACGCATCCCACCTCTCCTCGCTATTGAGTGCTATTTTAATTTTGTTTGTTGTTTGAATGAAATACTCAGATATGAAAATCTTTATTGAGAGAGTCCTAACATAGCTACTTAATTGTTTGTCTACTCATTGATCTTCACTTACATCTTTTGAGAGTAGTTTGATCTTTACTCTTCTGCTTCACTTATATCTTAAGAGTAAAATGTGAATGAATGAAATATCATAAATATGAAATTATCAATGTGCTATATTTTTAGTGGCAAGTTCACATTTGGTTTAGAAAGCAAATGTATGGAAGTTTAATAGTCACTCTATTGGTCATATGAGCAATTCATGAATGATTGGTATAAGAAAGAGAACTTTCACATACAAATATATATATTATCTCTGACATCTTCCATGATTGTGAATACCCATTAATTATTTTCAAACTTGAGAAAATTAGTTGAAATTGATCAAGGAAGACAACGTAATGAGTTATGATTGTGTATATTTGCATAGAAGTTATATTGTTATGGATCCTCCAACATGTGGTGCTTGTTTAGAACATTTTGCTAGCTAACACATCGTACTAAGTAGAGATACTACTTGTGCATCCAAACCCTTGAGCCAAGTTACTTCCATGAGAGTCCACCATACCTACCTATGTATGGTATTTCATTGCCATTACAAGTAAATTCGGATGTGCCACCTGATATGTCTCCAACGTATCTACTTTTTTCCAAACTCTTTTGCCCTTGTTTTGGACACTAATTTGCCTGATTTGAATGGAACTAAACCGGACTGACGTTGTTTTCAGAAGAATTGCCTTGGTGTTATTTTTGTGCAAAAATAAAAGTTCTCGGATCGTCCTGAAAATTTATGGAGAATATTTTTTGAATTAATAAAAATACTGGCACAAGAATTAACCACAGGGGGGCCACCAGCAGGCCACAAGCCTGCTAGCCACGGCCACCCCCCTGGCCGCGCCGAGCAGGCTTGTGGGCCCCCCATGGCTCCTCCGACCTCCTCTCCAGCTCCATATAACCCTATTTGTCGAGAAAAAAATCAGGGAGAAGATTTGATCGCATTTCACGATACGGAGCCGCCGCCATCGCTTGTTCTTCCTCGGGAGTCCGTTTTGGGCTCCGGGGAGGGGAAATCGACGCCTTCGTCATCACCAACCATCCTTCATCGCCAATTCCATGATGCTCCCCACAGTTCCTGAGTAATCACATCGTAGGCTTGCTGGACGGTGATGGGTTGGATTATATTTATCATGTAATCGAGTTAATTTGGTTAGGGTTTGATCCCTACTATCCACTATGTTGTGAGATTGATGTTGCTATGACTTTGCTATGCTTAATGCTTGTCACTAGGGCCCGAGTGCCATGATTTCAGATCTGAACCTATTATGTTTTCATGAATATATGTGTGTTCTTGATCCTATCTTGCAAGTTGTAGACACCTATTACGAGTTATGATCCGCATCCCCCAGGGTGACAATAACTGGGATTCTTTCCGGTGATTACCGTAGTTTGAGGAGTTCATGTATTCACTAAGTGCTAATGCTTTGGTCCGGTTCTCTATTAAAAGGAGGCCTTAATATCCCTTAGTTTCCAATAGGACCCTACTACCACGGGAGGGTAGGAAAAAAGATGTCATGCAGGTTCTTTTCCATAAGCACGTATGACTATATATGGAATACATGCCTACATTACATTGATGAATTGGAGCTAGTTCTGTGTCACCCTATGTTATAACTGTTGCATGATGAATTCCATCCGACATAATTATCCATCACTGATCCATTTCCTACGAGTTTTTCATATATTGATCTTCGCTCAGTTACTTTTCCGTTGCTACTGTTACAATCACTACAAACTGCTACTATCACTTTGCCACTGTGACCATTACTACCATATTACTTTGCTACTGAATACTTTGCTGCAGATATTAAGTCTTTCAGGTGTGGTTAAATTGACAACTCAGCCGCTAATACTCGAGAATATTCTTTGTCTCCCCTTGTGTTGAATCAATAAATTTGGGTTGAATACTTTACCCTCGAAAACTGTTGCGATCCCCTATACTTGTGGGTTATCACCACCTCTAAAATTTCAAATGAACACCTGTTTTGTGTGCCTAGACCACTCATGGAGCGATAAGGGGCGGTCAGTTTCTTCCATGTTAAACGGTTATTCTCATGATGAGTGTTTATTAACTCGTCCTTGCACGAGAGGGGCGGTAATAGGGATTCCCAGTCCCGAAATAAAAAAAGCAAATAATTAAATAAAACTCCCCCAAGAATGTTGTTGGTCTGGATGGTTCCTCTGGGTTCTGCTAGCCGTGGAGTGTGTTTGTTGGTGGAGGGGGAATAAACCTTTACTTTTACCGCTTGGGAACCGCTGCTAATGTGTTTAGCATGGAAGATATTGATAACTCTTGGTCATAACATTGACAGGAAGGGTGTACCTCCCAAAATTATATTTATCTTTGATTTAAGCTTTGAGATTTGGCACCTATGCAAATCCCTGCTTCCCTCTATGAAGGGAGAATCTATTTACTTACATGTTGTTTACTATTCATGTTGAGTCAACTTCTTATTCCAACCTCAATCTATTAGTTGGCAGGCATCATATGGTGGGGAAACATCCAAACACATATATATCCAGTCGAACATATTTGATCATGATTCATTATTGTTCACAATTATCTTTATGATAAGTATGTTGGGAGGCAAAACTTTAAGCCCCTATCTTTCTCTATGCTTGATGGATGTTGTTTGTTCTAAAAATAAGCTTTGAGTACTAGCAATCATAGAAGACTATATGATGATTGAGTATGTGGAGCTCTTACTTAGACTTTGTTGAGAATAAGTTGAATTGCAATTGTTTGGTGACTAAGAATGTAGGTTGTTAAGTTTCAAGAGAATTCATTTTTGAACCATGACATGTGAATTGGTTGCTACTTTATCATGATGAATTTTATGAGAAAGAGTTATTGTTAGGATGCTAGTAAAAGTGGTTAAAATTATCATTGATCAAACTTATGCACTATGGTAGCACTCACACTTTATTTCTTTTATCATTTACGTACTCGAAGACAAGTAGGAATTAAGCTTGGGGATGCTTATACATATCCAACGTATCAATAATTTATGAAGTATTCATGCCATATTCACCTATGTTTACACTATTTTTATATGGTTTTGATGCACTATATATGATTTATTTAGAACTAACCCGGACTGACGTTGTTTTCAGCACAATTACCGTGGTGGTGTTTTTGTGCAGAAAATAAAAGTACTCGGAATTGCCCAAAAAAATTTGGTGATTTTTTCTAGAAAAAATAAGACATATTGGAAGGAAGAACCACCATACAAGAGCCACGAGGTGGGTACAATCCACCTGGGCGTGCTAGGCCCCTCTGGCGTGCCCAGGTGTATCGTGCTCCACTCGTGGCCCATCTTGGCGTGAATCCAACGCCCAACAATCACATATATATATATATACATATATATGCATATATATGTATATAGATACATAAACCACCAGAAATAACCCCAGACTCTCCGCTCCGCCACCGCAACTCTTTGTATCGACGAAAAACCAGTCTACAGACGTTCCAATACCCTGCTGGAGAGGGGAATAAATCTCCGGTGTCCATCTTCATCATCCCGACGGAGGCCATGATGAGGAGGGAGTAGTCCATGTTGGAGAACGTTGCATGGGAAACAAAAAAAATTCCAACACACACGCAGATCTATCCATGGTGATGAGCATCTACGAGAGGGAGAGTGGATCTACATACCCTTGTAGATCGCTAAGCGGGAAAAGTTAAGAAACGCGGTTGGTGTTGTCGAACGTCTTCACGATCCAAATCGCCGTGCATCCGGCGATCCAATCATGATCCGTCCCACGATCCGTCCGGCGATCCGATCACGATCCGTCCCACGAACGTGACCACGATCCGTCTCACGAACTTAATCACGATCCTTCCAATCTAGCACCGAACGAACGGCACCTCCGCGTTCAGCACACGTACAGCTTGATGACGATCTCCACCGTCTTGATCCAGCAAGAATGAGTGGAGAGGAAGAAGAGTTCTCTGGTAGCCTAACAGCGCTCCGACGATGGTGGTGGAGCAATTCTGGCAGGGCTTCGCCTAAGCACTACAGAAAACCGATCTAGAGGAGAAACTATGCACTAGAGATTAAGGTTTGCATGTGGCTAAAAAAACTAGTGCAAAACCCTAGAAATCCACTAGTATATATAGGAGGAAGGGAGGAGGACAGGCAGCCTTGCCTCCAAGCCTTGGAGGCTTCGGCCGAAGTGGGAGGTGGAGGAGGACTCTCCTCCTCCACTCCTAGTAGGACTAGGATTCCTCCTTTTTGCCTTTTTTTTCCACCTTTTTCCTTTGGGTTTCTTTCTTCCAGCCACATGAGCCTATTGTGGTGGTTCCACCAGCCCACTAAGGGCTGGTTATTAATTTCCCACAGCCCATAAAGCCTCTTGGGTCGAAATACCGGCACTCCCGGTACACTACAGATAAGCCCGGAACAATACCGGCACTCCCGGTACACTACCGATAAGCCCGGAACTTTTCCGGTGACCAAAATAGGACTTCCTATATATGAATATTTACCTCCGAACCATTCAGGAGCTCCTTGTGACATCCGGGATCTCATCCGGGACTCCTAACAAACTTCGGTAACCACCATACATAACTCTATACTACCGAAATGTCACCAAACCTTAAGTGTGCACACCCTGCGGGTTCGAGAACTATGTAGACATGACCGAGACACCTCTATGGTCAATAACCAATGGCAGGACCTGGACGTACACATTGGTTCCTACATATTCTCCTAATGATGTGTTCCCGTTATCAAATGACATCTCATGTCCATTGCTAGGAAACCTTAACCATCTTTTGATTAACGAGCTAGTCTACTAGAGGCATGCTAGGGACATGGTGTTGTCTATGTATCCACACATGTATCTGAGTCTCCGATCAATAAAATTATAGCATGGATAATAAACGATTATCATGAACAAGGAAATATGATAATAACTAATTTATTATTACCTTTAGGGCATATTTCCAACAGTCTCCCACTTGCACTAGAGTCAATAATCTAGTTCACATCACTATGTGATTCGCATTGTTATGAATCTAACACCCAATGAGTTCTGGGGCTCAATCATGCTTTGCATGTGAGAGAGATCTTATAGTCAATGGGTCTGCGATATTCAGATCCGTGTGTACTTTGCAAATCTCTATGTCAAACTGTAAGCACTGCTCGCAGACTCCACTTTGTACTATTCCAAATGGCTTCTCCACTATACGTATCCAGATTGCTACTACGAGTTATCTGGATTGGTGTTAAAGCTTGCATCAACGTAAATCTTTACGATGAACTCCTTATCACCTCCATAATTGAGAAACGTCTCCTTAGTCTTTTAGTTACTAAGGATATTATTGACCGCTGTCCAGTGATCCACTCCTAGATCACTCTTGTACCCCTTGACGGACTCATGGCAAGGCACACATGGGTGCGGTACTCAGCATGGCATACTATACAGAGCCAATGGCTAAGGTATAGGGGACGACATTCGTCCTTTCTCTTTCTTCTGCCATGGTCGAGCTTTGAGTCTCACTCAACTTCACACCTTACAAAGCAGGCGAGAACACTTCTCTCCGACTGATCCATTTTGAACTTCTTTCAAAATCTTGTCGAGGTATGTACTCATTGAAAGTCTCATCAAGCATCTTGATCTATCTCTATAGATCTTGATGCTCAACAATTAGGTAGCTTTTTTCGGGTCTTCCTTTGATAAACACTTTTCAAACAACCGTTTATGGTTTCCAGAAATTCTACATCATTTCCGATCAACAATATGTCAACCACATATGCTTACCAGAAACTCTACAGTGCTCCCACTCACTTTATTGTGAATATAAGTTTCACATAAACTTTGTATAGACTGAAAAACTTTGATCACCTCATCAAATTTTATATTCCAACTCCGAGATGCTTGCTTCAGTTCATAAAAGGATCACTGAAGCTTGCACACCTTTTAGCATCCTTAGGACTGACAAAACCTTCTGGTCGTATCACATACAACCTTTCCTCAAGTAGACCGTTAAGGAAACTAGGTTTTGATATCCCTCTGCCAGATTTCATAACTGAAAAATGAAGCAACTGCTAACTTAATTCCAACAGACTTTAGCATCGCTACGAGTGAGAAAGTCTCATCGCAGTCAACTCCTTGAACTTGTCATAAACTACTTTGCAACAAGTCGAGCTTTACAAATGGTAACATTTACCATCAGCGTCTGTCTTCATTTTAAAAATCCATTTGTACTTAACGACCTGCCATCCAACGAGCAAGTCCACCAAAGTCTATACTTGGTTTTCATACATGGATCCTTTCTCGGATTTCATGGCCTCTAACCATTTGTTGGTTTCCGGGCCCATCATCGCTTCTTCATAGTTCGTAGGTTCATCGTTGTCCAACAACATGACCTCCAAGACAGGGTTGTCATACCGTTCAGTAGCAGTACACGTCCTTGTCGACCTACGAAGTTTGATAGTAACTTGATCCGAAGCTTCATGATCATCATCATTAACTTCCTCTTCAACTGACGTAGGCTTCACAGAAACATCTTTCTGCGCTGCGCTACTTTCTGGTTGAAGTAAAGGTTCAATAACCTCATCAAGCTCTATTTTCCTCGTAGGTCGATAGTAACTTGATCCGAAGCTTTACGATCATCATCATTAACTTCCTATTCAACTGACGTAGGCTTCACAGAAACATCTTTCTGTGCTGCGCTACTTTCTGGTTGAAACAGAGGTTCAATAACCTCATCAAGTTCTATCCTCCTCCCACTCAATTCTTTCAAGAGAAACCCTTTCTCGAGAAAGGACCCAGTTTTAGGAACAAACATTTTATGCTTGGATCTGAGATAGAAGGTTCACCCAACTGTTCTTAGGGTATTCTATGAAGATTCATTTGTCCGCTTTGGGTTCGAGCTCATTAGGTGAAAACATTTTCCACACAAGCGTCGCAGCCCCAAACATTAAGAAATGACAGCTTAGGTTTCTATCAAACCATAGTTCACACGGTGTCATCTCAACGGATTTAGATGGTGCACTATTTAAAGTGAATGTTGTTGTCTCTAATGCATAACCCCAAAATTATAGCAACAAAACGATAATAGACATCATAGCACGCACCATATCGAATAGAGCATGACTATGACGTTCGGACACACCATCACACTATGGTGTTCCAGGTGGCGTGAGTTGTGAAACAACTTTCACATTGTCTAAAGTAGTATGCCAAACTCGTAACTAACATATTCTTCTTAACGATCATATCGTAGACATTTTATCTTCTTGTCACGATGATCTTAAACTTCCCTCTGAATTTTCTTGAGCCTTTCAAATGATTCAGACTTGTGTTTCATTAAGCAAATATACACTATATCTACTCAAATCATCAGTGAAGGTAAGAAAATAACAATATCCACCGCATGCTACAAGACTCATTGGATTGCATACATCAACATGTATCATTTTCAATAAATCACTTGCCCGCTCCATCAAACCAGAAAACGGGGACCTTAGTCATCTTGCCCAAGAGGCATGGTCTCATGTCTCAACCGATTCGAAATCGAATGAGTCCAAATATCCATCAGCATGGAGTTTCTTCATGCGCTTTATACCAATAAGATATTTAGCGTTAGTGCCACAAGGATGTGGTACTATCATTATTAACTTTGTATCTTTTGCCATCAATGTTATGAACTTGTGTATTACTACGATGAAGATTTCAACAAACCATTCTCACTGGGTGCACGACCATTGAAGGTATTATTCATGTAAACAGAATAACCATTATTCTCTAACTTAAATGAATAATCGTGTTGCATTGAACATGATCTAATCACGTTCATGCTCAACGCAAAAAACACCAAATAACATTTATTTAGGTTCGTCACTAATCTCGAAGGTAGAGAGAGTGTGCGATGTTGATCATATCAACCTTGGAAACATTTCCATCACACATCGTCACCTCACACTTAACTAGTTCTCCGTTTATTCTGTAGCTTTTATTTCGAGTTACTAACATTTAGCAACCGAACCGGTATCCAATACCCAGGTGCTACCAGGAGTACAAGCAAGGTACACATCAATAACACGTATATCAAATATACTTCTGTCGACGTTGCCAGCCTTCTTATCTACCAAGTATCTAGGGTTGTTCCGCTTTAGCGACCGTTATCCTCATAATCGAAGCACTTAGTCTCGGGTTTGGGTTAGACTTCGGGTTGCTTCACTGGAGCTGCAACTGACTTGCTATCCATGAAGTTTCCCTCCTTGCTCTTGCCCTTCTCGAAACTAGTGGTTTTGACTAACCATCAACACTTTGACGCTCCTTCTCGATTTCTACCTTCGCGGTGTCAAACATCACGAATAGCTCAGGGATCATTATTTCTATCCCTGGCGTTTTATAGTTCATCACCAAGTTCTAGTAGCTTTAGTGACAGTGACTTGGAGAACTATATCAATCACTGTCTTAACTGGAAGATCAACTCCCACTCGATTCAAGCGATTGTAGCACCCAGACAATCTGAGCACATGCTCAACGATTGAGCTATTCTCTTTCATCTTACAGGCAAAGAATCTTGTTGGAGATCTCATATCTCGCAACACGGTCACGAGCCTAAGATCCTAATTTCAGCTCTTAGAACATCTCATATGTTCCGTGACGTTCAAAACATTTCGGAGCCTCAATTCCAAGCTGTAATGCATGACACACTAAACTATCAAGTAGTTATCAAAACGTGCCTGTCAGATGTTCACAACATCTACAAACAACGCTAGAGGGGTTGGCGCACCGAGTGGTGCATTAAGGACATAAGCCTTCTATGCAGCAATGAGGACAATCCTCAGATCACGGAGCCAGTCCGCAATATTGCTACCATCATCTTTCAACTCTATTTCTCTAGGAATGTATAAAATTCAAGGGAGCTATAGCGCAAGCTAGTAATCTACAACACAATTTTGCAAAGACACTACTATCTATGTTCATGATAATGAGTTCAATTAATCATCTTACTTAAGAACTCCCACTCAAATTGACATCCCTCCGGTCATTCGAGTGATACATGATCCAAATTCACCAACTCAAGTCCGATCATCACATGAGTTGAGGTGGTTACAATGGTGAACATCATCATGTTGATCATATCTACTATATGACTCATGTTCGACCTTTCAGTCTCTTGTGTTCCGAGGCCATGTCTGTACATGCTAGGCTCGTCAAGTTGAACCCGAGTGTTCTGCATGTGCAACACTGGCTTGCATCCGTTGTATGTGAATGTAGAGTCTATCACACCCGATCATCACGTGGTGTCTCGACACGAAGAACTTCCGCAACGGTGCACACTCGGGGAGAACACAATTTATCTTGAAATTAAGTGAGTTATCACCTTATAATGCTACCGTCGTCCTAAGCAAAACAAGGTGCATAAATGGATTAACATCCCATGCAAATCATAAGTGACATGATATGGCCATCAACTTGTGCTTTTGATCTCCATCATGAAAGCACCGACATGATCTCCATTGTCACCGGCATGACACCATGATCTCCATCAACGTGTCGCCATCGGGGTTGTCGTGCCCACCATGCTTCTAGTACTATTGCTACCGTTTAGCGATAAAGTAAAGCATTACACAGCGCTTAATGATTGACACGCAGGTCATACAATAATTAAATACAACCCTATGGCTCCTGCCGGTTGCCGTACTCATCGACATGCAAGTCGTGAAATTCTATACATCACATGATCATCTCATACATCACATATATCACATCATGTAATTGGCCATATCACATCACAACATACCCTGCAAAAACAAGTTAGACGTCCTCTAATTGTTGTTGCATGTTTTACGTGGCTCCTATGGGTTTCTAGCAAGAACGATTCTCACCTACGCATAAACCACAATGGTGATACATAATTTTCTTTTCAACCTTCTCAAGGACCGCCTTTGTTGAATCCGATCCAACTAAAGTGAGAGAAACTGCCACCCGCAAGCCATCTAGGCAACAAAATGCGTCGAGGGAACCGGTCTCTCGTAAGCGTACGAGTAATGTTGGTTCGGGCCACTTCATCTCACAATCCCGCTGAACCAAAATACGACCAAGGGAGGAATCAATCTAAGCATCAACGCCCACAAACCTTTTGTTGTCTACTCGAGATCTCATCGAACCATCAACCTAGCTCATGATGCCACTGTTGGAGAATGTTGCATGGGAAACAAAAAATTTCCTACGCACACACATATCTATCCATGGTGATGAGCATCTACGAGAGGGAGAGTGGATCTACATACCCTTGTATATCGCTAAGCGGGAAGCGTTAAGAAACGCGGTTGGTGTAGTCGAACGTCTTCGCAATCCAAATCGCCATGCATCCCGCGATCCAATCACGATCCGTCCCGCGATCCAATCACGATCCGTCCTGCGATCCGATCACGATCCGTCCCACGAACTTGATCGCGATCCGTCTCACGAACTTGATCACGATCCTTCCTATCTAGCACCGAACGAAGGGCACCTCCGCGTTCAGCACACGTACAGCTTGATGATGATATCCACCGTCTTGATCCAGCAAGAAGGAGTGGAGAGGAAGAAGAGTTCTCTGGCAGCCTGACGGTGATCCGGCGATGGTGGTGGAGAAATTCCGGCAGGGCTTCGCCTAAGCACTGCAGAAAACCGATCTAGAGAAGAAACTATGCACTAGAGATTAGGGTTTGCACGTGGCTAAAAAAACTAGTGCAAAACCCTAGAAATCCACTAATATATATAGGAGGGAGGGAGGAGGAGAGGCAGCCTTGCCTACAAGCCTTGGAGGCTTCGGCCGAAGTGGGAGGTGGAGGAGGACTCTCCTCCTCCACTCCTAGTAGGACTAGGATTCCTCCTTTTTGCCTTTTTTCCACCTTTTTCCTTTGGGTTTCTTTCTTCCAGCCACTTGGGCCTATTGTGGTTGTTCCACCAGCCCACTAAGGGCTTGTTATTACTTTCCCACAGCCCATGAAGCCTCTTGGGTCGAAATACCCCTCCCGGAGGTCTCCCGGTACACTACCGGCACTCCCGGTACACTACCGATAAGCCCGGAACTTTTCCGGCGACCAAAACAGGACTTCCTATATATGAATCTTTACCTTCGGACCATTCCGGAGCTCCTCATGACGTACAGGATCTCATCCGGGACTCCGAACAAACTTCGGTCACCACCATACATAACTCTATACTACCGAAACGTCACCAAACCTTAAGTGTGCAGACCCTGCTGGTTCGAGAACTATGTAGACATGACCGAGACACCTCTATGGTCAATAACCAATGGTGGGACCTGGATTTCCACATTGGTTCCTACATATTCTACGAAGATCTTTATCGGTCGAACCTCTATATCAAGGATTCGGTTAATCCAGTATGATGTTCCCTTTGTTCTTCGGTATGTTACTTGCCCGAGATTCGATCGTCGGTATCTCCATACCTAGTTCAACCTCGTTATCGGCAAGTCTCTTTACTCGTTCCGTAACACAAGATCCTGTGACTAACACTTAGTCACATTGCTTGCAACGCTTATTGTGATGTTGTATTACCGAGTGGGCCCTGAGATACCTCTCCGTCACACGGAGTAACAAATCCCATTCTTGATCCATGCCAACTCAACAGACACCCTCAGAGATAACTGTAGAGCACCTTTATAGTCACCCAGTTACGTTGCGATGTTTGATGCACACAAGGTACTCCTTCGATATTTGTGAGTTGCATGATCTCATGGTCATAGGAACATATGCTTGACATGCAGAAAATAGTAGCAATAAACTGACACGATCATATGCTACGTTTGTAGTTTGGGTCTTGTCCATCACATCATTCTCCTAATGATGTGATCCCGTTATCAAATGACATCTCATGTCCATGGCTAGGAAACCTTAACCATCTTTTGATTAACGAGCTAGTCTACTAGAGGCATGCTAGGGACATGGTGTTGTTTATGTATCCACACATGTATCTGAGTCTCCGATCAATACAATTATAGCATGGATAATAAAGGATTATCATCAACAAGGAAATATGATAATAACTAATTTATTATTGCCTCTAGGGCATATTTCCAACAGTCCACCCTCGGGGCTAAGGGTGTGTACCAGTAGCTATGTGTTCAATCTCTCTCTCTCTCTCATGTTCTTGAGATGTCATGATCTTGATGTATCACGGGCTTTGTTAATATAGTCGGATCATATGGTGTGTTTCCCTTACTATCTTGTTGTGATGAATTGAATCTTTCCCTTTGAGATATCGTTATGTTGGATTGAATATTGGATTTGAGAACACTTGATATATGTCTTGCATGTGGATACCCGTGGTGACAATGGGGTGTTCTATTGATTCACATAATATATGTTTTGGTACTCAACTCGTGAAATCCCGAGGTGGCATTGGGGTAATGTATGCATAGGGGTTGATACACGTTCTTGTCCTACTTTCTCTGATAGATATCTCGGGGCACTCTTTGAGGTTCTTTGTGTTGGATTGGGTATTATGAATCTGAAATTGTTTGATGCGTATCATATAATTAACCCATGGATACTTGTGGTGACATTGGAGTATCTAGGTGAAATTAGAGTTGGTTGATGTGTATCATATATATGTAGTTATTCTAGTACGAAATCTTAGATATATCGATCAGAAAGGATAACTTAGTGTTATCTTAGTACGGACTCTTGGATAGATTGATCGGAAAGGATAACTTTAAGGTGGTTTTGTACCCTACAAACAATTTGTTCTTATGTTCTCCGCTAGATAAGAACTTTGGAGTGATTCTTTGTTGCATGTTGAGGGATGGTTACATGATCCAATTATATTAGCACTGTTGAGAGATCGCACTAGCTAAAGTACGAGCCCTAGGCCTTGTTTTCAAGCAGTGCAATACTGTTTGTGCTCACTATTGTCACTTGTTACCTTTCTGTTTTTATATTTTCAGATTACAAAAAACTATATCTATCATCCATATTGCACTTGTATCACCATTTCTTCGCCGAACTAGTACACCTATACATTCTACCATTGTATTGGGTGTGTTGCGGACACAAGAGATTTTATGTGTTTGATTGCATGGTTGCTTGAGAGACACTATCTTCATCCTACACGTCCCACAGATTGATAAGCCTTAGGTGATCCACTTGAGGGAAAATTGCTACTGTCCTACAAAACTCTGCGCTTGGTGGCCCAACATGAGTCTACAAGAATAAAGTTGCGTAGTAGACATCAATGATGTAGAGGCCCTCCGTGATCGATGCCCCCCTCTGGGAGGGCACTAGAAAGGGATCCGTTTGAGATCGCGATGGAATAGAGACTTGCGGCAATGGAAAAAAGTGTTTCGGGAGCTCCCTTGTGGTTTTTGGGATTAATGTGAATTTATAAGCCACAGATCAGAGTCGGGAGATCCACTAGGGGGCCATGAGGAAATATGGTGCGTTGACCCCCCTAGGCGCGCCTTGTTGGCTCATGGGGCCCTCGTGTGGCTCCTAGACTTCTCCCGGAGCTTCCAGGTATTCTTTTGTTCCAGAAAAATCATATTGAAGTTTTGTGGCAATTGGACTTCGTTTGGTACTGTAAACCTGAAAAGCTAAAAACAGACAAAAAACAATAACTAGCACTTGACACTGGGTTAATAGGTTAGTGCTCAAAAATAATATAAAATAGCAAACAATTGCTGTAATTACATCTTAGAATGATAATATAGTAGCATGGAAAAATCAAAATTATAGATACATTGGAGGCGTATCAGCATCCCCAAGCTTAATTTCTTCTTGTCCTTGAGTAGGTAAATGATAAAACAGGAATTTTTGATGTGACATGCTACCCAACATGTAATCTCTTGCATGTATGCTCATTAAGAAACGATGAATTAACAAACATCAACATAGTAATATTTATAATAATAAGCAACACAATCATCAATCTTTTGAAATATACGATCTTCAAAGAATGTTTGCCCCCATTCATTTTATCATATTAGTAAGGCATGGCTTCGCATTCACCACAGTAATACAAATGTCCAGCACTACGGTGTCCAAGTCAGGCAATTGGATCATACTTTTTAATGCGCATCACTTTTTAGTCTTCACACAATACATGATCATGAACCATGGACATAGTATATGGGTGGAATAGAATATGATGGTAGATATCAAAGGGTTGAAAAGTGGAGAAGAAAATATCTCATCAACTGGGCATATCAACGGGCTATGGAGATGCCCATCAATAGATATTCGTGTGAGGAGTAGGGACTGCCATGCAACTTGATGCACTAGAGCTATAAGTGTATGAATGCTCAACTGAAGCTAAGTGGGTGTGCATCCAACTTGCTTGCTCATGAAGACGTAGGGCAATTGAGGAAGCCCATCATCGGAATATACAAGTCAATTTCTAATAATGAAAAATTCCCACTAGCATATGGAAGTGACATAACATGAGACTCTCTATATGAAGAACATGGTGCTACTTTGAAGCAAAAGTATGGAAAACGAGGTAGTAGCACTGTCCTTTCTTTCCTTTTCTCTCATTTTATTTTATTTTATTTTTATTTTCCCCCTTTTCTCTTTTTTTCTTTCTCTTTCTCTATTTTTTTTCTCCTCATTGCGACAGTGCCCTAAAAATGAAGATCATCACACTTGGGCTCCGGGCATTCTACCGAAGCTTCCAGGTCTTCTTTTGATCCAGAAAAATCATATTGATGTTCCATGGCAATTGGAGTTCCTTTGGTACTATAAACCTGAAAAGCTAAAAACATGCAGAAAACAACAACTGCACTTGGCACTGGGTTAACAGATTACTGCTCAAAATATTATAAAACAGGAAACAATTACTATAAAAACATCCTAGGGTGGTAATATAATAGCATGAAGCAATCAAATATTATAGATACGTTGGAGACGTATCATCCTCTCCTGCCCGTGGACCCATTGGCACATTTTGGCCCAATCCACCTTTTGGCCCATTAATCACCATGTTATATTCTAGCCTAGCTAAAGCCCGAGTTCCGTTTTGAACTTTTAACGGCCCGTGGCCTGTATGGGCCATGAACGCCCGCGGTTAATAACGAAATGTTTATGGCCCCTTGTTAGTGATGGGCCACAATGAGTTAGTGCTTAAAATGGCCCATGAAGGTTGTGGGCCTATTGAAGGAGTGAGCCAATGTACTCCATTAAGGCCCATGCAGATTATCATCCACCTTAAATTAATGGCGTGACCGTACTGAATCCTTCTCCCCGCGTCGTTCATGACATGAGCTGACCCACTGGTGCTGGAACCACCGCGCCCTTCGGCGGCCGATTGAAGACGTCAGGCCCTTGGAAGCGCGGAACTCGTGAATTTTGTTGAGTAAATCTACCTGGGCGCCATCCCTATACGTGTCCATGTCGTTGAAGATGGTGCTAACTGTCGCGTCCACAACCTTGTCGACCGTTGGCCCACCGAGGGTGCAATCGCCGCATTGACGGTGCTGCTCACCGCCAGCACAATAAGCATGTCGAGTTCCTTCTGGTGGCGCATGTGGGCGGCCTCGTTCGCCTGGCATATCGTCTCATAGATGGCCTTGCCCTCTGGAGTGAGATTCTCCATGAGCTCGTGTCATCGGCACGCCGTCATTGTTGCCACATGCCGTGAGATCGGAGGTTAGTGGGGAATGTTTAGACTCTGAATACAAATTGTTAGCACTAGCTAGGGATTGTAAGGTTCACCATGATGAATTCGGATCCAAGGTAGCAGGGTATGAATTGCTTACAAGGAACAGATCACAGTTACAAGGGCCCCAGCCGTGTATCAATCGCCACCTAACACAATCACAGAAGAGACTAATATAGGAGTACACCGAATTGCCGTCTGCGTATCAGAGTGGAAGGATGGTGGGCTCTCTTGCTGGGCCGGCCCTCCTTGCTGATCAAGCCCGTGCCAGTGTTTGTTGGTAGTAGCACTAGGCCCAGTGCTAACATAAAACCGCTAAATTTTACATGATGTCGTTCGCGTGATGCCCCTCCAAACGGTATAACGCCGAGATAGCACTCAATTTGAAACGTGGGTAAGAAATGAACTGATGTCTATGAGTGCCTCACAGTGATCAAGGGAGCCTGGCCACCATTGGTGTTGTTGTGTTTCTCTCGTTAAGATGGGGAAGAGCTATCTTGGCGAAAGAAGGCGAGAGATGAAACATAACTCTTCTAGTTTTAGTTACTTGGTAGACGTTCCTATCGCTTCCGTATTCGAGGACGGCTCACGCTCGTGGGCCTATGCGCGAGCGGTCGCGCGCTAGTTAATTTGGTCAAAAAACAAAAGACCATGCATCCGCAATTTTCGTGTGTGCGTTAATGTTGTCTATGTGTCTATGTGCATCTTAATTACTAGTATGTAGAGACTGGATGCATACTTATATACTTATTGTGATTTTATCGCTCGATGCTTATCGAGAAAATGCGTCCGTTTTTGCTCAGTTTTTTTCTTTAAAAAATCTTTTTTTACTTGATAATATGTGTCTCATTTGTATCATAAAGATTAAAATACAAGTCACAAAAAAACCAACATGACAAAACTGAAAAGATAGAAGAATATCTCTGAGTTTGAGACCAACATCTGACACCACCACAATAGCCAATGAAGAAAATCACCTCCTCACCCGAGCTCGGCACGGCTCCATCGTTGATATGCAGCTTTGCGGACCTTCAAAGTGGCTCATCAAAAGTGAAGCCCATACCATTAAACGAATCAGATCGGGGCAACACCCCGGATACGTTATCGAACTTCAGATCTGGCACTCCACCACGACTAAGACGTCGAAGGAGAAAACCATACCTGCCATCCACGAACCACGAACCCAACACACGTTCCATCTTTCAGATGCCGTCGATGCAGACCACAATCTGCATCCTCTACTAGACTACCTCCCAAGCTCCGCGCTGGCGCTGGAGCAAACTCCGTCGCAACGGCGGAGCTCGAGGACACAGGTTCACCACCAGGATGCCGACGCCATCACGACATCCTTACTTGAACAGATTGGTTTTCAAAACCATTCCCAACCATAGAACCGATGGCCTCGTCATGAAAAGATTTGAATAATCTTTATTCAGCGCAGTCATCGCCATTGCGAAGGCAAGACGAGGAACAACATAAAAACCTAGACTACAAGGACTAGAAAACAATCCACCCACGACCCCTCACCATTGGCGACTGAGTTCGCTGACGGAGGAGAGCCGCTGGAAGATTGTCCTCTTCTAGCAGTGGCTAGGGTTCCAGCCGCCATGGAAACATGGAAAGAGACGAAAACTACGGTTGGAGAAACCGTTTGCCCTCAATTGAACGGCACGTACGTGCGTATGTACGTATAAGTAACTGCATGCATGAATCGGTTTCGGAACGAGACGTCGACCGACGCGTACAAGAGCTGGACTTGGACTCGGGCACTACAAAATCGCCTGTCCTCTTCTTTTCATAAATATAAATTCTATTCTATAAAAAGCACGTAGTGCGTACCTAAACAGTGCGTTATTATCTCAAAAAAAAACAGCAGGTAGGTCGATCGATCCCGAATTACCTATTGATCCATGGTCGATATCGAGAACCCGCCCGCTCCCACAGCTAGTCCCGCCGGAGACGCCGCCAACGACGACGACAACAACACAGCGACTGCGGCAGAGCCCAGCCGGCACGGCTTCTAGGCGTGGAAAGAAAGGTTCATCATCACCCACTTCACCCACGACCCGCCCGACCACGGAGACGACGAGGACGCGGCGGTGGACGCCGATGAGTGTAGCAGGATCAGCTTTCTTTGTCTAGGGGTCCTCGCCGGGCTCGCCGTTTTCCTTGGCGCCATGCTTCTTCTAGTGTTCTTCCGTCAGCCGTCCCAATCTACTGTTGGATCGGTGGTCTACATCGCCATGCGCGTCCTCGCGATATCGGACCTGTTTGCCGGGCTATGCTCGGCAGGCTTTTTCGTTAACCTTTGGGACCGGATGTATGAAGGTGATAAACATGCAGAGGTGGTTATAGACAGGTTGATGTAATTTCCATTTGAATGTTTTAGAGGCTGATGTAAATTACTAGTTCATTTTTTGTTCAAGGATACGTCCAGACGGACTCGTCCGTATCATCATAGAAGAAAGGCCAAAGAGACCAGTGCAAGACCGAATTCGGTTACACCTGCAACAAAGCGAACCCTAGTTCATCCTGCACACCTGATTTGCTGCGAGGGATAGAGAGGCATGTTGAAAATATGAGCAAATTACTATAACATTTAATCCGAATAAGCAGCAAATAGATTATCACAGCAAAAGTATAGAATAAACTAATCATGCAAACTAGCATAGTTAAAGAATAGAACGAATCTACGGCATAGACTAGATATAGAAATTCTAGTATGATCTCAAACAGGGAGGACAAGATTGCATATGGTGCGGCGGGAGTAGCACCGCCAGCGTTGACGTTGTCGTTCATGTCATTGAGGAAGAGGAAGGAAGTCGTCGTAGCCAGCAGTCGCGGGAATGCGCTCCCAAAAACCTGATCGCCCCTCTCCTGTACAGGATCACGAGAGGCGGGGTTCCGAAGGCCTGTTGTCCCTTCTCGCGGTGCACGCCAGAAGGAGGGATGGAGAAGACTTGGATGGCGGCGCAATGATCTGAAACGGCGCGAAACCATATGTTGTGGAGGCTAGCCAGGGTTGGCAGAGACCTCGCGTATATATATGCACGGCGATGGACAGACCCACGTCCGAGTCGGTTACAGTCCACGATCCGACGTCTCAAATCGTGATGCGTCTGTTAAGGACTCTCCGTTCCTGACCTGCAAAAATAAGCGCGTAGGTATGAGCTCGGCTCGGCTCAATCCCACAACCCGCGGTGTGGCATAGCGTGGCGAGGAGAAGGAGTGCGCGAGAGTCTCTTCTCTTCTCACTCTCTTACAAGTGATAAAAGACCTCACCTTATAAAGAGGTGTTGCTCCCTCTCCACTAGCGGTATGGGACTAAACTTTAGTCCCAACCACACCACTTAAACAGCCAACACACATGGGCCATGAGAATTTCAGATTTTTGGATGGGCTTTGTGCCAAAGGCCTCATAGCAAAATTCAGCAATCCCCACAAAGTCTCATTGGCACATCTCATCATTGCTTAGTTCCAAAACATTGTTTATATACCGGTTCTTAATGGAGACTGTTAAGTTAAACTTCCATTTAGAAATTTATGCTACACTAGATCACAACTTGAATAGTGGACTATACCTTGAACTACAAGTTTTCCGCGAGTCTAGTTTCACATAAATCCTTGACCGATACTGGGCTGCCGCAAAGCTTCCCCGCGGGTGGAGCGTATACATCATACTTCAAGGCCTTTCATGAATTTATTAGAGAACACTCGATTCTCACAGACTGCGACGTTTACAGTCGAATTCATATATGTGCGTTCCTCAGGAGATGTCCTGCAGGACAACATCTCTGCTTATCCAAATAAGCCATTGGAACACACTAAGATAGGTATCAACCTGCCATGCAGACTATGAGAGTATTGCATCTTCATGGAGTGGGATAGCAAATATAAGGATACTCTCCTTCTAGTTGTTCAACAGCTTGTCTTCCACTTCTACTTTACGGCGATCACATAGAGTGGGTTACCACTATGGACAACTCATACGGTGGGTCTCAAACCCATCTCCGTCGATGCATTTTCTATCACATCACCTGATAAACCCTTTGTGAAGGGATCTGCCAAGTTTTTAGACGTTTGAATATAATCCAACGCAATAACTCCGGAGTTCTTCATTTTTCTGAGAGATTTCAATCTCCTCTTCACATGCCTTGAGGACTTCATATTATCCTTAGAACTGTTTATTTTTATGATCACAATTTGATTATTACAGTTCATCAGGATAGCGGGTATTGGTTTTTCAACCATAGGTAAGTCCATCAAGAGCTGACGAAGCCAATCTGCCTCAACACTGGTTGTGTCTAATGTTGTGAGTTATGCTTCCATAGTTGACCTCGTTAAGATGGTCTGCTTGCAAGACTTCTAGGAAACAGTGCCACCACCAAGTGTAAAAACATAACCACTTGTGGCTTTAATCTCATCAGCATCAGATATCCAGTTTGAGTCACTATAACCCTCCAGTACCCTCGGGTACCCGGTGTAGTGAATCCCATAGCTCGCAATACCTTTCAAATAGCGCATCACTCTCTCAAGCGCATGACAATGATCATCTCCGGGGTTTGATACAAACCGGCTTAGTTTGCTCACATCAAACAAGATGTCAGGCCTCGTGGCACTCGCCAAGTACATAAGCGAGCCTATTATCTAAGAATATCTCAGTTGATCTCTAGCAATTCGTCGATTCTTTCGAAGCAACACACTAGCATCATATGGAGTTGGAGAAGGCTTGCAGTCGCTATACCCAAAACGACTCAAGACCTTTTCCACACAGTGAGATTGGAGCACTGTAATCCCACCATTCTCATCTCTCAGCGGCTTGATGTTCAGTATAACATCAGCTACTCCAAGATCTTTCATCTCAAAACAGCGAGATAAGAAATCCTTAACCTCCTTGATTAGATCAAGGTTGGTTCCAAAGATCAGTATGTCATCGACATACAAATAGAGAATAACTCCTTTGCCCCCACCATGGCGATAGTATACACACTTATTAGTTTCGTTTACAACAAAGCCTGCAGCAGTTAATGTTCTTTCGAATTTCTCATGCCACTGCTTACGAGCTTGCTTAAGGCCATATAAGGACTTCAATAACTTGCACACTTTCCCTTTCTGACCAGGTACTATAAAACCATCACACTGATCCAGGTAAATTTCCTCATCCAACTCTCCATTGAGGAAAGTTGTCTTAATGTCCATTTGATGAACGAGAAGACCATGTGAGGCAGCCAGTGATAGTAGCACCAGAATAGTGGTCAGTCTAGCCACATGTGAGTAAGTATCGAAGAAGTCTTCACCTTCTTTCTGGGTATAACCCTTGGCTACAAGTCGTGCCTTGTACTTTTCAATTGTACCATCAGGTCCAAGCTTTTTCTTGAACACCCACTTACATCCCACGGGTTTACACCCATAAGGACGATGCAGTGACTTCCCATGTTCCATTAGCTAAGATGGAATCCATCTCGCTACGGACAGCTTCCTTCCATTAGTCAACATCAGAAGATGCATAGGCTTCTTAAAGAGTCCTGGGTGTGTCATCCACGAGGTACACAATGAAATCATCACAAAAAGACTTTGCAGTCCTTCGTCTCTTACTCCTTATAGAAGTTTCATTGTCATCCTCCTCAGGATTCTCAATGAGTTCCATCGCAATGGTGGGTTCAGGAATTATAGAAGATTCCTGAGTAGATAGAGTAGGTATCTCCTGATTTGATGAGTTACACATATCCTTCATAAGAAATATGTCCTGAAAGAAAGTCGCATCATTCGACTCCATAATCGTACCAATATGCATGTCGGGTACCTCAGATTTTATTATCAAAAATCTATAGCCAATGCTATGAAAAGCATAGCCCAGAAGAACACAATCCATGGTTTTTGGTCCAAGCTTGCGCTTCTTGGGAATTGGTATATTGACTTTCGCCAAACAACCCCAAGTACGTAGATAAGAGAGTTTTAGCCTTTTCCTTTCCCATTCCTCAAACAGAGTAATAGTTTTATCCTTTGTGGGAACTCGGTTTAGGACATGAGATTGTTGGGGAACGTTGCATGGGAAACAAAAAATTTCCTATGCACACGCAAGATCTATCCATGGTGATGAGCATCTATGAGAGGGAGAGTGAACCTACATACCCTTGTAGATCGCTAAGCGGGAAGCGTTAAGAAATGCGGTTGGTGTAGTCGAACATCTTCGCGATCCAAATCGCCGAGCATCCCGTGATCTCATCACGATCCGTCCCGCGATCCAATCATGATCCGTCCCGCGAACTCATCACGATCCATGCTGCGATCTCATCATGATCCGTCCCGCGATCTCGATCACGGTCCTTCCAATCTAGCGCTGAACGGACGGCACCTCCGCGTTCAGCACACATACGGCTCGATGACGATCTCCGCCTTCTTGATCCAACAAGAGGGAGCGGATAGGTAGAAGAGTTCTCCGGCAGCATGACGGCGTTGCGGTGATAGTGGTGGAGCTATTTTGGCAGGGCTTTGCCTAAGCACTGCAGAAAACCGATCTAGAGGAGAAACTATGCACTAGAGGAACGGGTAGCACGTGGTTGAAAATTCTGTGCCAAAACCCTAAAATCCTCTAGTATATATAGGAGCAGACGAGGAGGAGGCTTGGCTATCAAAAAGCCAGCCCCTGGGTCGGCCGAACCAAGGAGGGAGGAGTCCTCCTCTTCCACTCCTAGTAGGATTAGGACTCCTTCCTTATTTGGCCCTTTTTTGCCTTTTTTCCACCTTTTTCTTTTTGGGCTTTTCTTCCCAGACGGATGGGCCTTGTGTGGGACTTCCACCAGCCCACAAAAGGCTGGTATTTACTCTCCCACAGCCTATGTAGCCTCTTGGGTCGAAATACCCCTCCCGATGGTCCCCCGGTACACTACCGGCACTCCCGGTACACTACCGATGAGCCCGAAACTTTTTCAGCGACCAAAATAGGACTTCCTATATATCAATATTTACCTCCAGACCATTCCGGAGCTCCTCGTGACGTCCGGGATCTCATCCGGGACTCCGAACAACCTTCAGTCACCACCATGCATAACTCTATACTACCGAAACGTCACCAAACCTTAAGTGTGCAGACCCTGCGGGTTCGAGAACTATGTAGACATGACCGAGACACCTCTACGATCAATAACCAATAGCGGGACCTGGATGACCATATTGGTTCCTACATATTCTACAAAGATCTTTATCGATCGAACCTCTATGTCAAGGATTCAATTAATCCCGTATGACGTTCCCTTTGTTCTTTGGTATGTTACTTGCCCGAGATTCGATCGTCGGTATCTGTATACCTAGTTCAACCTCGTTACCGGCAAGTCTCTTTACTCGTTTCGTAATACAAGATCCCGTGGCTAACACTTAGTCACATTGCTTGCAAGGCTTATTGTGATGTTGTATTACCAAATGGGCCCTGAGATACCTCTCCGTCACACGGAGTAACAAATCCTAGTATTGATCCATGCCAACCCAACAAACACCTTCGGAGATACCTGTAATGCACCTTTATAGTCACCCAGTTATGTTGCGACATTTGATACACACAAGTCACTCCTCCGGTGTCCGTGAGTTGCATGATCTCATGGTCAAAGGAACATATACTTGACATGCAGAAAACAGTAGCAATAAACTGACACGATCATATGCTACGTTTGTAGTTTGGGCCTTGTCCATCACACCATTCTCCTAATGATGTGATCTAATGTCCATGGCTAGGAAACCTTAACCATCTTTGATCAACGAGCTAGTCTATTAGAGGCATACTAGGGACATAGTTCTGTCTATGCATCCACACATGCATCTAAGTCTCCGATCAATACAATTATAGCATGGATAATAAACGATTACCATGAACAAGGAAATATGATAATAACTAATTTATTATTGCCTCTAGGGCATATTTCCAACAGTCTCCCACTTGCACTAGAGTCAATAATCTAGTTCACATCACCATGTGATTCGCATTGTTATGAATCTAATACCCAATGAGTTTTGGGGCTTGATCATGTTTTGCATGTGAGAGAGGTCTTATAGTCAATAGGTCTGCGACATTCAGATCCGTGTGTACTTTGCAAATTTCTATGTCAAACCGTAAACACTGCTACCACACTCCACTTAGTACTATTCCAAATGGTTGCTCCACTATACGTATCCAGATTGCTACTACGAGTCATCCGGATTGGTGTTAAAGCTTGCATCGACGTAACTCTTTACGGCGGACTCTTTATCACCTCCATAATCGAGAAACATCTCCTTAGTCTTTTAGTTACTAAGGATAATCTTGACCGCTGTCCAGTGCTCCATTCCAGGATCACTTTGAAACCTTCTGGCCATACTTATGGCAAGGCTGACATCGGGTCTTGCGCACAGCATTTCATACATGATAGAGCCTATGGTTGAAGCATACGGGATGACACTCATCTTTTCTCTATCTTCTGCAGTCACTTGGCATTGAGTTTTACTCAACTTCACACCTTACAAATCAGGCGAGAACTCTTTCTCTGACTGATCTTGTCAAGGTATGTACTCATTGAAAGTCTCATCAAGCATCTTGATCTATCTCTATAGATCTTGATGCTCAACAATTACGTAGCTTTATCCAGGTCTTCCTTTGAAAAACTCTTTTTCAAACAACTGTTTATGCTTTCCAGAAATTCTACATCATTTCCGATCAACAATATGTCAACCACATATGCTTACCAGAAACTCGATAGTGCTCCCACTCACTTTATTGTAAATACAAGTTTCTCATAAACTTTGTATAGACTCAAAAACTTTGATCACCTCATCAAAGTGTATATTCCAACTACGAGATGCTTGCTTTAGTTCATAGAAGGATCACTGAAGCTTGCACACCTTTTAGCTTCCTTAGGACTGCCAAAACCTTTCTTGTTGTATCTCATACAACCTTTTCTTAAGGAAGGAAACGATATTTTGGTATCCATCTGCCAGATTTCACAATTGAAAAATGCAGCAACTGCTAACATAATTCCAACAGACTTTAGCATCGCTACGAGTGAGAAAGTCTCATCGTAGTCAAATCCTTGAACTTGGTGGAAACTTCTTTGCGAAAAAACGAGCTTTATAAATGGTGACATTCACCATCAGCGTCTGTCTTCATCTTAAAGGTCCATTTGTACTCAACGACCTGCCGTCCAATGAGCAAGTCTACCAAAGTCTATACTTGGTTTTCATACATGGATCCTTTCTCAGATTTTATGGCCTCTAACCATTTGTCGGAATCCGAGCCCATCATTGCTTCTCCATAGCTCGTAGGTTCATCGTTGTCCAATAACATGACCTCCAAGACAGGGTTGTCGTACTGCTCAGGAGCAGTACACATCCTTGTCGACCTACGAGGTTCGATAGTAACTTGATCTGAAGCTTCATGATCATCATCATTTACTTCCTCTTCAACCGACGTAGGTTCCACAGAAACATCTTTCTGCGCTGCGCTACTCTCTGGTTGAAGTAAAGGTTCAACAACCTCATCAAGTTCCGTCTTCCTCCCACTCAATTCTTTCGAGAGAAACTTTTCCTCGAGAAAGGACCTAGTTTTAGCAATAACCATTTTATGCTTGGATCTGAGATAGAAGGTTCACCCAACTGTTCTTAGGGTATTCTATGAAGATGCATTTGTCCGCTTTGGGTTCGAGCTCAATAGGTGAAAACATTTTCCACGCAAGCGTCGCAGCCCCAAACTTTAAGAAATGACAGCTTAGGTTTCTATCAAACCCTAATTCACACGGTGTCATCTCAATGGATTTAGATGGTGCCCTATTTAAAGTGAATGTTGTTGTCTCTAATGCATAACCCCAAAACTATAGTGGCAAATCGATAAGAGACATCATAGTTCGTACCATATCCAATAGAGTACGACTATGACATTCGGACACACCATCACACTTTTTTGTTCCAGGTGGCGTGAGTTGTGAAACAACTTTCACATTGTCTAAAGTTGTATGCCAAACTCGTAACTCAGATATTCACCTCCACGATCATATCGCATACATTTTTATCTTCTTGTCACGATGATCTTAAACTTCACTATGAAATTGCTTGAACTTTTCAAATGATTCATACTTGTGTTTCATTAAGTAAACATACAATATATATACTCAAATCATCAGTGAAGGTAAGAAAATAACGATATCCACTGCACGCTACAACATTCATTGGACTGCATACATCAACATGTATCATTTCCAATAAATCACTTGCCCGCTCCATCAATACGGAAAATGGGGTCCTTAGTCATCTTGCCCAAGAGGCATGGTTCGCATGTCTCAACCGATTCGAAATCGAATGAGTCCAAAGATCCATCAGCATGGAGTTTCTTCATGCGCTTTATACCACTATGACATTTAGCGGCAGTGCCACAAGTACGTGGTACTATCATTATTAACTTTGTATCTTTTGGCATCAATGTTATGAACATGTGTATTACTACGATTAAGATTCAACTAACCATTCTCACTGGGTGCATGACCATTGAAGGTATCATTCATGTAAACAGAATAACAATTATTCTCTAACTTAAATGAACAACCGTTTTGCAATAAACATGATCTAATCACGTTCATGCTCAACGCAAAACACCAAATAACATTTATTTAGGTCTGTCACTAATCCTGAAGGTAGAGAGAGCGTGCGATGTTGATCACATCAACCTTGGAATCATTTCCAACACACATCGTCACCTCATCCTTAGCTAGTTCTCCATTTATTCCGTCGCTTTTATTTCGATTTACTAACATTTAGCAACCAAGCCGGTATCTAATACCCAGGTGCTACTAGGAGTACTCGTAAGGTACACATCATTAACACGTATATCAAATATACTTCTGTCGACGTTGCCAGCCTTCTTATCTATCAAGTATCTAGGGTTGTTCCGCTTCAGCGACCGCTCTCCTCATAATCGAAGCACTTAGTCTTGGGTTTGAGTTCAACTTTGGGTTGCTTCACTGGAGCAGCAACTGACTTGCTATCCATGCAGTTCCCCTCCTTGCTATTGCCCTTCTCAAAACTAGTGGTTTGACTAACCATCAACACTTGACACTCCTTCTTGATTTCTACCTTCGCGGTGTCAAACATCACGAACAGCTCAGGGATCAATATTTCTATCCCTGGTGTTTTATAGTTCATCACCAAGTTCTAGTAGCTTAGTGACAGTGACTTGGAGAACTATATCAATCACTATCTTATCTGGAAGATCAACACCCACTCGATTCAAGCGATTGTAGCACCTAGACAAACTGAGCACGTGCTCAACGATTGAGCTATTCTCCTTCATCTTGCAGGCAAAGAATCTTGTTGGAGATCTCATATCTCGCAGCACGGGCACGAGCTTGAGATCCTAATTTCAGCTCTTAGAACATCTCATATGTTCCGTGACGTTCAAAACATTTCGGAGCCTCAATTCTAAGTCGTAGTGCATGATGCACTAAACTATCAAGTAGTCATCAGAACGTGCCTGTCAGATGTTCACAACATCTACAAACGACGCTAGAGGGGTTGGCGCACCGAGCGGTGCATTAAGGACATAAGCCTTCTGTGCAGCAACGAGGACAATCCTCAGATCACAGAGCCAGTCCGCAATATTGCTACCATCATCTTTCAACTCTATTTCTCTAGGAACATATAAAAATTCAAGGGAGCTACAGCGTGAGCTAGTAATCTACAACATAATTTTGCAAAGACACCACTGACTATGTTCATGATAATGAGTTCAATTAATCATATTACTTAAGAACTCCCACTCAAATTGATATCCCTCCGGTCATCCGAGTGATACATGATCCAAATTCACCAACTCAAGTCCGATCATCACGTGAGTTGAGGTGGTTACAATGGTGAACATCATCATGTTGATCATATCTACTATATGACTCATGTTCGACCTTTCGGTCTCTTGTGTTCCGAGGCCATGTCTGTACATGCTAGGCTCGTCAAGTTGAACCCGAGTGGTTCTGCATGTGCAACACTGGCTTGCACCCACTGTATGTGAACGTAGAGTCTATCACACCCGATCATCACGTGGTGTCTCAACACGACAAACTTTCGCAACGGTGCACACTAAGGGAGAACACAATTTATCTTGAAATTAAAGTGAGGGATCACCTTATAATACTACCGTCGTCCTAAGCAAAACAAGGTGCATAAAAAAGATTAACATCACATGCAAATCATAAGTGACATGATATGGCCATGAACTTGTGCTTTTGATCTCCATCATGAAAGCACCGGCATGATCTCCATTGTCACCGACACGACACCATGATCTCCATCAACGTGTCGCCATCGGGGTTGTCGCACCCAACATGCTTCTACTACTATTGCTACCATTTAGCGATAAAGTAAAGCATTACATAGCGCTTAATGATTGACACGCAGGTCATACAATAATTAAGGACAACCCTATGGCTCCTGCCGGTTGCCGTACTCATCGACATGCAAGTCGTGATATTCTATACAACACATGATCATCTCATACATCACATATATATCATCATGTAATTGGCCATATCACATCACAACATACCCTGCAAAAACAAGTTAGACGTCCTCTAACTGTTGTTGCATGTTTTACGTGGCTGCTATGGGTATCTAGCAAGAACAATTCTCATCTACGCAAAAAACCACAACGGTGATACACTAGTTGCTTTTCAACCTTCTCAAGGACCGCCTTTGTCGAATCCGATCCAACTAAAGTAGGAGAAACTGACACCCGCTAGCCATCTTTGTGCAACGAAGTTACACGTCAGTCGATGGAACCGGTCTCTCGTAAGCGTACGAGTAATGTTGGTCCGGGCCGCTTCATCCCATTGGGGAACGTTGCATGAGAAACAAAAAATTTCCTACGCACACGCAAGATCTATCCATCGTGATGAGCATCTACGAGAGGGAGAGTAGATCTACATACCCTTGTAGATCGCTAAGCGGGAAGCGTTAAGAAACGCGGTTGGTGTAGTCGAACATCTTCGCGATCCAAATCGCCGAGTGTCCCACGATCACATCACGATCCATCCCACGATCCAATAACGATCCGTCCCGCGAACTCATCACGATCCGTCCCGCGATCTCCTCACGATCCGTCCCGTGAACTCATCACGATCCGTCCTGTGAACTCATCACGATCCGTCCCGCGAACTCATCATGAACCGTCTCGCGATCTTGATCACGGTCCTTCCGATCTAGCGCCGAACGGACGGCACCTCCGCGTTCAGCACACATGCAGCTTGATGACGATCTCCACCATCTTGATCCAGCAAGAGGAGTGGAGAGGGAGAAGAGTTCACCGGCAGCATGACGGCGCCCCGATGATGATGGTGGAGCAATTCCGGCAGGCTTCGCCTAAGCACTGCGCAAATCCAATCTAGAGGAGCACCGGTGGAACGGGTAGCACGTGGCCGTAAAATCAAGTGCAAAACACCCAATACCTCCAGTATATATAAGAGGGAGGGAGGAGGACGGATGGCGCACAAGGCAGCCCTGCCTTGCCTCTTGCGCAAGGAGGATTGGAGGAGTCCTCCAATCCTAGTGGGACTAGGATTGCTCCTTTCCTACTTGGAGTCTATTTCCACCTTTTGCAGTTTTTTCTTTCTTTCTCAAGTCCAGCTGCATGGGCCTCTTAGAGGACTTCCACCAGCCCACTAAGGGCTGGTTCCACCCTCCCACAGCCCATGTAGCCTCTTGGGTCGAAATACCTCTCCCGATGGTCCCCCGGTACACTACCGACACTCCCGGTACACTACCGATGAGCCCGAAACTTTTCCGACGACAAAAATAGGACTTCCTATATATCAATCTATACCTCTGGACCATTCCGGAGCTCCTCGTGACGTCCGGGATCTCATCCGGTACTCCTAACAACCTTCGTTCACCACCATACATAACTCTATACTACCGAAACGTCACCAAACCTTAAGTGTGCAGACCCTGCGGGTTCGAGAACTATGTAGACATGACCGAGACACCTCTACGATCAATAACCAATAGCGGGCCCTGGATGACCATATTGGTTCCTACATATTCTACGAAGATCTTTATCGGTCGAACCTCTGTGTCAAGGATTCAGTCAATCCCGTATAACGTTCCCTTTGTTCTTCGGTATGTTACTTGCCCGAGATTCGATCGTCGGTATCTCCATACCTAGTTCAACCTCGTTACCGGCAAGTCTCTTTACTCGTTTCGTAATACAATATCCCGTGGCTAACACTTAGTCATGTTGCTTGCCAGGCTTTGTTGTGATGTTGTATTACCGAGTGGGCCCTAAGCTACCACTCCGTCACACGGAGTAACAAATCCCAGTCTTGATCCATGCCAACCGAACAGACACCCTCGGAGATACCTGTAGAGCACCTTTATAGTCACCCAGTTATGTTGCGACGTTTGATACACACAAGGCACTCCTCCGATGTCTATGAGTTGCATGATCTCATGGTCATAGGAACATATACTTGACATGCAGAAAACAGTAGCAATAAACTGACACGATCATATGCTACGTTTGTAGTTTGGGTCTTGTCCATCACATCATTCTCCTAATGATGTGATCCCGTTATCAAATGACATATCATGTCCATGGCTAGGAAACCTTAACCATCTTTGATAACGAGCTAGTCCATTAGAGGCATATTAGGGACATGGTTTTGTCTATGTATCCACACATGCATCTAAGACTCCGATCAATACAATTATAGCATGGATAATAAACGATTATCATGAACAAAGAAATATGATAATAACTAATTTATTATTGCCTCTAGGGCATATTTCCAACACATCCCACAATACCGCTGAACCAAAAACACGACCAAGGGAGGAAGCAATCTAAGCATCAACGCCCACAAACTCTTTGTGTTCTACTCGAGATCTCATCTACACATAGACCTAGCTCATGATGCCACTGCTGGGGAACGTTGCATGGGAAACAAAAAATTTCCTACGCACACGCAAGATCTATCCATGGTGATGAGCATCTACGAGAGGGAGAGTGAATCTACATACCCTTGTAGATCGCTAAGCGGGAAGCGTTAAGAAACGCGATTGGTGTAGTCGAACGTCTTCGCGATCCAAATCGCCAAGCATCCCGTGATCTCATCACGATCCGTCCCGCCATCCAATCACGATCCGTCCCGCGAACTCATCACGATCCGTCCCACGATCTCATCACGATCCATCCCGCGTGTCGATCACGGTCCTTCCGATCTAGCACCGAACGGACGGCACCTCCGCGTTCAGCACACATACGGCTCGATGACGGTCTCCGCCTTCTTGATCCAGCAAGAGGGAGCGGATAGGTAGAAGAGTTCTCCGGCAGCATGACGGCACTTCGGCAATGGTGGTGGAGCTATTTCGGCAGGGCTTTGCCTAAGCACTGAGAAAACCGATCTAGAAGGGAAACTATGCACTAGAGGAACGGGTAGCACGTGGCTGAAAATTATGTGCTAAAACTCTAAAATCCTCTAGTATATATAGGAGGAGAGGAGGAGGAGACTTGTCTGCCAAAAAGCCAGCCCTTGGGTCGGCCGAACCAAGGAGGGAGGAGTCCTCCTCCTCTACTCCTAGTAGGATTAGGAGTCCTTCCTCATTTGGCCCTTTTTTGCCTTTTTTCCACCTTTTTCTTTTGGGCTTTTCTTCCCAGCCGCATGGGCCTTGTGTGGGACTTCCACCAGCCCAAAAAAGGCTGCTATTTACTCTCCCACAGCCTATGTAGCCTCTTGGGTCGAAATACCCCTCCCGATGGTCCCCCGGTACACTACCGGCACTCCCGGTACACTACCGATGAGCCCGAAACTTTTTCAGCGACCAAAATAGGACTTCCTATATATCAATCTTTACCTCCAGACCATTCCGGAGCTCCTCGTGACGTCCGGGATCTCATCCGGGACTCCTAACAACCTTCAGTCACCACCATGCATAACTCTATACTACCGAAACGTCACCAAACCTTAAGTGTGCAGACCCTGCGGGTTCGAGAACTATGTAGACATGAACGAGACACCTCTACGATCAATAACCAATAGCGGGCCCTGGATGACCATATTGGTTCCTACATATTCTACGAAGATCTTTATCGGTCGAACCTCTGTGTCAAGGATTCAGTCAATCCCGTATAACGTTCCCTTTGTTCTTCGGTATGTTACTTGCCCGAGATTCGATCGTCGGTATCTCCATACCTAGTTCAACCTCGTTACCGGCAAGTCTCTTTACTCGTTCCGTAATACAATATCCCGTGGCTAACACTTAGTCATGTTGCTTGCCAGGCTTTGTTGTGACGTTGTATTACCGAGTGGGCCCTAAGCTACCACTCCGTCACACGGAGTAACAAATCCCAGTCTTGATCCATGCCAACCGAACAGACACCCTCGGAGATACCTGTAGAGCACCTTTATAGTCACCCAGTTATGTTGCGACGTTTGACACACACAAGGCACTCCTCCGATGTCTGTGAGTTGCATGATCTCATGGTCATAGGAACATATACTTGACATGCAGAAAACAGTAGCAATAAACTGACACGATCATATGCTACGTTTGTAGTTTGGGTCTTGTCCATCACATCATTCTCCTAATGATGTGATCCCGTTATCAAATGACATATCATGTCCATGGCTAGGAAAACTTAACCATCTTTGATAAACGAGCTAGTCCATTAGAGGCATATTAGGGACATGGTTTTGTCTATGTATCCACACATGCATCTAAGACTCCGATCAATACAATTATAGCATGGATAATAAACGATTATCATGAACAAAGAAATATGATAATAACTAATTTATTATTGCCTCTAGGGCATATTTCCAACACATCCCACAATACCGCTGAACCAAAAACACGACCAAGGGAGGAAGCAATCTAAGCATCAACGCCCACAAACTCTTTGTGTTCTACTCGAGATCTCATCTACACATAGACCTAGCTCATGATGCCACTGCTGGGGAACGTTGCATGGGAAACAAAAAAATTCCTACGCACACGCAAGATCTATCCATGGTGATGAGCATCTACGAGAGGGAGAGTGAATCTACATACCCTTGTAGATCGCTAAGCGGGAAGCGTTAAGAAACGCGATTGGTGTAGTCGAACGTCTTCGCGATCCAAATCGCCAAGCATCCCGTGATCTCATCACGATCCGTCCCGCCATCCAATCACGATCCGTCCCGCGAACTCATCACGATCCGTCCCACGATCTCATCACGATCCATCCCGCGATGTCGATCACGGTCCTTCCGATCTAGCACCGAACAGACGGCACCTCCGCGTTCAGCACACATACGGCTCGATGACGATCTCCGCCTTCTTGATCCAGCAAGAGGGAGCGGATAGGTAGAAGAGTTGTCCGGCATCATGACGGCGCTTCGGCAATGGTGGTGGAGCTATTTCGGCAGGGCTTTGCCTAAGCACTGAGAAAACCGATCTAGAAGGGAAACTATGCACTAGAGGAACGGGTAGCACGTGGCTGAAAATTATGTGCTAAAACTCTAAAATCCTCTAGTATATATAGGAGGAGAGGAGGAGGAGACTTGTCTGCCAAAAAGCCAGCCCTTGGGTCGGCCGAACCAAGGAGGGAGGAGTCCTCCTCCTCTACTCCTAGTAGGATTAGGAGTCCTTCCTCATTTGGCCCTTTTTTGCCTTTTTTCCACCTTTTTCTTTTGGGCTTTTCTTCCCAGCCGCATGGGCCTTGTGTGGGACTTCCACCAGCCCAAAAAAGGCTGCTATTTACTCTCCCACAGCCTATGTAGCCTCTTGGGTCGAAATACCCCTCCCGATGGTCCCCCGGTACACTACCGGCACTCCCGGTACACTACCGATGAGCCCGAAACTTTTTCAGCGACCAAAATAGGACTTCCTATATATCAATCTTTACCTCCAGACCATTCCGGAGCTCCTCGTGACGTCCGGGATCTCATCCGGGACTCCTAACAACCTTCAGTCACCACCATGCATAACTCTATACTACCGAAACGTCACCAAACCTTAAGTGTGCAGACCCTGCGGGTTCGAGAACTATGTAGACATGAACGAGACACCTCTACGATCAATAACCAATAGCGGGCCCTGGATGACCATATTGGTTCCTACATATTCTACGAAGATCTTTATCGGTCGAACCTCTGTGTCAAGGATTCAGTCAATCCCGTATAACGTTCCCTTTGTTCTTCGGTATGTTACTTGCCCGAGATTCGATCGTCGGTATCTCCATACCTAGTTCAACCTCGTTACCGGCAAGTCTCTTTACTCGTTCCGTAATACAATATCCCGTGGCTAACACTTAGTCATGTTGCTTGCCAGGCTTTGTTGTGACGTTGTATTACCGAGTGGGCCCTAAGCTACCACTCCGTCACACGGAGTAACAAATCCCAGTCTTGATCCATGCCAACCGAACAGACACCCTCGGAGATACCTGTAGAGCACCTTTATAGTCACCCAGTTATGTTGCGACGTTTGACACACACAAGGCACTCCTCCGATGTCTGTGAGTTGCATGATCTCATGGTCATAGGAACATATACTTGACATGCAGAAAACAGTAGCAATAAACTGACACGATCATATGCTACGTTTGTAGTTTGGGTCTTGTCCATCACATCATTCTCCTAATGATGTGATCCCGTTATCAAATGACATATCATGTCCATGGCTAGGAAAACTTAACCATCTTTGATAAACGAGCTAGTCCATTAGAGGCATATTAGGGACATGGTTTTGTCTATGTATCCACACATGCATCTAAGACTCCGATCAATACAATTATAGCATGGATAATAAACGATTATCATGAACAAAGAAATATGATAATAACTAATTTATTATTGCCTGTAGGGCATATTTCCAACACATCCCACAATACCGCTGAACCAAAAACACGACCAAGGGAGGAAGCAATCTAAGCATCAACGCCCACAAACTCTTTGTGTTCTACTCGAGATCTCATCTACACATAGACCTAGCTCATGATGCCACTGATGGGGAACGTTGCATGGGAAACAAAAAATTTCCTATGCACACGCAAGATCTATCCATGGTGATGAGCATCTACGAGAGGGAGAGTGAATATACATACCCTTGTAGATCGCTAAGCGGGAAGCGTTAAGAAACGCGATTGGTGTAGTCGAACGTCTTCGCGATCCAAATCGCCAAGCATCCCGTGATCTCATCACGATCCGTCCCGCCATCCAATCACGATCCGTCCCGCGAACTCATCACGATCCGTCCCACGATCTCATCACGATCCATCCCGCGATGTCGATCACGGTCCTTCCGATCTAGCACCGAACAGACGGCACCTCCGCGTTCAGCACACATACGGCTCGATGACGATCTCCGCCTTCTTGATCCAGCAAGAGGGAGCGGATAGGTAGAAGAGTTGTCCGGCATCATGACGGCGCTTCGGCAATGGTGGTGGAGCTATTTCGGCAGGGCTTTGCCTAAGCACTGAGAAAACCGATCTAGAAGGGAAACTATGCACTAGAGGAACGGGTAGCACGTGGCTGAAAATTATGTGCTAAAACTCTAAAATCCTCTAGTATATATAGGAGGAGAGGAGGAGGAGACTTGTCTGCCAAAAAGCCAGCCCTTGGGTCGGCCGAACCAAGGAGGGAGGAGTCCTCCTCCTCTACTCCTAGTAGGATTAGGAGTCCTTCCTCATTTGGCCCTTTTTTGCCTTTTTTCCACCTTTTTCTTTTGGGCTTTTCTTCCCAACCGCATGGGCCTTGTGTGGGACTTCCACCAGCCCAAAATAGGCTGGTATTTACTCTCCCACAGCCTATGTAGCCTCTTGGGTCGAAATACCCCTCCCGATGGTCCCCCGGTACACTACCGGCACTCCCGGTACACTACCGATGAGCCCGAAACTTTTTCAGCGACCAAAATAGGACTTCCTATATATCAATCTTTACCTCCATACCATTCCGGAGCTCCTCGTGACGTCCGGGATCTCATCCGGGACTCCTAACAACCTTCAGTCACCACCATGCATAACTCTATACTACCGAAACGTCACCAAACCTTAAGTGTGCAGACCCTGCGGGTTCGAGAACTATGTAGACATGAACGAGACACCTCTACGATCAATAACCAATAGCGGGCCCTGGATGACCATATTGGTTCCTACATATTCTACGAAGATCTTTATCGGTCGAACCTCTGTGTCAAGGATTCAGTCAATCCCGTATAACGTTCCCTTTGTTCTTCGGTATGTTACTTGCCCGAGATTCGATCGTCGGTATCTCCATACCTAGTTCAACCTCGTTACCGGCAAGTCTCTTTACTCGTTCCGTAATACAATATCCCGTGGCTAACACTTAGTCATGTTGCTTGCCAGGCTTTGTTGTGACGTTGTATTACCGAGTGGGCCCTAAGCTACCACTCCGTCACACAGTAGAGCACCTTTATAGTCACCCAGTTACGTTGCGACGTTTGATACACACAAGGCACTCCTCCGGTGTCCGTGAGTTGCATGATCTCATGGTCAAAGGAACATATACTTGACATGCAGAAAACAGTAGCAATAAACTGACACGATCATATGCTACGTTTGTAGTTTGGGTCTTGTCCATCACACCATTCTCCTAATGATGTGATCCCATTATCAAATGACATCTCATGTCCATGGCTAGGAAACCTTAACCATCTTTGATCAACGAGCTAGTCTATTAGAGGCATACTAGGGACATGGTTTTGTCTATGTATCCACACATGCATCTAAGTCTCCAATCAATACAATTATAGCATGGATAATAAACGATTATCATGAACAAGTAAATATGATAATAACTAATTTATTATTGCCTCTAGGGCATATTTCCAATAGACATGCAGTCATTAGTGCCTCCCCCCACCATGCCTTGAGAGACCCGATGTGTCTAACATGGCGTTAAGCAAATCAGTTAGAGTGCAGTTCTTTCTTTCGGCTACCCCATTTGACTGAGGTGAATAGGGAGGCTTCCTCTCATGGATTATACCATGTTCCGCACAAAACAAATCAAATTCATTGGAAAAATGCTCTCCACCACGATCAGACCTAAGCCGTTTAAATTTTCGATCAAGTTGGTTCTCTGCTTCAGCTTTATAGTTTTTGAAGAAGTTTAAAGCCTCATCTTTTGATTTCAGAACATACACATAGCAATATCTAGTGGAGTCATCAATCAACGTCATGAAATATTTCTTTCCACCTTTTGTCAACATGTCATTTATCTCACACAGATCAGAATGGATAAGCTCTAGTGGCGCCAAGTCTCTCGCCTCTGCTGTCTTATGGGACTTGCGAGGTTGCTTAGCTTGCACACACACTTGGCACTTGGAGCCCTTGACAATAGTGAATTTCAGAATTAAACTCATATTGGCTAGCCGCATCATGCAACCAAAGTTAATATGACAAAGTCGGGAATGCCAAGTATTAGACTCATTATCGTGGCAAACATTATTAATAACTTTAGTGCAAATATCTGACAAAGACAGGCGGAACAAGCCTCCACACTCATAGCCTTTCCCAACAAATTGTCCATATTTAGAAATAACAACTTTATTGGACTTGAAAACCAACTTAAAACCATCTCTTCACAAATGGGAACCGCTGACGAGATTTTTATTGATAGAGGGCACATGATGAACGTTCTTCAGACGCACGATCTTCCCCGAAGTAAACTTCAGATCAACCGTACCGACCCCTCGAACAATGGCATGTGAACCATTCCCCATCGGCATGGGAGAAGTCCCTGTGACCTGGTAAGAAGAAAACATAGAGGCATCGGCACAAACATGTACATTAGCACCGGTGTCAATTAACCAATCTGGAGAATGACAAATTGAAAGGATGCTAGGAAAAATACCGTACCCAGAATCCTTCATATCAGTATCATCTATGACAATGTTAGTGGACTTGCCGCTCTTCTCATGTTCGCGCTCCTCATAGAGGTTAGGACATCTCGGAGCCTAGTAATTAGGATCACCACAGACATGGCATAGTCCCTTGCCCTTCTTATGAGAATTCTGATGATTTGTTCTTGTTGTTTTGGGGCTTGTTGAGATGGAAGTTCTTCTTCTGCACCACGTGGGCACTAGAAGCTCCCTCAATAGCTCGAGCATGTGTGTCTTTTGCTCTCACCTTCTCTTCAACATCAAGAGTTCCAATGAGATCGAAAATGGAAAACTCATGTCTCTTGTGTTTCAGAAAAGTAGTAAAATTGTTCCACGAAGGTGGAAGCTTGGCAATGATGCCCTTGGCCACAAACTTGTCCGGCAATACACACTTGAAGTACTCAAGTTCCTTGGCGAGAGACTATATCTCATGAGCCTGTTAAACAATAGAGCGCTCATCAGTCATCTTGTAGTTATAGAATTGCTCCATGACGTACAACTCGTTGCCAGCGTCCGAGGGCCCAAACTTGGCCTCGAGTGCAGCCCACATGTCATTGTCGTTTTCAAACGACATATATGAATCCACAATGGAATCGTCAAGAACACTTAGAAGGGCTCCCTTGAAGAGGGTATCGATCTTCTCAAAAGCTTCCTGCTGTGCAGGATTAAGATCGTCCTCGGGCTTACCCTTGGTGGTGTCATAGCAGTACATGGTCTGAAACTAGTAGACTGCTCTCGTGCGTCACCTCTTATATTGCACCCCCTTGAAGGTGGGCGGCTTCAGATGCGCAGCAAAACCACTTGGAGTAAATTGCCTATAATCAGTTTTTTGGATTGTTGAAAATATGAGCAAATTACTACAAGATTTAATCTGAATAAGGAGCAAATAGATCATGACAGCAAAAGTATAGAATAAACTAATCATGCCGACTAGCATAGTTAACGAATAGAAAGAATCTATGGCACAGACTAGACATAGAAATTCTAGTATGATCTCAAACAGGGAGGGCATACGGTGCAGCAGGAGTAGAACCGCCAGCGTTGACGTTGCCGTTCATGTCATTGAGGAAGAGGTTGCCGAGGTTGGGGAAGAAATCGTCGTCAAGGAAGTCGTCGCGCAAGTACGCTCCCCAAAAACCTGATCGCCCCTCTCCCGTACAGGAGGTTCGGAGCCTTCTCGCGGTGCATGCCGGAAGGAGGGATGGAGAAGACTTGGGGTTACAGTCCATGATCCGACGTCATCGTGACGCATCTGTTAAGGACTCTCTGTTCCTGACCGGCAAATAAGCGCGTAGGTATGAGCTCGGCTCGGCTTCATCCCGCAACTCACGTCGTGTCGTGACGAGGCGAGTGAGGAAGAGGAGTGCGCGAGGGCCTCTTCTCTTCTCACTCTCTTACAAGTGCTAAAAGAGCTCACCTTATAAAGAGGTGTTGCTCCCTCTCCACTAGCGGTATGGGACTAAACTTTAGTTCCAACCACACCACTCAAACAGGCAACACACATGGGCCATGAGAATTTCAGATTTTTGGATGGGCTTTGGGCCAAAGGCCTCATAGCAAAATCCAGCAAGGCAGAGGGAGTAATGTGTGATTAGAATAGTTAATAATGTAAATTCAAATTGTAAAAAAAATGTGATAACATGTTCATTACTATATAGGTTTTTGGAACTCCTGAGTGGGGCGTTTTGGGGACCGAGCTCCATGGAGCCCGAAATTTAAAAAATAAATCAAAATTGAAACTTTGTTATTCAAAAAAAATAAAAAATATATGCAACTATATGAGGATGAAATGTAATGTGTGTAAAATTTCAAGATGAAATGTCTTGAAATGTGACACGTACAATGGAAAACAAATGCATGGACTTTGAGGATGAATAGTTTTTTTTTTTGCACAGCTCTCGTTTCAACGTATTTCATCATGTGTTTTTTCTTTGTAAAATTTCAGCATATTACAATAAAACTAAGTGTACATGTGTGCTGAACAGCTCCAGATTTCAACATTCACACACATGTACATTATGCTTCCATGTATACCTATATTTTTTAGATTTTTTTTGAAGCATAGAAATATGAACATTGAAAATTGTAAACGGAGGCCTTCATGGAGCTCGGCCTCCATAAACAATTTTCGGAACTATTGTTGCTTTATTCAACATTCTTGGTCATGTTCAAGATAAGTACATCAGAGATACAACCCGGAGGTACTGAAAACCAAGTCTTAATAAGTTCATGCCGACAACCTTCCTTGGTTAAATCGTGCGCTGCCTCATTCGTAGACTGTCTATCCCATCTTACTTTGGTCTCATCCATATATGTGTTTCTTAATTAAATAGTTTTCCTATAAACAGATGTACCTATCATGGATTTTGTACATATAAATGATCCTTTATTTTTATTCCAATGGCTAAGTAGCGACCAGCGTGTGGGTCCAGTTGGCACACATGTAGCTTTAGAGACAAAGCGGGAAAATGAGGGGAACCAATTTTTTTTAAGGAAAAACGTAATCATTCAAGTAAAGTCACTGCATAACCGAAAAAAAAACAAATGTATGCCAATAAAAACACTGTAGAAAACATGGAATTTGGTACAAGTATGGATAGTGTGAACTCTTGTTAAATTACTGAATGTTCTTTTCAAAAAGTATATGTTTTAGATGCCTCATTCAGATTTTCTTAATTATGCTTGTCGTCAAAATCTTTAAATCATTTTTTTACTTCCTAGTATAAAATAGTTATATAATTTTCTCTTTTTTTTGTGTCTTCATATTTATATGTTAGCTGACCACCACATCCACGAAAGCATCGGCATGTCGTCGCTAAAACTAGTTCCAACGAAAACTGTCCATAATTTTCTTCTATTCAAGTTATTAAAGGACCAAAATAAGTGAGGCGAGCAATCCCGAGGCGGATGCTCTAGCAAGGGAGACCTTCCACTAATTTTGTCCAAAAGCAGATCGATGTTCTCTGTTGGTCGCAGCTTTGGACGGGTCCACTAGTTGGTGGGGTTTCAAACTGATGAGGATGGTTCAGATCCGTCGGGTGGGACCCACAACGCGTCCGTCCTGACGTATCTGACGCGTTGGATGTCGACATTGATAGACAGACAATCCGTATTGATGCTTGGTCACCTTGGTGAGACACTGCTTGCGCCAGCATCTTCAGGAATTGTGACTGTTAGCACTTTACACTTCACACGATTACACAAGTAATGTAACCTTCAAATTTCAGTCTTACCTAGACTGTGCACAAAATATTCAGATTTATCACCATTAACAAACCTACTACTATATCAACCATAAAAGCAAAAAACGACTGCACTCCAAGAGATCGCCGATCCCAAGTTCTTTCCTCCCCCACAATGGCTAGGTCAAACTAGGCCTTCCAGGCTTCACCGACGAGCCCATTCGTCTATCCTCTGCTTGCGGCTCTGGCGGCTGGTGGCAGGGAGGGGAATCTTGTAGCCTTTGCTCTGACTAGAGGGTTATGTGAGCTTTTTTAGTCCTCATGGGCATGGTGCTCGGACAAATGGCGGCGATTCTTATTTGAGTTTGTCTTTCGGGCTCCGATCCTTCTCGTGTTTGTCTAGCTAGATGTAGACTGCCGTCTCCTTAGGACGGTGAGCTTAGGGTTTTCTATCATACGCACGCGGTGGCGAGATTTGATCAATTGCTTCAGATATATTCAAGAGATCAACGACTATGACTGTGGCTCTAGCCATTGGTCTGTAGAGGCACATGCACAAAGACTTATCGGTTATATATTATCGACAACGTCAAGCCGTCTCCGGTCGGTAAGTGGCACAACAGTGTGTTAGCGACTCATTCTAGCGGGAATAGTGATCATTTGGTGGTCTATAGTCCTTGGATGTAATTTAAAAAAAAATTGAGATACCTTGTATTTGTAATGAATTTTTATAATAGATCTGAATATTTTCAGCAATAAAAAGAGTGTCTACCGGTCCAAAAATCCACCAAGTCTTTGTTTATACTCATAGACGAATAGTCTCCTGAAAAAAGGTTTACCACCCACAAATAATGGGTAATGTTAAAAAACTAACATCAGATTTTTAAGATTTCCCATCAAACACCTAGAATGCCACTAAAAACAGATATTCCCTCTGTTCTAAAATTCTTGTCTTAAGTTTGTCTAGAAACGAATGTATCTAGTTGTAAGGGATTTGATACACTCTCATTACGATGTAGTATAAAAAAAGTGCCACATTGTGCGGATTAATTATCATGGGTTCGACCGGGATCTAACGGACCTAAGGGTGTGCGTTAGAATTGCTCATAAATTCAAAATGTTGGCTGGTTATGGAAGTCCCAAATAATTGGTGTTTCATGCTCCGTATTTCACACGTAGGGTGTCATACACGGAAACACCAAGAAGTCAGTTTTATTTTACAGACTGAATTTCCAACTCCCGCGTTGCCCTGACCCTGATCCTCCCCATCGTTTGCATGTCCATCGCGCCCTCCTGGCCGCTCGCACGACCCGCGAACGACGTCGTCACTCGTCAGCTCAGCCGCATGGCATTTTTGTGGCCATCACCTCCTCTAGCAAGCCACTTTTCCCAGGCGCACCACACCATGCACACAACCACCGCCTGACCCGGCCGGCTTCCCGTGCCGCATATTGGCTCACGCTCACCCCGCGTACGTAGTTTTCCTGGCTCGCGCTCTCTCGTGCCACTCCGCCTCCAACTGCCACGTTTTGTACATTCTCAACAAACTTTTTTTTAGGAGTAAAGCAGAGCTTTATAGATTAAAGGTGCCCCGACATGTCATCCGAGACACAAACAGCCACCTGGGGCAGTACATCGGAGTTCCAGCGAATGATGTTGTTTGGAGAACATAAATAACCTATCGATGCTAACTCATGAGCTACTGAATTGGCCTCTCGCCTACAGTGGTATACTCTTAGGCTAGAAAACCACAACTTGAGCTGCATCTTGATGTCCTCAATGACAGCGGCATATGGAGTAATGGAGATGAGTCCACCTTTCGAAGATCGAGCGCTTCCGCCAGCAGCTGACAGTCTGTTTCAAATATGACCCTGATGGCTCCAAGGCCAGTTGCTATGTTGATCGCTGCTGCCATAGCGCTGACTTCCGCACCGAAAGCCTCAGAAATATTTTCTCCTCGCCCCGCATGCGCGGCTATAACATCACCAGCAGTGTCTCGGACCACGACTCCCCAGCCTCCGTAGGAGTCCCCCGGGGTAAATGAGCCATCTATGTTGACCTTCAGTAGTCTTCCTCAGGCGACTGCCATTTTTCTCTAGCTGGTTTCTTCCCCTTGTTGGTGAAATTTAACATTCTGAACAAACTTTTGAAAGTTGCTTCATGTGGCGGCCACCATTTCTTTATGCTGTTTTAAGATTTTTTTTAGTCGGCTATGCTGTTTTAAGAATTGGACGGTAGAATGCAGGCAGGCGGAACCGGTGTAAAACAAGTGCTTATGATGCATACAACGAGTAAAATCAGCATGTCCATAAAAGTAGGAGGAAGAAGATTTCAGCACCCTGAGGATTTGAATATATATTTTTCCTTTGTAAGAACTTTCTTTGATTCAACAGAATTCTATAGGATTCTTGGAGGATTGAAATCCTTAGAATCTTTTTCTACGTACATTGATCCTTTGATTCGTATGATTGGATCCCATAGAATTTTTTCTTATGAAATCATTTGTACTACATTTCATAGAAAATCTAACATCCACTACAACCACTTTCTACAATTCATTTGTTTTTCCTGTGGCATCAAATACTTCTTGCTAATCCTATAGGGTTTGAATGGACATGCCACTCCAACCCTCTACTTTTTCTATTCCTGTGTTTTCAAAATCCTATGAATCAAGGAGGCCCTTACTAGGGAAAAAGCGTCCTCTCGTGTCATCCTGTAATCCTAGGCGGCTAGGGGAAACTTTCCCCTCTCTAGACTTCAACAGCGAGCCCATCGATTCACCTCCTCCCTATCTAATGCTTCGGTGGCCACTGGCGGAGAGGGAAATCATGATGCCTTCGCTTTGGTTAGTAGTTTATGTTAGGGTTTTTTAGTCCTCTCGTAGGTGCGACGCTCGGGCAGATGCCTGAGGTGCGTTTATTGTGTTTTGTATCATTTGATGCTTCATTTTAAGTCAATACAATTCATCCATTGTCAAGAAAAAAACAAACATGATATACAATTTGAATTTGCATGACCCACTCTGCCACCCTATCCTCCAGAGCACCCACGTCTGCAAGATGAACTACAGTAGTATTTTACACCAACGTTGGATATATTTTTTACATTAACCTATCTATAATCACCTCTGCATGTGTTATGACCCCTATTCATCCGGTCGCAAAGATCAACAACAAATCAGGCCCAACACATCCCGATGACGACGACGGAAATCGCAAGGACACGCATGGCGACGTAGACCACCGATCCAACGGTGGATTGGGACGGCTGATGGAAGAACGGCGAGCCTGGACATAAACCCCAGACAATAACTGAAACAAAAGGTTTATATAAAATAGGACAAATCACACTATAATCACTATCTAAGACACTCTTGTTGCAAACTTTCTCCACACATCACATATTACATATGCCTTATGGAGCAACTAAACTCAACTGTGCGGGTAAAGGAGCAGGGGTCGCCGCCGCTAGCAGGTGATCTTCTTCTGGTCCACTCCGACCGTGATGGTTCGGCCTGGAATAACATACAACTAAACCATTGTAATGTGTGCATTTTATCTTTATTCGTAAAGAGATGAGGTTTCATACAGATAGATTAGGGAGATAAATAGTAAGATTGCATACATTCTGCAATGGTGGCAGAGCATAGGAGATACAGAGACAACAACGCCAGTGCAAGGATGCGGACCGTATGCTTGTTCATCCTCTGATACAATGCAACAATGTACAACCGTGTCGTACTCAAAGAGTGCTTGCTGGCTAACAACATTGTAACTTTTGTGTGTATTTATATGGAGACTGTGACCCATCCCGATCCTATGAGGGAAGATCCCATAATAAAATTCGGAAGATTTAGTATATCTTCCCATAGTCGTGTGTGCATATATAAATCAAGCTCTATGATTGATTACCATTTTTAGACACAAGTTTCTCGAATTTGGTAGAGAAATCCGAACCGTGATATGGAAATTAATGTTTGCCGGATTTATCGATCATCCTATGATATAGACATCTATTTGTGCATAATGCTACCAACCTTCTAAATTCTCGGTGGAAATACAACCTTTTAAATTCTCAACTATTTATTTCTTTGTGTAGGATTTAGAGAAATACGAAGTTACTTCCTCTGCCCCAAAAAGCTTGCATTACAAACTTTTTGGGTCGATTGTCATGATTTCTTTAGACATTTCAAAAAAAAATCTGAAATTATTTGACAACATTCATGTGGCTTCAAAAATCAGCTCAATTACTTTACACTATTCATGTCCAATTATGTTTTTTTTCTACAACTTCGGAAAAAATCAGCTCAAAACTCAATGTACATTTTGAGATTCAAAAAAGACAAATCCGAATGTGAATAGTGGCTTCTTTGGTGAATATTACTTTACACTATTCATGTCCAATTATGTTTTTTTTCTATTAATGTAGGTCGAATTAGGAGCAATCATTAAAGTGTGTCTACAATTTTTTTTTTGAGAATGTTTGAACATAAAGATTTTAAAAATAAAATCGATCTCACCTAGTGTGAGATCTCACACAACTCTCCCCCCATCTAATGTCATATCTCATATAAGTCTTTCCCCGCGTTGTAGTATTAGATACATACATATTTAGATAAAATGCAAGGCAAGCTTTTTGAGATAGAGTAATACTCACTAGTAAGAAAAAGAGAGAGAAGAAGCTACTCTATGATGCGCCAATTAAATTAGGAATAATAGATATGGGAAATGCATTGGAGCACCCGGGTCCCACACACCTCTCTATGAAAATAGCACTAAAAAATATCAGGAATTTTGACAAAAATCTGACATTTTGGAATATGAAACCCGTGTGCCCATTGTACATCAGTGTTCATTTTTGTGGGGAATGGAAACTCGTTGTATCCGTGGCACAAGAATTATGGTCTGACATACGTTACATCTAGTTTTTTTTCTACACATATGCTTTTCCCCCTCTTTTACTGATATTACCCCGGACATCCCTTCCTCACGAAACTGAACACAGGTGTACAACGGGCACTCACATTTCATATCCCGAAAATTCAGTTTTTTATGAGATTTCCTAGTATGTTTTTTAGTGTTATATTTATATAGAGATGTGTGGCACTCGAGAGCCACAAATCCTCTTCCAAAGAGATATGCGGTAGTCCTAGAGAGATGATGCAGAGGAAGTTCTTCTCCATTGAAGATCACGTTTGTGCTTTCTGTGAGAATCATATATTGGAAACAAGAGATCATTTGTTTTACCACTGTCCATTTGCAAAGGTATGTTGGGCATATATCTGTACATGTTGGGACTCCTTTCCGTTTCTTATGCCAGCTTGGATATGCCATACCTCCCGCTAGCTACCACGCCACGCTTCGGCTCTTCTCACTCCACCTCCTTTGGTGCCACCTCCTACATTACCATTGCGCCACACTGGCTCGCCTAACCTCTCGACTCAAACCACAGCCGTTGCGAAAAGGAAAGAGCTAACTTGTCTTTTTTTTAAACAATATAGACGCGAACGCTCGTACTACCAAGACACATCGTTAGAAGGCTTGGAAAAAAATCAAAAGGAAAATACGACGACTAGTAATTCTAAGACATGAACCCAAATGAGTTAGGTAAACCACTACTCCTCTAACCATCCAACCACATCTTGGCTCTCAATAGACCCAAATGAAAATATAGTGAAGACATTAGTGGATTGTAAAAGTTAATGACATTAAGACACGAGAAAATTTATATTCTTTAAATTTGATTTAATATTTATATTTTATTATAAAATGTTCTGGTTTTTTGGTCTAGTTTCATTACATGCAAGGAAGGCGAAAGTCCTCTTCTACTCCCGAGAAGGGGGTGGGGGAGGGGTCAACAATGAAATTAAACGAAAATAGATTAAAAAAATTAGCATTTTTTGTGACGAACTTTGACAAATGTTTTATGTGCTTGTCAAATTTCATCACTAAATGATATTCTTGAAAGTCATGAAAAAAAATCAGCATTGCAAAATACTTTTAAAAATAGCATTTTTGGAGCATCGTTTTTTTACCACGACTTTTATGAATGTTCTTTCATAATAAAATTTGGCGAGCAAACAAATATTTTTCCAAGTTTAAATTCCAGAAGTTTATATTTATTTTATAGCATTTGAGCTCGAGAGCAATACTCCACTTCAAGGCTATTATACTATTTTCTTCTGGAGAAAGAAATGATGGGTCAGAAAGGGCCCACGTGGCAGCCACAAGACGCAGGGAAAATCGTAAGAAAGTAAGGGCCCACAAGGCAGCGAGTGGGTGCAGTGGAACTAGCGTTGTAGGGTCTCTCTGTTCCTCTTCCCCCCTCCTCCTCCTCCGCCGCCGACGACGAAAATGTTGGCGGCTCGCCGCCACGCCACCTCCACCTCCGCCCCCCTGCTCCTCCGTCGCCTCTCCGCCCAGCCCAAGCCCAAGCCCCCTACGCCTCCACCTCCTCCGCCCCCGCCGTCGGACGAGGGAGCCGCAGCGTGGGCCCGTCGCGCGGCCGCGCTCTCGCTGCTGGGGCTCACCGGCGCCGTCGCCGCCAGCGCCTTCAGCGACCTCTCCGTCTTCCTCTCCTGCTCCAGGTCCAACCCCTAACTCACTTCCCCCCTATCGCCCGTCCCTCTCTCTGTAACTTGTCCCCGTGTAGACTCGACGAGGAATCCAGATGCACCCAAGATCACCACTTCGTGCGCCGATCCGTTGAACTTAGCGTGCGTCTCCACATGTTCGTATGGCTCTGCGTGTCGTTCTTGACCTCCCTGTCTGCAGCGCGTGGAATTTGTAGCATGCGTGCTCCTGCTGCTCACAAATTTGCCTTCTTTTGTTGTTCACCAAGAAGAGGGAATGGGTAAGAGGGGAGTACATTACCTGCCAGGGCTAACTGCTTTTGCTGCTCTTGTTGTTGCAGTCAGGCATTGGAGAAGGCTACCCAGAACAAGCAGGTAGCAAGCGCGATCGGCGAGCCAATCACGCGGGGTCCCTGGTACAGCGCCTCCATCGCCGTGAACCAAGCGAGGCGCTCCGTCTCCTGCACTTTCCCGGTGTCGGGGCCCCAAGGCGACGGGCTTCTCAAGTTCAAGGCTGTTCGCTTGGGAGGTGTGTACCAGTTGACAACCTCACATCACTGTTTTCTGTCTGATTTCTTAACTGAATGAAGCATGATTCGAATAAATCATTGCGAGCAGTTATCAAAGCTATAGCAATCGTTGCAAGGGTAGACTGTAGAATTACATACCTAGATTCTGATATTTGCTCACTAAAGTTACATGGTTCAAAGAAAAGTTGATCATGTTAAGGCCTAAGGATAGGTATTGAGGTTGAGCCTGGTGCTCACTATGCAACATCAGTATTCTCACAATCCTTTTACAATGTAAAAATAATAATTAAACTTAACTTCTACCCTTGTTATCCCAGTAATTAATGAATTATTCGTGATTTTAACAATAAATGAATGAAGCATGGTTGAAGCGTGAATGAAACTCAACTTCTACCCTTGTTGTCCCTGTAACAAATTAATTCTGACTTCATAAATGAATGAAGGGTGATTGAACTATAGGCTATGCATTTGATAGTGACAAGAACAGTACAGTTACACTAAATTATCATATTGGAGCAAAATACAACAACGGCCAACGGCCATAAAGATCAAGTATTGGGCAAAGTCAACTGGCGCGGATCATGCTTCTACATACATAAGTACATAACAGTTTAGGACAGATGTAGGCTGTAGAATGAAATAGCTTAAACTATATTATTTGTTCACAAATTTCCATACCTATTTTCTCTAGTGGTCTTCTTAATGAGCGGTTATGTTATTGTGATAAAGATGGTAGTTCAGCTAAATCAAATATGAGATTAAAACAGGAAAGTAAACTTGTATGACAACTTAACTGAAGTAGTGATCAACATAGAGTGTATGAGTGGCACTACAAGCTACAGTAAGGCAAGGCACATTGTTGGTGTCATACCATGAAGCCGATATGCTCCACCTATGTTGTGTTTTCACCAACTCGTCCCTCGGGTATAGCTCTGATGTATGGTTTGCGCAAGAAATGTGGAAATGTAGCATTACCTACCTGTGGACCTCGCAAGTGAAACCATATGATTGATGTGGGATATCTGTTTTATGGTATGACGCCATGAATGTGCCTAGTCTTGCTGGATAGCTTTGAATGCTGTTGGTATGTGACTATTGTGGATGAATTACTATAGACTATAGTAGTTTAGTTGCCACATAAATAGTTCTGTTTAAGCCCATCTTCCCTTTAGATCAGCTAGCTAAGCAGGCAACAACAATGGACGGACAGAATGTTTATAGCTACAATGTACACCATAGTTCTTGTCATATCCAGTCTATGGTACGTGACCCTCGTGCTGGGTTTGTTACCAACAATGTAAACATGTATATCCCATGAATAAATCCCGGGTCCTTGCCTTAAAAATGTATTCAGAATTCATCTCTGCTTTAGTATTATCGGTTGTTCTAGCACAACAGATGGGGGAGGGGGGGGGGGGGTATTTTTCCGCGTTGGTAGCTTCAACAGGAAGGTTAGACATGAAAATTGGGAGCAATATATTAGTATTTAACCAAAGTTTCACTGTCATCAACTGCAGTATCTACCATTGATACCTGTAGGTAGGGATGCAGGGCGGCATCCTGCATAAGCCCGCAAAAGTAGGGATTAGTTCAAACTCAACCAAATCGCTAAACAAATGCACAACTAAGCTGATCCGTTTTAACTACGGAACAGGGCGGATTGGGTGCCGCCCTGCATCCCTACCTGTAGGTAGTACTAACTGTTTATTCTTGACTGCCTTAACATTTTTGGTAAAATTTTAAATGTAGAGCTATAATAGCAATATCTATATTAGTGTCAGATCAGTTGGTGATATAACTTGAGCCATTAGTGTCCTGGTAGCATTATAATTTCAAGCTACGGCATTCGATGGGAATAGGTCGAGATGTCTTTTGACATGTGGTCTTGTTAAATTTGCCTGCTATATGATCTTTCTGGCCATTGGGCCCTGTTATGGCGGAACAGAACACATGAGTAATTCAGCTATTATGCATGTAATTCCATTATTTTGTCACTATTGTTTTACATGTGTTATGATTCTTCATGTTGTATAACATTTTTGCAACTGTATATTAAGTTAACAACATAATGTTTCATCAATTATCCCCCCTGCGAGGTCTATGATTCCAAAGCCTGTTAGTGTAGAGGAATACCAACTACTTCCTCCGTTCCTAAATATAAGTCTTTTTAGAGATTTCACTAGAAGACTACATACGGATGTATATGGACAAATTTTAGAATGTAGATTCACTCATTTTGCTCCGTATGTAGTCTCCTAGTGAAATCGCTAGAAAGACTTATATTTAGGAACGGAGGGAGTATGTTAGTAGTAGATTGGATGGGATTGGGTTGGATTGATTATCTGGTTTGGGTTCTGGCAAGCCAATTGTGAACAAGTATTTACACAGATGGTTCAACCTCATGCATCTTTTTTGTGGACACTCTTCACAGTGCTACAAAAGAAGTGTTAAAAAAAACGATTTAGTATGAAGAATGCTTTGGGCTGATTTTGTTATATAGACCAAAGGTGCAGTGGGCTGGACTTATGCCCAAAGCACCAGGTAGCTCTGTTTGTGGCTTTGTTTAGATGGGCCAGATTGCAGTGGAATCTAGCAGGTTAGCTCTTAGATGCATATTATACAAGGGGTTGTACTATAATTGGCCTATTACTGGACACATTCATGCATATTCAGTTTAGTCTGTTGCTTGTTTTTTCACCGGTACCCTGCCTGAACTATTAAGGCCTTTAATTGGCCTTCAGTTCTCGCTGTAAAAATGACAGGCTAACCTTTTTGTTTCATTATAATAACTAGTAAGTCTTTCTAGTTTTCTTGTTTGTGAATTCCACTACACAGCGGGTAGATCTGTGTTGGAAAGATGAAGGGCACACCATTTAATTTTGGGTACAAAACAAATCTGTGTTGATCTTTGACCATTGAAGCCAGTCCACATTTACGTACTGTGGTAGATTAATGTTTTCAGACAGCTTACTAAAATGAAGACACTGATGAATATACTATATATAAGATAATTGCAAGATGGGTGAATTAGCTAAGATAAAGATTGGTTAGTAAATTTTGTGCTTGGGTCTCATTTGACCTTTAGCTTTTAGCTTCATGGGTCAGTTTGATATTGTAATAGCTGTTGTAGAAGTCTTTTTTTTATCATATCCTGTTTTTTTAGTTATATAAAATAATGAATAGCCGTTTTTTCAAGAAGAAACTGTGATGATAATATTTGCTAGAATTGTCAAAGATTCTGTTACTGAAGCTAATTTTACATTTAGAATAAATAAGTTTATCGCACAGCACATGGCATCGTGCAGAGATGGTAGAAGTCAGCTGCTTGGCATCGTTGTACTGTTTTTGCAGATATATTTCTTGATAAAAAATGCTGATTCCTCTTTCTATTGCTTGTTTATACGCCGTGCATTTTGATTTATCATGACATCCAAAGTCCTATTTGTCTGGCATCTTTTTCGTTGCAGAGGAATCATGGTTTCGGTTTCTACAGCGCAGCGACTGGGAGATACTCATAATGGATGCCATCCTTGATGTTCGTACCGAAGATGGGAAGTGCGAGACAATGAGGGTGGCGGTTGCAGACAACACGCCAGCTCCACCACCAGCTGACTGCAGGTCATGCAAGCTCCGGGCAACACCGACGCCGAAGCCTACAGCGGTGCCTACTCTGACACCTACAGCGGTGCCGCCTCCGACTCAGGAGAAATGATGATCTCATCTGGAGACGTACGCTCTTTGGCCTGTAGTCTGAACATAGCTAGCTAGCATGGAGTGATTGTTTTGCCATGCCTCATTCCAGAAAGAGTGGGAGAAATAAAGTAGTGCACGCTGGATGAAGTAAGCAGGAGATTGGATCGTTTTTCCTGAAGCGTTTGGCAGATGATACGGCGTAGAATAGGTCACGACATTACATGGAGGTTTGTTTGGCGGCGCGGCACGGGACGGCACGGCCATACTGCGAAATATCTCACAAAACTAGAACTGCCTTGTGGACTTGCTAGCAAGGGCGGCATTTTGACTGACTGAAGCTCAAATTCTTTTGTTGGTTCATCCTTCGTTCATGATATCTTTTGCTGGTTGTGGACTTGCAATGTGCCTGTCTGTAATCTATATCTATATCTATTTATTTACCTACTAATAAAGCAAGGTGGTATTCTTGATTTCGTCCTGCTTAAATAATTTCATATTTAAAATATATACGCGAGGTGATACTAATTTAGAGAGAACCACCTCGCACACATGGAACGATTTATCAGAATCCAGTCACTCGACGTTGTTCCGAAAAGGCCACCACGTTTAGTTGGGCCTTGGGCCCGAGCTTCAGCTTCACGCAGCAAAAAATTAACCGGCCTAGGTATCGAACTCACGTACGTACGTACTAGCAAATCCTGGAAAAAAAGGTACGGAGGCAACTGCGCTGTTCGTGTCCGGAACGTGGGTGGGATACGTCCACGCTGCTCTGCCTCTGCCTCCTGTGGCGGCCGCGCTGCCTACCGCTGCGCCTGTAATCTTGCGAGGATCGGGCTGTTCCACGACCGGACCGCCACGTCGACCTCATGCTCCAGCAAGATTTAGGGTCCGTTTGATTGATGACTAATTTTGCCAAGTTAAAGTGTGGCTGAAAAAACAAACGTCAAACTTTGTCAAAAAAAAGACTCTATGGCAAACATAGTTTTAAATCGCGGGCGAAATTATCGTTATCGCGGCACAGAATCTTTCCCGCGATTTGCTTCCTTCCTGAAATCGCGGGAGACCGCTGCTTCCTTCCTATAATTTCGCTGCCAATTTCCTGCTGCTAAACTCCTTCGCTCGTGATTTTAATCTATGATGACAAATGGTCCATACGGACAATAAACTGTAGCAAAAACCAAACACATATCAATAAAATTGTGGCCGTCAAATTTTGGCTTGACAAAGGATGACTGAAACCAAACACACCCTTAGCCTATTGGGTGTGGCCGCAGTCCCACTTGCCCAGCGTTTCGTGCACGCTGCCCGCCATCGATCCCTAGAGAACTTCACGCCACCATCCTTCGCCTCCGCTCTCGTCAACGTAGGTGCTGCCAGCGATGCCACGCTCCAAGAACAACGACGGTAGGCCCTCTCCGGTCATCTGCAATGCCCCAAGTCGGGGGGGTTGCTGGAGGTCTGCTCGCCGCCCATGCTCCTACGAGCGTTGACCTCACCGGCCAAGCCCTTTGGTTTCAAGAGCTCGCCTATGCTGCCTCTCGTCTCTAGATTGAGGTATAGAGTGTTGCAGACTTCTACACCCTTCGCCCAGCTGGGGACGTGTATGTTCATCTCCAACAGCGTGCTCTCCCTTGCGGTCTTCAGTTTGATCCCTCTTCCATCTTGCTTTTCATATGCTTAATTAGTCTGCTTGCCATTAATTGTCTCGGTTATTTGCATGCCTTTTCCATCCTTTGCATCTTCAGATGTTTCAATTCCTAGATTAGCAGCACCTGAATTCATGCTAATGTTGAATTTTACCTGCTGATTGTTGTTGTGCATGTTTATTATTTGAGCATCAGAGTTCTACAGGGAAGAAGCAAGAAGAGGGCAGCGAAGATGGGACCTCAATCCTAGCGCTCTTAACTAAAGCAAATGCAAAACTAGATTCCGGGAGTCTCTGCCCTTTCAGGCATCACCAGGCCAAACACAGCGCCAACGGCAAACATACAATATTTTTGTCTGCTAGCAGAAGTCCGAGCATAAGTATTTTCATCCAGTCTTGAAACACACATTAGCATTGACCACGACTAAATCTCACACTGAAAAGGAACGAAATAATTGATATTCCATAAAATCATGTGCACACATATCAGGTTAAGATCCTTATGCCATGTTCATCATCTCTCTCCCTTTCAGTTTGTTGAAACACATTTACCATGGTTAGAGCAACACTTACACTCCATGAGACCCTGGTACTACACAAGAGGTGGGCGGCCTATAGATTTAGACTATTTCATGCAAATTAATTAGCTTTAGAAATTTACTAAAGGTCTAATTTGGCTCTGCTTGGCCAAAGAATATTTCGGAGTAGCACATTAGGAAATCATTCCATAAAAACGCCATCAAGTTTTTCGTTTCCTAATGGCCTTTCAAAAGTTATTATCTCATCAAGGAATATATTTGAAAAGTTCTTTTATCTCTACCATTTCTGTACAGCCCGATTTTCGTGACTTGTGTAATGTGTTCTTTAGTAGGAGAGTGTGAAGATATTATTTTTATCCCGTTACAACGCACGGGCATGTTTGCTAGTGCATGCTGATACACAGTTAGAGAGAGTTATGCATACCTAGTTATCATTTATGCTGACCTCCTGCTCATTTCCGCCCCCCTTCCCTCTCGTCCAAGCTCCGTTCTTCTGGTAGAGTTTGGCAAGGTTTTATTGGTTACATTGATTTACATCGTGGTTCTTCTCTGGCCTCCAGCCTCCCTCCTAGATGTTATCCCGATCCTTGTCATCGACAACCCGTGCTTGTACCCATTCCTTGGCTTAAGTGCTCGGTGCGTCTAGTCTGGTCATTGCGCTGGCTCATGCTATCAACGACAAGAAGGGCACTCACTTACACGAGCATATATTTATTTTTTATGAACACACATCCTTTCCGTGTAAGCATCTTGGAGAAACTAAGCCGACACATCATCTTAAGATTGACGAAATCGTCATAGATGTCAAGCACCAATACCAAGTCTAGAAATTGAACTCTAGTGAACATGAGATACCACTGTCCTCCAACCATCCAACCATAGCTTGGTTCATGCATTTTTTTCTTCATTAAATCATGTTGTGCGCATGAAAAAACGGCAAATAATTATTAAACGATGACTAAATCCAGCTGAACATGCATAGGATTGAAAGGGCGGGAACGTATCTGGTGCACCGGGGCAATAGGTGTACTACCAATATTAACTTTGTCATTTTTGTATCTCTAGCAATATTTCTAATTTTGATTTGAATTTTAGTGACAACATACATTGATATTGTGTCAATGCTCTACATTTTTACGGATTTTTTCCAACATTTTTTAATGTGCAACGGGGGACGTGCATCGGTAACACCAATTGTCCCGGTGCACCAAATACATCCCCTTGAAAGGGCACCGGCCGCTGGATTTTCTAGTTGTGCAAAGATCGGACACTAAGTGTCGTGTGTGGAGTTGTTTTAGTTTCCACTTTTGACTGGGTGCGACAGGTGGCGGAGTGGGTGCTTAGGAGAGGAAGGAGTTTCATGTCGAGCGATTGGCCTCTACCGTGTATTTTTTTCCTTTTCGTTTTTGATTTTGTGACAATTTTTGGGCATAGCAAACCAGGTTTAGTATACTATTTGGAGATAATGTACAAAATTTGAGATGAACATGTTACTGAACACATGAGCCCGTCGCTTATCACAAGTGATTTCAATTTTGAATCCGCCTATTTTATTGATATTGTGCGTCATCTAAATTGGAAATAGACTACTCAAAGAAAAAAGGGTGGGAGTGGGAGAGGCACAACGCATTGTGTGAGAGCGGAAGACGCAACAAACTAGCACAAACTGCCCTACCTTGTCATCATAAACCCTCGGTCTTGCTCTTGTCTCAATGCTTCTTCATTTCCTCCACCTCTCTGATAGGCGCGCATGCAAAATATGATAAGGAGCTAAATGTGTCAGTGGGAGGTAACTGGTGGCCGGCGTCGTGGTCTTTGGCCAAAGCAAGCCGATGGAGCTGGCACTTGCCCTTTGTTATCATCCGCAACGATGTTATGTTTCTGCTAGTTCCGTTCACTTTATAAATGTACTTTTGGATCTCCTGTGGCTGATATTCTCTGCGGACAATTCCTATGCCCGTAAGCGTTTGGGGTCGGGTATAAAAGTCCATGCCTTTTTCTTGGTTTCTTTGCTTTGTGGTACTGGCGTTGTTATGTATGGATTCGATTGGGCAATGTGTAGATGTGTGTGCGCTGAGTAAGTGTTGATTTTAAAAGGTGATATCTTTTCATTTTTGTCATTCGAATGACAATTTGCTAGCCAAGCAGCACACGCAGAGACTGCTCTACCCCGTGTCAAGCATGTCTCACTTTTTAACGATGTAAAAAATAAAATAAATCAATTATGTTTAATTAAAAAGTATAATTTATAACAAACTTGTATACTTGTGGTATTTTTATTTTGTTGTAGTATTAATGATTATAAGTTTATTTGTTAACGTAGCTAACTATATAACTTTATTACTGAAATTTAGTCATAATTGTTTTTGTTACAAAAGTACATTTGCACTATGCTAAATTTTGTTGTTGATGTAATGCATATTAGTGCAAAAGTACATTTGCATTGTGCTAAATTTTAATATTGTAGCAAAATACTCCTTGAATTCTTGTCATGTGTGTGTGCGTGTGTTAATTTATATTTGATAGTTTTAAATATACTGGTAGATATCTTTAAAGCATGCAGTCAAACAAATATCACAATATCAATTTCTAGTGTATGATATCATAAACTTCTAGACTATAAGCTGAGTCATTGTCATTGATCTTTACTTGAATTTCGTGGTCAAATATATATGTCATGTAAGTTACATTTGGTACAATAGTAAAGCTAAGCATGGAGTAGGGCCTTTAGGACCCGGGCTCATCTCCTCCCACCTATAAACAATAAATTAGAAAGAAAAATAGCAACAAAATTCCAAAATTCTAAATTTTTTGGGCGTCATAAATTTTCCTATGGAGTAGGCGTGTGCAAAATTTCATGGTGAAATGCATTTCGAGGAACTCTCAGCAAAAAAATACAAAATCCAGGTCTTTAAGAAACTTTAGAAAAAGAACTATTGTGTAAGCTGATTAGTTTTTTTCTTCTCTAACAACTCCTTGAATGCTCATTCATCATGCACTACAAGAAATCTGTTAATACATGACGGTCTCAGTCTGTCACAGACCTATGCAAAACTGTCAAGGAAGGGCATACATTACATGTTTGAATTCCGTCATGTATATCGCGTCATAATTTGACCATTGCATGCTCCATGACGGATCAACCAATACCGTCACGGACCATGACGGTTTTTAACCGTCATCGTTGGCAGTTAACCTAAAGGCACATAACGGTGTTAACTTGTCTACCACGTCATCATCTGACATGGCTATAACGTGGAAGCCCATATAGTAATTGTTCCATCTAAAATTTTGGCCCACTAAATTTCAGCTTGTTCTAAGAGTGATGGCCCATACAGTATTCAACACAGTTAGAATTTAAGTCCATCAATTTCAAGCTAGGCCCACTAATTTCACTCCAGGACATTAGACCATCTCTCATTCTCTTTTTTATTGAAAATGAAGTCAATAATAATTTGATAGAAAATATATGCTCATGTCATTAAAATCAAAAAGAAAATATTAACACATCCCGAAAAATTGTACATGAGAGAGAAAAAACAAAAAAAATAGTTTTACAAGTCTCGAAGAACACTATGCTACTATACAGCTAGCATCTCCCCGTCAAGCGACGCCCAGTGCTCATAAATGTCAACCACGGGTCATCCCGCGTTCCTCGTCGTAGATCCACCCATCCAAACCGAAGTCATGAGAACACATCTTTGTTGTTGAAAATGCTCCCATAAAACATATAAAATGCATTGAAACCATATAAAAGTATTGTAAACATAGGCAAATATGACATGAATGCTTCATAAATTTTCGATACGTTAAAGAAGTATCACTCTCCTGGTTGGCCATGGTCCAATCTTCACCCCCAACACAAGGACCAGCCAAATGCCGATATGATATGACTGATGTCCGAGTATAAGGCCATGGGAGGGTCCGCTCCAAGCATAGAAGGGCTCCTACCACAAGGGCCACCTGGGGTGGCAGTACTGACTCTGCCAGCTATAGTGGTCAGGGTTCAGACGCCGACTCCAACGGTGAGGACCGATGGGTGGAGGTCAGTAGAGCTATGTTGCAGCCAGGCACCGGAGAGGTGGTCACGTCCTGTGTCGGAGGAGATGCCGAAGACCTGCATGATGACAACATGGTAGAAAAGTGCCGGAAGACGCAACACGACCCGACTTCAAGTTAGACCAACTTCTCTGTCGTGTAGGCTCCAGCAATAACGCAAGAGTCTCTCAAGGATTCCAGGCTTCCAACAGAGGAAGAAAATGTAGCCTCCCAAAAGAGGAACAGCTTACTCTTTACGAAAATTTATTGTGTATATAATTTAGTTTATGTAAAGTGCGAAGTTATGGTGCACGGGAACCATGGTGCCTTTTATTTTGAAACAGACTAGAAAACATATTTAGAAGTTTCTCAAAAATCCATGGAAACTTGAATGTATTCACTACAAATTCATAAAACTTTAATTAAAACAATATAATTTGTAAGTTATACAAAAAAAATTGGACCCCAAAACAAAAAAAGCGGTCCATTTGAAAAATACATACTCCCTCCGTTCAAAAATACTTGTTGGAAAAATGGATAAAAATAGATGTATCTAGAGCTAAAACACGTCTAGATACATTCATCTCTTCGACAATGATTTGTTTTTCCTAAACGGGCGCATGGTGCCCGTGCATAGTTAGCAAATTTTGAGTTCACGGATGACTATGGGATAACTTATAAACGTGAAAAATGGCATAGGAAATATTACGAAAAAAATATGTTCTTTATGAATTAATGCGAGCAATTTTATTTTTATTTGCATGGACATGGAGACAGCTCACAAGAAGATCTAGGATTTCGTAGCGAGTGTACTACTAGTAGCTGAATAACCAAATTGACCATTCCAACTCATTTGTGGTTTGAAACAGCATTTCTTCCCGTAGTGATACCGTCCATGTGGGTAGGTGAAAGCGACATCTTACAACTTCAGAAAATTCAACGTCCACCTTTCCCGCCGGCCGGTTCACTAGCCCGACTATATAGATACGCGTAGCCTCGTACTCGACCACTACACCAGCCAAAACCAAATCGACGCCCACACGGCTTCTCTTCTCTTCCTCCTCGCCTTCCTTAGCTACCCAGACTATAAGATACCCGTGGCCTCGTACTCGAATGCTACACCAGCCAAACCCAAATCGACGCTCACACGGCTTCTCTTCTCTTCTCTTCCTCCTCGCCTTCCTTAGCGAACCTGCCCTTGAGTTGGTTTAGGTGATGGTGTCCACCACGTTCGCCACGGTGGTCGCCGTCCGCGTCGCGAGCAAGGTCGCCGGGGGCAGCATACAGCCCGCGGCATCGTCGACCCTCACCGGCATCAACATCGCCGGGAGTGTTATCGCCGGCATGGTGTTGTGTGCTCCCCTGTAAGTCTCTCGATATGTTCCTCTCGGGTACAATTCCTTTATGTAGCCGAAGACCCTAGTTCTGGCCATCGTGCTAGCTAGTTCCTCTCTCTGGCCAGGAGCACAACCGGCGGTGTGTAAGGTAAGCGCCGAGTCCTTCCTGTCGATCCAGCCAGCCGAGGCCGTGAAGAACGACACGTACCATGCGCGCTCGGCCACGTATCCTTCACCCTCCCGGGACGCCTGGTCCGCACGCGGGCTCGCGACACGTCCACCACGTCGATGGCACCTTCGTCCCCGTCTTTCTTTACGCCAGTTCGAGCGGCAAGCAGCGTCGTCCCGTCCGCGTATCCCATTCCCATGCAGCGCGGGCAGCACTCATTCGTCCGTGGGTGCAGGCCCCAGCGCCACCTGCTCCTATACTTCCCTCGATGGCCCATGATTTTTTTGTTTGGCGTCGGTCAAACACGGGATGCCTCGTCCGTGGACATGGTGGTGGAATACGACGTGATAAGTATTCAAAAACAACCACGCAAGAGATGATATAACGGCTAAATGGAAAGCCTCAGCGAAGAACACGTTTTGACATCATGGGGGCTTAGGCAAAAATCAACACGCACATTACTAAACTCAGTAAATTTTATATAGCTAAATGCTGTAGCAATGTGAAAAAAATAGTTACGCATTTTGTTGGAAATGAGTTTTTTCTTTCTTAGAAACACATAATTAAGCATTCTTTTGCAGTCTATCATGTCAAAATATCTCAAGCCTGTGAGAAGAAATTCTCACAACAGGTTCGAGTAAAAAAAATATCTCAAGCCTGAGAGATAACAAAAATATGACAACGTAATAGTGTTCAGTGATAATGGAAGTGAAATAAGATAAATGGCAATCAATGTGCAAGACACACATAAAACAACACGAACCAGAAAGGCTATATACACAAAATAAATTCCAAATATAGGTTAAAGACAGAACAAAATAAAATTAATGTGTGCTACATCTGCAACGTAATTCAGCTAAATTAATGGGTATTCAGCTAAATACCCATGAATTACAGTGGGACGCGCGCCCTTGGGAGTAACCCAATAAGCGAGCATGGCCTAAATGTGTGCTACATCTGCAACGTAATTCCACCATCTAACCTCTAAGTGGCCGACATTTTGTGAAAATTGATGAACTTCGTCTTGACAATTAATGCAGATAATTTCTCATACATTCATGTAGGGCCCCGACAACTCGTTATATATATCATCAAACTAAGGCTAAGCTAGCCATCAGAGAATACAAACTCGATTTTCACTCGTGTTTTTGGTTCGTCTCCCCTCCAAGTGCCTCTTATGTGACACCAATTGATTGGGGTACCCCAAGAATCAACTCTGAAATGAAATTTTAGTTTCTAATATGTTAGATCTGTTTGCCTTGCTGATGATGTCGAATGGACTAAAACTCCCATCTCCACATCATACATCTAGTGCTACCTAAATCGCCGATACATGAGAGCATGTTGTATTTTGGATTGTTGTCTAGTACTTCCAAATAATTATGGACCCCTCTTGGAAATGGCGGCGTCGATATGGTATCAAGCGAGTTCTTTTCAGGATTTTTTGAATTTAAATCTTTTGAGCTACTAGTTTTCTTCATGAACAATAAAACACAATCTAGCGTTTCGGAAACATGCCGTGTTCAAAAATACTAGATATCACTGAATGAGGATGGCTAGCTTAAGTGGATATTAAAAACCTTCAAGGTTAGTCCGACTTGTGTTGATTTAGTCTTCATAGTTTATTTTTACCTAAATCATGTCGGAAAGTCAAGATTCAAAAAAGTGAAACTAGAGACACCATTTTTGAAGAACCTCTAGTTTTTCATGGATATCTGGTATTCATTTTTATTTAGTATTTTATGATTTGATTTACTATATTTAGTTGATCAATAAAGTAAGATCACTTACTAAAAGAACACCATCATATTAACGTGTAACAACACGTGCTAGATTTCAAACATAAAGTATACCAAGTGAAAAATTGCATCATACAAATACTAAAATTGAACCATAGAGTTGGTGCAAATACTTCCAATGGTGATTACAATTTTTCATCAGCTAAATGACATTTAATCACCAAGTTATACATCCCTTGTACTTTCTCCGGACATTGGGACCTTGGTCTACACCATCTAACCTTGACAGAAATATAAGTAAGATTTTATCAGTTAATGCACAAGACAATAGAAGCAAGACTAATGAAACACATCATGAATATATAGACCTTCAACTTTTCAGAAATACAAAAGAACCTACTCATTACATTTTAACCATGTACCAGCCAGAGATAAGGCTACAACAGCAGCAGCTACCCACTCGTATTTCAAGGTGTGTCGTCCAATACAAGTTCAAGCAAAGAGTATAACCAGTGGATAGTGCAATATATTTAGTATAGCAACATAATGCAACAACGGAAAAGTTAACGTGTTTAGGAGACATACTTGCAATCAAACATACATTGAAAAATAGAGACAGAAAATGTAATTTCAACACACAAATCTATATGAAAAGGACAAGAACTTACTTTCACTAAAGAAATCGGAGGGAAGGTATTAATAATGCAGAAAACATAATATTTTTAGGAACCATTGGATAAGTGCTCAGGCCAATGAAAAAATGGCACGCTATAAGATTTAGCGCCGCCCTTCTCTACATGCTATACAAGTTATAACGAGCTAATGGCATGCTATTTGAAAGTAGCGTTTTGCATAAAAATGGCAAATGCTCCCTTTGTCCCATATTAATTGTCACTCAAATGGATGTACAATGCTATGTACATCCGTTTCAGCAATAGTCAATATGGGACGGAGGATTATATCACAGAATTTAAGGATTCCATAATTTGCAAGGAAAGGGAACACTCCTAATTAAGCGGAGAAGCATATATGAGATCTAGTATTAGTGCATGTACACTCCCCATTTCCATGGAAAGGGAAGACTCCTAATTAAACAGAGAAGCACATGAGAGCTTTGCTCAGGGCATGTACACTCCTAATTTTCAAGGAACGAGAACATTCCTAATTAAACAAAGAAGCATATGAGAACCACAACAAGCTCACCGCCCAGGAGCACAAAGGAAAGTAAGAAAGAACCATAGCAAGCTGCATATGATGCTCCATTTGGATATTAATTTACATTCTAAGTAAATCAAACACCAAACTGTAGAAGGAAACAAACTGGCTGTACATGATGCTCCAAAGATATTTACATAACTTTGTCATGTACATGATGCTCCAGAGAGAAGGAAACGAACTTGCCAAAGCACCAAACCGAAGTTGCATACATGCTAGATATGCAAATATTTGTCCTGTACGTGATGATCAATGTCTATCTAGCTAGCATATGTTTCTGTGTGTCAAATAAAGAGGCTATCTGTGAATGTCATACCGTGGAAACTATCATATGACAATCCAAAGCTTTTTAGCATACGATGCTAATTTACTAACTGTTGTTGTTGTTGATTTACTAACAGAACCACAAATATGAAATATTAACTACAATGTTCAAGCACTAATGGAGTTTATCCAGAGTCCAAATCACTGATGGAGGATCAGTAATCTGAAAACTTAACTTACATTGCTATATACGAAAATTGAAAGTACAAACATGTCACACATTAGTTCAAGTATATGCAGTACAAATTCTTTGCACTTGATCTGAAGTTGCAGGCAACAAGAACCACATCCAAAATGAGCAGGGGGACGAGGTCATCATGGACGATGGGCACAACAAGGAGGAGGAGGAGGTCGGGTGATGGACGTAAGCAGCGGTGGGGACAAAGACAAAGAGCAGCATATCAACAATGCGGTGGGATTTGGGGATGAAACAGAATGATACCAACGCCACAACATGGATATAGGATGAAGAGATGTTTCTGTTACCTGGTGGCTGACTTGTCGGCGCCGGTGGCATTTTGGCTGAGGGTCACACCGCTGCTTGGAGATGAGATGAACAGAAGCTTCTACCGCCCACTAACAGTTGATGCAGCTACTTGGAGACAGGAACCTTTCAACTTGATAAATTCCTATGGCCGCACAAATACACGTATGAAATAGATCAATTATTTCATGGAACCATGAACACACCGAGACACATTTGATGGCTTCCATTTGGGATGAGTGTACGGGAGCAGTGTACATGTTTGTATAGCAAGTAAACTAGCTAGCACAAAACGATTCGGTGTAGTCTACAAGTACATACCAGACAGGATTAACCTAATCGTGACTAGTTATACTGAAAGGAATTCTATATTAGCTTAGTACAGAGTTCTATAGAAAGCCGTATTTGAAGGAAGTCATATTTATAGGGATAGATAATACCCCATTCTAGGAAGTTAATTGGTTGCTCTAAAATTAAGTACATTTGTGTGCCTACAAGTAGAATGTGGCTTGTGATGTTGTGTGTTAATTATATGATCCTATTGTAATGAGTATATCTAGTGCCCGGACAAAAAATTGACTAAATTCTACCCATTGTGAGTACTTTCAGCTATAGCGTTCATTGTAATATCCATTATATAGCCAACGAAAAGGATACCTTCAGTGGTGGAGGGTGCCAGGTAGCTTGCCATCAAGAGATCCACGGGACTTGCATTGGGGGAGGTAACCATTGAGACAAGCTTGTTCATTGTAAGCCAACAATAAACAAAATCAGGAACCATTCATGGTTGAGGTAGATGTCAGGAGATGCATGTGTGGTCCACCAGACAGGTGTTTACGACACCAAAAACGTGTATGTATGTGATAAAGTTTAATCCTCATGTATAGGTATTATGTTTAATGTGTTTTCTCTAACTATATACAATACAACTATGTTTAAGGTGGGTGGAGAAACCCTACTAACTTACAGCTAATCTACCTTGTTTAGGTTTACTTATTTATGTAAATATCTCCATCATGAATTGGTGGACTGGGATCAGAAGTTTGTGTTTGCATCTTCTGTTGATTTTTTCATATAGAGAATCATGAAGACGTCATGACTAGGTTAGACTGGTAGCAACATCGACTTAGACATACTAATTATTGACTTCAATTTATCAAATGTATGTAGAAAAATCAAGCCACCAACATGCCGGGGTCAGTATACTAGTTGTACATACTTAAAGAAATTACTCGTGCATTTTCACATTTCTCATAGTCAAAATGCATTTGTTATATATGTATTAGTTTTTAGTGGGTTATGTGCTAAAATTATCTCCAGTATTATCTTTTCTAGAAAACTGAATTTGGCAATTGTTGGATAATAACTAAAATAAAGAACACTCATAATTATTGCAGAAAGAGGTAAAAGCAATTGCAGTTCTTTGTTGGGAATGGTGTAATTGGATTTCCATCTATCCGCGCAACTTGCATAAAAATAAGTGTTATTTGTATTAATGCATTGTACAACTGTAAGAAGGTGTAATCAGTTCTAAACAAAAGAACCAAATGAAATGAATAATAAAAGAACATATTATATATCAGTTTTATATTTTATGCCATGTTCGCAAGAATGATATGGAGAAAAGCTTGAATACTTTTTGGGCCATTTATTGCATAAACATGAACAAGAGGCTCATATATCATATTCATAGCAATAATTTGCACCATGTATAAGATCAATGCGTACCTTCATCTTGTTTATATGAAGTTTAATGATTTATCTCTTCCCTGTTATCCATTTTCTAAGAACATTTGATCCTATCTTAACCACAAAGCCGGAAACTAACTATAATTTACTGATCTATTGTTTCAAAAGACTGACCAAAATGCTCAAAATCACATAGCTTGCAGAAAGACAAAGGCAGCTCATAGTATTTGAGTATATAGGGTGTGGAAATTTGACACATTCATATCAACCGAGTTACCTAGAAGGTGTATGTTGTGTCAAACTAAGAAAACACCAATGTGTCATACAAGGTGGAAAAACTAAGTACGCCATGCTATTCATAGAATTGCATGAGCTGAACTTGTGCAATTTATATTATATCTTGTGGCAAGTTATGTAGTGGAATTGGCACCATAATTAGTTCAAGAACAAATGTACATGCAAATCAATGTACATACAACGGTGAAAAAGAATTGATGAGAATAGTTGAGAAACAACAAAAGAGTCACCAGAAATCGAGAAAACAAATTGATCAGAGAGCATGCAAAAATAAGGTATGGACTGACCAGTTCGCAAACCTTGGCAACTAATTTTAGTATTTACCTGAATCATGAAGTATTAGGCTCACACAGTTTGAAAAGAGAACCACCAGGATCTTGAAGTATCCAACCACGCATATCATACTTCTGAAAGTATATTGTGGGTGTTACTTTCATAAGACTCAACATATATCTATCAAGTGGCACAACATATCAGACATATGGAAACTCCTAAAGGTGTCATTGTCACCGTTTCTGTTCAACAATCAAAATTAACATGAATGTGTGTTACTGTAAGGGCATCTCCAATCATACATAGCTAATTTCAACCCCTATAAGTCTGTGGACGCACACAGACATGTCTGCGGACAACGTCGACATGCCTCTCATTTGTCAGTATGGACAGCCATCCCCCTCATATCCAAACCCTAAAATCCGTAGGCAGACATGCAATATAGATTAAACACACGCGTTCGTTTCTAGCACAAAGTTCATACATTGTCCAGACATGGCCATATGGGACCTATCATCAATATGAGGTTCCTTAATCATTTGACAAAGGAGTAGATCATGCTAATAATAAGAAACAATAGTATACAAATATATCCATGTACTATAACTAGAACCTACATATAGATAAATCGGTGGATAATTCGATATACACAATATTAAGGAAAGCATACAATTGCAGACCTGTACATGCCCTAAACAAGATAACATAGGAACCACAAGCCTTGTCAGTAAAACCTAGACTCTCTGGCTTCCTAAGAACTTAACAGTTGAGTAATCCCTTGGCCTCCACTACTATAGTTTTCTCGTGGCGGTTCTTTCAAGGCGCCTGGCACTGGTAAATGTTTTAGTTCTTTCTGTTTTCCACTTACCCTTCTATTGTTATAGTTGGGGCCAATTTTTTTTCTCAAGAAGTTACAACATTAGAAGCTTCGCATAAAACTTTGGCACTTTTTATGGGTTAATTTGTCATTTTAGTGCATTCAGTGAATTCCCAGCTATTAAATAGAGTCAATGGTTGTTTTTTCCTAATGTAAATGAATTCTGAAAAAGATGAAACTTGGAATGGTATCAAGTTATGTTATGACACCTAGAGGGCGTGGCAAAACCAGAGAATTTTGTATGCACTTCACTTAGAAAGTGGAGAATCTATGGGGGGGGGGGGGTCCGAGTTTCAAAGGGATTGTATTAGGTTTCAAGGAGAGCTTGCTCTTGAAACTTTTTATATTTTGAAGATGCACCATTGCAAGTTACGTGTAAAATTTTGGCAAATTTCTAGGTCAGTTTAATTCTCCCTCCGTTTTAAATTATAAGGTGTATTAGTTTTATTAAAGATCTAACTTTTTTATGCCTACGAAGTTTTTACAAAAATGCATTAATTCCATTAATATGAAATCTGTATCTTATTTGTTTTGTCATTTTTATATTAAATCTACCTAAATTTTTTATAAAATCCGTTATGAATTATTATTTCATATTTAGTTATTTACTATAGCAGAAGCTTATATTTTATTTTGTAATGTTTACTAAAAATACATGTATTTGTCTTACATGAAAGTTGACACCTTATATTATAAAAACAGAGGGTGTATTTTAGGGCATTTCGTGCATTTGTAGGTATTTATTGAATATACTAATTTGCACTACATCTGTATTAATCGATGCCCAAAAATTGGTGCAAGTTCTTGAGTATGTATTCAGGTCATATATGCAAACAAATGCTTGGAAACAATTACAAGTGAATTATTTTGTTCTTGAGTATGTATATTCAAATCCAAGAAATGATTGAATTTTCAATGATGTTCCAAATTACCAAACAATCGATTCATAATATTTATATATCCAAATTACCTTCAATATTATCTTTGTTCCAATTTTTATTTTTTAATGTAATTGTAGTTCAAATTTAAATTATATACAAATGAAATACAAATATATTCATATAATGCCTAAAATATAGCAAATGGAACCTAAATATTCAAACTATTTTTCATAGAACACCACGAAACATTGAAATCTCAAAATACCCAAAGCCCTTAAAAACATAATTACATATAAATGTACTTGGGTCACTGTCTGGGATATACCCCGAACCTAAGTCCGTTCACCCGGACATCTGCCGTGACAAAACCATGACAATCACCATGACTATTGCAAATATAGGCCCATATTACCAATGGTGGCTGTTTGCTAGTACATGATTAATGAGTGGCACTCACGAAAATGAACCTGTCACTAGTGTTTGGCCCACTGCTAGCCGGAGCCTATATTACCAATGGCAAGTAGGAAATTGCGCCTACCACAAATACTTTCTTACCAGTGACGGGACGGAATGCCGCCCTCCACTCATAAGTGGACAAATTACTAGTGGCGGGTGCAGATGGCCGCCCACCACTAGGGAGGCCTCACATGTAAGCAGTTTCGCAGTAGTGGTGGTGAGAAATACACTGCAATAGCGGCATCTCCCAATCGTATCAGACTCCTCAAAGTTAGGTACGATATTACCTTCATTTGTCTACCTATATAAGGGAGAAGCAGACATAACCTTCCCTAGATTAGTTCTACAACATTATAATTCTCTCATTGATCAATAAAGATAGATAGACATGATGTAGGGCTCTAAACTGTCTGGTGGCTGCGAACCTGGGTAAAACCATCGAGTCACCTTCGTCGACGTCGAGATCCCCTTCAGGCACCACCATGTATCCAGTGTCTTCCACCACCTCTATTAGATCATAAGATTGGTGGTGCATTAGTTATCGATACTAACGATGTAATATAATTACAAACATAGAGAGAAAGTAATTGAAACATCATGTTTGTACTATCATTATCAAACTTGGTGAAACACAACGAACTCAGGTTAATACAATTGAATCGGTGCATAAAAGGCCTCTCGACATCTTAGAGGCATTTTATACTTTTCACTCAAAATTGATAACTAAAAAAACGGTTTGTCAAAAAATGGTTATATTGCTCAGAACCACTTTCCTAACACAACAACTTTTCTGGACCACACATTCAAATATGCTTTTCTTCAAGCTACATGCCAATGACATCTTTAAGCATCTCCAAAGTTATCAAGGTAAGAGTTCCCATCCCCCAAAACAACTGACACTATTGTGGATTTAGGTACTTTAGCATCCCCAAAAGGATCCTTAATCCCCAATAGTTTTTGGTGAACACCAACATTTTCCCACAGCTCCCCTATATTTTCGACAATGAGTGAATTTTATTCATTGAAAATGAAGCATGCAATGGATACAAACACAATGAGCGCACATATGATATTTGCATAGCTAGGATGCAGATAGTCAACGCCATTGCACATTGACAAATAAACACGTCGATAAATAGGAAAGTCATACAATACCAAAGCTATATCTAAGCGAGGAAAAGACAAAAAAGTTGAAGCAATCAAAACAATGATTAAAAGCTAGAAGAATGACCATATCTGCACCAATCATCTATTGACATCACAAGGACAATGAGGTTATGTAATAGCAATACCTACGTGAAGGGAACGAACGCTGGAGAATCACCTACACCAGATCCAACTACAAAAGGCCATAATCTACGTTTTCACCGTGAAGAACCAGTCTGGGCATATCCGAGAAATGCCTTCAACAAGGTAAAGACACAAAAACATCACCATCGACATGTATAACGAACTTGAGTTAGACCTAGTATTTTCACCCCAGAGCTGGAGACTGGCTACTTACTAGTAGAAAACAGGGCTTTCGTCACAGCTTGATCTACACATTAGTCCCGGTTGCATTACGAACCGGGACTAATGTGAGCATTAGTCCCGGTTCGAGCGGCTAGGGCGCCGGTCGGGCATCAATCCCGGTTCAGTTGGGACCTTTAGTCCCGGTTGGAGACACCAACCGGAACTAAAGGGACCGATACCCTTTAGTCCCGGTTCGTGTCTCCAACCGGGACTAAAGGTGGGCCGATACCCTTTAGTCCCGGTTCGTGTCTCCAACCGGGACTAAAGGTGAAGCCTTTAGTCCCGGTTGGAGACACGAACTAGGACTAAAGGGGGTTGGGGCTTTAGTCCCGGTTAGTGTCTCCAACCGGGACTAAAGGCTAGACCTTTAGTCCTGGTTGGAGATACAAACCGGGACTAAAGGGTTTTGAAAGTTTTTTTTGTTTTTTTCCATTTGTTTGCTGTTTTAAATTGCTTATATTCTTTTTGCATTCATTTTAGGATATTTAAGTGATAGTCAATGCCACTGCACACGGACAAGTGCAGACTTGGAAACTAGGGGTGATAGAACTCGAAAGTTAAGCGTGCTGGGGTTGGAGAAGTGAGAGGATGGGTAACCGGCCAGGAAGTTAGACGATTTGAAATGAGGGGTGATTAGAGATTAAATTGTCAAATAATTCCAGAGCAATGAGGAGGGGTGATTAGAGATTAAATTGTCAAATGATTCAAAGGTTCAAAAATCAGAAAAAAATAAAAAAAAATAAAAAAAATCGAAAAATAAAAATAAAAAATTATTTAAAAAAATACCTTTAGTACCGGTTGGTAACACCAACCGGGACTAAAGGTCCTGCTCTAGAAAGCTGCCACACGGAGCCCCTTTAGTCCCGGTTCGTAATTCAACCGGGACTAAAAGTGGAGGCCTCTAGTCCCGATCCTTTAGTCCCGGCAAAAGGCCCGTTTTCTACTAGTGACTCGAGAAGCACCACCAAATGGATGTGTTGTTGCTACCACTTTTTATGATCCCAACAACTACATGCATTGGGCGGAAAGTCCCACCGTCGCCGCTCTATAACCATACCCTCTATGTCAAGCCACTATCCGTAGATTGCATCGCATCGCCGAACACAAACTGGCTAGAGTGAGAGCCTTCAAATCAAACATTGGATCCTTTCAGTTGTATCTTGAAAGCGATACTATTGGAGATGCTCTCTGTGAGGGACTAAAACGTAGTACTCCTATGTGCACGAAGCTTGTACTAATAGGCATTGGACTTTGCTTACGTGTTGGACACCACCATATACTTGTGGAAAAATTGTCCGGGCGAGTTTTTGCCCTTTTACGTGTTGGAACGCCCTCATCCTCAGTGATGCATGAATCTTAGCTATTATTCATTAATCTAAAGTTCATCATCCGGCTACAATAAAATTCAACAAAATATTGCCACTCGTGTTTTTTTACCGAAGTGGCAATCCGTTTGTTTTGTTCGTGCAGGTACACTATGGTGATACCTGTTTGGAAGGAAGCCTCTGTAGGAGATCGGAAGGTATATGGACATGTCCTGGCGTTCTTCAACAGCGTGATGTGGACACTGTATGCCTCGACGGATCTCCCCAACAAGCTCTTGCTCTTCATCATCAGTGGAATGGGAATCATCGTTCATTTTTCCTACACCACCTTCTACATCACGTTTGCGGAACCAAAGAAGCGTCGGCATGCCGTAATCATTCTATCCGCATTCTTGGTCGTCGCTTTAATAACGGCAGTATTAGTAGCTTCGACGGTGCTGGTCACTCATACGTGGAGTAGTACTTTTGTCGATGTCATGGCTTCAATATCTGGAGCATCTACACAAATAGTTCCAGCATATGATCTGGTAAGTGCAAGCTACGGCTGGTGAAGTGTACTTCCTAGCGTGATATATAAATCTATTGTCCGTTTTCTCGTTGGTGGATTGAAACCGATCGAATTTGTACGGCAGGTGATGGTGATCATGAATACCAAGCAGATCAATGACACGAACCCACTAATCATGTCCGCCATCTCCCTCTTAAGTGCATGTACTTGGGCCCCCTATGGCTTCATGTCCATCCCAGTCAACCCCTACGTCGTGGTACTTAATATCCATCCTTGGTGCAATCATTCCATCTCATTGTAGGTCTAGAGAGAGAGAGAGTGAGAGAGAGATACTACCTGTGTAAAAGGACTTCTGTTGTGATCTACTCAATATAAATCTCCATTGTAGGTATGTACAGTTGCTTATTGCTGTCGTTATGTGCGTGCAGGTGCCGAATGTCATTGGCATTGTGTCCACCGTTACGCAAATAGCTATATACTCCTGGCTGCTATACCGCAAGACCCGTATCCACTCCGCCCAAAAGGAAGTAGAGCTCTCAGTGTCTCCTGTGTAGAGGTTGTGGAGCCAAATGGAGACGAGTGTTTGTTTTTTGACACCGAGCCAAATCAGGACTACATTGAACTAGCTACGAAAGTTGTTTAAATTAATGGACGATCTATCTGTGAAGACGGATGGATCGATGCCTGGCTTCAGTAAGAGGCAGATTTTTCAAATTTATTCATTTGGCTACTCGAAAGACAAGAGTGTGGACTATTTCTGTAACTCCGATGTCAGGTCACTTATGTAGTGTTTAAAACGCCCCTTTCAGTGAAATGTGATGCATGTGGAATATGTTAGTTTGCTGTGTCCATTTCATTCCGATGTACGTATATCACAATCAATGTTCCTCAATGTCTTTGTGCCAGTCAGTGGCTGCGCTAAATTACACATATGGCCAATGCACAACCATTTGCTTGTCATAACAGGTGATTGTGAACGATGAGAACGGGCAGAATAGCACCTAAAGTTTTGGAGGATTAGTAGTTTGTTTTTGCATGCATGTTTCTCTACAATCTATATAACTGTATAATGGAGTTTTGTGTTCATTATATAGCGAGAAAAAAAGTGGTAAAAGAAAACCACGAGCGATGATGTTTCAATGGAGAAGTGATGACATGGCCAGCGTTCACCAAAATTTGACACAGAGTGCGTAGTTTTACCATTGACTGATCAACAAGGTTATTCCATCATTTGCCTACCCATGTCGTGATCGGTCCTGGACCGTGCTTACCCCAAGCCTCGTTGCTATTGTTGCGTCAAGGCTCTCCTATCCTAATAGTCTACCGGGTAGCCAACCCAAACCTTCTCAACCCTAACGGAGAACATCCCGTAATCATCTGAGATCAAGTTTCATGCTTACCTAAGCCCACCGAGCTCTAGCTCGAACCACATGTTGTGACTTTTAGCATGCCTTATCCGTCGTGCTCCCACTACGGAGACAACCTTTGAGCCGCTATGCTTCGCACACCTGATCGATTGCAACCACGGTTGTAAGCTAGCTCACCAGCTAGACGCTACCACATGAATGCTTTGGTTGGATTGATGCTTGATTTGATCTATGCGCCATGGCTGCCATTTGCTGCTTTATTCCACTATGGTGTTTCTCGTGCTCGCATCACCTGAAAGTTGTGTATTTTTTTTCCATTGGTATATGTTTTAAAGTGGATTTGTGCTGCCTATTTCCCAACCAATGCATATGGATGGCGTCGGAAGGGCTTTATCCCATGTCTTTAGAAGGGCCATGTTCTCTTGAAGGATGCCTGAGATATCTAGTTTCGTGTCTGCTCCTTCTATAGAGATATTCATAGCGGTAACCCATAGAAGGGTTACGATAGCTATGGATTCCTTCAGTGGGGGGCGGAGAGTGAGCTAATGAGAATGAGGGTCTCACTCCCCCATTCAAAGGTAGGCCAGGATATTAAGGAAATGAAGGCTAGTTGTATGATTGAATGACCTTCTGGTAGCCTTCTTCCACAAGTTATAGGAGAATCTCCAGGGCATGATTATGCTAATGTTCAAAAAATTCAACATTGGAACGAATATTGGACATGTCTCGCCTAAACTTTATATTGGGAATGATTATCCTGAGCAAAAAATTAGTTTGGGCGACAGTCGTGAAATGTCTCATACATTGTTACAAGTTGGCCTTCCTTATGGGACGCTTTAGTTACGATGATATCTTGGCACTTCATGAGATTGTTCCTGTGGTTAAGGTTCATCGCCAAAGGATGAGTTCCTTAAGCTGGATTCCCAGAAGGATAATGGCCATTTGGACTAGTTCTTTCATTGCAGGGTCCTTGAGCGACGGGGGTTTGATGATCGTTATTGTTGTTGGATTGTGCGGATCATCATACGTGGAAGCACCAGTGTTATTGTTGTACAACAACATATAGGGTGCGGCACCTATTTGCATACATTAAGACCCTTCAATATCACAACAGCCGCTAAAAGTAGCTAACAAAAAGATTAACTTTGATAGTCGCCTATTCACCCGCCATCTAGTCGACATCTCGGGCATCTTTGATCCTTCATGAAGCCTTATATATGAGGGAGGCCTATGGCTACAACTTACTAAAGAAAAATATATGTAGGGTGCCCTCTCCTGGCTTGCGATCAAAGGGTGGCAAATAGTTCTGCAAGTCCCTCCAGTCGATCAAGCATGATATTCGGTTGGATCCAGTTCCTCATAGGCAGTGGAGAAGATAGCATCTTGTTGCCAGACCCGCAGCTTAGCAGGTCCCGTTGAGCGCTAAATTTTTGGGTCTTTTTACCGCTGCGCACCTCGAATGGTCTATGTTCCCTCGGTCATCCTGGAAGGGAATGGTAACATACCATTCGATTGTACATTTGACCTTGAGGAGACGCCACCTTGGATCAAATTTCAGGCAGCCTTCCCGATCTCGCGGCTGGGGTCACGAAACGTTCTGTCATGGCACCTGGCACCATTGGGCTATTCTCTTTCGGTTCGATGTACCATGCTCTATCACGTATGTCAACTCTAGCATGGACCATCCCCTTTGGAAAGCAACACTTCCACTGAAGATCAAGATTTCCGGGGGAAGCTCTTACGGGATCGCCTCCCCACAGGGGCAGAGCGGGCAAAGCGACATGGGCCGGGTGATGGTCTATGTCTTCTTTGCGGGGTTTGTGAGGCTATGTGACTTGAGGGCAGTTCCCTGATTTGTCTGGGTTCCTGGAGGCTCAAGCTAACCATACCGGTAGGAGGAGACGCCTCTTCTTGTTAGTGTTCTCAGCAATGACCTATTGACCTGGACCCTACCGACTATGCACGATGGTTATTGAGCAGATCTTTTTGCAACATTCTTTTGACTTTGTGTTTAATTTTTTGGCAGTGTGGTTGATGATCCTACAGTGTCAGGTGGACAATTCGATTCGATTCCTACCCGTTAGTCCGTTTCTTCCAAGAAGTCTTTTATCGCTTTTTTTGGAGATGACTATGTTGTTTCCTCAGTAGACCTATGTTTTGTTTTTTTATACTTATACTTGCTGGTTGGATGCGGCGGTTGTTTTATTTATAAAGCAATGTGAAAGCGTATTTTAATTCGCTACATGTCTAACGGGTCCGACATAGACATGCATATACAACCAAGGTGTACCACTGGAACTACTTATCAAGAACTCATATGAGCATTCGACGAAGTATATGTCAAAGAAAACAATAGATTTGTGTAAACCGAGTAAATAATTGTAAGCTAGACATGCTTTTAAGTCTACTTTATCTTTGGATTTGAATTCTTACAATGAAGATCGTATTTGCGTACCTTTCTTCTATAGCTTCTAGTTCCTCGGGCCATATTTTTGTGGTCGACATCCACACTTCACAATTCAATCTCAACAAATGTGGGCACTTGTATGATGTCATCTTGTTCGATGAATACATGCACATTGCATGCAACCTTTGTTTTCCAAGTTCACAGATACTCCCTCCGTTCCTAAATATAAGTCTTTTAAGAGATTTCACAAGAGGACTACATACGAAGCAAAATGAGTGAATCTACACTCTAAAGTATGTCTATATACAATCATATGTAGTTTTTTAGTGGAAACTCTTAAAAGACTTATATTTAGGAACGGAGGGAGTACCTGTGTGCGATGGTGAAACATTAATTAAGCTCGTCTAGTAAGATAGTCTATATGCATACTGGAAAAACTTGGTATATAAACATTTTTTTCAGGGGAAAACTCTGTAAATTTGAAACACCGATTGTGGATGGTACTAATCTGCCCGTCGTACGTCACTCGTCAGTCCTCACATGCCTGACTATAAATTTGCACTCATGAAGCTATATCAGCTGGCTACTTCATTTTCGATTGTGACAAAAAAAAAAGATAGAAGTAGAGAAGGATATGTCAGAGTGTTACAGAGAATAGCAGTTCGAAATTGATTTCCTCTTAAAATAAACATTATTCTTAAAATTAATATTCATGTACTTTAAAAAAGACATGTCGACATACAAAAACTGGCGAGCATAAAAAGTTCACATATTCGAAAATAAATATTCAAGTAGTACTATGTACTTTACAAAAGAATACAATTTATTTTTCCATGAATATTTTCATATGGATGTGAAAAAGAGGGAAAATATACTAGGGAAAAAAGCAAAAAAAAAATTGAGACAGACGAAAAAGGAACAAAACACAACAGTGAAAAATAATAAAAATAGAGAAGAAAGTAGAAATAGAAAAATTAAAACACCATGGCTGGCAGAAGCTGGTAGTTTGGCCAGGGAGTGGGAGCAGCAGCCAGCTGGGTGGGAGATGAAAGGAGTAAGGAGAAATCGAAAAAAACAATTGTGATGAAAAGGAGAAATCGACTCACACACATAAACACAAAATCAATTGCCAGACATGTCGACGATACAGCATCTAGAATCGAGAAGTACATAGAATGAAAACCAAGATATTAGCCATGGCGTTCTTCTTCGATCGTCTCCTCATAAGAAGCTATGCAGCTTTGTGTTCTGAAAGAGAAAATCACGCCAACTACATGTTGAAATCTGGATCGTTTCCTGACATGCGACCGCCTATATTCTGGCCGCTCGTCCCCATGAATGATTTGCGAGGTACAAAGAAGAAGTAATTTAGCAAAGATCGCGCATAGAACGCTGACCTGGAGAAAGACGGAAGGATGTCAATGGCGTCCTTTGTGCATAGAACGCTAACCTGGTGAGAAGAAGCCACCAACTGAGGAAGCAGAACGGTGACGACGCAAACCAGAACAGGTCCTTATGCCAGCAGGAAACGATATAAGCAGATCCTCAAAAAAAACAAAAAAAAAGGAAACAATATAAGCAAATTATAACACGCGCGGTTGACCTGACTCGGTCATAAAAAAGAGAAGTGCGAAAACTTTTCCGTCATAAAAAAAAGAAGGGAAGTGTCAAGACTTGGGAGTCTTTGCTGTCATATTTTTTTTTTAAATGGACATGAAAACTTGGAAGTGTGAAACCATGCTGTCTTCGCTGTCTTTGGTCCGAACCGCGTAACCGCGTATAGTCATCAGAAAGCCAAAGCCAGCTATTAAAAAATCACAGGGATAACAAAAAAAAAATGACGCCCGAAATCCACGCTTGACTGGGCGGCGACTCTTCTCCGGGAGCGTTCGCTCCTCGCCGGCGACTACCACCAGCACCCAATCTGGCCATGCATGAGGAGGACTCGCTTGGTCTACGGGAAATCTGGAAGTAGAAGATGGAAGTCGCAACACGATCATGGGTGAATCAGGTATGTGTTGATGGGAGGGATCCTGAGGAAGTTTAGCCAGAGGGGATCCGCTCAAGTAATGGATCACATAAGGAGGAGGATGAATCATATTAAGGAGGCGATGGGGAATCCCGGGCTTTATGTTTGGACAGGATTGGTCAGGGAATCAGGTTGATTCGGAAACAAAAGAACGCAAGTAAATTAAAAGTATAAACAAATAAAGGGACAAGATCGATTGATAGGATCTATATATCCCATAGTTTGAAGATCATATTATGACAGATATAAATGATGATGAAAAAGCCCCGTGACCGACTGACCCCCTCCCCTGCGCCTCCCCCCTCCTCCTCCTTCCCCCTTCGCCGCTGCCGACAGAGGCCACCGGCGGCGGCGGACGTTCCTTCCCCGCGCGCTGGGAGGTGGAGTCAGGGTTGCCTCCTGCCAAGCGGCGGCGAAGCTCGGCTGGTGGCGGTCTGGCTCGACGGCGAGGTTCCGCGGGCCGCGGGTGCCCTCACGTGGAGGCGAGGCCGTTGGCTGTGGGGCGGCGCGGCGGCTGGCCGGCGGCGCCCGCTCGGCCAAGATCTGGGACTTTTCGCAGCCCATCTGGGTTAGGGCGGGCCCTAGGTTCGGGACTTGGCGGTGCGGCTCCCTGGTGGTGCGGCGAGGTGGCTTCGGCTGCGGTGGTGATGGCTCCGGCGGCCGGGGTGCTGTAGCAATGCATCGGGGACTGTCCGGACCCGCTGGGGTCTGGCCGGGCCTATGATGGCCAGGCAAGTCCCTGTTGCTACGTCTAGTCGGCTCCGCGCGGCGAGTTGTGGTTGCCCCCGAGCCCGGTATCTCCTCGTCCTCCCTCCAGGTCCCGTGTTGGTGGCCACAGTGATTCTGTGAAGTTGGTGTGGTGATCGTGGTGGCATAGGCTGGTGGGCGGCATGTTGGGCGGTGCACTTCCGATGGGTTGGGGTGACGGTGGTGGTTTTGGGACGGGGGAAATGCTTCGTGGCTCAATCGCCACCGGCGCGGTTGCGCCCGTGGGAGCCGCCGGATCTTCCTGAGGGGCATCGGTGATACCCCTTCCCCCTACCATCCGCGTACCGGAGGAAATCCTAGGACTTGTCCGGGCAGCAGCGGCATCGTCGTCGCGTTCCTTCTTCAAGGTGTTGCTTGGTATGCGAGGCTTGAGAATGTGAGGCATGCGGTGGTACTTCTCCGGAGGGTGCAGCGGTTGTCGGCCATCTACGCTTAGTTGAGCTGCTGGCATCGGCATTCGTTTCTCTTCTCTTTTTTTCTCTTTGGGCTTCTTTGTGTTGCGGCCTCAGTGAGCTGGTTGTATTGGTTGGTTGTTGCTTTATAATATAAAGCGGGGGAAACCTTTTTCATGGAGAGAGATATAAATGATGCAGTAGAGGACCAGTGGGTAGTACCATACGTCCATACTGCCACACCAAGTGTAACTGCAATGAAGAACTCGGGCCACAACGGCTTACTGGAGCATTGCTCGCATTTGTTTGTTTGTGGGGCGAGAGGCCCCTGCGTCCCCTTGCTTAGGGAAACTCGAGCAGCGACAAAACTCTAACTCACGTCGGCATCGTCCCTGCTAGCTAGATCCCCACCTCGCTACCACCAGACGGTGGTGGCGGGGAGCTGCCGCTCCGCCTCTGTGTGAAGAGCTTCGAAAAGTTATGCCATCGCAGAGTCTTTGGCGAGCAGTAGGTTGCGGATAGTGCTCCGCCTCTTGGGCCGCGCTGGCAGCGGTCGGCGGCGGGTGGTCTATGCTTCCGGTCCCCACCCCCACCCCGGCATACGGCGCCAGATCTGGTGTGTTTGGGGTGAAGGAGAAATCCTTGGATGGTGTGACCGACCACGACAGTGACACCATCACTACGTGTCATGCCCCACCTTGGGGGCTCCGTCGATGTACTTTCCCCCGTACCCACTATCAGTCTGGGTGAAAATGTGCTCAAGCGTGAGCATCTCCATCTCCCGACAGTTTTGGTGTCCTTCGAGCCAAGACAAGGGGTGAGGGTACCCTATAGATAGTTTCAGGTTGGTTGTTGCAGCTCACCTCTCCTTGTGTAGATGAGGGCATGGCCCCCTCCACACTGTCGATGTCTCATCTTCTTCATGCATCCGCCCCAAGTCCAGTGCTCTACCTGCACTAAGGGGCATCATCGACATCAAGCGGGTCTCTTTTTTCCATTCTCTTGTTGTCCATGGTGTAGTGGATGCTTGTAACACTACTAGTAGAAACCTTATAGGCACGAGTCTACTAGTAGCGCTAGAAAAATAAACACGCTGCTGCTAAGTACCAGTAGCGTTGTATTTAGGCAGCGCTACAAGTAAGGACTTAGCAGTAGCGCTGGAAACATCAAGAGCGCTAGTACTAAGGGGGCCCTTACGATCCCTTAAGAAAGAGCGACAATATTTCTAGTAGCAGCGCTGCCCTCAAGAAAGAGCTACGTCTAAGCCTCATAGTAGTAGCGCGTGCTGTGAGGGAAGCGGTGCTGCTATGGGGCCCCACTTAGTAGTAGCGCTGCTCCTAACAAGCACTGCTAGTAAGCCCCATAGGAGTAGCGCGTTGTGGATTCGAGCGCTACTGCTAAAATCTTAGCTATAGCTCCGCTCGGGCCGCTCAAAATTTTCTAAGTCTCCCACTACTCCCCCCTCTCGCCCCACTCCTCTCTGTCGTCATCATCGCCATCGACCTTACTGTCGTCGCTCGAGGTCATGCTTGACCTCACCGCCGCCGCCGCTCTCTCCCCTGTCGCCGCCGCTCCCCTCCCTGAGACCACCACCGCTGCCACCGCAACCCTCTCCCCTGCCGCCGCCGCTCACCTCCCCAAGATCACTGCCACCGTAAGCCTCTCCCTTGCCCTCCTCTCTCTCTCTCTCTCCAATCACTCTCCCCTTCTCTCAGATTCATTCCTCCCCTTGACCTCGCCGCCGGCGGCAATGCCCCCCCGCTCTCTCCTTCGCCGCCATCACTGCCCCACCCTCTCCTCCTCCCATCCCATCCCATCCCATCCTGTACCCTCCCCTCCCCTCGAGCTCCAAGAAGGCTAGGCGGCGGCCATGGCGCCCGCCTGCAGATCCCCTATGGGCTTATCTCCTCCCCATCTCAGGCCGGCGGTGCCTAGGACGTACCCCTCGAAGGGTCCCATCTCCAGCCGATGGTCACAATTTTTTTTTTTGAAATTAATAGTAGTAGGGCAGGTCACGGGCACGCGCTACAGATAGTTAGGAGTAGCATGTGTGGCGCCAGCGCTACTACTAATACATGTACTAGTAGCGCGAGATGAAGCAGCGCTACGACTACCAAGTTAGCTGTAGCGCAATAGTAGTAGCGAGGGGACCCCGCTACTACTAGCCCTTTAACCAGCTCTACTACTAGGCTTTTTCCTAGTAGTGTAAGTTGTATGATAGCACTTTGTATCTGCTGTTTTGTTTATCTTATAAGGTGATGTCCATTGTAATTGCTTCCGGTTGATGGATTTGTTAATTCAAAGCCGGGCTTTGTCTTGAGCCTTCATTCTAAAAAAAGAACTTGGGTGATCACAAGCTGAAGAAAGCGATGAGCTCCAAACTGGAGGTGCTACCTCCAATGCTGGTGACGGGAGGAAGCAGGAGGATGTTGAGGGGTGACACCTCGAGATGGGAACGATGCGAGTTGAGCTAGATGGAGTAACACACCGCCCTGGGGTCGACGTACATGGAGGTTCAACCCTCTAACGTGGTTGAGCTTGTCCTATGCAAAGCCCGCGATGCTATGATTGGCTTGTCGTGGGTGACTTCTTCTAGGTGATGCCATCTCTTCAGAGTACTCAAACTCGCATGGGGGCTCTGAGTAAGAATGGACTAGAACAAGCTGAAGAATAATCGCTTCATGCTCTTGGTCGAGCATGAGGGATGCCGGCGATTTATCATCGCCAATGGGTTATCGACCTATAGGAAGATCGCTTCATAATTGTCCCTTTTGATGGAGAAAGGAGTCCGAAAAGATACCGTGGTGCACTCCATCTGGATCTGTGCATGCGTTTTTCCGATGCCCCCCCTCTTATGAGATTGGAGGAGGTAGGCTGGGAACTAGGATACAAGTTAGGGAACATCCTCAAGGTAGATGTAGATGAGAATGGTAAAATATGGTCAGAAATTATTCGTGCTCCACTCATCAAAAGACTTATGGCATATTATAGGTTGTTCGTCAAAGAGGTCAAGTAAGAGAGGTTCTATATTTTGTATGTACAATGGGCATGAAGGATATTGTGAGAGAAACTGTTGATTGCCTGAGGATGTACATGAGCTGCAATTTATGCCAGCTTTGTGGGCATCGCACTTTAGACATGTTGCATTGTATGCATGAAGAGATCATCCCTTATTTCACTTTGTCTCCAAGATACATGAGATGAGGCCAAATAGGCTCCTCAAAAAATTGCCTAGGAGAATCTCTAGAAGGAGCAGGACAACAAAGAGTCCCTCCTAGCAATGATCATTGCAACGTACGAGGGCTGCCGGAAGATGTGTTGTCTGACCCTATTGTACAAGCCTCCATCATTGCGGTTAGCACAATATGGGTTGGGGAGTGGTGAAATGTCTACCAGAACACAATGCCACTAGTGGTAACTTCATTAACCGTTGTAGAATTTAGAACAATTCTGGGTAAAAGAGTTGATTGTTGTGTTGGTAAAGATGTGAGGCCAGAGGGTGCTATTGATGCAGAGGAAGATTGTGACGGAACAAGAAAAAAAACAATGATCATGAAGGCATGGGGATGGAATCAGATGGGAACGAAGGAAGCGACCAGCCCGAGGCTGGCGGGGAACTGGCCCGCGAGGACGAATGGCTCCTATGGTAAAACCGTTGAGGGATTGGTCACGCTTGGACGATGCATAATTTGGTGTGCACAAAGACCGTCCATCCCTAGTTTTATTGCTGAAACACGGAAAATTGAAAAGTACATGAATAATTTGAGATGGAGGCCCAGCCTCAAGAAAGGTATCTCCCATCTCAGTAAAGGTTTGTTGGTATTTCTATCTTCCACGATGAGCGAGTTGAAATAAAAAGCTTGTTCGTGGTCCAAGGTACATCGGTGCATTAATTAGTATAAATCCCCATGATCGTACATTTGTGTATGCTGAACCTAAGACTAGTGAGACACTTCATACATGTGGAATATATTGAGGAGAACCAAACTGATAGGTTCTAAATCATGGTTCAAGACCAGCGACTTCAATAAAATGACATGGCAACATGAAAATCTGTCGAGAGCTAAAAGTTTGGATTGAAATATGCCTCATTTTCATCAAGCATTATCCTGGTGTGATTTGCATAATGTGGTTTCATAGGTACGGATTGAGCATATGACAATAAGCAATAAGGTGATGATAACATCAAGGCAAGGATTAACAAAAGGGAGTTGCTAAAAAAAGGGGGTTGCATCCTAGCACTGGAGCTCACGTTTGAAAGAGGCTATTATTGAACTTCTTTACTCTACACGTACGGATCACTTCTCCTTGTTACCCCGATTCGGTTCTAGGATGGAATGGAGGTCAATTAGCAAAATCTTCTGTTTAGAATTAATGTCAGTGAGTGCCTATAGCCTCCAGGAAATTGTGGCCACCACATAGAACAAGGAAAGTGCACCTACGCCCTTCTTGAATGTTTATGCAAAGTACAGTCATATGCTGCAGGCCCTGTAGGCCTGGGCGACGAGAGAATTTGGTTTAGTCTTGAGGAAAGTTGCGGATCATAGAAGTAAACTCAGCATCCTTTGGAAACAATACCCTTTGCCACATAGGGATCTGGAGGAGTTTCTGCACTGAGAGGTAATCATGTGGAGGAATCATTCACATGCTACATTGCTCAAAGAAGGAGAAAAATATGGAGGCAGATGAAAAATGCAATGAAGAAGTTGCAAGACTAGAAGGTGACTCTGTGGAAGACAAGACCGAGGTATATGAAATTGCGACATCCTTCTTGAAACACATGTACACTAAATAGGATAATGTGTCCCCCCGAGACCTTATAGATATATTGACTGGAAGGGTAACGAACTGATGAAAAATAAACCAACAAAATATTTTAGAAACAATAAAGTTAGTGATGCTATCTTCCAAGTCAGACCACTTAAATCTCCTTGCCTGGATGTGTTGGATGTTTAACCGGCGCTACTGCTAATCTTTCCCATCGCAACTGGCAGGGCCAACCTGTAGTAGTAGCGGTTGTGAGAGAGCAACACTAGTGCTAAAGCCATAACAGTAGCGTCCTTCACTGCCGCGCACTATTGCTAATTAGCGCGTGGACTTATCGTCTTCGCCTGCGCACGCCCTCACCCCTCTCTCCCTCCTCACTCCCGCCCTGTCCACTCCCTTTCGCCGCCGCCGGTGCTCCCAACGCAACCCCGCCCCGCGCACGCCCCTCACTCTCTCCCTCTCTCCCTCCTCACTCCCTCCATCTTCACTCCCTTGTGCCGCCGCCAGTCTTCCTAATGCGACCCCGACGACCTCGACCCCGACCCCTACCCCTGGTTAAGCTGTGTTACTGGTAAAATTTAGCCGTAGCGCTGGTCAAATGGTGCTAGTGCTAAAAGTTAGTTGTAGCGCCGTAACAGTAGCGTGGGCACCCGTGCTACTCATAGTCTAAAAACCGGCGCTACTACTAGGGTTTTCCCTAGTAGTGCTTGTTTGATGAGTTGGTGTCCAAAACACAGGGTGCCTTTGTCCTCGACAGAAGGAAAATCCAACAACACAATCTTTGCTTTCGAGTGCTTTCCTTTTTTAGGAAAAGGAGGTTTAAACCCCCGGCCTCTGCATCAATCGATGCATACGACCATCTTTATTTATTATTCAACATAGGTGTAACAAGGACATACATCAAACCACCCGAAGCCAACCACTCACACCTACAAAACTCGATAATGTGAAGTGTTCTCACTCCTCATATCTAAAACCGGTGTCGTGGCCGATCCATCCACATAATGTATCGGAACCTACATCCGGTGCAGCAGACCTAAAACGTACACCAGATGCACACGTTTTAGACTTCGCCATCCTCATCGGACCGCTGACCCATTTTCAGGAAAGAGATCTACATCATCCTTGCCAGTCCGTCCATCCTTCGATTACACCACGACGCCTAACGGCGCCACGGCCCCGCGCTCATCCATCGAGATGCGAAGATTCTGGAAGATCTGTCATGTGTAGCACCTGCCGACCAGGCATGACACGGCGTAGCACCTGTCGCCCAGGCATGACTTGACATCTCCACCGAAATCTCCCTGCAAGATGAAGCTGCTCCACTTCATGCCCCTGTCTTCCAGCTCTGCTCCACAAACTATGCTCCCAGGAGAGAAAACGATATCGCAGTAGCACCATCGTCCGATCTTAAAGACCAGATCCAAGGGTTTCCCCCGCAATAGCACGAGTAGGTCGACAATAGTTACACAACGATCCCTTCATCAAGGTAACGACGTAGAACGCCGCCATCGCCTGCCATCGGCTCGGTTTTCACCAGCAAATATGTCTTCCCGACTCGCAGCCGAAACTAGATGCGGATCTCGAGATCTGGCCATCCAGCCTCAAGCCGACCACCTCCGACGGAGGAGTTGGCCACTACCGTAGCGGTACCGACAGATCAGATCTGACCGGAGGCGTCACCGACCAGTCAACCATGGCCACATCCCCTCCTGATCCGCCCTCCCCATGAAGCCTGCGGAGCCGGCCCGAACCGTCGGAAAAGACAAGGACCGAAGGGCGATCTCGCGCCGCCGGTCCCTCCAGACCGCGTGGCTGCAGCCTAGATCCCAGCCGTCCCCATCACCGGCGGCGCCCGGGCTTAGCCGGCGCACGTCTCCAGGGACGACGAGGTGGAGGAGAGGGGGGAGGGGTTGCGGCCGAGGCGCTGAGGTTGGCCCCATGGTCGCCCTCGAGGGAGCGATCGAGAGAGCCCTGGAGGGAGAGAGCGATCTGCGGGTTGCCGAAAGATGGGTCGAGTGCTTTCCTAAGATCCGTCCCATACAGAAGTAACGTAGTTTTTCTCAACCCCCCCTACCTGGCCATATTAATGCAACCAATTCTGTCACTATTCTCCAAGCGTCTTATAAGATATGCCGAAGAATGAGGGAGGATCAGCTTTCTTTAACGTGGTTTTGCGAGACAACCATGATTTCCTTAAGGCGCAAAGTTCCGTAAGGAGACGGAGCACACTCATGTTGTGTACAAGTTATATCTTTTAAAAGCTTATGATAGGGTGGACTAGGACTTTCTTGAAGCTGCTCTCATGAAGCTTGGTTCCAATAATAAAAAAGTGGGTGATGTTTTCCGTGAGATCTGTCAGATATTAGGTGAGATCCAATGGGGAGTTACTGAATTCATTAAAGCGCTCACGAGGACTCCGGCATGGGGATCCTCTCAGTCCTTATCAAATTTTGCTTGTGGCTGATAGTTTGCCGGCTTGGCAAGTATTCTTAACAGGGAGGTCTGACATGGAAGTGCAGTTCCACTTAAATTATGCCATTTTTGTATTTTGTACAATAAGATTTGTAACACTTTCCTATCTTATAGTTAAGAGAGGCTTCTTGACCTCCTAGTCTTCTACTCTATGTGAACAAGCCGAGATCGACTTAATACTGTCACCCTTCTATATCCTCTCTTTAAGAACCCTCTCTATCTTCTTAGAGGAATGAGATGGAACGTATGCTTGCGTGCAAGTGTTAGTGACATATACTAACAATTAGGGTCACGCTCATGTGCTCATCAACTGAAAAATTGTTCCACTACGGTTGTTAGCATGTCATTATCATTACTACTTTAATAAAAAAATACTTTATAATTACCAACCAACGACCATAGAAGCTAGTTTTTTCTTGAGCAGAAACAGCTAGGCTTTATTCAACATTGGCAATGTTTATGGGTATTAGATTTGTATATCATGAGGATTACGTAACTAAATATGTCTAGTGTGACAGAGAGAGACACCAAACCGGGCCAACTTGAGCTGCATGTATGAACGAACATGAAATAAATGTGTTTTGCATCCGTTTGATTTCTTTAATGATATCACCATAAGAACCTCCCGCGCCATCATGAATGTGTTTCACCACCTCCTTGCAATCAGATGCAATATGAAGCTAGCTCCAAATACATGTTGTCCCGTCGCCAGCCATGCCTCATCCACGGAAATGTGACAAACAAAATCATGTTCCAAAAAATTTCTGCAACACGGGTCACGTTGTAGAATTTTGACAATAGGTTAAGCTACATTTTTCTTTTCAACACGGTCTTGTTGCAATTTACTTTTTTGCAACAAAGGTTTCATTACATTTTAAAATTTTCACAACACGGTTCTTGTTATAATTACTTGTAACAAAGACCTTGCCGCACAAAATCACTGTAGCAGATAACTATCAATAGGTAGAGGCCATATCGGACGCGCAGGACATGCGTCGCACGGATGAGACGCGTCCCATGTGATCTGCCGGCTGATGCCAAGCGTCTTCCTATAATATACAGAGTAATTTATAATACAACTTATACCCACACTAAAATACGTTAATCCATTTTACTTCCCTGAATCCTTTAGTCAGTGCATGAAAAAAATGGTATTAATTTCATTTATCTATAATGCATTTACTTGGACCAATACATGAGATTCTTATGTTGTGCCAAATCCAAAGAAAAGTATTGAACACAGGCAGACATGCAGGCACAGGGTAGTGTAGTTTCAGTTGGGCTGGGGGCTTGTGGTGTTCGATACTACAGTTATGAAATTCTCACGCTTCGAACAAGGACCTGCGAAATGCAATTCGGCTCCTAGGAGCACGTGCTCCCGTCCATGAAACATGAAATTTGAAATGTCAAAAAAATCCTAACAAAAATTTTGTGTGCTCTTTGTCACATTCAAATGATACCTGGATATTGTTAGGGAAAACCGTTAAGCATTTTGGCCTGTGCAAAAAATAAAACAAATTGAACATCAATTTGTTATCCCAAAATGTCACACACAAATATGTTTTTTTTTCACCGACGAAACACCACTGCTCCGTTTTGCATGAAAATTATCAAGCATGCTCCCAACACTAACACAAATATCTACATAAAATTTAGAACTGTTTTAAAAGCATTTACTATTTTTTGGGGGTTACTGTTCATTCGGGTGCAAATGCAGCCGGGAGCCAAAACGCCTCTCTCGTAACCCAATGCACCCGAGAGCCAAAACGCCTCTCTTCGGTAACCACGATACTGAACCTCCATCGGACTGCAATGTGATGAAGTCGATATCAACAACTAGTAATCATACATACCAGTAATCGAGGTGTCGGTAGACGGATAATGACTAGACGGCTTCAACAATGAGTTTATGCACTTCGGTGGAAATACAAGATCTTTTATCAGACAAAGTTGTCGCGCACCTGTTTCGTGTCCTTGCTGATGGTGATAGCTAGATTGAAGCTTTGCTTTGGGGATGAGAATCCGGAGTTCAACCTTGTGGTGGACTCTCCATCATCGACGCGTGTGCAGCAATTCCTTCTTGAGGACGTAGACTAGGAGTTGTGTATTTTTCATTTATGTTGTGTCTTGTATTATAAGGATTAGTGGCTATCCGGGGTAGGTACTATCGCGAGGTACATAGCCTGAGGGTTTGTTTTTCGGTTTATTTTCAGATCGACGATGTTCGGCTACTGAATTTTGCATTATTAATAGTATATGACTGCATGCATCGTCTTGATGCGGAGACCGAGTTGTCCTTCTTTAAAAAGAAAAAGTAATCGTACAAATCATAATCATTTCGGTTCGATTGCTCGGTTCGGCAACGCTCAGGTCGCCTTATTAGCACCACATGCATTCCCATATGGCTGAGTCAAGTCAACACGTCTCGTCGTTTGTTTATAATTAACTTTCCTTCCTGCCTCTATAATCTTGGTTTCCGGATGGATTCTCGGTTGGTGGTGGCCTGTGCTCATCACCGAGGAGTGAACAACGGCATTGGCTTCCTTCCATGTTTCTCCAGGTTAGTGTTCTATGCCCAAACATTGCTTAATTACTTGCTCTTTGTACCTAGAAAAGCATTCACCGGGACGAGAGGTGAAATATATTTTTCATATGTCACAAAAACTATTTGGAGCTATAAACATTTGGTTGGCGTGTGATTGGCTCTTTCGAAAACAAAACATTAATACTTCAGCTTCCTGTGAAAGGACGATCGAATATGCTCTCCGCCTTTGTCGGAAGATATTTTGTGTGTCCGGAAGAAGATGAACGTCCCGGCTTACATCATTTCCTCTTCTTGTGTGTAGTTCTCAGCTTGGTGATACAGATCACCGTTGGCTAGAAGCTGGTGACAATTGAGTATTTCTTCCGCCCAAACTTCTTTCACATTTCATCTTCCTCGGTGATGTTGCTCCGCCTCCCCGGACCCCGGCCAAACCGCCTGCTTCCACGACCCATGGTCGCTAGTATTGCCGTCTGCCGCCTCGCCTTCCTGTCCTGCTCAAGCCACATTGTTCATCGATCCTTTGCCACCTCAGCTATCCCTCTAAGCCCCGTCCTTCTCTGGTATTTTATTTCTGAGAACAAAGTCATACAATTTGCGTCATCCATTAATTAAAAACGACTTTAGAAGTGCTTTTACACAAGTACAAGAATATTACAAGGTCGTTATTCCCCCGGTATGATATTTTCCAATTTTTTTGCATTGGTGTTGACCCAAATATTGGCCTCATTCTTATGTTGGAGAAAAGGATGGACGGTCAGTGGCGGTGCCAGAAATATAGTCTTATGTAGTCAGTTTGAAATTGTGTAGTCAAATATATGAATTTATAAAAAAATGTTCTAGTATTTCTACACCCATATGCTAGTTTTACCAAAAAGCCGGGTAGTGAATTGACTACCGAGCGAGTATGTGGCTTCGCCACTGTGGACGGTAGCATAGGCTTGTAATAGAAGACCCTAGTGTTCGTCTGGCACCAAATGGTCCGACCAGTGAGCATGCCGAGAGCAATTGCTTTCTGTTTTTTTTTCCTATTTTCCCTGGACATGTTACTCTGTTAATCCTTGATAGAATGCTCTCCCTTTCCATGATGAAGTGTCGATGATGCCAAGGTAGAGACAAGTCTTGATCATGCCCCAAATTCTCAAGGTGAACCGCCACTTGAAGAAGATACTCCTCGGTTTGCTTACATAGGACAAATATCACAATTGGTCACACATGTTTCTCCAATCTGTCCGTGCTTCAAATGTTTCACGTCGGTGATGACCCAAAGATTGGCCTCATTTTTTTGTTGGAGAAAAGGATGGATAGAACCATAGGCTTGTACTGGAAGAGCCTAGTCATCCCCTTGCACCAAAGGCCTAACAAGTGAGCATGGCGAGGGCCAATGCTCTCGGGTTTATCCTATTTGCCTGGGACAATTTAATACATTACTACTCGATAGAACGATGAAGTGTCAATGCTGCTAAGTCTGAGCCAACTCTTGATCATGGTGAACCTACACTTGAAGAATACATACGTGACAAACTCCTCGGTTTGCTTACACAGAGGAAAAAGCCCACAATTTGGTCACCCACGTCTCACCAATCTATCCGCGGTCCAAATCCAGTTTTGAATTGATAACCTCGCAAAAATATAAATATTAGATGTGCCCAAGCGTTCCAAACCACAGACATCATGGGCAAGTGAGTAGTCCCTAAGAACTGAGCCTTCTAAGAGGAAGTGGCAGAATAGTGACCGCTCGTCACATGCTTCCATGTGATATTATCATTCGTGTCTTGCACAATGTGAATGGCACGCGTGTGATCCTAAAGGCCAACAATCTATGAGATATGGTCTATCTTCCAGAGGATAAGGAGATTGATGTTTGCAAGCCACACTTCGTTGTACATGGCTTCCTTCACCTCCCATTGCCCCCTAGAAATGACATTGGAAATGATCGGACCAATGTAAATAGGATTTTGTCCATTGACCCAAGGTGAATCCAAAAAGTTGTGGAATCACCATTGCCAATGGTAATGTAAGTGAATGCATAGAACAGGTCGTTGTCCACTGCATCGCAAGGACTTCCTAGTCCATCCGACATCTTAGTTGGATATTTCCATTCAAACTGAATCCATCTTTGCCTAAGAGCCCTCACAAACTTAACGAGGTTTAAGATGCCCAAGCCTCCAAGATCGGCATGCCGACAAATGGTATTCTTGTTAACCTTGCACTTTGATCCACTGGAGCCAAGGCACCCAAAGTGAGCCACTTAGTCAAAGCTTTTATGTTTATTCTTTTTGTTTCTCTTTTCATTTGTGTCAAATAAATTACCTTTTTGGAAACGTGTCATCGTTACAAAGCATGGAATAAAGGCTATTTGGTGGCATACCTCCCCATACCAACTTCCAGCATGTACTGTTTCCTCTGGGTGCCGCACTAGATGATGGCTGGTTGCTACAGTTCTGATCGTCAAAGGCTATTCGGTAAGCACTCTTCAAAGTAAAATTTCCTGTCTTCTCTCCAGCCCATGCTAAGAAGTCTTGGAATTTCTAGGTAAATGCCATGTTTTCTAAGCTTTTAGAAACCATTGTTTAAATACTTTGACGTGTTTGGAGTTCAGCCTTTTTTGGCCTCCGATACCACATGTTTTTCCCTCTATCTAAGAAAGAGCTCGATCTTCTTTTAACTGATCGATAAAATTATGTTTTTTTCCAAAACTCTCAATAATTGCATGAACATTGTAATACGAATATTTTAAAATACTAGGGGTTCGGAAATAAAGTCCTGCCAAACTATTGTTCTAAATGCTTTGATGTTTTTTGAGTTTTAGGAGAACACAGAGTTTTTTTATAGAAACCATTGTTTTAAAAAAATTGATGTGTTTGGCATTGCCAAAACCAGAAAAAAACTTGTATAAATGGTATTACCTCCAATAGCATGTTTTGTTGGCTGTATTTAAAAAAGAACTATAGTTTTTTTTTCAAACTGACTAAGAAAACCTGTGGTTTTTAGAAACTCTGGTATGTATATATGCACACAAACTAAGGGATCCAATAAGTCCCGAACGTTCGGATTTTGAGCAGTTCGGGCCGAACATTCTTGATGGCAACTTTAGTTGACATGAGGTGGCAACTTTAGTTGACATGAGGTGACAACTTTAGTTGTTAAGACATGACAACTTTGTCTCAGTTTAAAAAATATCATGTTTGTCACTAAAATTGCCACCTCCTCGCAACTAAACTTTTCACCTCATGACAACTAAAGTTGTCAGTTCGGAACGAGATGCTAGAATACGGAGGAATTTATCATTACCGCAAAACACCAAGATTTCCGATTACCACGGTTTCCATGTGCTTGCATTAAACTGATTTCGCTTTGTTTCAAGTGGTGTACTTTCGCAGTGTGCTGCGGGCCTGCGGCTATGATCCATGGACTTCATATGTTTTGTCAAATTTCTATTTGGCTGCTGGGCTATGATACATACGGAGTATATCTCGATTTTCCCAAAGAATCTTGGTGGGGCGACGGCCCATCAGCTAATTAGCTAATTAGCACCCGTGGGCCTAGATAATTAGCACCCCTTTCGACCAAGTCAAGTCAACGGTTGTTGGTTGTTGCTCCCCTCAAAAAAAGAGTCAACGGTTGTTGCGTAATGAGGTTAGCTATAATTAGCTAACCTGGACTCTTGCTAATTAGCGCTAGTTAGGTGGATCAAGCTGCCTCTCTCTCTCTCTTCCAGCGGAATGGATCTAGCTTTCTCCGTAGGTGGCTTTGCGCCCAACAGCGAAGCACCCGATGCCATTGACTTGCTTCAATTCTTCTACAGGTTAGTGGTATTCATGCAAATTTTGCTTAATTACTTGCTTTTTCTGGCTTGCAAACCATTCACGTGGACGAATGGCGAAATCTAGTTGTTGGATGGCAGTAAATATCGAGATGTCCCGCAGTACCCTTCCGGTTGGCGTGATTTTCTCTTTCGAAAGGAAATTTAGAGCTTCTTGTGAGAGGTGCTCTTCGTATTTGAATGGGAGACCTTCTCCGTAGCGGGAAGAACGTCCTGTCGAACATCTGTTTTTTTGTGTCCGCTGTTGGGACAAATCCATCGGCGACAAACGTCGAGAAGCTTTCCGACGACGAGCGCCGAACGGAGGTAGAAGACGATAAACAAAATACATTTTCGACAACGAACGCCCCGGTCGACCAACGGCCCCGTGTGTTGGCTTCTATTTATCACAACTTTCTCGAACATAAATACATGGAGGTACACACGCACACACACGCAGCACAACGTAGGAAGAACTCTCACATCCACCGGGTGGATACCACGGTCCGGACGGAGACTACATCTTTCCTAGGCCCCTCCCCCTTGGTTCGGCACATACCGTCACCGGTGGCGCGGCAACAGACCACGGTCCCGGTGAAGACTACATCTTCTCTAGGCCCCTCCCCCTCGGCTCGGTACATACCGTCACCGTGGCGCGGTAACAGACCGGCGCCCATGACAACACACCAGAGCACTTTCTACAAGCAGTACACAACGGGGTTTTATACCCAAGCACAATGCATGCAAGATTATAGCTAACATCCGCAGTTCCCAATTTAGTGATATAGTCGGCCAGGGATGATTTAAGCATAGGGGAGAGGGGATTCACAGCCCAATTGTTCATAGCGATATCTTTCTTTAGCTTTTCTAGAGTTATATTTTGAATTCGATTTCAATTTTTTGGAATGATTGACACATATGGTATATCTATGTCATCAACGTTTTTGGAACTTTATGGTATGGTAGCCCAATTTGGGAGTACGACACAACAGCGCCCGGAGAGCAACCCTCGGACCGATGCCACAACAAACACCAAGCAAGAAGGACACAAAGCAAAAGCGTCCAACGCAAACCAAGTCAACCCCTCATAGTTGAGCACCACCGGGCATCGTCCACCATCACAATCCAGATCCGCTTCGCCCACCAGACATCAACAGCCCGGATCACACTTCCACCCAACGAAAGCAACGCTGTCGCCCCATCACGTCCCACGAGTATCTCCCGGACCGCACCTGACCTCGCCTACCTGAAGCTTCCGCTCCGATCTACCTCGGGCCAAAATACGGCCCACCCGAGATCAAACCCTATATCAAAGCCAACCCTAACGCCAGAGCACCGCAGACATGGACCTAGGGAGGCCACCTGCAACCCCCTCACCACGTCGTCGAGCCTAAATGCCATGTCGCCACCACACCGACAACCAATGCCACCACCATGAGTTGCCCCACCGCGAGGACCATCCTGGACCAATAGGGCGCCCCTATCCGAGAGGTGCACCATCCCGGGCCAGCCCCAGCCACCGGTGGGGGCAGCCCCGCGCCACCCGGGTCGCCGGCAACCACACCTGGCATCGCCAGATCGAGGGCCGCGAACACCACGGTCCCACCCCCACGCAGCAATCCACGCAGTCACTAGGGGCCACATCAACCATGGAGCAGGCATGGGAGCCAATCATCATTGCCCGGGCATGCGCCGTCGCGCCATCACCCGCTGGGAAGATTGCCTGCGTCGATCCCGCCAGCAGAGGGGAAAGCAATTCCCGCCGCCGCCACCGCCAGCCGGGCTTTTCCCGACGACGTGCCCCGTCAGAGGCATGGTGGATAGGAGGGGGTGGGGCATGGGGCCGGCAGTGCTAGGGTTCCCCCTTCAGTCGCCGCGGGAGTGACGCGGGAGGGTTAGGGGAAGGGGTCCTACTTCATGTCACGCATAACATACACTACTAGAGAAAAGGTTATAGATAGACGCCTACTAGTAGCGCTTGTTTTTAACCAGCGCTACTGGTACTTACTAGTAGCGCTGGTTATAAGAAAACGCTACTACTAAGCTGATAGTAGTAGCGCGCGGTATAAATCCAGCGCTACTACTAGTATTGTGTAGCAGTAACATTTTAGCATTAGCGCGCCCCAGATAGACGCGCTACTGATAACACAGTATTAGTAGCGCGTTTTTACTACCAGCGCTACTGCTAAGTGGGGCTTAACTTATCGTCTCGCCCCCGCACGCCCCTCTCTCTCACACTCTCTCCCTCTCGGACTCCTCACTCTCTTCCTCTCGCGCTACCTGCGCTGCCGCCGCTACCCCTCGCACCTTCTGCACCGCCGCCCCGCCCCCTCACTCCCTCCCTCTCCCACTCCTCCCTGGCGACCTCGCCCCCGCCCCGACCCTGAGCTCCACGTCGACCTCGGCCCCGACCCCGACCTCGACCCCGGCCCCGACCACGACACCGACCCCGGCCTCTGGTGAGACATCCCCACGCCTAGGGGTTTTGCAAGCTAGGGTTCTTCCTAGGGTCAACTTAACATATATGTTGTCCTCGTATCGATGTCTTTGCGTTTATCATGACGCGCTGGATTCTTCCACAGAGAGATTGTAGACATGTTGTCATCATTGAGCACCACTGGTTCTGGTTCCTTACCTGTGAAGTCATCAAGTAGTCTTTCTAGGCAAACGCCTCGACACACCGCGGTTGCAGCTGCAATATACTCTGCTTCACGAAAGGATAATGCGACCACTTTTTGCTTTTGTGATAGCCAACTCACTATATTTCCTCCCAAGAAATATACCACGCCCGAGGTACTTTTACGGTCGTTCATATTTCCTGACATGTCGCTATCACTGTAGCCCAATAGCTCCAGCATCTCCTTCTTCTTCTCTCTCAAATAGACACAACCGAAGTTTGTTGTCCCTTTCATGTACATGAGTATATTTTTCACGGCTGCCCAATGATCCATTGTGGGTGCTTCCATGAAGTGATTCACTATGCCAACGGGATAGGCCAAGTCCGGTCTTGTATTCGTGAGATACCTCAACTTTTGGACCACACTTCTATACCCCGTTGCATCTATCACGGGTGCTTCACTTTTCTTACTTAGTATAAGACGAGGCTTCATCAGAACATGACTTGGACTGTAATTTTTCATGCCACAACTTTCAAATACCTTCTTTGCGTATGCCTCCTGACACAATGTGATCCCCTCCGACTTTTGTTGTACCTCGATCCCACGGATGATATACGTACGTAATGATTAGGTTGGGCCGGCGCTTGACGAAATGGGACGTCGTCCTTCCACGGCGAACATCGGCAATGCAATGCAGCCCACCAGCCGGGGATCAACGGCCTGGAACTGCGCGACGGGGTGAAGTGGTCAACCACGCCATCGGCAGCATCTGCATTGCCGCGGGATGGAGGCTGCAGCAGCATCGGCGGCATACATGCACAGCCCGGTCCGGCACTTGTACCGGTAGTAAGACGACTGCTGCTTGTTGTGTACTCATCTACGTGGTCAAAAAGTAATGGCAACTCCAATGCATCAACACAAACGGACCCGAATTTTGTCTCTTTTTATATCTTTGGGTCCGCCCGAGCGAGAGGACGGGCATGCTCGTTTCTTTATTAGGATCAACCGGTATGTTAAACATAGGCGAAGCATTTATCCACGTGGTCATAAAAAAACTAAAATTTAAAAACATGCAAATATATAAGGAAACATATATACACAACTGTCAAAGTTCACTTAAACATAACTAAACATAAGTTAAAAACTAAAAAAGGCGCCTCCTAGCCGCCTAGCATGCAGCTCAAGGCGTCACCCTCGTCGTCAGAGCCGGTGAGGTCGAAGAGGAGTGGCAGCAGCTCAGCCCATGGGAAGGCCTGCTGCAACGTCGTCCCCGACACCTCCTTCGCTAACTTATGCACCGGCAACTCTGCCGCGCGGCGCACGCTCCTCCTCCTGCTCCTGCCACTCCTACTCGTCATCCTGTGCCCACCGGGCACGTAGCTCCTCCTGCATTTGCCAGTCCTGGTTGGCCCACTCCTCCGCCAGCGCGCGCTGCTTCCAGTGCTCGAGGGACGCCACCTCTTGCCATGGTGTCGCGCCCATCGAGTTGGCTATTGCGCTCACCCACTCGCACTGGACACCAGTCCACGCATACCTCTCCCGGACGACGGGTGCTTCTGGCGCGGCCTCCGTGGGCTCCTCGTTGGGCGACATAGGCATTGGTTCAAGCAGCTGCGGTGGTGGCGGAGGGTAGACGCAGTCCCCTGCCACCGACAGCCGGAGGGCCTCCTTCATGCCATGCCAACATGCGTCCTCCTCGTGTTGGGACTCCTCGAGGGGTGTGCACGAGTGCCTCCTCGAGTGCAGCCTGGTAGGTCGCCTCCACCTCCTCGTCCTCCGACGCCACTAACGGGGGCGGTCGGCGTCGAACTGGATGACTCCGCTACGACGCATGACGTGTTCTGTTGTGAACCACACATCCAAGTTGGGGGAGTCCTCCGCATAGGCCGGGTCATGGCGCTGCACTGGTATGAGCTGGGCATGCCGCGCGCAGATCACCTCTATGCTCACCCTCGCAGACCGTAGTGCCATTGTCAGGATGCACCAGGATGTTCAGACGATCTCGTGGTCGGCAAGCCCTCTGTGCCGCTAGCACCAGCGCCTACTTCGCCCACCCACGCAACGAGATGGCCTCAGCGTCGTGCTTCACTTTTTCCTTCCCCTTCCCGAAGAAGAAAGAGGTCGATTCTGGCGATCCCACGGCCATCGTCGTGGCCACCGTTGTGTAGAGAGATTCCCTCACCGCCACCACCGCTCCAATTCTGGGGTAATTTTGTGCATTTTGGAGCTTCTTGACTCGAGCATGACCGCCATCATTACCGAATTTGAGCGAAACCACTACTGGGAAATGGCTTATAGAGGCATCAAATAAGAGGCGGGTAAAGAATTCCACCCGCCAGTGCTTTGTGCATAGTAGTGGCGGGTAATATTTAGCACCCGCTAGATATAATCCCTTTCCAAATTCCCCGTGTGATGAAACCAGCAGTGGCGGCCGCTGAAATAGGGCCCTCCACTAATTTGTCAACTAGGGACGGCAAGAAATATATCTACCACACATAACTTTTGGCAACCTGCGACAAAATAAATCAAAACTTTCAAAAGTTTACAGTGGCAGACTTTAAACATGTCTTAAGTCCTAAAAATACTTGAAAATCTTATTTACTAAACCTAGAATCATCCCAAATTTGAGATTCAGGTTTTAGATGGTGTGTGTTACTCATGGAAAATGTTTGAAGTTTAAATGCTTTAAAAAATGAAATTGCGTGCGGAAGGCAGTGTTTTCTGTTCGAAACCCTCACACTCCAATGGAGAGTGTCCAGTTTGTAAACGAGTTGCATTAAGTTTTTGCCGCAAGGTTGTCAAATTTTTACCACGCCCTACACATTCCTTATGAAGACACTATGACATGTTTTATCCCTCTCCGAGCTCGTTTGGGCACACAATTTATTGCCTTTTTAGTGGCCGGAAATACAATTAATTCTTCAAAAATAGGTGAATCTGTTTTAAAGACACAAACATTTTTTTAAAAAATTGACCACTTTTGATAATGCAGACATTTCTTAAGTTTCTGATTATTTGAAGAAGTGAAAACATTTTTTGAATATATATGTATAAAGCATGACTTCTATAAATAGAAGTGACAATAAATAATGCAGACATTTCTTAAGTTTCTGATTATTTGAAGAAGTGAAAACATTTTTTGAATATATATGTATAAAGCATGACTTCTATAAATAGAAGTGACAATAACAACAACAACAACAACAACAACAACAACAACAACAACAACAACAACAACAACAACAACAACAGTAGCAGCAGCAACAACAACAGCAACAGCAGCAACAACAACAACAACAGCAGCAGCAGCAGCAGCAGCAACAACAACAACAACAACAACAACAACAACAACAACAACAACAACAACAACAACAACAACAACAACAACAACAACAACAAAGCCTTTAGTCTGAAAGAAGTTGGTGTAGGCTAGAGGTGAAACCCGTATGATCTCCTGACCAACTCATGGTTCTGGCGCATGGATGTCAAGCTTCAGCTCACCCTTGTCCATGGCTAGTTCTTTAGTGATGCTCCAATTCTTCAGATCTTTTTTACGGACTCTTTCTATGTCAAGTTTGGTCTACCCGACCTCTTTTGACATTATCAGCACCCTTTAGCAGTGCGCTATGCACTGGGGCTTCTGGAGACCTGCACTGAATATGCCCAAACCATCTCAAACCGGATTCTATTCTTCCTTGTGTGGCCACACATCCATCTGAACAGGCGCTTATCCACCACACCTAACTGTTGCACATGTCGCCTTTTAGTCGGCCAACACTCAGTGCCATACAACATTGTGGGTCGAACCACCGTCGTATAGAGCTTGTCTTTTAGATTTTGTGGCACTCTCTCGTGACAGAGAATGCTAGAAGCTTGGCGCGAATTCATCCATATGGTTTTAACTCGATGGTTCATATCTTCATCGATATCCCCATCTGTCGTGGATTTGTCACGGAAGATGTCCGGGTTAACGGACTTGGATTCGAGGCCATCGCCGTGGCAGTGGACTCAAGGGGATTGATCGGGACGAAGGACAGGGTTTACCCAGGTTCGGCCCCTCGAGGTGAGGTAACAGCCTACGTCCTGCTTGTGTTTGTATTGCTTGATGTATCGATTACAAGGGAGCTAAAGCTTGACCTAGTTCTCGATAGTCTATCTCTAAACCGTCCCGAGTCTCACCTTTATATAGGAGGTAAAGACTCCGGGTCATACAAGTTCTCAAACCGACCCTTACAGGTCATCTGAGTCTATCTCTATCTCCTTCTGCCTTCTGGATCACGTCATCTCCGGGCGGCTCAGCCGCCCGAGTCTTCTCTGTCCGGGCCACCTTCCGGCCCTCCTCTGAGCCTTCGGGCCTCCAGGGCCATCATCTTTATCAAATACTCTTGGGCCTGACTCAGAGTTGCCATGTGTCACTCGGAGCTTTCCCGGCGGGTCATGCCTCGGGTTATATCCCCAACACCATCCTTCTGCAACATTGACCCCAAAGATCGAAAGGTGTCCATCTGAGGCACCACCTGCCCATCAAGGCTAACATCCTCCTCCTCCTTATGCCTAGCAGTACTAAAAGCACAACTCATGTACTCGGTTTTAGTCCTACTAAGTCTAAAACCTTCTGATTCCAAGGTTTGTATCCACAACTCCAACTTCATGTTGACCCCTGTCCAACTATCATCCACTAGCACCACATCGTCCGCAAAGAGCATACACCATGGGATATCTCCTTGTATATCCCTTATGACCTTATGCATCACCAGCTGAAAAGATAAGGTCTCAAATCTGACCCCTGATGTAGTCCTATCTTAACCGGAAAGTCATCAGTGTCGCCATCACTTGTTCAAACACTTGTCACAACATTATAGTACATGTCCTTGATGAGGGTAATGTACTTTGCTGGGACTTTTTTCTTTCTGCAAGGCCCACCACATGACATTTCGTGGTATCATCGTAGGCCTTCTCCAAGTCAATGAACACCATATGCAGGTTCTTCTTTTGCTCCCTATATCTCTCCATAAGTTGTGGTACCAAGAAAATGGCTTGCATGGTCGACCTCCCAGGCATGAAACCAAACTGATTTTTGGTCATGCTTGTCATTCTTCTTAAGAGGTACTTAATGACTATCTCCCATAACTTCATTGTATGGCTCATTACTTTAATTCCATGGTAATTAGTACAACTCTGAACATCCCCTTTGTTCTTGAAGATTGATACCAATATACTCCGTCTCCATTCTTCTGACATCTTGTTTGCCCAAAAAATGAGGTTGAAAAGTTTGATTAGCCAAACTATAGCTACGTCCCCGAAGCCTCTTCACACCTCAATGGGGATACAGTAAGGGCCCATCGCCTTGTCTCTGTTCGTCCTCTTTAAAGCCTTCTTGACCTCCGACTACTAGATTCTCCATACAAAACGCCGGCTAGTATTATCAAAGAAGTCGTCCAGTTCAATGGTAGAGCTCTCATTCTTCCCATTGAACAGCTTGTCAAAGTACTCCCGCCATCTATGCTTAATCTCCTCGTTTTTCACGAGGGTTTGATCTTCTTCTTTCTTAATGCACTTGATTTGGTCAACATTCCTCATCTTCCTGTCTTGGATCTTGGTCATCTTATAGATATCCCTTCTGCCTTCCTTCGTGTCTAACCGCTGGTAGAGGTCCTCATACTCCCGACCCTTGCTTCACTCATAGCTCGCTTTGCAGCGTTCTTTGCCATCTTGTACTTCTATATGTTATCTCCACTCCTATCCAGATATTGACGTCTAAAACAATCTTTCTTCTTCTTAATTTCCTTCTGGACATCATCGTTTCACCACCAAGTATTCTAGATTGTCTTTCACTTCCCTTGAACACTCCAAACTCCTCTAAGGCGACCTTATGAATGCAAGTCTCCATCTCCATCCACATGTGGTCTGCATCACCTCCTTCCTCCCAATGGACCTCCTTAATGACCCTCTCCTTGAACACCGTAAATACAATTAATTCTTCAAAAATAGAAAACCAACTCAAAAGTGGCGAAACTTAAGCATGAGACTTTGGATGGTGTGTACTAATCATAAAAAAAATAGAGTTAAAATGACTTCAAAATGAGTTGTGTGTAAGGCGGTGGTTTCCATTAATGAACAGGTTCATCTTCATGTGCAACTTACTGGTCAGGTGTTGGACATGCAGATCGACCCCAGTTTGACCAAGAGGGCTACTGCAGTATTCTTCATCAACACTTCTTGAAAAATATTGTTAGATAGATGAAGATGAATCATAAACATAGTCTCACGGTCTTTCCGCTTCCCGTCATTTGTGCATGTCTTCTGTTCTTTACCGTCGAACCCACCAAGTGCCTCATCCAGATCAGGATATGCCAGCATTGCCCGCATCTTCACTTGCAATAGTGAAACCTTATATTGTAATCCATTAGTGGAAGATCGGACTTTAGTAATGCCATGTCATCAAAATCCTAGACAGAAAGAAGGCTCTGGTACCACTTGTTAAAGATACGGCATGCAAATCAAACAATGAAGAACGAAATATATTTAGGAAGATACAAGATTTTAATGTGGAAACCCCCTCTAGCATGAAGGGGGGAGAAACCATAGAGCCAGCCTACGAACTTCACTATATTGGGAGAGGTTACGAATGCTGGGATTTATAACTGATCAGTTTATACCACGAAACGGTTTACAAGAGGTATATAGTAGTAGCAACTCCTATTAGTAGTGTTCCCCTACCGGTGACGGGTCAAAGCTCTCCTTCGCTCATCAGAAATTAGCCTAAGTCTATATACTTGAATTTGAATCATATAAGAATAATAACGGTGTCAAAAACATTTTATATTTTGATACACAGAGAGAGTAATCGTTTGTTTTAGCTTTGACTATCCTGAAAAAGAAAAGCGTGCAACCTTTCCGGATTAATAATCATATCATTCATTAATTGGGGATCATGATTAGCTTCGTATAAACCCAGTCCATCTCATTTAGATGCATGACCAAGACCAAGTAGCATACTCGCAACTTGTGCATGGCTTTACATAGTACAGAAAACATATACAGTACTATTGAGACACCTAATTAATCACATGGTTGAACGTCATACGTGACATACTCTTTCACTTGAACAAATCATTCACACTAGGACAGCGACATACATAAGTACATGACGTCATCGGGACTAAACTACCATTCCACCATATGTAGGTGCAGTGGCGGAGCTAGAGAGCAATCGAGGGGGGGGGGGGGGGGGGGGGGGCAAAGCCAAAATATGAACAATTAGCAGGGCAAAGCTAAGACATACACAATATTTTTTCTTCTAAGGTGTGTGTGTGTGGGGGGGGGGGGGGGGGGGGCACGGCCCCTAAGACTTGTACTAAGCTCTGCCATTGTGTACGTGTGAACAACATCCAATCTCTACTAATGCTTCCGCCGTTATCATGGACATGTACGGTGATGACGGCCAAGAGAAGGGCAGGGTACAATACATTTCTGTGATTTTTCTCCTTGACAAACTAGAGGTAGAAGATGATGTAGGAAAGCTGGAGGAGGATTTCCATTGCATTAAATAGTGACAATGAAGAAAAGAAGCCATAAGTGGAGATGTTTCCTCTCTCTATCTGAACAGTCTTTTTTGGTATTTAATTATGCTCTTTTCATTTCTTTTACCGGTGTTCTTTTTTCCCTATATTTATTTTTTGTATATATATTTCAAATCCAAAGACATCATGAATATTTATTGAAGGTCAATAATACCTTATAAATAAAATTTTAAAATCCATGATTCTTTAAAAAAATACACCATCACTTTTGAAAAAAACATGAAGTTTTTTGAAAATATATCAACAATTTTAAGAATATAAAATTATCTTTTATAAACACTTGTTTCATTTACACGAATATAGTTTTAAACACGTAAATATATTTTCGTTGCATTATTATTTCTAAAATAAAAAAATTGCATGCAAACATTTTCTAGAGCGCAAACATCTTCTAAACCGTTGTCCACATTTTTCAAATTTGTGAACATTTTCTAGAAACACTAACATTTTTCAATTTTCTAACATATTCCTAATACGTTTTTTTTTGAAATGGGTGAATCTTTCTTAAATACAGAATTCTGAATATATTTTGATAATGTAAACATTTTTTAAGTTCTTCATTATTTGAAGAAGTGCAAACATTATTTCAAATATATGTATACATCATGACTTTTATAAATAGAAGTTAAATATTTAAAAAAGGAAAATAAGATCAAAATAAAAAACTAATAGGAAGCAAAGAGATTTATTTCCTTCCTTTTGCACTTGTTTTCCCCAGCGGTTTTTATTTCTTTTGTTTCTTTAGTTTATTTTCTTATTTTCTTCAGCTCTTTTGTTTCTTTCTTGGTTTTCTTCTGTTTTTCTCATTGCGGTGTTTTCCTTTATTTCTTTTTGTTTTGGTTTTAAATACATCTGATTTGTTTTCATATACACGTTCAATATTTTTGAAGTAAATGATTAATTTTTTCTTCATATTTTTCCATACATATTCTACAATTTTTGTATATATCTAATACATTTTTCAAATAGACATTTAACATATTTTGATACATCCTCAATAATTTTCAAATACATGGTTAACATTTTTATATGCATATTTTTCACATTTTTCAAATGCTTAATTTAAAAAACTGAAATATAATAATAGTTTTTAGTAAATATTTTTCTATATAAGTTAAACATATTTTACAAACTCTTGATTAACGTTTTTTATATACAAACTTAATATTTTGAATACGTCATAATAAAATTATACATAATTGAAAAAGTTCAAATGCTTAATTACCACTTTTCAAACACTTGTTCATCATATTTATCAAATGCTTGATTAAAAGTTTAATAATATTATAGAGTATAAATAAAAGGAAAAATATAAGGAAGAGAGTGAAAACCCCAAAAAATGCTTGTGACCTCCCGTCCGCCTAGGCGAGCCCATGTCGCGGTCGCCTTCAAGGGAGGGTTCGGTATATCTTGCTGTAAGCGAGGCATATGTGCGCCATGTATGTGTAAATGGTCCCGACCCCTAGTCCTGCTAGGCCTAGAGTGTCGTCAAAAAAGGTGCATAATGTCTTGTTTACCAAAAAAATTGCATAATGGCTTGCTTACCTTTGAAAACTGCATGCATGTATATAGCTTTTTTTACCTTTGAAGATTGTGATCTACTAGGTACGTCATACCAAATAAAGGGCGCCATGCAAGTACAGTGATGAAAGAGTGAGATACAACTGAACTGAAGACAAACAAAAGGCAACATGAGTTGACGAAATTGTGAAAGTCTTCACTCAAAGTCTTCATGATAGAGAGGACAAATTCTTCAACACACAGAAGCGGAAATTAAAGTGTTGAGGAAATAGGACCGGATTGCTCGATGAATACAATATATCTGTTTGACGAGTTCCAGTTATTCTGACAATTGTACGTCTAGTTAGGGAAGCTTGGCATTCAACTCAGAAGTCAATTACCCTTCACTTTATTCCCCTTGACATAAGGTCACTTAGATCTTGCCCAATCGCTCGTGGTAAGTCTTCAAGGTAAACTGCCAAAACCTTCACAACCTCGTTGTATGGCACACCGTAATTTCCTCTTTGTTGCTTAGAACATGACGCCTAACTATTTTAAAGATCATGGTCTTCAAAGGTAGAAAAAGCATCAGATCACACAAGGCAAACTCTTCAATGATGCTCAATCACTTTGGGGTCTGATTGTTTGGGTTTTTTGTCATTCGTGGTTGTCTCAAATTCGTCGAAGGGAGATCTCTTTAGTTGACACTTGTCATTTAAACACTCGAAGCAGCTAACCAACTAGTGGTTGTGGGGGTCAGCTATTTGTAGGCAGGGGTAACTCGACCTGATAATTAAGATCATCACGCACTTCATACAAGGCCATTGTCAGGATAAGGGTCCATTCGACTTACGCAATGACGGTTGGAATTTTGAACTCTCAAATTCCTTAGAATAGGAGAATTGCACTGACTAATTTCTAACTCTTCGGTCATACTAATTTCCTCAAGGATCAATAGAAGTTCGTCTCTGTCACGGAAGAACTCGACTGCATTGTAAGAGATTTCCAAACTTTTCACTCAAAGATTTAGGTAGGTATGGATTTGATCATCACTTCGCAAATACGCCTACATATCACCTATACCACCTTTAACAATACAATGTTCCCTATTGACTCAATTAAATTAAATAAATAAATTACGAAAACAAAGTTTTCAATCTTTCAGTTGTGCACTTCAAATTCTTCAATGTGCACACCAATTTCTTTAATGTACACATATTTTTTTAAGGGGTCATCTTTCTTGGCTAAACCAAAATCTTCAGAGACTTTTCTCTTGTGTATACTCCAAAATACATTAGTCCCTTAACCCATTTTTCGTCAATACTACAAAATCATTAAGGTGTCACTAGATGCACTTACAATCTTCCCATTTTTAATGATTGATGAAAAATTGGTTAAGTTTCAACTCGGATATATAATAAGTATGAATGTGAAAGTTTATTTGCATATTTCTTTGTAATTTAACCGATGAAAAATTGGTTAAGTTTCAACTCGGATAAATAAAAAATGGTTAAGTTTCATCTCGGATGAAGATTTTGCTTCTAGGCTATTGAAGAAACTGCCCCTGAAGATGTGCATATGATGAATTTGCTTTGGACTATAAATGAACATGACGGGTTGTATTTGTGGAGTCTCCACATATATTTTGGAATTCAGCAAACTGCATTGGATGGGTAATATGAAGAAATCACAATGCACAAATGAAAAGTGATGTCTTAAGAATTCCAGCGTGCATGCATATTAACATAGAAAATGACATGAAGAAATAGAGTTTAAAAGAGTCAGACCAGCATCGGACTTAAGTTTGCAACTATGTATACTAAATCCCATGGAAGAACATGAGTAGTAACTTAAAAAAAACACAACCCAATAAACATATCTGTTTGAAGGGTAACTCGAATTTCTTTAGTTTGTCGTCAGTTGACCAAAAGGAGATGAACTAGAAAACTAACGCCCCTGAAGAACATCATGTCGATGAAGCAGGAAGAGTGCCAGCATCGCTGTTGGGGTCGAGAGTAATTGAAGGGCGTATTTAGCCTGACTAACTGAATGAGAATTGTTTGCTAAGAAAAGTAAACACAAAATAAAGTGAATCATAGCCTTACTTCGTATGGTCGATCGACGACATACACGAAAGTGTGGTTACGGTCGGGTATAGATAACATTCCCACATAAATTAATACAACCTCCCTTTTCCCCACCAAAAAAAGGTGATAGAATTAGATGGTCGGCCGATTAGGTGCACCGTAGTTTATAGGAATCTAGTTTTAGGAAATTCTAGAAGGTTCGGGTTTGGTCCTTTTCTGTTTTGTTATTTTTTATTGGTTTGTAGTTGCTTTCCTCCTTTTTTCGGTTTATTTTTATTTTATTTTCCTTTTTCTTATAACATATGTAAGAAATTTTCCAAAATGTTCAAATCTTTCAAAAGAAATTCAGACAACTTCAATTTCCCTTGGATTTTTGTAACCAACATTCATGATTTACAGAATACACACAATTCCAAAAGAAAATCAGGTTTTTAACAAAAATGTTCTCGAAAGTTTTAAAAAGAATGTCCATGATTTTCAAATCGTCAAGAGTTTGAGAAAATGTTCATGACAAAAAACATTCCTATTAGATGCTATATGCTTCCAAATGTCTCCCAGGCGCAAAGAGACTCGCTAGGGGCACTGCCCAATTAGAAACTACAGGGACCATAAAATAATTGATTGCACTATATTAACGTGATATCGTAGAGACCATGTTACTGTAGCAACCTGATTTTTAGTGTTTTTATTTCAATCTTTATTTGTAAATCGCATTGTTTTCGAAAATGCAAGCAATTTTTGAAATTTCAACATTCATTGTACAATGAGAATTGTTGTTGACAATTCCTGACTATTTTTAAAAACTTGAACATTATTTCGCTTGATGAACAATGTTTGCAAATAATAATATGTTTTTTAATTTTGAACAATTATAGAAAAGCAGATATGTTTTGAAAATTCCTGTATATTTTCTGTATTTGTAAATTAATTCGAAACACATATTTTAAATTTTTCGGACCACTTTTTGAAAACCCTATTTTTTGTACATTCTCCTTGAGACTCCTCTCCACGAAGATGATCATCACTGATCATATTTACATTCGCTATCTGTCAAGATAATTACAAAAAAGTCTAAGTTTTTTATAGTTTTAAAGACTTATTTGTGTATCGCAGGGGCACATCCATTGAAGTTGGATGTTGCTACATTGGAAACTTATGGATTTCCCTCAAAGTTTATTTGCATATTTCTCTGTAATGTCACTGATTATTTGTGATTTTCAATTCAATGAAGAGACAGCTCAGTGTTACCTCATCCATGACAATAACTTCTCCAAAAAGGCATACAATATCTTTATCATGAACTAGATGAGCTTGACCATACAAACCTAATTTGGAGCTGTGGAGCTACAAAATCCCTAATAAGGTGAAAAGCTTTGGGTGGCTACTATTTTGAGCACGGTAAAGTACAAAAACAAACATGCTAAACAAACATATCTTCACCAAGCACGGTGGCCACCTCTTCCTCGGCTGCCCGAAAGCCGAGCGGATTTGGCAACACCTAGAGATCACGCCTGGCTCCCACGTCAACTCCCTGTGATGGCATTTGGTCAGAGGTGCTTCTTATAATCATTTGGAAGATTTAGGACTTGGTGAATGCCAAAGTTTTCAAAAGGGTCAAACAGATTAAGGTATTACTTTCTCCATTCGGAATTAGTTCACGCACAAACAGATTTATACATTAGATACATCGGTTGAACGTCAACTAATTTTAGACAGACCGAATAGTTAATACAAACGTTATTTTCATTTTACTCTTTGGGCATATCATCATCAGTTTAAAGAAGCGAGAGGTAAGACAAGCACTTCCTTTTTATTAAAAGAGACAACATCTCGATGGACCCAAACTTCATTCGCTAAGCATAAGTCAAATATAACAGGACCCAAAGGAAAAAGGAAATAGCAACTAAATCCCTAGTATTTATATGGACCAACCAGTTGGTGCGACGAAATCGCCATAGACGCACCACATGCTTGCCATGCCATGGCCTTGTGTTCCAGGTTCGTTCAGTTGTTGTTGTTATTGGTACGGCCATAGAAATTATTAGTTGTAGTTGTAGTAGTGTACGTTCTCTTTTAGGAAGGATGTTGAAAACCCTGTTGTCTCCTTCAAAAGATGCACACAACCATCTTTTTTAAAATTATTTATTATATACCTACCAAAAATATACATTAAACAATTCGAAGATCACTATAGAACTACAAACTCAGCAACAGGGGATGCCATTACAAAGCCACATCATCTAGAACTGGGATCATCACAGAGTTGCCTGCATGGCATACATGGAACACACATCGGGTCACCTAAACGCGTATTACATGCACACGCGACACAAGACCCCACCACCATCGAATAGTGGACCCATATTCAAGGTATAAAGTATAGATTAGCATTATCCTTGACAGGCCCATGGTGTCAAATAGCGTCACCACGCCATGTATTCGTCCATTCAGACGTGTCTGTCACCAAGGCTCTGTTCCGCCAATGCCGACTAGACTCGCCGTTGTCAAAGCGTTATATATGACCCCGCTCAATCTCCTAACCTCCCACCAAAACAAAGCCCCAAGAGGGAGACCGGCGCCAAGCATGGCCAACGTTTGATGCGGGACACCCAGATCTAGGATTATTGCAGAGTACCCTTCATTAGGGTGACGGCGCCTTTAGACACCGTCGTCGTTCATCATGGTCGAAGCCGGCTCAGTTTTCAACGGCAGTCATGCCTCCCCTTCCTCATCGCCAGTGGTACCATACATGACATATTTCGGCCTGACCGGCTACTGGTCACCATGCTTCCACGCAGCAGCAACCTTTTTGACGCCGCAAGCCACAACCGACCCTGCTTGGTTGGCCCGTCGGCCCAATGAATGAGGGCGCGATGATCCGCCACCGGGCCACCGCCGGCAGTCCAACCAACACCGTTCCGATGCCTCCACCTCGGGATCCAAGCTCGGCCTCGCACACAACCAACTTCCAAGGCCGCATCTGCGCTCCAGCTGGAGATCTCCAACGGGGATGAGGTGACGAGGGGACGCCGACTGCCGTCGGCCGGGCAGGGCTTTGCCTGCCGTTGCCGAGCTCCTCCTCGGACGGTGGGAGATTGAAGGGCAGCGGCGACTAGGGTTCGCCGGAGCCACCACCCATGCGGACGCGGGACGTGAGTCGTTTCTCGTATCTGCCTTTGTAGGAGTACGTGTAGCTACATGACATTACGTAGGCGGTTTCAGACACCTACACGTACAAAGGAATAGGGCTACACAACCCGAACCAGGTATCGGTCGAGTTGTAAACAATAGTCAACCCATTTTTTTCTTTAGAAAATCAAGGATTACCCCCGGCCCTGCCCCCTCCATATACAGACATATACTCAACCTAATTAGAGTCCCCAATAAAACCGATCGCCACAAAAATCCTCCAACAGATCAGATCGATCGAACATCGAAGATGGGTGGTGACCTCGAGAACCCGCTTGCCGCCGCGCGCGCCGGCCAGCGCAGGTGGCGCAGAAAGCTATGGTGGGGGAATCTGCTCTACGCCGTCATCCTCGTCGCCTCCTCCTTCCTCATAGCCTACTACGAAGTGTACACCCCCGGACCGGCGGTGTACGTCGCCTCGCGTGTCATCGGGTATGCCGGCTTGGCCGTCTCCGTGTGCTGGGGACTCTTCCTAGGTTATCAATGGGACGAGGTTGCTACGGAGGAAAAGAGGATCATAGACACGTTGATGTAATGAATATAGATTGGTACTTCCGTTCCATGCCGATTGAGTTGATCATGCATGCACGTCTGTTGTGGATGCTATTGTGTCTATCAACCCCTTATCATCTGTTTTGTTAAACTGTATCCTTGCTTGGTTGCAAGAAGTTGATTGTTTGTGCGGATGCAAAAACTCGATCGAATAACAAGTTGAGAAACAAACTGCCCCCCTCATTCCCTTCTACGGGCAACACAGTCGACGATCCCAAACAATGAGGCGCCCGCTCCCTCCTCCCCAATCCTTCCTCGCTATTGTCGATGGCTCCTGCGGGCGGCGGTGGGGCTAGTTCCCTTTTTCGTGCCCGCGTCCTCCACGAGCTGGGGAAATCATGGTGGCGGACGGTGAGGCGTCGTGCCTCTTGTGGTGGCGGGAGCGGTGAGGTGGACAGCCTAGGAGACATGGGTGACTATCCAAGAGCGCACGGGTTCGAGGGCTCAGATCAGGCTGGCTCCTGATTTGTCTACTTCGGCGGCTTGCGACGAGGCGGCCGGTGCTAGGGCTAGTCGTTCATCGCCGAGGCGCATAATGGTTGTAGTGGCGGGTGCGCACAATGGAGATGGTGATCCTGAGTGGGTATGGACGGGTCGTGGCCGGGCTGTGCTTTCCAGCGTGGGCTTCAACGTTCCTGGCGGATGCGGGCCGGGTTCGGCTCTAGTGTGTTGTTTGTCAGCGTTGGCTCGCCTCCATGGTGGCGATGTGGCTTGATCGACGTGTTCTAGGATCCGACAACATGTATCTACTACTGCCAGTGTAGCGTGGTCTCAGCTTGCTCTCTATGGCAATGGTTTGGCTTCTTCTCTAGGGCTTGGGTAGGAGGAGGGGCTTAGGGCTCTAGGTGAAAGCCTTGGTTCCATGGGGTTGAAGGATACCGGCGACGGTGGGTGCGCCCACCTTCTTTAGAGTTGTCACAGCGAAGAGTTTCTCCTCTCGACAAGACCTATCTTTGGGTGGCAAATATGGCGGGGCTATTGCGGGTGGCTCTGGGTGAAAATCTTCGGCGAGGGTCGGTATTTGGCCTAATTTTCCTGCTTGAAGGCGTCTCCGAAGAATTTGGCCAATCATCTCCAAGTTATGAGCATGTTGCGGGTGGAGATCAGTGATGACATTGTTGTTTCTTTTTTTAATTTTAGGGTTTTACATTGGTTGTTGTGGACACAAAAATACGTCACGTGTACCCTCGACATTGGAGGTGATGCGCCGCAGATCATGTCGAAGGAGATCCACCGGCAGTGCGATACACAAGACAACCCATGGACACTTTTACAGACCCAAAACCCCGCATGCCCGGGAGGGACCCTGTCAGGGAACGTGACGTTTATGGCCTGCCCTAAGCCGATTCAGTAGCCCTAGAGCCTCGGTATTCATAGCTCTCAAACACGAGGAATACCGAAGAAGGAGAGAGAAAAACGAAGGACAAATAAAACATAAATGAAAAGTAGTGTATTGATATTTCGATTGTGTATTGTTCAATCGGATGTCGCCCCATCATATATAACATGTGGCTGGACATTCCGTGCATTTAAAGGATTCATCCAGGCTTTTTTTACAAGAAAAATCACATCAATTCATGTCCTATAGTCTTAGTTCTAGTCCAATTCAGATTCAGTCAGAATCTGGCCTAAATTTTCACCTTGTTACTTGTGCGGGCCGCGAAATTTGCATATGACATCCGATACCAAACATCAAATTTATGTGCGTTGACCAGACAAACAACTCTTGTGTGATCACTTTTCTAAATAAGGCCATATTCAGTGCTTTGCGGGGCCATCTTTAGCTTTTAGTCGGACATAGTCATGCAGCTCACTGAACTATTCAGTACTTGCGGTGATTTTTGAGGTAGCATACTATATCAGATGATGACGACCCCAAATAGAAAAGCTGACTGTTTTGACATTACGAACAACTTCTGTGTTGAACACTTCTTCATCCGAGATCAACCAGGTGATTTTATAAGGCTATCTTTAGTTCTTTGTCGAAACACTCGGATTTGGATACTTCAATCGGATGTCCTTTACTCCCGGATTGCCCGACTAAAACTCGGTTGTCGAAAGATACTTGGACAACAAAAAGCGACTTAGACATCAAAAATCCATTCGGACCACAGGATTAAAAACGTAGGGATTGACGGATCGAAGTTGGATGTTGATACATTGCAAAAAGCATTGACTGAAACTTATTTCAACGTTTTTCTCCATATCTGTCTCTAATTTAACAGACTGTTCGTTTTCCATTAAACGAAGAGTTGGATCTGTGATTTTCATCGACAATAACACTTTCAATCCAAAAATGGGAACAATTTCTTTATGCATGAACTAGAAAAAGAGCTTGATCATACAAAACTAACTTTAAGGTATAAATTTTCCTAATAAGGTGTAAATCTTCAGCTTGATTTTGTTTCGAGGACGGTTAAACGCAAAGGGAAATTTATTCTACAACCGTATCATCACCAATAATGACTACCTGTGCGTACACTCTTCCAAGGCGGCCACCTCTACCTCTGCTCTCCGAAAGCTATGCGGATTCGGCAATACCTTGGGATCTCTCCTGACTCCCACACCAACTTCCTATGGCATTTGGCTGAAGGTGCTTTCTATAATCCTTCCGAATATTTATCACTTAAGGAATGCCAAGTTATTCAAGTTTTCAGAAGTCACAAAGACATTATTCTATTTATAACACTCAGAAAGACATTAGCTGTTAATGGGAACGGTCTCGGATCTTACTCCATGGGCTCATGGGTTTAAAGAAGCAATACATAAGGTAGGTGCCTCCTTGTGGCTAGATTACCTCCCTTGCATGGAATTGTAAATTTAATTCGTTAAAAGGGATGACCGTTGTTGTGTAATACTTCCTCCATTCCAAATATAAGGGGTTTTCGACATTTGACTTTTTTTTGCAGGAAAATTTCCGATCTATTCATTCTCAATCATGGCAGTATAACGAATACCAGAAATAATAAAAATTACATCTCGATCCGTGGACCACCTAGCAATGACTATAATCACTGAAGCGAGCCAAAGGTGCACCGCCATAGAAGTTGGATGTTGCTACATTGCAAACTTATGGTTTTCCTTCAAAATTTATTTGCATATTTCTCTGTAATTTCACTGATCATTTGTGATTTTCAATTCAATGAAGAGCTAGCTCAGTGTTTCCTCATCCATGACAATAACTTCTTCGAAAAGGCATACAATGTCTTTATCATGAACTAGATGAGCTTGACCATACAAACCTAATTTGGAGTTGTGGAGCTACAAAATCCCTAATAAGGTGAAAAGCTTTGGGTCGCTACTATTTTGAGCATGGTAAAGTACAAAAACAAACATGCTAAACAAACATATCTTCACCAACAGTGACTACCTGTGACGTGGATACTCTCCCGCGCACGGTGGCCACCTCTTCCTCGGCTGCCCGAAAGCCGAGCGGACTTGGCAACACCTACAAATCACTCCTGGCTCCCACGTCAACTCCCTGTGATGGCATTTGCTCAGAGGTGCTTCTTGTAATCATTTGAAAGATTTGGAACTCGATGAATGCTAAAGTTTTCGAAAGGGTCAAACAGATTAAGTTGTTCACTACAAGAAATATGCTAACTTGTGACCACCACTATTAGTCACTGAATGGTCATTCTTTTCCATTTACAACCTTTTTGTGACAAAAAACAAATGGTCAAAAGCTGGCTGTCGTAAACTAAAATTAAGGACCTTTCTTCTGAAAAGGTCATAGACGTTTATGATAAAAAAAAGGTCATAGGTTCTACGACCAATCATTTTGGTCGTTAGAAGTCTGACCACACCACGTCGGATCCACCGTGACAAGTTGGCGTGACAGAATTATGACCAAATGGATTGGTCATTGATAAGAATCGGCCCGGTCCAATTATGTGTTTATATGGGCCGAGCCCAATAATTCAGCCCATTTAATGTTTTCTTTCTCTTTATTTTGCTTAGCTGCATGGGCCTGGCCCAATAGTTTGGCCTTTTTTGCCATATGATGTTTTACCAATTCTAGCCCAATAATTTGGCCCCAATATTTTCTAGGCTTTTTCGTTCCTCGGCCTTGTCCTCTTTATGGTCCAACTCCATCCCATTTGATGAACGTTTTCAAACTAGTCCGAATAAAAATATGAATCAAGTTATAACCAATTGGATGAGTCTTACAAAAATATCTTAGGTCACATATTCTACAAATTTCCATCACATATGTATTTTATACAGGTCCAAGCAACCTACAACCTGTTCCGTACAGCTGCTAAAATATTCGAAGATAGTAAAAAAAAAGAGCCAGCCTATCTAGTACTACACAACGACAAAACATGTAATCTTCTTAATGGAAAGTTTTCTTCTCCAAGTTTATCTTCTCCCTTAGCAATGACAGGCTGATGCAAAACATCTGGGCGTTCAAAACAGAACAAAAGGCATGTCAGTGATAGAAGAAGTATTACATGAGTACTGTTAAAATAAAACCTACAGATACACAAGTCAATTATCATTATACTTATTATTATTATTAACAGGATCATTATACTAATCTAGAATATGCCTATTCATCAAGATTGGGAATTGAATTGGCGCATAGGACAACTTAGAGCAAACAAGCATGGAATATTTCACATACATGACAAGGTTTAAAAACCATCATTCATAGTTACAGCAGATCGAAGTTCCATTTGAGTATAAGGAATAACATTCATATTTAATCAATAGTAGTTAAATTCTATTATCCAAATTAAAAATATTCCAATAGTTAAGTACTGTTCCAATAGTTCAATACTGCTAGGATACATAATAGGAGACACAAAATAACCAAAGTAAAAATATTCCAATATTTCAGTACTGTTCCAATAGTTCAATATTGCTAGGCTAAATAATAGGGAAAATCAAAGCAACAGTTCTAGACTTGGTGTTTGTTCCAATAGTTCAATATTGGTAGGACAACACTTGTTCTACCTACACACATCACAGCAAGCATTGGAGTATATATGTCAACCACAGCAAAACAAAACAACAGTAAAAAGGGTGGGGGAAAATAACATCTTCACCATGCGCGGGGAGTTGTCCGGGACGATGTTGCCATCCAGGCCGAGCTCTCCTCAGCTCCGGCTGCGTGGTGTCCCGGACATCGATGGAGGGCGCCTGCTGCAACAAATGGAGCAAATAAACAAATGAGGGGGTCTAAACGAGTATCAAGTAGACGAGGTACAAAGTGAAACACCATTCATTCCATCCAATCCATGATGCTAGAGGAGCAAGCAAATATGATGGTATGAATTAAGTAGAACCAAAGTTGGAAGTCAGATAGCGAGTTTATAGGTGTTTATACATAGTTTGAGGTCTACAAAGAATTCAAACGGTCTAATTAGACATTACCAGGTGTGAATGTGCGATTGATCAGGGTTGTACAGTATCAAATTCGAGAATATAGCTGTGCAGCACGAAATGAAAGATAAATCAGAATGATATTATGAAGTCTATATATATATATGGAGCCGAGAAAACACACATTCCATTTGAAACGTGTCACAAAAAGGGCAGCCGAAGGAAGCAACCGACAGACATACTGGAGTCAAAAGGCATTGGCGAGCCACCAACCAAAGTCACGTTTCCGGCAAAACGTACATCCATCCTCGACACCAACTAGAAACTGGCGAATAAATTGTAAACTGCAGCTACTGGACTGTAACCAAGGAGTGTCTGATGATTGACCGTAACCGAGAAACGCCGAGACCATGTAGTAACCTGTTTCTCACTTTCATTAATCTATTTTTTGTTTAATCTTATCCTCTTTGTGTGTTTGTGCAGTTTTTATCTTAACCTATGATGATGATCACCGTACCGATCGTGGTATCTTGTTCATATGCAGGGGTGGGGAATGGCAAGGAGCTCAGCTTCAGCAGTAGGAGGGAGTGGTGAGGGCCAGGTCCGTGCCCACGATGCTCATCCCTCCGCCCTCCAGGTTGGGCATGGCCATCCTCCTCCCCCCTGCTGCAGCAGACTAGCACCATAGGGCGACGACGGCGAATCCTGCAAACACAACATGCATTGATCGATCAGCGTCAGCCTGCTACCTTTGATCTAGCGGGAAGTGGTGACGAAGAGGCAAGTGCACTGACTATGTGGCGCAAGGTTAGGCCGGTGAAGGGTTGGTGCAAGGCCGGGACGGTGAACCCTGCAGTGAAGAGGGGCTGTGGCTGGAGGGGAGACCTGGGGCTGGGCAGGGCCAGCAGCTTGCCGACGTTGGTGGTGGACGACGCGGACGACGACGTGGAGAAGTAGTCGCCCATCCCCATCATTGCCTGCTCCTCCGCCATCACCACCTCGACTTGCAGATGCGGAAGCTACTCTTCCTCGCCGTCCTCTTCTCGCCGGCTTGGACATCTGCTCGCTGCCTGCTCTGGCAAAATTGAGCAAACATTTATGTTTCTGTGCCATTTCCATTTCCAGAAGCAAAGCTTTTGTCGGCGAGAGTTCCAGCTGAACTTGACTGAATCAAAAGATGTACTAGAACATTTATTATAAAAAAAAGTCAATTAGTGTATGTTTCTTTTTGTCATGTCCGATTGATTGCTTGCTTGTTGCAATGAGCAACAGCCATTGACAATTTCAAAAGAAGACGCCGAGACAGAGACAGTGGATAGGAGCAGAGATGAGAACGTACCCTGCGGCGGGTACTCCGGGTAGAACATGGGCCGCTCAGGGATCACCGTGTGCTGCAGCATCTGCATGGCCACTATAATCGCGCTGAGCGCAACAGAATCGCTGGGTAAAAAACGGAAATTTGAGGAGGTGAGGGAGGGAGGGAGGGGCGGACCTGCATCATGTTGTTCTGCTTCTTGTGGAGGCAGGTGACGAGGGGGCCGAAGAGGGTGGACTCAGGAACCAGACGAAGGCCCGGAGCGGGAAGCCCGTGAGGTGCGGCGCTTGCAGGACCAGCGGCTTGTACCGCACGGTGGCGACGTCCACCTCCTCCACCGGCGCCATCGCCCGTGGCATCCCCATGCCACCGGATCCGCCGCCCATCTGATCGATTGATCTCTGTCCGGTTGGCGGAGTGAGTGAATGCGGAACTGCGAGCGCGCGGCGGGAAGTAATGCGAGGCCGGATTGCGGGCTCCGGGGAGTGGGGTTTTATGGGGGGCGTGGTGGTGGGGTGGAGACGATGACCGGGGAGGGAGGATGGATTGGATGGGGGGGGGAAATGATGGCCGTTGCTGACCGCCACTTGCGAGCCGAGGTAGGAGTAGCGGTGCTGCGGACCAAGATTACAACTTTATTGGCCGGCCGACGATACGTAGTGCTCGGAGGGAGGAAGGGGATGGAGGAGGTGGGTGCGACCGCAAGCTGGGTGGGTGGCGGCGCGATTGGAGGACGAGGGGAGGGATGGATCGGGGGAGAGGGGCGGACTAGAGTTTTCTGGGAGAGGGGAGGGGATGGATAAGGATGCATCACAATGGGTGAGGGCAGCCGTTGGATCCAAAAGCATCCAACGGTATTTCATAGATGATCCGCATGAGATGGCAATAGCCCAATCAAAATGCAGTATGCGTATACGACATTATGACCATCCAAAATTGGTCGTAATCGACTAAAAGTAAATGCAAAGTCATATCCAACGGTGTTTCATTTTTTATTTTATCCAAAGTCATATGAGAGACTAAAAGGGCGGGTGGGTAGTTAGGGTTTGGTTTTTCGGAAGATGCTCTGCCATTGGATGAGCGCGTGATGGATGGCTCAGATCGTGTTTGTTGGGGTGATCCGCGTGGAGGAGGTTCCTTGCGTTTCATTGGCTCGCTGGCTCTTCTTATCATCAAGGACATCCCATGACGATCATGTATCTAAAAATTGGACCTAGATCTCTGAATTTTTGCACATGATCCCGTATTATGCACAAGGGTGCATATTGGAATGACAAACAATGTTGTCTAAGGAAGTTCTCATTTCCTTTGTACGAAAAATTCATTTTCCATTTTTTGAGTGCTAAAAATGAGTTTTTATGAAGGACCTACCAAATATTTGTTGCAAAATTTGACCGAATCATTTTTCTGAAATATTAGGTCCTATTTAATGTACAATTAACTAAATGATTTGGTGTCAAAAGCTTTGGCCCACCTCTCGTGAAAAAAACAAATTTGCCCCGATTCAGTAGGAAGCGGGTCAAATTTGAACTGCAGCTGGCTTATAGTTTGCTCATGAATTTTTCCAAAAATAAATTGTAGGTACATAAGTACCTATTTAATCATAGAAACAAAAAAAAATTTCCAAGATTTAACCACTAGCTAGGAACAGTCAATCCTGCCGTTTTGACCACATTTTGAAATGGGCATGAAAAATTCAAAAAAATCAAAAACATAAAAAACCTTGACATCGTGTCATTACATGTGACAGATTTACCGAGGAAAATAAGAAACTTGTAATACTATAATTATTCTTAAAAGTGTTCTCAAAAATGAGCTATCATGTGTGAAGATTCATGGCCTTCAAGCCAAATGATCAATCTTATGGCCACATGCATTGCATAGTTTGTTAAAATGATCTCATATTATGGACAAGGGTGCATATTGCAACAACAAACAATGTTGCCTAAGAAAGTTTTCATATTCTTTGGACCGGAAATTCATTTTCCATTTTTCGAGTGCTCAAAATGAGTTTTCTTGTGAAGGACCTACCATATATTTGTTGCAAAATTGGACCAAATTGTTTTTATAAAATATTAGGTCTTATTTAATGTACCATTGACTAAATTGTTTGGTGTCAAAAGCTTTGGGCCACCTATCGTGAAAAAGACAAATTTGCCCCGATTCAGTAGGAAGCGGGTCAAATTTGAACTGCAGCTGCCTTATAATTTGCTCACGAATTTTTCCAAAAATAAATTTTAGGTACATAAGTACCTATTTAATCATAGAAACACCAAAAGTTTTCCAAGATTCAACCACTAGCTAGGAACAGTCAATCCTGCCGTTTTGACCACGTTTTGAAATGGGCAGGAAAAATTCAAAAACAATCAAAAAAATGAAAAACATTGACATTGTCATTACATGTGACAGATTTATCGGGGAAAATAAGAAACTTGTAATAATATAATTATTTTTAAAAAGTGTTCTAAAAAATGAGCTATCATATGTGAAGATTCAAGACCTTCAAGCCAAATGATCAATCTTATGGCCACATGCATTGCATAGTTTGATAAAATGATCTCATATTATGCACAAGGGTGCATATTGCAACGAAAAACAATGTTGCCTAAGAAAGTTTTCATTTTCTTTGGACGGGAAATTCATTTTCCATTTTTCGAGTGCTCAAAATGAGTTTTCTTGTGAAGGACCTATCATATATTTGTTGCAAAATTGGACCAAATCATTTTTATAAAACATTAGGTCCTATTTAATGTACCATTGACTAAATGGTTGGGTGAATTTTTTTTGAGACACCTGTCGTGAAAAAGACAAATTTCCCCCGATTCAGTAGGAAGCGGGTCAAATTTGAACTGGAGTTGCCTGATCGTTTGCTCGTGATTTTTTCCAAAAATACTTTCTAGTTACACAAGTATCTATTTAATCAGATATACATGGTTTGGTGGTGATACATTGACGTTTGGATGGTGGACGATGGCCCCAACTCGAGAGCGCGCAAACTAGCATGCCAGCCACGCGGTCACCGCGTGACCTTGGCATTGTCACATGTTCTGGGCGACGTAGGCATGTCCGATGGATTGGGCACTCCCCTGGTATGTGGTAGGAAGTAAAATACAACAGAAGAATCTCACGAGGAGACTGAACTAAGCTCAAACATGAATTAGCAGCCAAGTGTTTGATTAGCGGTGGGGGAAATGAACATCGCCAATGGGCCTGATTTTTGACTTAGGATGATAATCTACTAAGGAGACTGTCTTGGAAAATTTTCTGCTCAAATGGAGGAGCCTAGATGGTACTTCCCTCACAATTCTATTCTCTTAGACAGAAAATAGAAATTGATGCTGGGCCCAAATAGATGATTGGATTGGGATGCAATTTGGATGAGGATGACAATATGGGCATATGAAGGAACTGTACAAATTTCATACCATTTGGATAAGTAAAAATAGTACTTCCTTCACAATGCTCTTCTCTGGACAGAAAATAGAAATTGATGCTCGGCCCTCATAGATCATTGGATTGATCTTAAATTTGCAGGAGGATGCCAACATGGGAATGTTAAGGAATTGGACAATTTTCATACCATTTGGATAAATAGAAATAGTACTTCCTTCACAATGTTCTTCTCTGGCCAGAAAAAAGAAATTGATGTTGGGCCCTCATAGATGATTGGATTGATCTGAAATTTGGAGGAGGATTAAAATATGGGAATATGAATGAACTGGAATTTTTCATACCATTTGGATGAATACAAATAGTACTCCTTCACAATGCTCTTCTCTGGACAAAAAATAGAAATTGATGTTGGGCCCACATAGATGATTGAATTGAGCTCAAATTTGGAGGAGGATGACAATATGGGCGTATGAAGAAAATGTAAAAATTTAATACCATTTGGATAAATAAAAGTATTAATTCCTTCACAATGCTCTTCTCTGGACAGAAAATAGAAATTGATGCTGGGTCCACATAGATGATTGGATTGAGCTGAAATTTGGAGGAGGATGACAATATTTGCAAATAGAGGAACCGTACAAGTTGCATACTATTTGAATAAATAAAAATAGTACTTCCTTCACAATGCTCTTCTCTAGATAGAAAAAAGAAATTGTTGTTGGGCCCACATAGATGATTGGATTGAGCTAAAATTTGGAGGAGGATGACAATCTGGGCATATGAAGAAACTGTACAAGTTTCATACCATTTGGATAAATAAAAATAGTAGTTCCTTCACAATGCTCTCCGTTGAACAGAAAATTAGGAAAAATATTGAGGAAAATTTGCTACATCAAATGGAGATGACTTTTGTCATGAGGTAATTATTTGGATATAAAAGAGTGCCCAAAAGTTTTGAGATCAAATGGAGGATCCTAGGTGGTACTTGCTTTGCAAAGTATCATACTGAACAGAAATATGAATGTTGAATCTGGGCTCAGATGAATGAATGTATTGAGCTTAAATTTCGTGAAGGATGATTATTTATGCATAGGAAGGCACTGTAAAATTTTGTTACCATTTGGACATGCCAAAGTGGTTCTTCCTTCACAATGCTCTTCTCTAGACAAAAACTTGGGAAAATTATTGAGAAAAATTGGCTAGATGAAATGAGCTCAAATTTGGTGGAGGTAATTTATATAGGTAGAAACATGCCCTGGTAGAGTTTAAGAAATAATTAAGCAATATAATATATAGTTGGTTCACAAATTGAGGAGGTGGCTTTATCCACATTCACAACCTCATGACCATTTATATTGGTCGTAATGAGATAGAAATAAGGTCGTTGACCACCGTTGTCTGCTTTATGACCATTTGGTGTAAGGCAATTTCAGGATTCGAGACTTCGTAGCGGAATGGCCATGGATTTATGACCAATTCAGCTCGGGTCACTAAGAGAAGGTCACAAGTTGACATGTTTCTTGTAGTGGTTACTTTCTCCTTCGGAATTAGTTCACGCACAAATGGAAGTATACATTAGATACATCAGTTTGAACGTCAACTAATTTCGATCGACGATGGGTGGTGATCTCAAGAACCCGCTTGCCGCCGCGCGCGCCGACCAGCGCAGGTGGCACAGAAAGCTATGGTGGGGGAATCTTCTCTACGCCGTCATCCTCGTCGCCTCCTCCTTCCTCTTATCCTACTACGAAGTGTACACACCCGGACCGGCGGTGTACGTCGCCTCGTGTGCCATCGGGTATGCCGGCTTGGCCGTCTCCGTGTGCTGGGGACTCTTCCTAGGTTATCAATGGGGCGAGGTTGCTATAGAGGAACAGAGGATCATAGACACGTTGTTGCAATAAATATATATTGGTACTTCCGTTCCATGCCGATTGAGTTGATCATGCATGCACGTCTGTTGTGGATGCTATTGTGTTTATCAACCCCTTATCATCTGTTTTGTTAAACTGTATCCTTGCTTGGTTGCAAGAAGTTGATTGTCTGTGCGGATGCAAAAACTCAATCGAATAAGAAGTTGAGAAACAAACTGCCCCCGTCATTCCCTTCCACGGGCAACATAGTCGGCGACCCCAATCAATGAGGCGCCCGGTCCCTCCTCCCCCATCCTTCCTCGCCATCGTCGATGGCTCTTGCGGGCGGCGATGGGGCTAGTTCCCTTTTTTGTGCTAGCGTCCTCCACGAGCTGGGGAACTCATGGTGGCGGGCGGTGAGACGTAGTGTCTCTTGTGGTGGCTGGAGCGGTGAGGTAGACGGCCTAGGAGACATGGGTGACTATCCAGGAGCGCGCGGGTTCGAGGGCTCAGATTAGGGCTTGTGAAGAGGTGGGCAGTGCTTGGGCTAGCCGTTCGGCGCCGAGGCGCATAATGGTTGTTGTGGCGGGTGTGCACAATGGAGATGGTGATCCCGAGTGGGTATGGATGGGTCGTGGCCAGGCTATGCTTTCTAGCGTGGGCTTCAGCGTTCCCGGCAGATGCGGGCCGGGTTCGGCTCTGGTGTGCTGTTCGTTAGTGTTGGTTCGCCTCCATGGTGGCGGTGTAGCTTGATCGACGTGCTCTCGAATCCGACAACCTTTATCTACTACTGCCAGTGTAACGCGGTCTCAGCTTGCTCTCTGTGGCAGTGGTTTGGCTTCTTCTCTAGGGCTTGGGTAGGAGGAGGGGCTTAGGGCTCTAGGTGAAAGCCTTGGTTCGATGGGGTTGGAGGATACCAGCGACGGTGGGTGCGCCCACCTTTTTTAGAGTTGTTGCCACGTAGAGTTCCTCCTCTGCACAAGACTGTGGCATTTTGGTTTGGGCGTTGCCATGGGGGTTGTTGGTGTGCCCCAACTTATCCTCGGGTCTAACGGGGCTATTGGATCTGGCTTTGGGTGAATGTATTTGGGTCCATGTTGGGCGTCCTTTTCCTTCTTGAAGGCGTCTCCTAATAGTTCGCCCACTCATCTCCAAGTTGTGAGCAAGTTGCGGAAGGAGTTCGAATAGGCTGCTGATGGCATTGTTGTTTATTTTTCCAATTTGGGGGGGGGGTTTAGCATTGTTGTTGTGCACACACGAACGCGTCACGTGTACCCTCGACATTGGAGATGATGCACTGCAGCTCATGTCAAAGGAGATCCGGCCGGTAGTGCGGTACGCAAGATAACCGGTGGACTTTTACAGAACCGAAACCCCGCACACCCAGGAGGGACCCTGTCAGGGAGTGCGGCGGCTATGGGCTGCCCTAAGTCAATTCACTCGCCCTAGAGCATTGGGATTCACAGCTCTCAAACACGAGGAACACCGAAGAACGAGAGATAAAAACGAGGAACAAATAAAACATAGAAGAAAAGTAGTGTATTGATATTTCGATTGTGTGTTGTTCAATCGGCCGTCGCCCCAACATATATAACAGGTGGCTGGCCTTTCCGTGCCATTAAAGGATTCATCTAGGCTTTCTTTCAAAGAAAAATCACATCAATTCACGTCCTATAGTCGTAGTTCTAGTCCAACTAAGATTCACTCAGAAACTGGACTAAATTTTCGCCTTGTTCCTTGTGTAGGCCATGGAATTTGCATATTACCTCCAATAGATACGGCCCAAACATGAAATCTGTGTGCCTCGACCATGCGAACAACTCTTGTGTTGATCACTTTTCTAAATAAGGCCATATTCAATACTCTACGGGACCATCTTTAGCTTTCAGTCAAACTCAATCATGCAGCTGACTAGACTATTCGGGACTTGTGATTTTTGAGGCTGCATACTACCTCAGATGATGAAGACCCCAAATAGAAAGTTGACTTTTTTGACGTTTCGAAACTTCTACGTGGAACATTTTTTCATCCAAGATCAACCAGGTGACTTTATGGTTCCCTAGAAAAAAGTTCCCTCAAAAACATAACCAGGTGACTTTATGTGACTATCTTTAGTTCTTGGTCGAAATACTCGGATTTGGATACTTCAATCGGATGTCCTTTACTCTCGGGTTGCCCGACTAAAACTTGGTTGTGCGAAGTTACCCAGACAACAAAAAACCACTCAGACAGCAAAAATCCACTCGGACCATAGTTTTCACATGGATTTTAAATCGTGTGCATGTGGTACACGCGAAGGGTCAGCTCTTGGCTCGCTGTGGGTGGCTTGGCGAGCCACATGGTTAAAAACGTAGGCATTGAGGGATCAAAGTTGGATGTTGATACACTGCAAAAGTATCGACTAGAAGTTATTTCAAAGTTTGTTTGCATATATTTCTGTAATTTAAAGGACTATTGGTTTTCCATTTAGCGAATAGCTGGATCTGTGCATCCACACTAACACTTTCTATCCCAAAAAGGGAACAATATCTTTATGCATGAACTAGAAAAAGAGCTTGATCATACAAAACTAACGTAAATGTATATATTTCGCCAATAAGGTGTAAATCTTCAGCATGATTCTGTTTCGAGGACTGTTAAACACAAATGCAAATATATTCTACAACCATATCATCACCAATAATGACTACCTGAGGTGCGTACACTCTTCCAAGGCGGCCACATGTACCTCGGCTCTCCGAAAGCTATGCAGATTCGGCAATACCTTGGGATCTCTCTTGACTCCCACACCAACTTCCTACGGCATTTGGCTGAAGGTGCTTCATATAATCCTTCCGTGGATTTATTAATCAAGGAATGCCAAGGTATTCAGGTTTTAGAAGTCACAAAGACATTAGTTTTTCTATTTAACACTCACGAAGACATTAGCTGTTAACAGTCTCGGATCTTACTCCTTGGACTCATCGATTTAAACTTGGTGCGTCCTTGTGGCTGGATTACCTCTCTTGCGTGACATTGTAAATTTAAATCGTTAATAGGGATGACCGTTCTTGTGTAATACTTCCTCCATTCCAAATATAAGGGTTTTTCAAGATTTGACTTTTTATTCACCGGAAAATTCCGATCTATTCATTCTTAAGCATGGCACTACAACGAATACCAAAATTAATAAAAATTACATCTGGATCCGTAGATCACCTAGCAACCACTACAAGCACTACAAGCACTGAAGCGAGCCGAAGGCGCATCGTTGTCATCGCACCTCCATCGCCGGAGTTGGGCACAACTTGTTGGTAGACAGTGGGAAAGTCATCGTGCTAAGGCCCCGTAGGACCAGCGCATCAGAATAGCAAACGCCACATTTGAGGAATAACATATATCAGAAGGATCCAACCCGAAGACACACGAACGTAGACGAACAACGGCCACATCCGAGCAAATCCACCAAAGATAGATCCGCTGGACACACATCTCCACACGCCCACAAACGATGCTAGACGCACCGCCGTAACGAGGGCTAGACGGGATGACCTTTATTCCATCTTCAGGGAGCCATCACCGTCTCGTCTTCCTGAGCAGGACACAAACCCTAGCAAAACTGAAAGAAACAACTAAATATGGAACCCTCGGGTCAGCCCTTGCCGAGATCCACTGCACCCCCATGGCCCTAGGGCCACGGGAGTGGAGGCGGACATGCGACGGCGCCAACAGGAGGCAAAAGCCCTGGCTTTCTTGTGAAGGAGGAGGAGGCGGCTTTCGAGATTTGACTCTGATCATAAATAAGACCAATAGTATATAAATCAATTTACTATGGTCAAACTTAAATCTCAAAAAACACGCATAGCTTATATTCTGAAACGAAGGGGGTATATAATTTAGGCAGGACCCATTGGTTCAAAATAAAAAATAGTGATATGCAAGCCAACAAGATTGAAAACATCACCAAGTTTTTTCTTTTACCAAAATAGTGATGGTGCTAGTCTAACTTTGAGCCGTACCTCCCCTAATTTTTTTTGAGCCGTACGTGCCAACTTGTGGTAGTACTTGAGTTTTAGGGTTCCAAAGCAAATCGAACATGTTGCAGCTGTTATTTGTATTTATACTGCCATGGGAATGATCAGCTACCACCGATCGATCCCGTATTGAACGGACGTGTACGCACATGACATTAGGTACACTAGGCGGTTCCCGAGGCCTACACGTACAAGAAATCGGATAAGGGTCACAAAAAAACGATCGCCACAAAAATCCTCCCACAGATGAGATCGATCGACGATGGGTGCTGGTGCTCTCGAGAACCGGCTTGCCGCCGCGCGCGCCGACCAGCGCCGCTGGCGCAGAAAGCTATGGTGGGGGAATCTGCTCTACGTCGTCATCCTCGTCGCCTCCTCCTTCCTCATAGCCTACTCCGAAGTGTACACCCCCGGACCGGCGGTGTACCTCGCCTCGCGTGTCATCGGCTATGCCGGCATGGCCGTCTCCGTGTGCTGGGAACTCTTCCTGGTTCAGCAATGGGACGAGGTTGCTACGGAGGAAAAGAGGATCATAGACTCGTTGATGTAAATATATTCTAGTAGTAGTACGAACTTTCATGCAATGTGTGGTGTGGAAGGTGATAAATATACTGTTTTGCTTCTCAAAATTGTTTTATCTTCCGACGATGTTGTGTTAAATAGTATGTGTGCTTCGTTGCTAGAAGTCGATCGAAGAAAATAAACTTCAAATAAGGGAACAGGGGAGCCTCCAAGAACCCTAGCCGTCGTGAAATGATGTTCCGCCCACAGGCCATCAGGTTTTAATCATGGCATGCCATCTCGGATAGATGATTAGGGCATCTTGAAGGGCAATTCGTAAATCTCCTTTCGCATCCGGACACGGATAGGGTGGACCAGTCCATGGACACGGATGCGGAAGAACGACGTCCAACGCTAGCCGCATACATTTCAAAATCCTTTTTAACAAACTGAATGAAATTCATGCAAACACGACTGAATTTCATGCAAACATGACGTATTTCATTACATTTTGAAAATCTAGAACGAAAAAAACCAAGTCCTAAACCTATCCTATGGCGGCGGCGCCCGAAGTCCAAGCCCGTGTTGTCCTCCATCCACCGTCTCGATGAGCACCGCCGATAAGACCAATGAAGTGAAGATGCGGTCTCCGGTGAGGAAGAATAGAACACGAAAGATGGACCGACACACATGAGACACCAGGCCTTGCTGCTTCCGATGCCCTATGTTCGAAAGATGCCCTAACACTACTAGGGAAAAGCCTAGCAGTAGCCTGGGTTTTTCACATAGCAATAGCGTGGGTGTTTGCGCTACTGCTATGACGCCACAGTTAACTTTTAGCCGTAGCGTGGATTGCCCAGCGCTACTCGTAACAGGGTTAGCAGTAGTGAGCTTTTATAACCGGCACCACTACTAATCGTGCACTAGCAATAGCGAGCTTTTAGAAATCGCACCACTACTAAACGCACGTATTTTTTTTATATTTCTATTGTATTCACACACTGTTATACATATTAATATACAACATCAATAACAATTGTGTAGAAAACAAAATTAAAATTAAAATAGTTGGGTATAAGTGATCATGTTCGGTTAGAGGGAAAATATGATGTTACGATGGCACACAAATTCCGAATGAAAGGATTCCCTTTATTCTACACTTGTATGTTCTGGTAACGTTATATTTTTCTACTAACCCACCGTAATCACTTGCACCCATCCGCCATTCACTTGAGGGAAACACTTTTCACTAGTAGTCTGATACTTCTCATTGGCTCGGACGTCTTCTGCACCGTCCATCTAGTACCACATCCAGTGGCTCGTTTGGTTGGCTTCTAATATCTTGAAATTCTTCATAACTGCCATCCTCAAATTACGTGATTTCACTAATGATTGAAACAACGTCCGTCTTCTCATGGCCAACAAATAGACCGACTCTGTTGTCCGTCATTGTCGCCCACGATGATCGCGCCTTCGTCCACCGGCCGCTCTTCCTTTTCTTCTGGTGCTCTTACCCATCCATGGCAACGACCTCCCCTAGATGAGCATACCACACCCCATAGATGAACACAAACACTTGCTTCAATCTTCTCCTTGGTGCATCGTTATTCTCCACCCTGATGCCATATGTGATCTACAAAGGCCAGGAGAGGACGGTGATGAACGGCATGCTGGTGCCCACTCGACGATGCAGACCGCACTGCTCCTTGCCGCTCGTCAGCGTCGACACACAACTTTTGGGTAGAAGCTACGGAGAACATGGCGGCTGGACCGGAGCATCAAAGCACTGGTCGGCGTCGACAAAGCACACACGAAGCATGAATGCTTCCTTACATGTGGATCCCCTACTTCTCCATGTGTGACCATTGCTTCCCACCCCGGCCTCGCTCGTGCATGAGGAATCGATTAGGCATGTCAAGTCTTCCCCATGGCCTTATCTGACCACCACCCTTCGGCAAGTGCCGCAAGTCGGTCCGATCTCAACATTGTTGTTCTGATCTCGACATCTCGTCGACGCTAGTCCTCGAAGACATCCCTCTTTGGGTGGTGCTCATGTTCCAGTAGGGGCTTCATCCTATTGTGCTTCGATATCCATTTCTTGTTGTATGGAAGCAATGTCCAATATGTACAGGAAGAAAAGTTTGTTTTCTTTGGAAGCAAATTATGATCTCATCTAGAAGCAATGTTGATGGGGAAATATATTAGAAAGTTTGTCGTTGAAAATATGTACATGCAACATTAGAAATAACAATCAATTTATTTAGAAGCACAGGCTCATTATGTTCGAAGCACATGCAATTGTCACGTGGCACATGTATGCTGCACCATCTTCTTAATTTCGCTTACTTCTCACAAAATAGAAGCTCCGATTACACAATGACCAAGCGTTATTGGTTTCACGCTTCCTACACAGTTGAGCGAAGTTTTTTTAAACACTAATCATGCTTCTAACACTAGCACACTATGCTTCCAATGAATCCAAATAAATCGAGCTTATCTTACACAATAATCAGGCATGCTTCCACTATTACTGCATGATGCTTATGTTGTCTACAACCAAACATTTCAGTTTAGACATCCAGGAATATATAGAGTGGGAACGAAAAAAAAGAATTTTGGAGTATCTTTATTATGGAAATATTTTTTTGAATAATATGTTCGCATGGCATGGGTTTCCATGATAAAATAAAATAAAATTTCCATGCCATGTTTCCACTGCAAAAAAAAATTGGAAGCAAATCCACAATTAGTAGGAAGCACTATTTATTGTGTTTGTTTGTTGGAAGCAATCACGGCTTGCCAAAACAATTAACGTAATTTCTGGAAATAGTTAGCTACGAGAACAACAGATAAGGAAGGATGGAGAGGTCAGCGGGAGGAGGTGCTATATATACGTGAGAGTGGTTATTAGAAGCACTTAACTAGGAAGGAAATAACTCAGCGCCTAACAATAGTATCAGATCGGACGAATCACATGATGTTAATCCGAGGGTCAACCAGTGGTCTGATGGGAAGCAAGGGATCAGTAGTCTGATCCCTAGCGGTTCCATTCACTTTAATCTTATGTATGGCATCTAATAACTCATCATCCTTAGTCATGTAAAAACTTATCATCATCTGGATCATCTTACAACCCATGTGAAGTTAACCATTACTGCATAATATCATTCCGGCAAAACATAGGCCACTTGGTTGTTTCATTTCTTCGCATTTTCATTGCAAAAATACTAGTTTATTTTTTTCGCATTTTCATTTTCATTTCTTCACATGTTCAAACAGAGTCAAGTTCCTTACATTTTCATTTCAAAAAAAAACTTATCTTCACATTTTATTTTCAGAAAAATACATGCCTTACATTTTCATTTCATGAATAAATACATGCATCACATTTTTCAATTCAACATTGTTGAATTTTACTTCTCCCAATAATTACCCTAAAATGTTCATATATTTTATATGTAATTGATAATAAATTTATAATGAAACTTCTGAAATTCAATATATGTACTACAAAAACTAAACTACTACAGCACTATATTTCTAACCCTAACATCTATCCATCCAATCTAGTTCTAACCCTAGTTACTGAAACTAAATTCAATGCGGGAGGGATGGACGAAGAGGGTCAGAGGGAGGGAGGGTGGGAGGGAGAGGGAGGGAGGGACAGGGTAGGAGGGAGGGAGGGAGGGAGGGAGAGGTAGGATGGAGGGATGGAGGGAGAGGGTGGGAGGGAGGGAGGGAGAGTGGGAGGGAGACATACCGGGGGGGCACGGCCGCAACGGGCGATGATAGCGGGGGTAGACGGCGACAGCGGGCGGCGGGCCAGAGAGGGAAAGTGGAGAGGGAGAGTGAGGCCGTGCAAGCGGGCCGGAGAAGATAAGGTGGGATTAGCAGTGGCGCGGGTCATCGGCTCGCGCTTCTACTAGTTCACCTATCTGTAGTGCAGGCCAGTAACCAACGCTGCTGCTAAGTTGGGCCAGTGAGCTGGGCCCGGATATTCAAAACCTCGTTGTCTCCTTCAAAAGATGCGCACGGACACTTTTTTATTAAATTATTTATTATATATCTAACAAAGATATACATTAAAGAAATGAAAATATCACTAAAACTACAAACTCTGCTATAGGGGATATCATTATAAAGCCCCGGGATCATCAGAGTCACCCGCATGGCATATACAGGAAACACACATCCGGTCCACCAAACACGCATTACATGCACACACTTCAGAGGTCCCCACCTTCATCCAATAGTGGACCCATCTTCAAGGTATATATAATCAGCGGCGACGTGGTGGTGTCGACGTTTGCCTGTCAATGATACCTTGAAGTATGGGCAGGGCTTTACTTGTCGACCTCATCCTCGGGTGGTGGGAGATTGAAGGGGGAGGAGGAGTGGGGCAGCGGCGACTAGGGTTCGCCGGAGCCACCCCCATGCTGACGTGAGTCCTTTCTCATATCTTTTTTTTAACACAGCATAGACGCAAGCGTTGATATACACGCACATACACTCATCCCTATGAACGCACCCACGAACACCTTCAAGAGACTGAGTCAGCATATCATCTTGAGATTTATGAAGTGACAGTAGGTGCCTCGTCGTCGACGGAAATGTCTCCTACCACTGAATGTGCATCGCCAGAAATCCTGAAATAAATCTAAGAATAAATATGACTACCAGGATTTGAACCCTAATGTACTAGGAGTACCAGGATCCTTCTAACAACCCAACCACAGGTTGGTTCGGGTCCTTTCTTGTACCTGCTTTCACAGTCAACTTTGTAGGAATAGGTGTACGTACAAGACATTACATAGGCGGTTTCAGAGACCTACACGTACGAGGAATAGGGCTACTTGAACTCAAAGTCTCAAACCAGCCACCGGTCAAAAAACGAGCCACCGGTCGAGTTGTAAACAATACTCAACCAATTTGTTTTTAGAAAAGAGGATTACCCCGGCCCGGCCTCTGCATATACTCAACCTAATTAGAGTCCCAACAAAAACGATCGCCACAAAACCTCCCACAGATCGATCGGCGATGGGTGGTGATCTCGAGAACCCGCTTGCCGCCGCGCGCGCCGACCAACGCAGCTGGCGCAGAAAGCTATGGAGGGGAAATCTTCTCTACGGCGTCATCCTCGTCGGCTCCTCCTTCCTCCTCGCCTACTTCCAAGTCTACACCCCCGGACCGGCGGTGTACCTCGCCTCGCGTGTCATCGGGTATGCCGGCTTGGCCGTCTCCGTGTGCTTGGGACTCTTCCTAGGTTATCAATGGGGCGAGCTTGCTACGGAGGAACAGAGGATCATAGACACGTTGATGTAATAAATATAAAATATAGATTAGTACTTCCATGTCGATTGATTTGATCATGCATGCACGTCTCTTGTGGATGCTATATTATGTTTCTCAAATCCTTATCATCTGTTTTGTTAAACTGTATTCGTGCTTGGTTGCAAGAAGTCGATCATCCATGCACATGCAAAAATATGATGGAATTGTTCGGAATCAAATAGCGCTAGAATTAGGCTAAATAGACAGGTAGCAGATTCCTTAGTATAACGAAAATGTTTTACTAAACCTTGGTTGAGCCGAACCTACGTTCTATATCATTGATCTCTGGACACTTCTCATAAGAATTCCTGCATGATTGATTAAAATATGCACGATGAAAGATGTTTGCATGTTTTTGAGAAAGAACCATGTATTTATTCATAATGGTAGCAACATACAACACACATGGCTTCTCTTTGAAACAGTCCAGAGAAACAACACACAAGGAAATTTTCATCACCATCACCAAAAATCCAGCCGTCGCCGACGCTGAAGCGTTCGCCAGAGGAGAGAAATGCCTCCAACTTACCAAGATCCAAGATAGTGCCACAGCAGCCAATCTGCGTTATGAGCCTCTGAACAGGCGTCGTCACAAGTGGTGTCGCACATATCGATGTGGGTCATCAGCCGAAGAAATACTTCACACATCTTGGATCGTGGTCTTGAAGGTCTCGACTGGCAGAACCGTCGAAAAACTTCAGAACCGACAACCATCTTCCACCGCCTAATGTCCATGTGGATCATCCTTTGGACAAGACCGGCACTGCAGCGGCGGCCAACTTCAAGACCCAAACTTCCGGCTCCACGACGACGCTGGAGATGCAGCCGACACAACGGGGATGAAGCCGAAGACACAAGAACCTGAGCAAGATCTCCACCGACGTCTTGAAAAACTCGTTCAAATAGAAATCCATGGCTCCTCGACGTCACGGAAGAACGCTGTCGAGTCGGTGGCCAGGAAAACCTTATTCGCGGTGACGATGTCGGCACCGACCGAGCGCAGTCACCCGACATACCTATCCTAAACCAATCTATAGACCGCAGGAAAGAAACCGGGCTCCCCCACCCTCCCGCTGCTGCCGGAGCGACGAGCGGAGGGAAGGGGAGCCAACGCCCTTGCCGGCAGGAAAGCAGGAGCAGTTCCAAAACGCCATCGCCGGGATGAGTTGCGGAAACTGGCGGGCGGAACAGATGTTTGTCTGTTAAACAATGCATGACATGAAATGTTGGATGAAATTGACATGCATGGCGCGGATCCACATGCAAGAGGATGTTTAATCGAACAACATGACGTATAAATTCGGCTGAAGCATGATCCTAAACTGGTCTTTAGAATCCTAGCGTTATCTGGACGTATTAGATAGCGAACTATCGTCATGTCTTTCCAAACCGTTGTCGTGTCTTGTCGAAACGACGCGGATTAATTGTAACCCGCGCTGTTTTTAGAGTTATAATGCTGATGTCCTTTGACCTTTTGTATTTTTATCTTTTGGCATCTCTTTGTACATGTATATATGACGGCTTTGACCTACTAGTAATACAAATTGTTATTCTAACATAATATTAAAGCTGTAGTTTTTTTTCACACGCGTAACTCTTGTTCTTTCGATCCAATTTTTCGTCCGCTGCCCGCTCCTATGCCTGCTGACCGACACGCAACACGAACATGAATGAGAACACGCTATTTTTCGTCCGCTGCTGCACTTCTCGCCTGCCCCTCTACGGAAGGCCGCAGCTACTTCCTCTCCCGATTGGGCCGGTCTTAGCTCAACTACCGTGACGCGCTCGGCTCCGCCGGATCTTGCCGCCCTTCGCCGGATTCCGCTGTCGTTCGCCGGATCCCGCCATCTCCGCACGCCCGGCAGCTCCCACCAGCCGTCCCCGCCAGTGCAGGCCGACCGTCTGCCTTCAGGTCACCGGCTTCTGTCCAGGCCCGCGGCGCCGCGACTTCTCCGCCGGCCGCTGCACCACCTCGTCCGCGAGTCGTCGGCCTCATCTACGTGTCGCCGCTGGCCGCCCATCCGTCTCTGGCCTCTACGCGCCGCTGCTAGCGTCCATGGGTGCACGCGTGATGCGTGTGTGAAACTGCCGTGTTTCACGTCCCAGTTTTGTTTCAGATCGATCCTGCTGGGCCTCGATTAGTTTGCCGTCTGTCGCTCATGTTCCTTCTGTTGCTCACATTCCTCGTTTTACCATGCAGTTCATATTTGATGGTTAGATTGTTAACGCTAGTTGTAGGGTTATTCTCGACTTTGATTCGTGTTCTGTTCAGGATCGTTGCACATGCACTCTGTTTGGTGTTGCCCTCGCCGCTTTGATGGTCTTTGAGAGCTTGACTGGCTTCGTCTTCCTTTCATTGCCATCCTCGCCAATTTCGCAGCCCCTGTCACTGCATCTACTAGCTCTTTTCAGTAGTGGCATCATCATCTTGGAAATTTATGTGTTTTTCGTTTCTCGTCTTTGGTTCATCAAGGTGTTCTAGGGTCTGTCTCCGGTAATGCTTCGTTTGATTGTTTGGCTTGTACGCTTGGTAAGCAGATTCAGCTACCATATCCTCATAGAGATTCAGTGTCCGAGCGCGCTTTTGATCTCGTTCCCTCTAATGTCTAGGGTCCCGCTCCCTTCGCCTCGAAAGGGGGTCATCGCTATTATATTATCTCTATAGATGATTTTTCTCGATATACTTGGATCTTTTTCATGTCTTCTCGTAGTGAGGTCTTATCTATATAGAAAAAATTTCTTGCCATCGTTCATACCTAGTTTTCCACTCCTATTTGTGGTTTTTCGCGCAGATTCGGCTGGTGAGTATATCTTTCATGCACTACGAGGATTCCTTGCCGAGCAAGGTACTCTTCCTCAGTTCTCTTGCCCTGGTGCTCATCCTCAAAATGGAGTGGTTGAGCGCAAGCATCGTCACTGATACGTCTCCAACGTATCTAAATTTTTTCTTGTTCCACGATGTTATATTATCAATCTTGAATGTTTTACAATCATTTTATAGCAACTTTATATCATTTTTTAGGACTAACCTATTGACTTAGTGCCAAAGTGCCAGTTGCTATTTTACTTGTTTTTTACTTTGCAGAAAATCAGTACCAAACGAAGTCCAAACACCGTGAAACGTTTTGGAGTTTTTTTTGGACCAGAAGACATCCAGTAGGCCAGAGAAGTGCCAAAGGTGAGGGCCGAGGAGGCCACAACCCATCAGGGCACGCCAGAGGCCCCTGGCGCGGCCTAGTGGGTTGTGACCTCCTCGGGAGGCCTCTCCACCGATTATCGCTTATATAAATACCAAAATATTCAAATAACGCTAGGGGAATCGACCAAAAATAGTTCCAGCCGCCGCAAGTTCCAGAACCGCGAGATCCAATCTAACACCATCACGGAGGGGTTCATCTTCTTCATAGGTGCCTCTCCGATGATGCATGAGTAGTCCATCATAGACTTACGGGACAATAGGAAGTAGCTAGATGAATTCCTGTCTCTCTTTTGATTCTCAATACAATGGTCTCTTGGAGATCTATTTGATGTAATGACTTTTGCGGTGTGTTTATTGGGATCCGATGAATTTTGAGTTCATAGTCAGTTTCTATCCATGAATATTCTTTTAGTCTTCTTTGATCTCTTATATGCATGATTACTTATAGCCTCGTATTTCTTCTTTGAATCTTTGATTTAGTTAGGCCAACTAGATCTGTTTTCCTAGCCATTGAAAAATGTGCTTTGTGATGGGGCATGTATCGTTGCGGTGTCCTTTCACAAAGACAGAAGGGGCAGCAAGGCACGCATGTATCATTGCTATTAAGAATAAAAATATGGGCTCTATTCCTACATGAATAGATCTTGTCTACATCATGTCACCGTTCTTATTGCATCAATCTGTTTTTTCATGAACTTAATACACTAGATGCATACTGGATAGTGGTCGAAGTGTGGAGTAATAGAAGTAGATGCAGAATTATTTCAGTCTACTTATGTTGGACGTGATGCATATATAATGATCATTGCCTTGGATATCCTCATCACTATTCGATCTTCTATCAATTTCCCAACAGTATTTTGTTCACCCACCGTGTGCTATAATCATGAGAGAAGCCACTAGTGAAAACTACGGCCCCCGGGTCGACTTTTCCAACATATTACTTTCCGATCTACTCTTTTGTCGCATTTGTTTTCAGATCTATTAATCCAAAAACCCAAAATATCTTGCTACACTTTTTTTACTTATTTTATTTTGTGTTGTTTCGAGATCTATTTGCCCAAACTATCACAAACGAATCTATCTTTTTATCGTTGAGAGCTTGACAACCTTTCTTACGTGTCATGTTGCAAGTATTTGTTATTTGTGTGCAGGTATTGTTTACATAGGTGATTGATCTTCTTCTATGGATTAATATCTTGGTTTCATAATTGAGGAAAATACTTACTGTCGTTGTGTTGCATCATCCCTTCATCCTTGGGGAAATACCAACGCGGTCTCAAGCCACGTCAAAGGAATTTCTGGTGCCTTTGCCAAGGAGGAAGTAATCTCTCTAGCGTGCCAATCTTGGCGTCGAGGAGACATCATCAACATCTATCAGGTTCCTAATCACCAATCTTATCTCCTTACAATTTACATTATTTTCCATTTGCCTCTCGTTTTCCTCTCCCCCACTTCACAAATTTGTCGTTTTATTCGCCTTCTTTCGTTTACCTTTTTTCTCATCAGATCTCTTATTTGCGTGCAATCTTGTTTGCGTAGTCATGATGACTCAAGAAAATACCAAATTCTGTGAACCAAAGTATCCCAAATCTCAAAGTATACCAAATCTCTTTTGCATTCTCGAGACGGCTGATTTTATTGAATTCTTCGGGGTATAGGCAGTTGAAGAGAATGTCACATGCTTGAGCATTGAGTTGCAACATCTTAAGTTCATCCGCTGTCGCTTTGCGATCCGGCTCCCTTCCTTCCGCAAAGAATTGACCTTGCATACCAATATGAACAACAGCCCAAGCGGCGAGGTTATGACCAAGCAAATGCATTTTCATTTTGTGCTTCCAACTAGCAAAATTTGTGCCATCAAAGTACAGATCTCTACGGTGATAATTTCCCTCACTAGATGTCATACTCTCCTAGGTTGTGAGACCAATGCAATGGAGAGCAACGCTCTGAGGCCACTTGTAGGATCGAAAGTAGTGCTAGAGGGGAGTGATTAGACTACTTGACCAAATAAATATACTTTTCCCAATTTAATTCTTGGCATATTTTGGCATTCATGGTATGTCAAGTACACCCTACACTTGCATGTCTAAGAGTATAGCAGCGGAAAGTAAAGAAAGGGTAGGAAGATCAAACGCAATTGGTGACACGATGATTTTTCCCATGGTTTCGATAGGTGGCGCTATCATACATCCACGTTCATGGAGTCTTAAACCCGCGGAGGGTAACGGTCGCGAGAGTCCACGGAGGGCTCTACCCACAGAGGATTCCACGAAGAAGCAACCTTGACTATACCATGATGGCTTCCGTCCATGAAGAACTAGCCTCACTATGGGTAGATCTTCACGAAGTAGGCGATCTCCTTACCCTTACAAACTTCTTGGTTCACTCCACAACACGGAGTAGGAGGCTCCCAAGCCACACCTAACCAATCTAACAGGCACCATCCTCCAAAAGGTAATAGGCTCGATAATATTAATGAACTCCTTGCTCTTGTGCTTTAAGATGATAGTCTCCTCAACACACAATCACTCTCTCGAGATTGATTGGGTGGAAAGCAAGTTAGGGAGGCTAGAGATCAAGATTCATATCATAGGAATAGAATGGCATCATATCAACACATGAGCAAACTAAGGGCTGGTATAACTCCTCCCACAGCCCATGTAGCCTCTTGGGTCGAGCTACCCCTCCCGATGGTCCCCCGACACCCTCCCGACACTCCCGATACACTACCGATGAGCCCGAAACTTTTCGGTGACCAAAACAGGACTTCCTATATATCAATCTTTACCTCCGGACCATTCCGGAGATCCTCATGATGTCTAGGATCTTATGCGGGAATCCGAACAACCTTCGGTCACCACCAGACATAACTCTATACTACCGAAACGTCACTGAACCTTAAGTGCGCAGAACCTGTGGGTTCGAGAACTATGTAGACATGACCGAGACACCTCCACGGTCAATAACCAATAGAGGGACCTGGATGCCCATATTCGTTCCTATATATTCTACAAAGATCTTTTATCGGTCGAACCTCTATGTCAAGGATTCAGTTAATCCCGTATGATGTTCCCTTTGTTCTTCGGTATGTTGCTTGCTCGAGATTCGATCGTTGGTATCTGTATACCTAGTTCAACCTCGTCACTGGCAAGTCTATTTACTCGTTCCGTAATACAAGATCCCGTGGCCAACACTTCGTCACATTGCTTGCAAGGCTTGATGTGATGTTGTATTACCGAGTGGGCCCTGAGATACCTCTCCGTCACACAGAGTAACAAATCCCAGTATTGATCCATGCCAACCCAACAGACACCCTCGGAGATACCAGTAGAGCACCTTTATAGTCACCCAGTTACGTTGCGACATTTGATACACACAAGGTACTCCTCCGGTGTTAGTGAGTTTGCATGATTTCATGGTCACAGGAACAGATACTTGACATGCAAAAAACTGTAGCAGTAAACTGACACGATCAAATGCTACATTTATAGTTTGGGTCTTGTTCGTCTCATCATTCTCCTAATGATGTGATCCTGTTATCAAATGACATCTCATGTCAATGGCTAGGAAACCTTGACCATCTTTGATCAACGAGCTAGTCTACGAGAGGCACACTAGGGACAAAGTGTTGTCTATGTATCCACACATGCAATGTGTTTCCAGTAAATACAATTATAGCATGGATAATAAACAATTATGATGAACAAGGAAATATAATAATAACCATTTTATTATTGCCTCTAGGGCATATTTCCAACAGTCTCCCACTTGCACTAGAGTCAATAATCTAGCTCACATCACTATGTGATTTACATTGTAATGAATCGAACACCCATATAGTTCTGGTGTTGATCATGTTTAGCCCTTGGAAGAGGTTTAGTCAACGGGTCTGCAACATTCAGATCCGTGTGCACTTTGCAAATATTTATGTACTGCTGCTTGATGTACTCGCGGATGGAATTGAAGCTTCACTTTATGTGTCTGGTCCTCTTGTGAAACCTTGATTCCTTGGCCAGGGCAATGGCACAAGTGTTCTCACAGAACAGATCCACTGGATTCAGTGCACTGGGCACTACTCCAAGATCTGTCATGAACTCCTTCATCCAGACACCTTCTTTCGCTGCCTCCGAGGTTGCGATGTACTTCGCTTCGCATGTTGAATCGGCTACCAAGCTCTGCTTGGAACTATACCAGGTTACCGCTCCCCCATTGAGAATAAATACGTATCCGTTTTGTGACTTAGAGTCATCCGGATCAGTGTCAAAGCTTGCATCGACGTAACCCTTTACGACGAGCTCTTGATCACCTCCATAAATGAGAAACATTTCCTTAGTCCTTTTTAGGTACTTAAGGATATTCTTGACCGCCTTCCAGTGCTCCATTCCAGGATCACTTTGAAACCTTCCGGCCATACTTATGGCAAGGCTGACATCGGGTCTTGTGCACAACATCGCATACATGATAGAGCCTATGGCTGAAGCATAGGGGATGATACTCATCTTCTCTCCATCTTCTACAGTCACTGGGCATTGAGTCTTACTCAATTCCACACCTTGTAACACAGGCAAGAACCCCTTCTTGGACTGATCCATTTTGAACTTCTTCAAAACTTTATCAAGGTATGTGCCTTGTGAAAGTGCTATCAAACGTCTTGATCTATCTCTATAGATCTTCATGCCTAATATGAAAGCAGCTTCTCCCAGGTACTTCATTGAAAAACTCTTGTTCAAATATTCCTTCACGCTTTCCAGCATTTCTATATTGTTTCCAATCAGCAATATGTCATCCACATATAATATTAGAAATGCTATAGAGCTCCCACTCACTTTCTTGTAAATACAAGCTTCTCCATAAACTTGTATAAACCCAAACGCTTTGATCACCTCATCAAAGCGCTTATTCCAACTCCGAGATGCTTGCACCAATCCATAAATGGATCGCTAGAGTTTACAAACTTTGTCAGCATTCTCTGGATCAACAAAACCTTCCGGTTGCATCGAATACAACTCTTCCTCAAGGAAACTGTTAAGGAACGGTGTTTTGACATCCACCTGCCAAATTTCATAGTCAAAATATGCAGCTATTGCTAACATGATTCTGACGGACTTAGCATCGCTACGGGTGAGAAGGTCTCATCGTAGTCAACTCCTTGAACTTGTGAAAAACCCTTTGCCACAAGTCGAGCTTTATAGACGGTGACATTACCGTCCGCGTCCGTCTTATTCTTAAAGATCCATTTGTTCTGAATGGCCTTTCGCCCTTCAGGTAATACTTCCAAAGCCCATACTTTGTTTTCATACAAGGATCCCATCTCGGATTTCATGGCCTCTAACCATTTTTCGGAATCCGGGCCCATCATCGCTCCTCCATAGCTTGTAGGTTTATCATTGTCTAACAACATGACCTCCAAGACAGGGTTGCCGTACCACTTAGGAGCAGCACACGCCCTTGTCGAACTACGAGGTTCAATAGTAACTTGATTTGCAGTTTCATGATCATCATCATTAACTTCCTCTTCAACCCTCGTTGGCTCCACAGAAACATCTTTCTGCGCTGCGCTACTCTCTGATTGAAGTAAAGGTTCAATAACCTCATCAAGTTCTATTTTCCTTCCACTCAATTGTTTTGAGAGAAACTCTTTCTCAAGAACTGTTCCGTTCTGAGCGACAAACACTTTGCCTTAGGATTTGAGATCGAAAGTACACCCAACTGTCTCTTTTGGGTGTCCTATGAAGATGCATTTCTCCGCTTTGGGTTCCAGCTTTTCAGGCTGAAGCTTTTTGACATAAGCATCACATCTCCAAACTTTTATAAATGAAAACTTTGGTTTCTTGCCAAACCATAGTTCATATGGCGTCATCTCAATGGATTTCGATGGTGACCTATTTAAAGTGAATGCAGCTTCCTCTAATGCATAACCCCAAACAATAGTGGCAAATCGACAAGAGGCATCATAGAATGCACCATATCTAATAAGGTTCGATTACGACGTTTGGACACACCATTACGTTGTGGTGTTCCAGGCGGTGTCAATTGTGAAACAATTCCACACTATCTTAAGTGACTGCCAAACTCATAACTCAGATATTCACCTCCTTGATCAGATCGCAGGAATTTAATCTTCTTGTTACGATGATTCTCAACTTCACTCCGAAATTGCTTGAACTTTTCAAACATTTCAGACTTGTATTTCATTAAGTAAATATACCCATATCTACTTAAGTCATCAGTTAAGGTGAGAAAATAACGATATCCACTGCGCGCCTCAATGTTCAGCGGACCACACACATCAGTGTGTATGATTTCCAACAAATCATTTGCCCATTCCATTGTTCCGGAAAATGGCATTTTAGTCATCTTACCGATGAGGCATGGTTCACATGTGTCAAGTGATTCAAAATCAAGTGACTCCAAAAGTCCATTTGTTGGTAATATGCCCTAGAGGCAATAATAAAATGGTTATTATTATATTTCCTTGTTCATGATAATTGTCTATTGTTCATGCTATAATTGTATTAACCGGAAACCATAATACATGTGTGAATACATAGACCACAACATGTCCCTAGTGAGCCTCTAGTTGGCTAGCTCGTTGATCAATAGATGGTCACGGTTTCATGACCATGGACATTGGATGTAGTTGATAACGGGATCACATCATTAGGAGAATGATGTGATGGACAAGACCCAATCCTAAGCATAGCATAAGATCGTGTAGTTCGTTTGCTAAAGTTTTTCTAATGTCAAGTATCGCTTCCTTAGACCATGAGATTATGCAACTCCCGGCTACCGTAGGAATGCTTTGGGTGTGCAAAACGTCACAATGTTAGTGGGTGGCTATAAAGGTACACTACGGGTATCTCTGAAAGTGTCTGTTGGGTTGGCACGAATCGAGACTGGGATTTGTCACTCTGTGTGACGGAGAGGTATCTCTGGGCCCACTTGGTAAAACATCATCATAATGAGCTCAATGTGACTAAGTATTTAGCCACGGGATGATGTGTTACGTAACGAGTAAAGAGACTTGCCGGTAACGAGATTGAAAAAGGTATAGGGATACCGACGATCGAATCTTGGGCAAGTATCATACCGGTAGACAAAGGGGCATATGAAGAAACTGTACAAGTTTCATACCATTTGGATAAATAAAAATAGTAGTTCCTTCACAATGCTCTCCGTTGAACAGAAAATTAGGAAAAATATTGAGGAAAATTTGCTACATCAAATGGAGATGACTTTTGTCATGAGGTAATTATTTGGATATAAAAGAGTGCCCAAAAGTTTTGAGATCAAATGGAGGATCCTAGGTGGTACTTGCTTTGCAAAGTATCATACTGAACAGAAATATGAATGTTGAATCTGGGCTCAGATGAATGAATGTATTGAGCTTAAATTTCGTGAAGGATGATTATTTATGCATAGGAAGGCACTGTAAAATTTTGTTACCATTTGGACATGCCAAAGTGGTTCTTCCTTCACAATGCTCTTCTCTAGACAAAAACTTGGGAAAATTATTGAGAAAAATTGGCTAGATGAAATGAGCTCAAATTTGGTGGAGGTAATTTATATAGGTAGAAACATGCCCTGGTAGAGTTTAAGAAATAATTAAGCAATATAATATATAGTTGGTTCACAAATTGAGGAGGTGGCTTTATCCACATTCACAACCTCATGACCATTTATATTGGTCGTAATGAGATAGAAATAAGGTCGTTGACCACCGTTGTCTGCTTTATGATCATTTGGTGTAAGGCAATTTCAGGATTCGAGACTTCGTAGCGGAATGGCCATGGATTTATGACCAATTCAGCTCGGGTCACTAAGAGAAGGTCACAAGTTGACATGTTTCTTGTAGTGGTTACTTTCTCCTTTGGAATTAGTTCACGCACAAATGGAAGTATACATTAGATACATCAGTTTGAACGTCAACTAATTTCGATCGACGATGGGTGGTGATCTCAAGAACCCGCTTGCCGCCGCGCGCGCCGACCAGCGCAGGTGGCACAGAAAGCTATGGTGGGGGAATCTTCTCTACGCCGTCATCCTCGTCGCCTCCTCCTTCCTCTTATCCTACTACGAAGTGTACACACCCGGACCGGCGGTGTACGTCGCCTCGTGTGCCATCGGGTATGCCGGCTTGGCCGTCTCCGTGTGCTGGGGACTCTTCCTAGGTTATCAATGGGGCGAGGTTGCTATAGAGGAACAGAGGATCATAGACACGTTGTTGCAATAAATATATATTGGTACTTCCGTTCCATGCCGATTGAGTTGATCATGCATGCACGTCTGTTGTGGATGCTATTGTGTTTATCAACCCCTTATCATCTGTTTTGTTAAACTGTATCCTTGCTTGGTTGCAAGAAGTTGATTGTCTGTGCGGATGCAAAAACTCAATCGAATAAGAAGTTGAGAAACAAACTGCCCCCGTCATTCCCTTCCACGGGCAACATAGTCGGCGACCCCAATCAATGAGGCGCCCGGTCCCTCCTCCCCCATCCTTCCTCGCCATCGTCGATGGCTCTTGCGGGCGGCGATGGGGCTAGTTCCCTTTTTTGTGCTAGCGTCCTCCACGAGCTGGGGAACTCATGGTGGCGGGCGGTGAGACGTAGTGTCTCTTGTGGTGGCTGGAGCGGTGAGGTAGACGGCCTAGGAGACATGGGTGACTATCCAGGAGCGCGCGGGTTCGAGGGCTCAGATTAGGGCTTGTGAAGAGGTGGGCAGTGCTTGGGCTAGCCGTTCGGCGCCGAGGCGCATAATGGTTGTTGTGGCGGGTGTGCACAATGGAGATGGTGATCCCGAGTGGGTATGGATGGGTCGTGGCCAGGCTATGCTTTCTAGCGTGGGCTTCAGCGTTCCCGGCAGATGCGGGCCGGGTTCGGCTCTGGTGTGCTGTTCGTTAGTGTTGGTTCGCCTCCATGGTGGCGGTGTAGCTTGATCGACGTGCTCTCGAATCCGACAACCTTTATCTACTACTGCCAGTGTAACGCGGTCTCAGCTTGCTCTCTGTGGCAGTGGTTTGGCTTCTTCTCTAGGGCTTGGGTAGGAGGAGGGGCTTAGGGCTCTAGGTGAAAGCCTTGGTTCGATGGGGTTGGAGGATACCAGCGACGGTGGGTGCGCCCACCTTTTTTAGAGTTGTTGCCACGTAGAGTTCCTCCTCTGCACAAGACTGTGGCATTTTGGTTTGGGCGTTGCCATGGGGGTTGTTGGTGTGCCCCAACTTATCCTCGGGTCTAACGGGGCTATTGGATCTGGCTTTGGGTGAATGTATTTGGGTCCATGTTGGGCGTCCTTTTCCTTCTTGAAGGCGTCTCCTAATAGTTCGCCCACTCATCTCCAAGTTGTGAGCAAGTTGCGGAAGGAGTTCGAATAGGCTGCTGATGGCATTGTTGTTTATTTTTCCAATTTGGGGGGGGGGGTTTAGCATTGTTGTTGTGCACACACGAACGCGTCACGTGTACCCTCGACATTGGAGATGATGCACTGCAGCTCATGTCAAAGGAGATCCGGCCGGTAGTGCGGTACGCAAGATAACCGGTGGACTTTTACAGAACCGAAACCCCGCACACCCAGGAGGGACCCTGTCAGGGAGTGCGGCGGCTATGGGCTGCCCTAAGTCAATTCACTCGCCCTAGAGCATTGGGATTCACAGCTCTCAAACACGAGGAACACCGAAGAACGAGAGATAAAAACGAGGAACAAATAAAACATAGAAGAAAAGTAGTGTATTGATATTTCGATTGTGTGTTGTTCAATCGGCCGTCGCCCCAACATATATAACAGGTGGCTGGCCTTTCCGTGCCATTAAAGGATTCATCTAGGCTTTCTTTCAAAGAAAAATCACATCAATTCACGTCCTATAGTCGTAGTTCTAGTCCAACTAAGATTCAGTCAGAAACTGGACTAAATTTTCGCCTTGTTCCTTGTGTAGGCCATGGAATTTGCATATTACCTCCAATAGATACGGCCCAAACATGAAATCTGTGTGCCTCGACCATGCGAACAACTCTTGTGTTGATCACTTTTCTAAATAAGGCCATATTCAATACTCTACGGGACCATCTTTAGCTTTCAGTCAAACTCAATCATGCAGCTGACTAGACTATTCGGGACTTGTGATTTTTGAGGCTGCATACTACCTCAGATGATGAAGACCCCAAATAGAAAGTTGACTTTTTTGACGTTTCGAAACTTCTACGTGGAACATTTTTTCATCCAAGATCAACCAGGTGACTTTATGGTTCCCTAGAAAAAAGTTCCCTCAAAAACATAACCAGGTGACTTTATGTGACTATCTTTAGTTCTTGGTCGAAATACTCGGATTTGGATACTTCAATCGGATGTCCTTTACTCTCGGGTTGCCCGACTAAAACTTGGTTGTGCGAAGTTACCCAGACAACAAAAAACCACTCAGACAGCAAAAATCCACTCGGACCATAGTTTTCACATGGATTTTAAATCGTGTGCATGTGGTACACGCGAAGGGTCAGCTCTTGGCTCGCTGTGGGTGGCTTGGCGAGCCACATGGTTAAAAACGTAGGCATTGAGGGATCAAAGTTGGATGTTGATACACTGCAAAAGTATCGACTAGAAGTTATTTCAAAGTTTGTTTGCATATATTTCTGTAATTTAAAGGACTATTGGTTTTCCATTTAGCGAATAGCTGGATCTGTGCATCCACACTAACACTTTCTATCCCAAAAAGGGAACAATATCTTTATGCATGAACTAGAAAAAGAGCTTGATCATACAAAACTAACGTAAATGTATATATTTCGCCAATAAGGTGTAAATCTTCAGCATGATTCTGTTTCGAGGACTGTTAAACACAAATGCAAATATATTCTACAACCATATCATCACCAATAATGACTACCTGAGGTGCGTACACTCTTCCAAGGCGGCCACATGTACCTCGGCTCTCCGAAAGCTATGCAGATTCGGCAATACCTTGGGATCTCTCTTGACTCCCACACCAACTTCCTACGGCATTTGGCTGAAGGTGCTTCATATAATCCTTCCGTGGATTTATTAATCAAGGAATGCCAAGGTATTCAGGTTTTAGAAGTCACAAAGACATTAGTTTTTCTATTTAACACTCACGAAGACATTAGCTGTTAACAGTCTCGGATCTTACTCCTTGGACTCATCGATTTAAACTTGGTGCGTCCTTGTGGCTGGATTACCTCTCTTGCGTGACATTGTAAATTTAAATCGTTAATAGGGATGACCGTTCTTGTGTAATACTTCCTCCATTCCAAATATAAGGGTTTTTCAAGATTTGACTTTTTATTCACCGGAAAATTCCGATCTATTCATTCTTAAGCATGGCACTACAACGAATACCAAAATTAATAAAAATTACATCTGGATCCGTAGATCACCTAGCAACCACTACAAGCACTACAAGCACTGAAGCGAGCCGAAGGCGCATCGTTGTCATCGCACCTCCATCGCCGGAGTTGGGCACAACTTGTTGGTAGACAGTGGGAAAGTCATCGTGCTAAGGCCCCGTAGGACCAGCGCATCAGAATAGCAAACGCCACATTTGAGGAATAACATATATCAGAAGGATCCAACCCGAAGACACACGAACGTAGACGAACAACGGCCACATCCGAGCAAATCCACCAAAGATAGATCCGCTGGACACACATCTCCACACGCCCACAAACGATGCTAGACGCACCGCCGTAACGAGGGCTAGACGGGATGACCTTTATTCCATCTTCAGGGAGCCATCACCGTCTCGTCTTCCTGAGCAGGACACAAACCCTAGCAAAACTGAAAGAAACAACTAAATATGGAACCCTCGGGTCAGCCCTTGCCGAGATCCACTGCACCCCCATGGCCCTAGGGCCACGGGAGTGGAGGCGGACATGCGACGGCGCCAACAGGAGGCAAAAGCCCTGGCTTTCTTGTGAAGGAGGAGGAGGCGGCTTTCGAGATTTGACTCTGATCATAAATAAGACCAATAGTATATAAATCAATTTACTATGGTCAAACTTAAATCTCAAAAAACACGCATAGCTTATATTCTGAAACGAAGGGGGTATATAATTTAGGCAGGACCCATTGGTTCAAAATAAAAAATAGTGATATGCAAGCCAACAAGATTGAAAACATCACCAAGTTTTTTCTTTTACCAAAATAGTGATGGTGCTAGTCTAACTTTGAGCCGTACCTCCCCTAATTTTTTTTGAGCCGTACGTGCCAACTTGTGGTAGTACTTGAGTTTTAGGGTTCCAAAGCAAATCGAACATGTTGCAGCTGTTATTTGTATTTATACTGCCATGGGAATGATCAGCTACCACCGATCGATCCCGTATTGAACGGACGTGTACGCACATGACATTAGGTACACTAGGCGGTTCCCGAGGCCTACACGTACAAGAAATCGGATAAGGGTCACAAAAAAACGATCGCCACAAAAATCCTCCCACAGATGAGATCGATCGACGATGGGTGCTGGTGCTCTCGAGAACCGGCTTGCCGCCGCGCGCGCCGACCAGCGCCGCTGGCGCAGAAAGCTATGGTGGGGGAATCTGCTCTACGTCGTCATCCTCGTCGCCTCCTCCTTCCTCATAGCCTACTCCGAAGTGTACACCCCCGGACCGGCGGTGTACCTCGCCTCGCGTGTCATCGGCTATGCCGGCATGGCCGTCTCCGTGTGCTGGGAACTCTTCCTGGTTCAGCAATGGGACGAGGTTGCTACGGAGGAAAAGAGGATCATAGACTCGTTGATGTAAATATATTCTAGTAGTAGTACGAACTTTCATGCAATGTGTGGTGTGGAAGGTGATAAATATACTGTTTTGCTTCTCAAAATTGTTTTATCTTCCGACGATGTTGTGTTAAATAGTATGTGTGCTTCGTTGCTAGAAGTCGATCGAAGAAAATAAACTTCAAATAAGGGAACAGGGGAGCCTCCAAGAACCCTAGCCGTCGTGAAATGATGTTCCGCCCACAGGCCATCAGGTTTTAATCATGGCATGCCATCTCGGATAGATGATTAGGGCATCTTGAAGGGCAATTCGTAAATCTCCTTTCGCATCCGGACACGGATAGGGTGGACCAGTCCATGGACACGGATGCGGAAGAACGACGTCCAACGCTAGCCGCATACATTTCAAAATCCTTTTTAACAAACTGAATGAAATTCATGCAAACACGACTGAATTTCATGCAAACATGACGTATTTCATTACATTTTGAAAATCTAGAACGAAAAAAACCAAGTCCTAAACCTATCCTATGGCGGCGGCGCCCGAAGTCCAAGCCCGTGTTGTCCTCCATCCACCGTCTCGATGAGCACCGCCGATAAGACCAATGAAGTGAAGATGCGGTCTCCGGTGAGGAAGAATAGAACACGAAAGATGGACCGACACACATGAGACACCAGGCCTTGCTGCTTCCGATGCCCTATGTTCGAAAGATGCCCTAACACTACTAGGGAAAAGCCTAGCAGTAGCCTGGGTTTTTCACATAGCAATAGCGTGGGTGTTTGCGCTACTGCTATGACGCCACAGTTAACTTTTAGCCGTAGCGTGGATTGCCCAGCGCTACTCGTAATAGGGTTAGCAGTAGTGAGCTTTTATAACCGGCACCACTACTAATCGTGCACTAGCAATAGCGAGCTTTTAGAAATCGCACCACTACTAAACGCACGTATTTTTTTTATATTTCTATTGTATTCACACACTGTTATACATATTAATATACAACATCAATAACAATTGTGTAGAAAACAAAATTAAAATTAAAATAGTTGGGTATAAGTGATCATGTTCGGTTAGAGGGAAAATATGATGTTACGATGGCACACAAATTCCGAATGAAAGGATTCCCTTTATTCTACACTTGTATGTTCTGGTAACGTTATATTTTTCTACTAACCCACCGTAATCACTTGCACCCATCCGCCATTCACTTGAGGGAAACACTTTTCACTAGTAGTCTGATACTTCTCATTGGCTCGGACGTCTTCTGCACCGTCCATCTAGTACCACATCCAGTGGCTCGTTTGGTTGGCTTCTAATATCTTGAAATTCTTCATAACTGCCATCCTCAAATTACGTGATTTCACTAATGATTGAAACAACGTCCGTCTTCTCATGGCCAACAAATAGACCGACTCTGTTGTCCGTCATTGTCGCCCACGATGATCGCGCCTTCGTCCACCGGCCGCTCTTCCTTTTCTTCTGGTGCTCTTACCCATCCATGGCAACGACCTCCCCTAGATGAGCATACCACACCCCATAGATGAACACAAACACTTGCTTCAATCTTCTCCTTGGTGCATCGTTATTCTCCACCCTGATGCCATATGTGATCTACAAAGGCCAGGAGAGGACGGTGATGAACGGCATGCTGGTGCCCACTCGACGATGCAGACCGCACTGCTCCTTGCCGCTCGTCAGCGTCGACACACAACTTTTGGGTAGAAGCTACGGAGAACATGGCGGCTGGACCGGAGCATCAAAGCACTGGTCGGCGTCGACAAAGCACACACGAAGCATGAATGCTTCCTTACATGTGGATCCCCTACTTCTCCATGTGTGACCATTGCTTCCCACCCCGGCCTCGCTCGTGCATGAGGAATCGATTAGGCATGTCAAGTCTTCCCCATGGCCTTATCTGACCACCACCCTTCGGCAAGTGCCGCAAGTCGGTCCGATCTCAACATTGTTGTTCTGATCTCGACATCTCGTCGACGCTAGTCCTCGAAGACATCCCTCTTTGGGTGGTGCTCATGTTCCAGTAGGGGCTTCATCCTATTGTGCTTCGATATCCATTTCTTGTTGTATGGAAGCAATGTCCAATATGTACAGGAAGAAAAGTTTGTTTTCTTTGGAAGCAAATTATGATCTCATCTAGAAGCAATGTTGATGGGGAAATATATTAGAAAGTTTGTCGTTGAAAATATGTACATGCAACATTAGAAATAACAATCAATTTATTTAGAAGCACAGGCTCATTATGTTCGAAGCACATGCAATTGTCACGTGGCACATGTATGCTGCACCATCTTCTTAATTTCGCTTACTTCTCACAAAATAGAAGCTCCGATTACACAATGACCAAGCGTTATTGGTTTCACGCTTCCTACACAGTTGAGCGAAGTTTTTTTAAACACTAATCATGCTTCTAACACTAGCACACTATGCTTCCAATGAATCCAAATAAATCGAGCTTATCTTACACAATAATCAGGCATGCTTCCACTATTACTGCATGATGCTTATGTTGTCTACAACCAAACATTTCAGTTTAGACATCCAGGAATATATAGAGTGGGAACGAAAAAAAAGAATTTTGGAGTATCTTTATTATGGAAATATTTTTTTGAATAATATGTTCGCATGGCATGGGTTTCCATGATAAAATAAAATAAAATTTCCATGCCATGTTTCCACTGCAAAAAAAAATTGGAAGCAAATCCACAATTAGTAGGAAGCACTATTTATTGTGTTTGTTTGTTGGAAGCAATCACGGCTTGCCAAAACAATTAACGTAATTTCTGGAAATAGTTAGCTACGAGAACAACAGATAAGGAAGGATGGAGAGGTCAGCGGGAGGAGGTGCTATATATACGTGAGAGTGGTTATTAGAAGCACTTAACTAGGAAGGAAATAACTCAGCGCCTAACAATAGTATCAGATCGGACGAATCACATGATGTTAATCCGAGGGTCAACCAGTGGTCTGATGGGAAGCAAGGGATCAGTAGTCTGATCCCTAGCGGTTCCATTCACTTTAATCTTATGTATGGCATCTAATAACTCATCATCCTTAGTCATGTAAAAACTTATCATCATCTGGATCATCTTACAACCCATGTGAAGTTAACCATTACTGCATAATATCATTCCGGCAAAACATAGGCCACTTGGTTGTTTCATTTCTTCGCATTTTCATTGCAAAAATACTAGTTTATTTTTTTCGCATTTTCATTTTCATTTCTTCACATGTTCAAACAGAGTCAAGTTCCTTACATTTTCATTTCAAAAAAAACTTATCTTCACATTTTATTTTCAGAAAAATACATGCCTTACATTTTCATTTCATGAATAAATACATGCATCACATTTTTCAATTCAACATTGTTGAATTTTACTTCTCCCAATAATTACCCTAAAATGTTCATATATTTTATATGTAATTGATAATAAATTTATAATGAAACTTCTGAAATTCAATATATGTACTACAAAAACTAAACTACTACAGCACTATATTTCTAACCCTAACATCTATCCATCCAATCTAGTTCTAACCCTAGTTACTGAAACTAAATTCAATGCGGGAGGGATGGACGAAGAGGGTCAGAGGGAGGGAGGGTGGGAGGGAGAGGGAGGGAGGGACAGGGTAGGAGGGAGGGAGGGAGGGAGGGAGAGGTAGGATGGAGGGATGGAGGGAGAGGGTGGGAGGGAGGGAGGGGAGAGTGGGAGGGAGACATACCGGGGGGGCACGGCCGCAACGGGCGATGATAGCGGGGGTAGACGGCGACAGCGGGCGGCGGGCCAGAGAGGGAAAGTGGAGAGGGAGAGTGAGGCCGTGCAAGCGGGCCGGAGAAGATAAGGTGGGATTAGCAGTGGCGCGGGTCATCGGCTCGCGCTTCTACTAGTTCACCTATCTGTAGTGCAGGCCAGTAACCAACGCTGCTGCTAAGTTGGGCCAGTGAGCTGGGCCCGGATATTCAAAACCTCGTTGTCTCCTTCAAAAGATGCGCACGGACACTTTTTTATTAAATTATTTATTATATATCTAACAAAGATATACATTAAAGAAATGAAAATATCACTAAAACTACAAACTCTGCTATAGGGGATATCATTATAAAGCCCCGGGATCATCAGAGTCACCCGCATGGCATATACAGGAAACACACATCCGGTCCACCAAACACGCATTACATGCACACACTTCAGAGGTCCCCACCTTCATCCAATAGTGGACCCATCTTCAAGGTATATATAATCAGCGGCGACGTGGTGGTGTCGACGTTTGCCTGTCAATGATACCTTGAAGTATGGGCAGGGCTTTACTTGTCGACCTCATCCTCGGGTGGTGGGAGATTGAAGGGGGAGGAGGAGTGGGGCAGCGGCGACTAGGGTTCGCCGGAGCCACCCCCATGCTGACGTGAGTCCTTTCTCATATCTTTTTTTTAACACAGCATAGACGCAAGCGTTGATATACACGCACATACACTCATCCCTATGAACGCACCCACGAACACCTTCAAGAGACTGAGTCAGCATATCATCTTGAGATTTATGAAGTGACAGTAGGTGCCTCGTCGTCGACGGAAATGTCTCCTACCACTGAATGTGCATCGCCAGAAATCCTGAAATAAATCTAAGAATAAATATGACTACCAGGATTTGAACCCTAATGTACTAGGAGTACCAGGATCCTTCTAACAACCCAACCACAGGTTGGTTCGGGTCCTTTCTTGTACCTGCTTTCACAGTCAACTTTGTAGGAATAGGTGTACGTACAAGACATTACATAGGCGGTTTCAGAGACCTACACGTACGAGGAATAGGGCTACTTGAACTCAAAGTCTCAAACCAGCCACCGGTCAAAAAACGAGCCACCGGTCGAGTTGTAAACAATACTCAACCAATTTGTTTTTAGAAAAGAGGATTACCCCGGCCCGGCCTCTGCATATACTCAACCTAATTAGAGTCCCAACAAAAACGATCGCCACAAAACCTCCCACAGATCGATCGGCGATGGGTGGTGATCTCGAGAACCCGCTTGCCGCCGCGCGCGCCGACCAACGCAGCTGGCGCAGAAAGCTATGGAGGGGAAATCTTCTCTACGGCGTCATCCTCGTCGGCTCCTCCTTCCTCCTCGCCTACTTCCAAGTCTACACCCCCGGACCGGCGGTGTACCTCGCCTCGCGTGTCATCGGGTATGCCGGCTTGGCCGTCTCCGTGTGCTTGGGACTCTTCCTAGGTTATCAATGGGGCGAGCTTGCTACGGAGGAACAGAGGATCATAGACACGTTGATGTAATAAATATAAAATATAGATTAGTACTTCCATGTCGATTGATTTGATCATGCATGCACGTCTCTTGTGGATGCTATATTATGTTTCTCAAATCCTTATCATCTGTTTTGTTAAACTGTATTCGTGCTTGGTTGCAAGAAGTCGATCATCCATGCACATGCAAAAATATGATGGAATTGTTCGGAATCAAATAGCGCTAGAATTAGGCTAAATAGACAGGTAGCAGATTCCTTAGTATAACGAAAATGTTTTACTAAACCTTGGTTGAGCCGAACCTACGTTCTATATCATTGATCTCTGGACACTTCTCATAAGAATTCCTGCATGATTGATTAAAATATGCACGATGAAAGATGTTTGCATGTTTTTGAGAAAGAACCATGTATTTATTCATAATGGTAGCAACATACAACACACATGGCTTCTCTTTGAAACAGTCCAGAGAAACAACACACAAGGAAATTTTCATCACCATCACCAAAAATCCAGCCGTCGCCGACGCTGAAGCGTTCGCCAGAGGAGAGAAATGCCTCCAACTTACCAAGATCCAAGATAGTGCCACAGCAGCCAATCTGCGTTATGAGCCTCTGAACAGGCGTCGTCACAAGTGGTGTCGCACATATCGATGTGGGTCATCAGCCGAAGAAATACTTCACACATCTTGGATCGTGGTCTTGAAGGTCTCGACTGGCAGAACCGTCGAAAAACTTCAGAACCGACAACCATCTTCCACCGCCTAATGTCCATGTGGATCATCCTTTGGACAAGACCGGCACTGCAGCGGCGGCCAACTTCAAGACCCAAACTTCCGGCTCCACGACGACGCTGGAGATGCAGCCGACACAACGGGGATGAAGCCGAAGACACAAGAACCTGAGCAAGATCTCCACCGACGTCTTGAAAAACTCGTTCAAATAGAAATCCATGGCTCCTCGACGTCACGGAAGAACGCTGTCGAGTCGGTGGCCAGGAAAACCTTATTCGCGGTGACGATGTCGGCACCGACCGAGCGCAGTCACCCGACATACCTATCCTAAACCAATCTATAGACCGCAGGAAAGAAACCGGGCTCCCCCACCCTCCCGCTGCTGCCGGAGCGACGAGCGGAGGGAAGGGGAGCCAACGCCCTTGCCGGCAGGAAAGCAGGAGCAGTTCCAAAACGCCATCGCCGGGATGAGTTGCGGAAACTGGCGGGCGGAACAGATGTTTGTCTGTTTAAACAATGCATGACATGAAATGTTGGATGAAATTGACATGCATGGCGCGGATCCACATGCAAGAGGATGTTTAATCGAACAACATGACGTATAAATTCGGCTGAAGCATGATCCTAAACTGGTCTTTAGAATCCTAGCGTTATCTGGACGTATTAGATAGCGAACTATCGTCATGTCTTTCCAAACCGTTGTCGTGTCTTGTCGAAACGACGCGGATTAATTGTAACCCGCGCTGTTTTTAGAGTTATAATGCTGATGTCCTTTGACCTTTTGTATTTTTATCTTTTGGCATCTCTTTGTACATGTATATATGACGGCTTTGACCTACTAGTAATACAAATTGTTATTCTAACATAATATTAAAGCTGTAGTTTTTTTTCACACGCGTAACTCTTGTTCTTTCGATCCAATTTTTCGTCCGCTGCCCGCTCCTATGCCTGCTGACCGACACGCAACACGAACATGAATGAGAACACGCTATTTTTCGTCCGCTGCTGCACTTCTCGCCTGCCCCTCTACGGAAGGCCGCAGCTACTTCCTCTCCCGATTGGGCCGGTCTTAGCTCAACTACCGTGACGCGCTCGGCTCCGCCGGATCTTGCCGCCCTTCGCCGGATTCCGCTGTCGTTCGCCGGATCCCGCCATCTCCGCACGCCCGGCAGCTCCCACCAGCCGTCCCCGCCAGTGCAGGCCGACCGTCTGCCTTCAGGTCACCGGCTTCTGTCCAGGCCCGCGGCGCCGCGACTTCTCCGCCGGCCGCTGCACCACCTCGTCCGCGAGTCGTCGGCCTCATCTACGTGTCGCCGCTGGCCGCCCATCCGTCTCTGGCCTCTACGCGCCGCTGCTAGCGTCCATGGGTGCACGCGTGATGCGTGTGTGAAACTGCCGTGTTTCACGTCCCAGTTTTGTTTCAGATCGATCCTGCTGGGCCTCGATTAGTTTGCCGTCTGTCGCTCATGTTCCTTCTGTTGCTCACATTCCTCGTTTTACCATGCAGTTCATATTTGATGGTTAGATTGTTAACGCTAGTTGTAGGGTTATTCTCGACTTTGATTCGTGTTCTGTTCAGGATCGTTGCACATGCACTCTGTTTGGTGTTGCCCTCGCCGCTTTGATGGTCTTTGAGAGCTTGACTGGCTTCGTCTTCCTTTCATTGCCATCCTCGCCAATTTCGCAGCCCCTGTCACTGCATCTACTAGCTCTTTTCAGTAGTGGCATCATCATCTTGGAAATTTATGTGTTTTTCGTTTCTCGTCTTTGGTTCATCAAGGTGTTCTAGGGTCTGTCTCCGGTAATGCTTCGTTTGATTGTTTGGCTTGTACGCTTGGTAAGCAGATTCAGCTACCATATCCTCATAGAGATTCAGTGTCCGAGCGCGCTTTTGATCTCGTTCCCTCTAATGTCTAGGGTCCCGCTCCCTTCGCCTCGAAAGGGGGTCATCGCTATTATATTATCTCTATAGATGATTTTTCTCGATATACTTGGATCTTTTTCATGTCTTCTCGTAGTGAGGTCTTATCTATATAGAAAAATTTCTTGCCATCGTTCATACCTAGTTTTCCACTCCTATTTGTGGTTTTTCGCGCAGATTCGGCTGGTGAGTATATCTTTCATGCACTACGAGGATTCCTTGCCGAGCAAGGTACTCTTCCTCAGTTCTCTTGCCCTGGTGCTCATCCTCAAAATGGAGTGGTTGAGCGCAAGCATCGTCACTGATACGTCTCCAACGTATCTAAATTTTTTCTTGTTCCACGATGTTATATTATCAATCTTGAATGTTTTACAATCATTTTATAGCAACTTTATATCATTTTTTAGGACTAACCTATTGACTTAGTGCCAAAGTGCCAGTTGCTATTTTACTTGTTTTTTACTTTGCAGAAAATCAGTACCAAACGAAGTCCAAACACCGTGAAACGTTTTGGAGTTTTTTTTGGACCAGAAGACATCCAGTAGGCCAGAGAAGTGCCAAAGGTGAGGGCCGAGGAGGCCACAACCCATCAGGGCACGCCAGAGGCCCCTGGCGCGGCCTAGTGGGTTGTGACCTCCTCGGGAGGCCTCTCCACCGATTATCGCTTATATAAATACCAAAATATTCAAATAACGCTAGGGGAATCGACCAAAAATAGTTCCAGCCGCCGCAAGTTCCAGAACCGCGAGATCCAATCTAACACCATCACGGAGGGGTTCATCTTCTTCATAGGTGCCTCTCCGATGATGCATGAGTAGTCCATCATAGACTTACGGGACAATAGGAAGTAGCTAGATGAATTCCTGTCTCTCTTTTGATTCTCAATACAATGGTCTCTTGGAGATCTATTTGATGTAATGACTTTTGCGGTGTGTTTATTGGGATCCGATGAATTTTGAGTTCATAGTCAGTTTCTATCCATGAATATTCTTTTAGTCTTCTTTGATCTCTTATATGCATGATTACTTATAGCCTCGTATTTCTTCTTTGAATCTTTGATTTAGTTAGGCCAACTAGATCTGTTTTCCTAGCCATTGAAAAATGTGCTTTGTGATGGGGCATGTATCGTTGCGGTGTCCTTTCACAAAGACAGAAGGGGCAGCAAGGCACGCATGTATCATTGCTATTAAGAATAAAAATATGGGCTCTATTCCTACATGAATAGATCTTGTCTACATCATGTCACCGTTCTTATTGCATCAATCTGTTTTTTCATGAACTTAATACACTAGATGCATACTGGATAGTGGTCGAAGTGTGGAGTAATAGAAGTAGATGCAGAATTATTTCAGTCTACTTATGTTGGACGTGATGCATATATAATGATCATTGCCTTGGATATCCTCATCACTATTCGATCTTCTATCAATTTCCCAACAGTATTTTGTTCACCCACCGTGTGCTATAATCATGAGAGAAGCCACTAGTGAAAACTACGGCCCCCGGGTCGACTTTTCCAACATATTACTTTCCGATCTACTCTTTTGTCGCATTTGTTTTCAGATCTATTAATCCAAAAACCCAAAATATCTTGCTACACTTTTTTTACTTATTTTATTTTGTGTTGTTTCGAGATCTATTTGCCCAAACTATCACAAACGAATCTATCTTTTTATCGTTGAGAGCTTGACAACCTTTCTTACGTGTCATGTTGCAAGTATTTGTTATTTGTGTGCAGGTATTGTTTACATAGGTGATTGATCTTCTTCTATGGATTAATATCTTGGTTTCATAATTGAGGAAAATACTTACTGTCGTTGTGTTGCATCATCCCTTCATCCTTGGGGAAATACCAACGCGGTCTCAAGCCACGTCAAAGGAATTTCTGGTGCCTTTGCCAAGGAGGAAGTAATCTCTCTAGCGTGCCAATCTTGGCGTCGAGGAGACATCATCAACATCTATCAGGTTCCTAATCACCAATCTTATCTCCTTACAATTTACATTATTTTCCATTTGCCTCTCGTTTTCCTCTCCCCCACTTCACAAATTTGTCGTTTTATTCGCCTTCTTTCGTTTACCTTTTTTCTCATCAGATCTCTTATTTGCGTGCAATCTTGTTTGCGTAGTCATGATGACTCAAGAAAATACCAAATTCTGTGAACCAAAGTATCCCAAATCTCAAAGTATACCAAATCTCTTTTGCATTCTCGAGACGGCTGATTTTATTGAATTCTTCGGGGTATAGGCAGTTGAAGAGAATGTCACATGCTTGAGCATTGAGTTGCAACATCTTAAGTTCATCCGCTGTCGCTTTGCGATCCGGCTCCCTTCCTTCCGCAAAGAATTGACCTTGCATACCAATATGAACAACAGCCCAAGCGGCGAGGTTATGACCAAGCAAATGCATTTTCATTTTGTGCTTCCAACTAGCAAAATTTGTGCCATCAAAGTACAGATCTCTACGGTGATAATTTCCCTCACTAGATGTCATACTCTCCTAGGTTGTGAGACCAATGCAATGGAGAGCAACGCTCTGAGGCCACTTGTAGGATCGAAAGTAGTGCTAGAGGGGAGTGATTAGACTACTTGACCAAATAAATATACTTTTCCCAATTTAATTCTTGGCATATTTTGGCATTCATGGTATGTCAAGTACACCCTACACTTGCATGTCTAAGAGTATAGCAGCGGAAAGTAAAGAAAGGGTAGGAAGATCAAACGCAATTGGTGACACGATGATTTTTCCCATGGTTTCGATAGGTGGCGCTATCATACATCCACGTTCATGGAGTCTTAAACCCGCGGAGGGTAACGGTCGCGAGAGTCCACGGAGGGCTCTACCCACAGAGGATTCCACGAAGAAGCAACCTTGACTATACCATGATGGCTTCCGTCCATGAAGAACTAGCCTCACTATGGGTAGATCTTCACGAAGTAGGCGATCTCCTTACCCTTACAAACTTCTTGGTTCACTCCACAACACGGAGTAGGAGGCTCCCAAGCCACACCTAACCAATCTAACAGGCACCATCCTCCAAAAGGTAATAGGCTCGATAATATTAATGAACTCCTTGCTCTTGTGCTTTAAGATGATAGTCTCCTCAACACACAATCACTCTCTCGAGATTGATTGGGTGGAAAGCAAGTTAGGGAGGCTAGAGATCAAGATTCATATCATAGGAATAGAATGGCATCATATCAACACATGAGCAAACTAAGGGCTGGTATAACTCCTCCCACAGCCCATGTAGCCTCTTGGGTCGAGCTACCCCTCCCGATGGTCCCCCGACACCCTCCCGACACTCCCGATACACTACCGATGAGCCCGAAACTTTTCGGTGACCAAAACAGGACTTCCTATATATCAATCTTTACCTCCGGACCATTCCGGAGATCCTCATGATGTCTAGGATCTTATGCGGGAATCCGAACAACCTTCGGTCACCACCAGACATAACTCTATACTACCGAAACGTCACTGAACCTTAAGTGCGCAGAACCTGTGGGTTCGAGAACTATGTAGACATGACCGAGACACCTCCACGGTCAATAACCAATAGAGGGACCTGGATGCCCATATTCGTTCCTATATATTCTACAAAGATCTTTTATCGGTCGAACCTCTATGTCAAGGATTCAGTTAATCCCGTATGATGTTCCCTTTGTTCTTCGGTATGTTGCTTGCTCGAGATTCGATCGTTGGTATCTGTATACCTAGTTCAACCTCGTCACTGGCAAGTCTATTTACTCGTTCCGTAATACAAGATCCCGTGGCCAACACTTCGTCACATTGCTTGCAAGGCTTGATGTGATGTTGTATTACCGAGTGGGCCCTGAGATACCTCTCCGTCACACAGAGTAACAAATCCCAGTATTGATCCATGCCAACCCAACAGACACCCTCGGAGATACCAGTAGAGCACCTTTATAGTCACCCAGTTACGTTGCGACATTTGATACACACAAGGTACTCCTCCGGTGTTAGTGAGTTTGCATGATTTCATGGTCACAGGAACAGATACTTGACATGCAAAAAACTGTAGCAGTAAACTGACACGATCAAATGCTACATTTATAGTTTGGGTCTTGTTCGTCTCATCATTCTCCTAATGATGTGATCCTGTTATCAAATGACATCTCATGTCAATGGCTAGGAAACCTTGACCATCTTTGATCAACGAGCTAGTCTACGAGAGGCACACTAGGGACAAAGTGTTGTCTATGTATCCACACATGCAATGTGTTTCCAGTAAATACAATTATAGCATGGATAATAAACAATTATGATGAACAAGGAAATATAATAATAACCATTTTATTATTGCCTCTAGGGCATATTTCCAACAGTCTCCCACTTGCACTAGAGTCAATAATCTAGCTCACATCACTATGTGATTTACATTGTAATGAATCGAACACCCATATAGTTCTGGTGTTGATCATGTTTAGCCCTTGGAAGAGGTTTAGTCAACGGGTCTGCAACATTCAGATCCGTGTGCACTTTGCAAATATTTATGTACTGCTGCTTGATGTACTCGCGGATGGAATTGAAGCTTCACTTTATGTGTCTGGTCCTCTTGTGAAACCTTGATTCCTTGGCCAGGGCAATGGCACAAGTGTTCTCACAGAACAGATCCACTGGATTCAGTGCACTGGGCACTACTCCAAGATCTGTCATGAACTCCTTCATCCAGACACCTTCTTTCGCTGCCTCCGAGGTTGCGATGTACTTCGCTTCGCATGTTGAATCGGCTACCAAGCTCTGCTTGGAACTATACCAGGTTACCGCTCCCCCATTGAGAATAAATACGTATCCGTTTTGTGACTTAGAGTCATCCGGATCAGTGTCAAAGCTTGCATCGACGTAACCCTTTACGACGAGCTCTTGATCACCTCCATAAATGAGAAACATTTCCTTAGTCCTTTTTAGGTACTTAAGGATATTCTTGACCGCCTTCCAGTGCTCCATTCCAGGATCACTTTGAAACCTTCCGGCCATACTTATGGCAAGGCTGACATCGGGTCTTGTGCACAACATCGCATACATGATAGAGCCTATGGCTGAAGCATAGGGGATGATACTCATCTTCTCTCCATCTTCTACAGTCACTGGGCATTGAGTCTTACTCAATTCCACACCTTGTAACACAGGCAAGAACCCCTTCTTGGACTGATCCATTTTGAACTTCTTCAAAACTTTATCAAGGTATGTGCCTTGTGAAAGTGCTATCAAACGTCTTGATCTATCTCTATAGATCTTCATGCCTAATATGAAAGCAGCTTCTCCCAGGTACTTCATTGAAAAACTCTTGTTCAAATATTCCTTCACGCTTTCCAGCATTTCTATATTGTTTCCAATCAGCAATATGTCATCCACATATAATATTAGAAATGCTATAGAGCTCCCACTCACTTTCTTGTAAATACAAGCTTCTCCATAAACTTGTATAAACCCAAACGCTTTGATCACCTCATCAAAGCGCTTATTCCAACTCCGAGATGCTTGCACCAATCCATAAATGGATCGCTAGAGTTTACAAACTTTGTCAGCATTCTCTGGATCAACAAAACCTTCCGGTTGCATCGAATACAACTCTTCCTCAAGGAAACTGTTAAGGAACGGTGTTTTGACATCCACCTGCCAAATTTCATAGTCAAAATATGCAGCTATTGCTAACATGATTCTGACGGACTTAGCATCGCTACGGGTGAGAAGGTCTCATCGTAGTCAACTCCTTGAACTTGTGAAAAACCCTTTGCCACAAGTCGAGCTTTATAGACGGTGACATTACCGTCCGCGTCCGTCTTATTCTTAAAGATCCATTTGTTCTGAATGGCCTTTCGCCCTTCAGGTAATACTTCCAAAGCCCATACTTTGTTTTCATACAAGGATCCCATCTCGGATTTCATGGCCTCTAACCATTTTTCGGAATCCGGGCCCATCATCGCTCCTCCATAGCTTGTAGGTTTATCATTGTCTAACAACATGACCTCCAAGACAGGGTTGCCGTACCACTTAGGAGCAGCACACGCCCTTGTCGAACTACGAGGTTCAATAGTAACTTGATTTGCAGTTTCATGATCATCATCATTAACTTCCTCTTCAACCCTCGTTGGCTCCACAGAAACATCTTTCTGCGCTGCGCTACTCTCTGATTGAAGTAAAGGTTCAATAACCTCATCAAGTTCTATTTTCCTTCCACTCAATTGTTTTGAGAGAAACTCTTTCTCAAGAACTGTTCCGTTCTGAGCGACAAACACTTTGCCTTAGGATTTGAGATCGAAAGTACACCCAACTGTCTCTTTTGGGTGTCCTATGAAGATGCATTTCTCCGCTTTGGGTTCCAGCTTTTCAGGCTGAAGCTTTTTGACATAAGCATCACATCTCCAAACTTTTATAAATGAAAACTTTGGTTTCTTGCCAAACCATAGTTCATATGGCGTCATCTCAATGGATTTCGATGGTGACCTATTTAAAGTGAATGCAGCTTCCTCTAATGCATAACCCCAAACAATAGTGGCAAATCGACAAGAGGCATCATAGAATGCACCATATCTAATAAGGTTCGATTACGACGTTTGGACACACCATTACGTTGTGGTGTTCCAGGCGGTGTCAATTGTGAAACAATTCCACACTATCTTAAGTGACTGCCAAACTCATAACTCAGATATTCACCTCCTTGATCAGATCGCAGGAATTTAATCTTCTTGTTACGATGATTCTCAACTTCACTCCGAAATTGCTTGAACTTTTCAAACATTTCAGACTTGTATTTCATTAAGTAAATATACCCATATCTACTTAAGTCATCAGTTAAGGTGAGAAAATAACGATATCCACTGCGCGCCTCAATGTTCAGCGGACCACACACATCAGTGTGTATGATTTCCAACAAATCATTTGCCCATTCCATTGTTCCGGAAAATGGCATTTTAGTCATCTTACCGATGAGGCATGGTTCACATGTGTCAAGTGATTCAAAATCAAGTGACTCCAAAAGTCCATTTGTTGGTAATATGCCCTAGAGGCAATAATAAAATGGTTATTATTATATTTCCTTGTTCATGATAATTGTCTATTGTTCATGCTATAATTGTATTAACCGGAAACCATAATACATGTGTGAATACATAGACCACAACATGTCCCTAGTGAGCCTCTAGTTGGCTAGCTCGTTGATCAATAGATGGTCACGGTTTCATGACCATGGACATTGGATGTAGTTGATAACGGGATCACATCATTAGGAGAATGATGTGATGGACAAGACCCAATCCTAAGCATAGCATAAGATCGTGTAGTTCGTTTGCTAAAGTTTTTCTAATGTCAAGTATCGCTTCCTTAGACCATGAGATTATGCAACTCCCGGCTACCGTAGGAATGCTTTGGGTGTGCAAAACGTCACAATGTTAGTGGGTGGCTATAAAGGTACACTACGGGTATCTCTGAAAGTGTCTGTTGGGTTGGCACGAATCGAGACTGGGATTTGTCACTCTGTGTGACGGAGAGGTATCTCTGGGCCCACTTGGTAAAACATCATCATAATGAGCTCAATGTGACTAAGTATTTAGCCACGGGATGATGTGTTACGTAACGAGTAAAGAGACTTGCCGGTAACGAGATTGAAAAAGGTATAGGGATACCGACGATCGAATCTTGGGCAAGTATCATACCGGTAGACAAAGGGGCATATGAAGAAACTGTACAAGTTTCATACCATTTGGATAAATAAAAATAGTAGTTCCTTCACAATGCTCTCCGTTGAACAGAAAATTAGGAAAAATATTGAGGAAAATTTGCTACATCAAATGGAGATGACTTTTGTCATGAGGTAATTATTTGGATATAAAAGAGTGCCCAAAAGTTTTGAGATCAAATGGAGGATCCTAGGTGGTACTTGCTTTGCAAAGTATCATACTGAACAGAAATATGAATGTTGAATCTGGGCTCAGATGAATGAATGTATTGAGCTTAAATTTCGTGAAGGATGATTATTTATGCATAGGAAGGCACTGTAAAATTTTGTTACCATTTGGACATGCCAAAGTGGTTCTTCCTTCACAATGCTCTTCTCTAGACAAAAACTTGGGAAAATTATTGAGAAAAATTGGCTAGATGAAATGAGCTCAAATTTGGTGGAGGTAATTTATATAGGTAGAAACATGCCCTGGTAGAGTTTAAGAAATAATTAAGCAATATAATATATAGTTGGTTCACAAATTGAGGAGGTGGCTTTATCCACATTCACAACCTCATGACCATTTATATTGGTCGTAATGAGATAGAAATAAGGTCGTTGACCACCGTTGTCTGCTTTATGATCATTTGGTGTAAGGCAATTTCAGGATTCGAGACTTCGTAGCGGAATGGCCATGGATTTATGACCAATTCAGCTCGGGTCACTAAGAGAAGGTCACAAGTTGACATGTTTCTTGTAGTGGTTACTTTCTCCTTTGGAATTAGTTCACGCACAAATGGAAGTATACATTAGATACATCAGTTTGAACGTCAACTAATTTCGATCGACGATGGGTGGTGATCTCAAGAACCCGCTTGCCGCCGCGCGCGCCGACCAGCGCAGGTGGCACAGAAAGCTATGGTGGGGGAATCTTCTCTACGCCGTCATCCTCGTCGCCTCCTCCTTCCTCTTATCCTACTACGAAGTGTACACACCCGGACCGGCGGTGTACGTCGCCTCGTGTGCCATCGGGTATGCCGGCTTGGCCGTCTCCGTGTGCTGGGGACTCTTCCTAGGTTATCAATGGGGCGAGGTTGCTATAGAGGAACAGAGGATCATAGACACGTTGTTGCAATAAATATATATTGGTACTTCCGTTCCATGCCGATTGAGTTGATCATGCATGCACGTCTGTTGTGGATGCTATTGTGTTTATCAACCCCTTATCATCTGTTTTGTTAAACTGTATCCTTGCTTGGTTGCAAGAAGTTGATTGTCTGTGCGGATGCAAAAACTCAATCGAATAAGAAGTTGAGAAACAAACTGCCCCCGTCATTCCCTTCCACGGGCAACATAGTCGGCGACCCCAATCAATGAGGCGCCCGGTCCCTCCTCCCCCATCCTTCCTCGCCATCGTCGATGGCTCTTGCGGGCGGCGATGGGGCTAGTTCCCTTTTTTGTGCTAGCGTCCTCCACGAGCTGGGGAACTCATGGTGGCGGGCGGTGAGACGTAGTGTCTCTTGTGGTGGCTGGAGCGGTGAGGTAGACGGCCTAGGAGACATGGGTGACTATCCAGGAGCGCGCGGGTTCGAGGGCTCAGATTAGGGCTTGTGAAGAGGTGGGCAGTGCTTGGGCTAGCCGTTCGGCGCCGAGGCGCATAATGGTTGTTGTGGCGGGTGTGCACAATGGAGATGGTGATCCCGAGTGGGTATGGATGGGTCGTGGCCAGGCTATGCTTTCTAGCGTGGGCTTCAGCGTTCCCGGCAGATGCGGGCCGGGTTCGGCTCTGGTGTGCTGTTCGTTAGTGTTGGTTCGCCTCCATGGTGGCGGTGTAGCTTGATCGACGTGCTCTCGAATCCGACAACCTTTATCTACTACTGCCAGTGTAACGCGGTCTCAGCTTGCTCTCTGTGGCAGTGGTTTGGCTTCTTCTCTAGGGCTTGGGTAGGAGGAGGGGCTTAGGGCTCTAGGTGAAAGCCTTGGTTCGATGGGGTTGGAGGATACCAGCGACGGTGGGTGCGCCCACCTTTTTTAGAGTTGTTGCCACGTAGAGTTCCTCCTCTGCACAAGACTGTGGCATTTTGGTTTGGGGCGTTGCCATGGGGGTTGTTGGTGTGCCCCAACTTATCCTCGGGTCTAACGGGGCTATTGGATCTGGCTTTGGGTGAATGTATTTGGGTCCATGTTGGGCGTCCTTTTCCTTCTTGAAGGCGTCTCCTAATAGTTCGCCCACTCATCTCCAAGTTGTGAGCAAGTTGCGGAAGGAGTTCGAATAGGCTGCTGATGGCATTGTTGTTTATTTTTCCAATTTGGGGGGGGGGTTTAGCATTGTTGTTGTGCACACACGAACGCGTCACGTGTACCCTCGACATTGGAGATGATGCACTGCAGCTCATGTCAAAGGAGATCCGGCCGGTAGTGCGGTACGCAAGATAACCGGTGGACTTTTACAGAACCGAAACCCCGCACACCCAGGAGGGACCCTGTCAGGGAGTGCGGCGGCTATGGGCTGCCCTAAGTCAATTCACTCGCCCTAGAGCATTGGGATTCACAGCTCTCAAACACGAGGAACACCGAAGAACGAGAGATAAAAACGAGGAACAAATAAAACATAGAAGAAAAGTAGTGTATTGATATTTCGATTGTGTGTTGTTCAATCGGGCCGTCGCCCCAACATATATAACAGGTGGCTGGCCTTTCCGTGCCATTAAAGGATTCATCTAGGCTTTCTTTCAAAGAAAAATCACATCAATTCACGTCCTATAGTCGTAGTTCTAGTCCAACTAAGATTCAGTCAGAAACTGGACTAAATTTTCGCCTTGTTCCTTGTGTAGGCCATGGAATTTGCATATTACCTCCAATAGATACGGCCCAAACATGAAATCTGTGTGCCTCGACCATGCGAACAACTCTTGTGTTGATCACTTTTCTAAATAAGGCCATATTCAATACTCTACGGGACCATCTTTAGCTTTCAGTCAAACTCAATCATGCAGCTGACTAGACTATTCGGGACTTGTGATTTTTGAGGCTGCATACTACCTCAGATGATGAAGACCCCAAATAGAAAGTTGACTTTTTTGACGTTTCGAAACTTCTACGTGGAACATTTTTTCATCCAAGATCAACCAGGTGACTTTATGGTTCCCTAGAAAAAAGTTCCCTCAAAAACATAACCAGGTGACTTTATGTGACTATCTTTAGTTCTTGGTCGAAATACTCGGATTTGGATACTTCAATCGGATGTCCTTTACTCTCGGGTTGCCCGACTAAAACTTGGTTGTGCGAAGTTACCCAGACAACAAAAAACCACTCAGACAGCAAAAATCCACTCGGACCATAGTTTTCACATGGATTTTAAATCGTGTGCATGTGGTACACGCGAAGGGTCAGCTCTTGGCTCGCTGTGGGTGGCTTGGCGAGCCACATGGTTAAAAACGTAGGCATTGAGGGATCAAAGTTGGATGTTGATACACTGCAAAAGTATCGACTAGAAGTTATTTCAAAGTTTGTTTGCATATATTTCTGTAATTTAAAGGACTATTGGTTTTCCATTTAGCGAATAGCTGGATCTGTGCATCCACACTAACACTTTCTATCCCAAAAAGGGAACAATATCTTTATGCATGAACTAGAAAAAGAGCTTGATCATACAAAACTAACGTAAATGTATATATTTCGCCAATAAGGTGTAAATCTTCAGCATGATTCTGTTTCGAGGACTGTTAAACACAAATGCAAATATATTCTACAACCATATCATCACCAATAATGACTACCTGAGGTGCGTACACTCTTCCAAGGCGGCCACATGTACCTCGGCTCTCCGAAAGCTATGCAGATTCGGCAATACCTTGGGATCTCTCTTGACTCCCACACCAACTTCCTACGGCATTTGGCTGAAGGTGCTTCATATAATCCTTCCGTGGATTTATTAATCAAGGAATGCCAAGGTATTCAGGTTTTAGAAGTCACAAAGACATTAGTTTTTCTATTTAACACTCACGAAGACATTAGCTGTTAACAGTCTCGGATCTTACTCCTTGGACTCATCGATTTAAACTTGGTGCGTCCTTGTGGCTGGATTACCTCTCTTGCGTGACATTGTAAATTTAAATCGTTAATAGGGATGACCGTTCTTGTGTAATACTTCCTCCATTCCAAATATAAGGGTTTTTCAAGATTTGACTTTTTATTCACCGGAAAATTCCGATCTATTCATTCTTAAGCATGGCACTACAACGAATACCAAAATTAATAAAAATTACATCTGGATCCGTAGATCACCTAGCAACCACTACAAGCACTACAAGCACTGAAGCGAGCCGAAGGCGCATCGTTGTCATCGCACCTCCATCGCCGGAGTTGGGCACAACTTGTTGGTAGACAGTGGGAAAGTCATCGTGCTAAGGCCCCGTAGGACCAGCGCATCAGAATAGCAAACGCCACATTTGAGGAATAACATATATCAGAAGGATCCAACCCGAAGACACACGAACGTAGACGAACAACGGCCACATCCGAGCAAATCCACCAAAGATAGATCCGCTGGACACACATCTCCACACGCCCACAAACGATGCTAGACGCACCGCCGTAACGAGGGCTAGACGGGATGACCTTTATTCCATCTTCAGGGAGCCATCACCGTCTCGTCTTCCTGAGCAGGACACAAACCCTAGCAAAACTGAAAGAAACAACTAAATATGGAACCCTCGGGTCAGCCCTTGCCGAGATCCACTGCACCCCCATGGCCCTAGGGCCACGGGAGTGGAGGCGGACATGCGACGGCGCCAACAGGAGGCAAAAGCCCTGGCTTTCTTGTGAAGGAGGAGGAGGCGGCTTTCGAGATTTGACTCTGATCATAAATAAGACCAATAGTATATAAATCAATTTACTATGGTCAAACTTAAATCTCAAAAAACACGCATAGCTTATATTCTGAAACGAAGGGGGTATATAATTTAGGCAGGACCCATTGGTTCAAAATAAAAAATAGTGATATGCAAGCCAACAAGATTGAAAACATCACCAAGTTTTTTCTTTTACCAAAATAGTGATGGTGCTAGTCTAACTTTGAGCCGTACCTCCCCTAATTTTTTTTGAGCCGTACGTGCCAACTTGTGGTAGTACTTGAGTTTTAGGGTTCCAAAGCAAATCGAACATGTTGCAGCTGTTATTTGTATTTATACTGCCATGGGAATGATCAGCTACCACCGATCGATCCCGTATTGAACGGACGTGTACGCACATGACATTAGGTACACTAGGCGGTTCCCGAGGCCTACACGTACAAGAAATCGGATAAGGGTCACAAAAAAACGATCGCCACAAAAATCCTCCCACAGATGAGATCGATCGACGATGGGTGCTGGTGCTCTCGAGAACCGGCTTGCCGCCGCGCGCGCCGACCAGCGCCGCTGGCGCAGAAAGCTATGGTGGGGGAATCTGCTCTACGTCGTCATCCTCGTCGCCTCCTCCTTCCTCATAGCCTACTCCGAAGTGTACACCCCCGGACCGGCGGTGTACCTCGCCTCGCGTGTCATCGGCTATGCCGGCATGGCCGTCTCCGTGTGCTGGGAACTCTTCCTGGTTCAGCAATGGGACGAGGTTGCTACGGAGGAAAAGAGGATCATAGACTCGTTGATGTAAATATATTCTAGTAGTAGTACGAACTTTCATGCAATGTGTGGTGTGGAAGGTGATAAATATACTGTTTTGCTTCTCAAAATTGTTTTATCTTCCGACGATGTTGTGTTAAATAGTATGTGTGCTTCGTTGCTAGAAGTCGATCGAAGAAAATAAACTTCAAATAAGGGAACAGGGGAGCCTCCAAGAACCCTAGCCGTCGTGAAATGATGTTCCGCCCACAGGCCATCAGGTTTTAATCATGGCATGCCATCTCGGATAGATGATTAGGGCATCTTGAAGGGCAATTCGTAAATCTCCTTTCGCATCCGGACACGGATAGGGTGGACCAGTCCATGGACACGGATGCGGAAGAACGACGTCCAACGCTAGCCGCATACATTTCAAAATCCTTTTTAACAAACTGAATGAAATTCATGCAAACACGACTGAATTTCATGCAAACATGACGTATTTCATTACATTTTGAAAATCTAGAACGAAAAAAACCAAGTCCTAAACCTATCCTATGGCGGCGGCGCCCGAAGTCCAAGCCCGTGTTGTCCTCCATCCACCGTCTCGATGAGCACCGCCGATAAGACCAATGAAGTGAAGATGCGGTCTCCGGTGAGGAAGAATAGAACACGAAAGATGGACCGACACACATGAGACACCAGGCCTTGCTGCTTCCGATGCCCTATGTTCGAAAGATGCCCTAACACTACTAGGGAAAAGCCTAGCAGTAGCCTGGGTTTTTCACATAGCAATAGCGTGGGTGTTTGCGCTACTGCTATGACGCCACAGTTAACTTTTAGCCGTAGCGTGGATTGCCCAGCGCTACTCGTAATAGGGTTAGCAGTAGTGAGCTTTTATAACCGGCACCACTACTAATCGTGCACTAGCAATAGCGAGCTTTTAGAAATCGCACCACTACTAAACGCACGTATTTTTTTTATATTTCTATTGTATTCACACACTGTTATACATATTAATATACAACATCAATAACAATTGTGTAGAAAACAAAATTAAAATTAAAATAGTTGGGTATAAGTGATCATGTTCGGTTAGAGGGAAAATATGATGTTACGATGGCACACAAATTCCGAATGAAAGGATTCCCTTTATTCTACACTTGTATGTTCTGGTAACGTTATATTTTTCTACTAACCCACCGTAATCACTTGCACCCATCCGCCATTCACTTGAGGGAAACACTTTTCACTAGTAGTCTGATACTTCTCATTGGCTCGGACGTCTTCTGCACCGTCCATCTAGTACCACATCCAGTGGCTCGTTTGGTTGGCTTCTAATATCTTGAAATTCTTCATAACTGCCATCCTCAAATTACGTGATTTCACTAATGATTGAAACAACGTCCGTCTTCTCATGGCCAACAAATAGACCGACTCTGTTGTCCGTCATTGTCGCCCACGATGATCGCGCCTTCGTCCACCGGCCGCTCTTCCTTTTCTTCTGGTGCTCTTACCCATCCATGGCAACGACCTCCCCTAGATGAGCATACCACACCCCATAGATGAACACAAACACTTGCTTCAATCTTCTCCTTGGTGCATCGTTATTCTCCACCCTGATGCCATATGTGATCTACAAAGGCCAGGAGAGGACGGTGATGAACGGCATGCTGGTGCCCACTCGACGATGCAGACCGCACTGCTCCTTGCCGCTCGTCAGCGTCGACACACAACTTTTGGGTAGAAGCTACGGAGAACATGGCGGCTGGACCGGAGCATCAAAGCACTGGTCGGCGTCGACAAAGCACACACGAAGCATGAATGCTTCCTTACATGTGGATCCCCTACTTCTCCATGTGTGACCATTGCTTCCCACCCCGGCCTCGCTCGTGCATGAGGAATCGATTAGGCATGTCAAGTCTTCCCCATGGCCTTATCTGACCACCACCCTTCGGCAAGTGCCGCAAGTCGGTCCGATCTCAACATTGTTGTTCTGATCTCGACATCTCGTCGACGCTAGTCCTCGAAGACATCCCTCTTTGGGTGGTGCTCATGTTCCAGTAGGGGCTTCATCCTATTGTGCTTCGATATCCATTTCTTGTTGTATGGAAGCAATGTCCAATATGTACAGGAAGAAAAGTTTGTTTTCTTTGGAAGCAAATTATGATCTCATCTAGAAGCAATGTTGATGGGGAAATATATTAGAAAGTTTGTCGTTGAAAATATGTACATGCAACATTAGAAATAACAATCAATTTATTTAGAAGCACAGGCTCATTATGTTCGAAGCACATGCAATTGTCACGTGGCACATGTATGCTGCACCATCTTCTTAATTTCGCTTACTTCTCACAAAATAGAAGCTCCGATTACACAATGACCAAGCGTTATTGGTTTCACGCTTCCTACACAGTTGAGCGAAGTTTTTTTAAACACTAATCATGCTTCTAACACTAGCACACTATGCTTCCAATGAATCCAAATAAATCGAGCTTATCTTACACAATAATCAGGCATGCTTCCACTATTACTGCATGATGCTTATGTTGTCTACAACCAAACATTTCAGTTTAGACATCCAGGAATATATAGAGTGGGAACGAAAAAAAAGAATTTTGGAGTATCTTTATTATGGAAATATTTTTTTGAATAATATGTTCGCATGGCATGGGTTTCCATGATAAAATAAAATAAAATTTCCATGCCATGTTTCCACTGCAAAAAAAAATTGGAAGCAAATCCACAATTAGTAGGAAGCACTATTTATTGTGTTTGTTTGTTGGAAGCAATCACGGCTTGCCAAAACAATTAACGTAATTTCTGGAAATAGTTAGCTACGAGAACAACAGATAAGGAAGGATGGAGAGGTCAGCGGGAGGAGGTGCTATATATACGTGAGAGTGGTTATTAGAAGCACTTAACTAGGAAGGAAATAACTCAGCGCCTAACAATAGTATCAGATCGGACGAATCACATGATGTTAATCCGAGGGTCAACCAGTGGTCTGATGGGAAGCAAGGGATCAGTAGTCTGATCCCTAGCGGTTCCATTCACTTTAATCTTATGTATGGCATCTAATAACTCATCATCCTTAGTCATGTAAAAACTTATCATCATCTGGATCATCTTACAACCCATGTGAAGTTAACCATTACTGCATAATATCATTCCGGCAAAACATAGGCCACTTGGTTGTTTCATTTCTTCGCATTTTCATTGCAAAAATACTAGTTTATTTTTTTCGCATTTTCATTTTCATTTCTTCACATGTTCAAACAGAGTCAAGTTCCTTACATTTTCATTTCAAAAAAAAACTTATCTTCACATTTTATTTTCAGAAAAATACATGCCTTACATTTTCATTTCATGAATAAATACATGCATCACATTTTTCAATTCAACATTGTTGAATTTTACTTCTCCCAATAATTACCCTAAAATGTTCATATATTTTATATGTAATTGATAATAAATTTATAATGAAACTTCTGAAATTCAATATATGTACTACAAAAACTAAACTACTACAGCACTATATTTCTAACCCTAACATCTATCCATCCAATCTAGTTCTAACCCTAGTTACTGAAACTAAATTCAATGCGGGAGGGATGGACGAAGAGGGTCAGAGGGAGGGAGGGTGGGAGGGAGAGGGAGGGAGGGACAGGGTAGGAGGGAGGGAGGGAGGGAGGGAGAGGTAGGATGGAGGGATGGAGGGAGAGGGTGGGAGGGAGGGAGGGAGAGTGGGAGGGAGACATACCGGGGGGGCACGGCCGCAACGGGCGATGATAGCGGGGGTAGACGGCGACAGCGGGCGGCGGGCCAGAGAGGGAAAGTGGAGAGGGAGAGTGAGGCCGTGCAAGCGGGCCGGAGAAGATAAGGTGGGATTAGCAGTGGCGCGGGTCATCGGCTCGCGCTTCTACTAGTTCACCTATCTGTAGTGCAGGCCAGTAACCAACGCTGCTGCTAAGTTGGGCCAGTGAGCTGGGCCCGGATATTCAAAACCTCGTTGTCTCCTTCAAAAGATGCGCACGGACACTTTTTTATTAAATTATTTATTATATATCTAACAAAGATATACATTAAAGAAATGAAAATATCACTAAAACTACAAACTCTGCTATAGGGGATATCATTATAAAGCCCCGGGATCATCAGAGTCACCCGCATGGCATATACAGGAAACACACATCCGGTCCACCAAACACGCATTACATGCACACACTTCAGAGGTCCCCACCTTCATCCAATAGTGGACCCATCTTCAAGGTATATATAATCAGCGGCGACGTGGTGGTGTCGACGTTTGCCTGTCAATGATACCTTGAAGTATGGGCAGGGCTTTACTTGTCGACCTCATCCTCGGGTGGTGGGAGATTGAAGGGGGAGGAGGAGTGGGGCAGCGGCGACTAGGGTTCGCCGGAGCCACCCCCATGCTGACGTGAGTCCTTTCTCATATCTTTTTTTTAACACAGCATAGACGCAAGCGTTGATATACACGCACATACACTCATCCCTATGAACGCACCCACGAACACCTTCAAGAGACTGAGTCAGCATATCATCTTGAGATTTATGAAGTGACAGTAGGTGCCTCGTCGTCGACGGAAATGTCTCCTACCACTGAATGTGCATCGCCAGAAATCCTGAAATAAATCTAAGAATAAATATGACTACCAGGATTTGAACCCTAATGTACTAGGAGTACCAGGATCCTTCTAACAACCCAACCACAGGTTGGTTCGGGTCCTTTCTTGTACCTGCTTTCACAGTCAACTTTGTAGGAATAGGTGTACGTACAAGACATTACATAGGCGGTTTCAGAGACCTACACGTACGAGGAATAGGGCTACTTGAACTCAAAGTCTCAAACCAGCCACCGGTCAAAAAACGAGCCACCGGTCGAGTTGTAAACAATACTCAACCAATTTGTTTTTAGAAAAGAGGATTACCCCGGCCCGGCCTCTGCATATACTCAACCTAATTAGAGTCCCAACAAAAACGATCGCCACAAAACCTCCCACAGATCGATCGGCGATGGGTGGTGATCTCGAGAACCCGCTTGCCGCCGCGCGCGCCGACCAACGCAGCTGGCGCAGAAAGCTATGGAGGGGAAATCTTCTCTACGGCGTCATCCTCGTCGGCTCCTCCTTCCTCCTCGCCTACTTCCAAGTCTACACCCCCGGACCGGCGGTGTACCTCGCCTCGCGTGTCATCGGGTATGCCGGCTTGGCCGTCTCCGTGTGCTTGGGACTCTTCCTAGGTTATCAATGGGGCGAGCTTGCTACGGAGGAACAGAGGATCATAGACACGTTGATGTAATAAATATAAAATATAGATTAGTACTTCCATGTCGATTGATTTGATCATGCATGCACGTCTCTTGTGGATGCTATATTATGTTTCTCAAATCCTTATCATCTGTTTTGTTAAACTGTATTCGTGCTTGGTTGCAAGAAGTCGATCATCCATGCACATGCAAAAATATGATGGAATTGTTCGGAATCAAATAGCGCTAGAATTAGGCTAAATAGACAGGTAGCAGATTCCTTAGTATAACGAAAATGTTTTACTAAACCTTGGTTGAGCCGAACCTACGTTCTATATCATTGATCTCTGGACACTTCTCATAAGAATTCCTGCATGATTGATTAAAATATGCACGATGAAAGATGTTTGCATGTTTTTGAGAAAGAACCATGTATTTATTCATAATGGTAGCAACATACAACACACATGGCTTCTCTTTGAAACAGTCCAGAGAAACAACACACAAGGAAATTTTCATCACCATCACCAAAAATCCAGCCGTCGCCGACGCTGAAGCGTTCGCCAGAGGAGAGAAATGCCTCCAACTTACCAAGATCCAAGATAGTGCCACAGCAGCCAATCTGCGTTATGAGCCTCTGAACAGGCGTCGTCACAAGTGGTGTCGCACATATCGATGTGGGTCATCAGCCGAAGAAATACTTCACACATCTTGGATCGTGGTCTTGAAGGTCTCGACTGGCAGAACCGTCGAAAAACTTCAGAACCGACAACCATCTTCCACCGCCTAATGTCCATGTGGATCATCCTTTGGACAAGACCGGCACTGCAGCGGCGGCCAACTTCAAGACCCAAACTTCCGGCTCCACGACGACGCTGGAGATGCAGCCGACACAACGGGGATGAAGCCGAAGACACAAGAACCTGAGCAAGATCTCCACCGACGTCTTGAAAAACTCGTTCAAATAGAAATCCATGGCTCCTCGACGTCACGGAAGAACGCTGTCGAGTCGGTGGCCAGGAAAACCTTATTCGCGGTGACGATGTCGGCACCGACCGAGCGCAGTCACCCGACATACCTATCCTAAACCAATCTATAGACCGCAGGAAAGAAACCGGGCTCCCCCACCCTCCCGCTGCTGCCGGAGCGACGAGCGGAGGGAAGGGGAGCCAACGCCCTTGCCGGCAGGAAAGCAGGAGCAGTTCCAAAACGCCATCGCCGGGATGAGTTGCGGAAACTGGCGGGCGGAACAGATGTTTGTCTGTTAAACAATGCATGACATGAAATGTTGGATGAAATTGACATGCATGGCGCGGATCCACATGCAAGAGGATGTTTAATCGAACAACATGACGTATAAATTCGGCTGAAGCATGATCCTAAACTGGTCTTTAGAATCCTAGCGTTATCTGGACGTATTAGATAGCGAACTATCGTCATGTCTTTCCAAACCGTTGTCGTGTCTTGTCGAAACGACGCGGATTAATTGTAACCCGCGCTGTTTTTAGAGTTATAATGCTGATGTCCTTTGACCTTTTGTATTTTTATCTTTTGGCATCTCTTTGTACATGTATATATGACGGCTTTGACCTACTAGTAATACAAATTGTTATTCTAACATAATATTAAAGCTGTAGTTTTTTTTCACACGCGTAACTCTTGTTCTTTCGATCCAATTTTTCGTCCGCTGCCCGCTCCTATGCCTGCTGACCGACACGCAACACGAACATGAATGAGAACACGCTATTTTTCGTCCGCTGCTGCACTTCTCGCCTGCCCCTCTACGGAAGGCCGCAGCTACTTCCTCTCCCGATTGGGCCGGTCTTAGCTCAACTACCGTGACGCGCTCGGCTCCGCCGGATCTTGCCGCCCTTCGCCGGATTCCGCTGTCGTTCGCCGGATCCCGCCATCTCCGCACGCCCGGCAGCTCCCACCAGCCGTCCCCGCCAGTGCAGGCCGACCGTCTGCCTTCAGGTCACCGGCTTCTGTCCAGGCCCGCGGCGCCGCGACTTCTCCGCCGGCCGCTGCACCACCTCGTCCGCGAGTCGTCGGCCTCATCTACGTGTCGCCGCTGGCCGCCCATCCGTCTCTGGCCTCTACGCGCCGCTGCTAGCGTCCATGGGTGCACGCGTGATGCGTGTGTGAAACTGCCGTGTTTCACGTCCCAGTTTTGTTTCAGATCGATCCTGCTGGGCCTCGATTAGTTTGCCGTCTGTCGCTCATGTTCCTTCTGTTGCTCACATTCCTCGTTTTACCATGCAGTTCATATTTGATGGTTAGATTGTTAACGCTAGTTGTAGGGTTATTCTCGACTTTGATTCGTGTTCTGTTCAGGATCGTTGCACATGCACTCTGTTTGGTGTTGCCCTCGCCGCTTTGATGGTCTTTGAGAGCTTGACTGGCTTCGTCTTCCTTTCATTGCCATCCTCGCCAATTTCGCAGCCCCTGTCACTGCATCTACTAGCTCTTTTCAGTAGTGGCATCATCATCTTGGAAATTTATGTGTTTTTCGTTTCTCGTCTTTGGTTCATCAAGGTGTTCTAGGGTCTGTCTCCGGTAATGCTTCGTTTGATTGTTTGGCTTGTACGCTTGGTAAGCAGATTCAGCTACCATATCCTCATAGAGATTCAGTGTCCGAGCGCGCTTTTGATCTCGTTCCCTCTAATGTCTAGGGTCCCGCTCCCTTCGCCTCGAAAGGGGGTCATCGCTATTATATTATCTCTATAGATGATTTTTCTCGATATACTTGGATCTTTTTCATGTCTTCTCGTAGTGAGGTCTTATCTATATAGAAAAAATTTCTTGCCATCGTTCATACCTAGTTTTCCACTCCTATTTGTGGTTTTTCGCGCAGATTCGGCTGGTGAGTATATCTTTCATGCACTACGAGGATTCCTTGCCGAGCAAGGTACTCTTCCTCAGTTCTCTTGCCCTGGTGCTCATCCTCAAAATGGAGTGGTTGAGCGCAAGCATCGTCACTGATACGTCTCCAACGTATCTAAATTTTTTCTTGTTCCACGATGTTATATTATCAATCTTGAATGTTTTACAATCATTTTATAGCAACTTTATATCATTTTTTAGGACTAACCTATTGACTTAGTGCCAAAGTGCCAGTTGCTATTTTACTTGTTTTTTACTTTGCAGAAAATCAGTACCAAACGAAGTCCAAACACCGTGAAACGTTTTGGAGTTTTTTTTGGACCAGAAGACATCCAGTAGGCCAGAGAAGTGCCAAAGGTGAGGGCCGAGGAGGCCACAACCCATCAGGGCACGCCAGAGGCCCCTGGCGCGGCCTAGTGGGTTGTGACCTCCTCGGGAGGCCTCTCCACCGATTATCGCTTATATAAATACCAAAATATTCAAATAACGCTAGGGGAATCGACCAAAAATAGTTCCAGCCGCCGCAAGTTCCAGAACCGCGAGATCCAATCTAACACCATCACGGAGGGGTTCATCTTCTTCATAGGTGCCTCTCCGATGATGCATGAGTAGTCCATCATAGACTTACGGGACAATAGGAAGTAGCTAGATGAATTCCTGTCTCTCTTTTGATTCTCAATACAATGGTCTCTTGGAGATCTATTTGATGTAATGACTTTTGCGGTGTGTTTATTGGGATCCGATGAATTTTGAGTTCATAGTCAGTTTCTATCCATGAATATTCTTTTAGTCTTCTTTGATCTCTTATATGCATGATTACTTATAGCCTCGTATTTCTTCTTTGAATCTTTGATTTAGTTAGGCCAACTAGATCTGTTTTCCTAGCCATTGAAAAATGTGCTTTGTGATGGGGCATGTATCGTTGCGGTGTCCTTTCACAAAGACAGAAGGGGCAGCAAGGCACGCATGTATCATTGCTATTAAGAATAAAAATATGGGCTCTATTCCTACATGAATAGATCTTGTCTACATCATGTCACCGTTCTTATTGCATCAATCTGTTTTTTCATGAACTTAATACACTAGATGCATACTGGATAGTGGTCGAAGTGTGGAGTAATAGAAGTAGATGCAGAATTATTTCAGTCTACTTATGTTGGACGTGATGCATATATAATGATCATTGCCTTGGATATCCTCATCACTATTCGATCTTCTATCAATTTCCCAACAGTATTTTGTTCACCCACCGTGTGCTATAATCATGAGAGAAGCCACTAGTGAAAACTACGGCCCCCGGGTCGACTTTTCCAACATATTACTTTCCGATCTACTCTTTTGTCGCATTTGTTTTCAGATCTATTAATCCAAAAACCCAAAATATCTTGCTACACTTTTTTTACTTATTTTATTTTGTGTTGTTTCGAGATCTATTTGCCCAAACTATCACAAACGAATCTATCTTTTTATCGTTGAGAGCTTGACAACCTTTCTTACGTGTCATGTTGCAAGTATTTGTTATTTGTGTGCAGGTATTGTTTACATAGGTGATTGATCTTCTTCTATGGATTAATATCTTGGTTTCATAATTGAGGAAAATACTTACTGTCGTTGTGTTGCATCATCCCTTCATCCTTGGGGAAATACCAACGCGGTCTCAAGCCACGTCAAAGGAATTTCTGGTGCCTTTGCCAAGGAGGAAGTAATCTCTCTAGCGTGCCAATCTTGGCGTCGAGGAGACATCATCAACATCTATCAGGTTCCTAATCACCAATCTTATCTCCTTACAATTTACATTATTTTCCATTTGCCTCTCGTTTTCCTCTCCCCCACTTCACAAATTTGTCGTTTTATTCGCCTTCTTTCGTTTACCTTTTTTCTCATCAGATCTCTTATTTGCGTGCAATCTTGTTTGCGTAGTCATGATGACTCAAGAAAATACCAAATTCTGTGAACCAAAGTATCCCAAATCTCAAAGTATACCAAATCTCTTTTGCATTCTCGAGACGGCTGATTTTATTGAATTCTTCGGGGTATAGGCAGTTGAAGAGAATGTCACATGCTTGAGCATTGAGTTGCAACATCTTAAGTTCATCCGCTGTCGCTTTGCGATCCGGCTCCCTTCCTTCCGCAAAGAATTGACCTTGCATACCAATATGAACAACAGCCCAAGCGGCGAGGTTATGACCAAGCAAATGCATTTTCATTTTGTGCTTCCAACTAGCAAAATTTGTGCCATCAAAGTACAGATCTCTACGGTGATAATTTCCCTCACTAGATGTCATACTCTCCTAGGTTGTGAGACCAATGCAATGGAGAGCAACGCTCTGAGGCCACTTGTAGGATCGAAAGTAGTGCTAGAGGGGAGTGATTAGACTACTTGACCAAATAAATATACTTTTCCCAATTTAATTCTTGGCATATTTTGGCATTCATGGTATGTCAAGTACACCCTACACTTGCATGTCTAAGAGTATAGCAGCGGAAAGTAAAGAAAGGGTAGGAAGATCAAACGCAATTGGTGACACGATGATTTTTCCCATGGTTTCGATAGGTGGCGCTATCATACATCCACGTTCATGGAGTCTTAAACCCGCGGAGGGTAACGGTCGCGAGAGTCCACGGAGGGCTCTACCCACAGAGGATTCCACGAAGAAGCAACCTTGACTATACCATGATGGCTTCCGTCCATGAAGAACTAGCCTCACTATGGGTAGATCTTCACGAAGTAGGCGATCTCCTTACCCTTACAAACTTCTTGGTTCACTCCACAACACGGAGTAGGAGGCTCCCAAGCCACACCTAACCAATCTAACAGGCACCATCCTCCAAAAGGTAATAGGCTCGATAATATTAATGAACTCCTTGCTCTTGTGCTTTAAGATGATAGTCTCCTCAACACACAATCACTCTCTCGAGATTGATTGGGTGGAAAGCAAGTTAGGGAGGCTAGAGATCAAGATTCATATCATAGGAATAGAATGGCATCATATCAACACATGAGCAAACTAAGGGCTGGTATAACTCCTCCCACAGCCCATGTAGCCTCTTGGGTCGAGCTACCCCTCCCGATGGTCCCCCGACACCCTCCCGACACTCCCGATACACTACCGATGAGCCCGAAACTTTTCGGTGACCAAAACAGGACTTCCTATATATCAATCTTTACCTCCGGACCATTCCGGAGATCCTCATGATGTCTAGGATCTTATGCGGGAATCCGAACAACCTTCGGTCACCACCAGACATAACTCTATACTACCGAAACGTCACTGAACCTTAAGTGCGCAGAACCTGTGGGTTCGAGAACTATGTAGACATGACCGAGACACCTCCACGGTCAATAACCAATAGAGGGACCTGGATGCCCATATTCGTTCCTATATATTCTACAAAGATCTTTTATCGGTCGAACCTCTATGTCAAGGATTCAGTTAATCCCGTATGATGTTCCCTTTGTTCTTCGGTATGTTGCTTGCTCGAGATTCGATCGTTGGTATCTGTATACCTAGTTCAACCTCGTCACTGGCAAGTCTATTTACTCGTTCCGTAATACAAGATCCCGTGGCCAACACTTCGTCACATTGCTTGCAAGGCTTGATGTGATGTTGTATTACCGAGTGGGCCCTGAGATACCTCTCCGTCACACAGAGTAACAAATCCCAGTATTGATCCATGCCAACCCAACAGACACCCTCGGAGATACCAGTAGAGCACCTTTATAGTCACCCAGTTACGTTGCGACATTTGATACACACAAGGTACTCCTCCGGTGTTAGTGAGTTTGCATGATTTCATGGTCACAGGAACAGATACTTGACATGCAAAAAACTGTAGCAGTAAACTGACACGATCAAATGCTACATTTATAGTTTGGGTCTTGTTCGTCTCATCATTCTCCTAATGATGTGATCCTGTTATCAAATGACATCTCATGTCAATGGCTAGGAAACCTTGACCATCTTTGATCAACGAGCTAGTCTACGAGAGGCACACTAGGGACAAAGTGTTGTCTATGTATCCACACATGCAATGTGTTTCCAGTAAATACAATTATAGCATGGATAATAAACAATTATGATGAACAAGGAAATATAATAATAACCATTTTATTATTGCCTCTAGGGCATATTTCCAACAGTCTCCCACTTGCACTAGAGTCAATAATCTAGCTCACATCACTATGTGATTTACATTGTAATGAATCGAACACCCATATAGTTCTGGTGTTGATCATGTTTAGCCCTTGGAAGAGGTTTAGTCAACGGGTCTGCAACATTCAGATCCGTGTGCACTTTGCAAATATTTATGTACTGCTGCTTGATGTACTCGCGGATGGAATTGAAGCTTCACTTTATGTGTCTGGTCCTCTTGTGAAACCTTGATTCCTTGGCCAGGGCAATGGCACAAGTGTTCTCACAGAACAGATCCACTGGATTCAGTGCACTGGGCACTACTCCAAGATCTGTCATGAACTCCTTCATCCAGACACCTTCTTTCGCTGCCTCCGAGGTTGCGATGTACTTCGCTTCGCATGTTGAATCGGCTACCAAGCTCTGCTTGGAACTATACCAGGTTACCGCTCCCCCATTGAGAATAAATACGTATCCGTTTTGTGACTTAGAGTCATCCGGATCAGTGTCAAAGCTTGCATCGACGTAACCCTTTACGACGAGCTCTTGATCACCTCCATAAATGAGAAACATTTCCTTAGTCCTTTTTAGGTACTTAAGGATATTCTTGACCGCCTTCCAGTGCTCCATTCCAGGATCACTTTGAAACCTTCCGGCCATACTTATGGCAAGGCTGACATCGGGTCTTGTGCACAACATCGCATACATGATAGAGCCTATGGCTGAAGCATAGGGGATGATACTCATCTTCTCTCCATCTTCTACAGTCACTGGGCATTGAGTCTTACTCAATTCCACACCTTGTAACACAGGCAAGAACCCCTTCTTGGACTGATCCATTTTGAACTTCTTCAAAACTTTATCAAGGTATGTGCCTTGTGAAAGTGCTATCAAACGTCTTGATCTATCTCTATAGATCTTCATGCCTAATATGAAAGCAGCTTCTCCCAGGTACTTCATTGAAAAACTCTTGTTCAAATATTCCTTCACGCTTTCCAGCATTTCTATATTGTTTCCAATCAGCAATATGTCATCCACATATAATATTAGAAATGCTATAGAGCTCCCACTCACTTTCTTGTAAATACAAGCTTCTCCATAAACTTGTATAAACCCAAACGCTTTGATCACCTCATCAAAGCGCTTATTCCAACTCCGAGATGCTTGCACCAATCCATAAATGGATCGCTAGAGTTTACAAACTTTGTCAGCATTCTCTGGATCAACAAAACCTTCCGGTTGCATCGAATACAACTCTTCCTCAAGGAAACTGTTAAGGAACGGTGTTTTGACATCCACCTGCCAAATTTCATAGTCAAAATATGCAGCTATTGCTAACATGATTCTGACGGACTTAGCATCGCTACGGGTGAGAAGGTCTCATCGTAGTCAACTCCTTGAACTTGTGAAAAACCCTTTGCCACAAGTCGAGCTTTATAGACGGTGACATTACCGTCCGCGTCCGTCTTATTCTTAAAGATCCATTTGTTCTGAATGGCCTTTCGCCCTTCAGGTAATACTTCCAAAGCCCATACTTTGTTTTCATACAAGGATCCCATCTCGGATTTCATGGCCTCTAACCATTTTTCGGAATCCGGGCCCATCATCGCTCCTCCATAGCTTGTAGGTTTATCATTGTCTAACAACATGACCTCCAAGACAGGGTTGCCGTACCACTTAGGAGCAGCACACGCCCTTGTCGAACTACGAGGTTCAATAGTAACTTGATTTGCAGTTTCATGATCATCATCATTAACTTCCTCTTCAACCCTCGTTGGCTCCACAGAAACATCTTTCTGCGCTGCGCTACTCTCTGATTGAAGTAAAGGTTCAATAACCTCATCAAGTTCTATTTTCCTTCCACTCAATTGTTTTGAGAGAAACTCTTTCTCAAGAACTGTTCCGTTCTGAGCGACAAACACTTTGCCTTAGGATTTGAGATCGAAAGTACACCCAACTGTCTCTTTTGGGTGTCCTATGAAGATGCATTTCTCCGCTTTGGGTTCCAGCTTTTCAGGCTGAAGCTTTTTGACATAAGCATCACATCTCCAAACTTTTATAAATGAAAACTTTGGTTTCTTGCCAAACCATAGTTCATATGGCGTCATCTCAATGGATTTCGATGGTGACCTATTTAAAGTGAATGCAGCTTCCTCTAATGCATAACCCCAAACAATAGTGGCAAATCGACAAGAGGCATCATAGAATGCACCATATCTAATAAGGTTCGATTACGACGTTTGGACACACCATTACGTTGTGGTGTTCCAGGCGGTGTCAATTGTGAAACAATTCCACACTATCTTAAGTGACTGCCAAACTCATAACTCAGATATTCACCTCCTTGATCAGATCGCAGGAATTTAATCTTCTTGTTACGATGATTCTCAACTTCACTCCGAAATTGCTTGAACTTTTCAAACATTTCAGACTTGTATTTCATTAAGTAAATATACCCATATCTACTTAAGTCATCAGTTAAGGTGAGAAAATAACGATATCCACTGCGCGCCTCAATGTTCAGCGGACCACACACATCAGTGTGTATGATTTCCAACAAATCATTTGCCCATTCCATTGTTCCGGAAAATGGCATTTTAGTCATCTTACCGATGAGGCATGGTTCACATGTGTCAAGTGATTCAAAATCAAGTGACTCCAAAAGTCCATTTGTTGGTAATATGCCCTAGAGGCAATAATAAAATGGTTATTATTATATTTCCTTGTTCATGATAATTGTCTATTGTTCATGCTATAATTGTATTAACCGGAAACCATAATACATGTGTGAATACATAGACCACAACATGTCCCTAGTGAGCCTCTAGTTGGCTAGCTCGTTGATCAATAGATGGTCACGGTTTCATGACCATGGACATTGGATGTAGTTGATAACGGGATCACATCATTAGGAGAATGATGTGATGGACAAGACCCAATCCTAAGCATAGCATAAGATCGTGTAGTTCGTTTGCTAAAGTTTTTCTAATGTCAAGTATCGCTTCCTTAGACCATGAGATTATGCAACTCCCGGCTACCGTAGGAATGCTTTGGGTGTGCAAAACGTCACAATGTTAGTGGGTGGCTATAAAGGTACACTACGGGTATCTCTGAAAGTGTCTGTTGGGTTGGCACGAATCGAGACTGGGATTTGTCACTCTGTGTGACGGAGAGGTATCTCTGGGCCCACTTGGTAAAACATCATCATAATGAGCTCAATGTGACTAAGTATTTAGCCACGGGATGATGTGTTACGTAACGAGTAAAGAGACTTGCCGGTAACGAGATTGAAAAAGGTATAGGGATACCGACGATCGAATCTTGGGCAAGTATCATACCGGTAGACAAAGGGAATTGTATACGAGATTGATTGAATCCCCGACATCGTGGTTCATCCGATGAGATCATCATGGACCATTTGGGGGCCGACATGGGTATCCAGAGAATGTCTCGGTCATGTCTACGTGCCTCCTGAACCAGTATGGTCTACACACTTAAGGTTTGATGACGCTAGGGTTATAGGGAAATAGTGTACATGGTTACCGAAGGTTGTTCGGAGTCCCAGATGAGATCCCGGACGTCACTAGGAGTTCCGGAATGGTCTGGATGTAAAGATTCATATATAGGAAGTGAGGTTTTGGTCAGTGGAAATGTTTCGGGCGTCACCGGTAACGTACCGGGACCACCGAAAGGTTCCGGGGGTTCACCAAGTGGGGCCACTAGCACCAGAGGGCTGCATGGGCCGCAAGTGGGAGGGAACCAGCCCCTAGGTGGGCTGGTACGCTCCCCACAAGGGCCCAATGCGCAGCTGAAGGTGGGAGGGGGGTGAACCCTAGGGCAGATGAGACCATAGGCCCACCCTAGGGCAGCCACACCCCTCTCCCGCTCTGGCCGCCGCACCAGATGGGATCTAGGGCTGCCGCCGGCCCTTAGGGCTGGAAACCCTAGGGCTCAGCCCTCCCTTCCCTCCTCCTATATATAGTGGAGCACTTTGTGCAGCCGGGGACACGCATCTCTCCCTCCGACGGCGCAGCCCTACTCCTCCCTCTCCTCGTTCTCCGTAGTGCTTGGCGAAGCACTGCCGGAGACCACGTAGCTCCACCATCATCATGCCGTCATGCTGTCGGATCTCTCCCTCAACCTCTTCTTCCTCCTTGATGGATCAAGGCGTAGGAGATGTCACCGGGCTGCACGTGTGTTGAACGCGGAGGCGTCGTTGTTCGGCGCTTAGATCAGATTCCACCGCGATCTGAATCGCTCTGAGTACGACTCCACCAACCGCGTTCTTGTAACGCTCCCGCTTTGCGATCTTCAAAGGTATGAAGATGCACTCCCCCTTTGCTCGCTGCTGGTTTCTCCATAGATAGATCTTGGTGACATGTAGGAATTTTTTGATTTACTACTACGTCTCCCAACCGTGGCATCATGAGCCATGTTTATGCGTAGAATCTATGCACGAGTAGAACACAAGTTGTTGTGGGCGTCGATCTTGTTAATTTGTTTGCCGTTACTAGTCTTATCTTGATTCGACGGTTTTGTGGGATGAAGCGGCCCGGAACAACTTTACATGTACGCTTACGTGAGACCGGTTCCACCGCCTGACATGCACTTGTTGCATAAGGTGGCTAGCAGGTGTGTGTCTCTCCCACCCTAGTCGGATTGGATTTGATGAAAAGAGTCCTTATGAAGGGTAAATAGCAGTTGGCATATCACGTTGTGGTTTTGGCATAGGTAAGAAACGTTCTTGCTAGAAACCTATAGCAGCCACGTAAAAACTTACAACTACAAATTAGAGGACGTCTAACTTGTTGTTGTAGCATATGCCTTGTGATGTGATATGGCCAAAGGATGTCATGTGATGCACTGTGATGTATGAGATTGATCGTGTTCTTGTAATAGGATTCACGACTTGCATGTCGATGAGTATGACAACCGACAAGAGCCATAGGAGTTGTCTTATTGTATGACCTACGTGTCAATAATAAACGCCATGTAATTACTTTATTTTGTTGCTAAACATTATCCATAGTAGTAGAAGTAATAGTTGGTGAGACAACTTCATGAAGACACGATGATGGAGATCATGGTGTCGTGTCGGTGATAGTGATGATCATGGTGCCCTGAAGGTGGAGATGAAAGGAGCAAGATGATATTGGCCATATCATGTCACTATGTTGATTGCATGTGATGTTTATCATGTTACATCTTATTTTCTTAGAACAACAGTAGCTAAATAAGATGATCTCTCACTAAAATTTCCAGAAATGTGTTCACCCTAACTGTGCACTGTTGCTAAGGATCGTTGTTCCGAAGCACCACGTGATGATCGGGTGTGATAGGCTCTAATGTTTGCATACAACGGGTGTAAGCCAGATTTACACACGCAATACACTTAGGTTGACTTCACGAGCCTAGCATGTGCAGACATGGCCTCGGAACACGGGAGACTGAAAGGTCGAACATGAGTCGTATAGAAGATACGATCAACATGAAGATGTTCACCATGGATGACTAGTCCGTCTCACGTGATGATCGGACACGGGCTAGTTGACATGGATCACGTGTCACTTGGATGACTAGAGAGATGTCTATCTAAGTGGGAGTTCATTAATAATTTGATTAAATGAACTTAATTATCATGAACTTAGTCTTAAAAGTGTCTTTGCAAATTATGTCATAGATAGATCGCACTGTAGCTCCCCTGTTTTATTGATACGGTCCTAGAGAAAAGCAAGTTGAAAGTTGATGGTAGCAATAATGCGGACTGGGTCCGTGATCTGAGGATTGTCCTCATTACTGCACAGAAGGATTATGTCCTTGATGCACCGCTAAGTGCACCACTCCCTCAAGCATTGTCTATAGATGTTGTGAACATATGATAGGCACTTTCTGATGAATACTTGATAGTTCAGTGCGTCATGCATTACGACTTAGAATTGAGGATCCAAATTTTTTTGAACGTCATGGAACATATGAGATGTTCTGAGAGCTCAAATTGGGACTTCAGGCTCGTGCCTGTGTTGGAATGTATGAGACCTCTGACAAGATTCTTTGCCTGCAAGATAAAGGAGAATAGCTCAATCGGTGAGCATGTTCTCAGATTGTCTGGATGCTACAATCACTTGAATCGAGTGGGAGTTAATCTTCCAGATAAGATAGTGACTAATACAGTTCTCCAAGTCACTGCCACCAAGCTAATAGAGCTTTGTGATGAACTATAACATGCCAGAGATGGATAAGATGATCCCTGAGTTGTTCGTGATGTTTGACACCACGAAGGTAGAAATCAAGAAGGAGCGTCAAGTGTTGATGGTTAAGTGAAATCCACTAGTTTCAAGAAGGGCAGGGGCAAGAAGGCAACAACTTCAGGAATGGCAAGCCATTTGCCGCTCTGGTGAAGAAACCCAAGGTTGATCCCAAACCCGAGACTAGGTGCATCTGTTATGAGGAGAATGTCCGCTGAAGCGGAACAACCCTAGATACTTGGTAGATAAGAAGGCTGGCAATGTCGATAGAAGTGTATTTGATATACGGGTTATTGATATGTACCTTGCTGGTACTCCTAGTAGCACCCGGGTATACGATACCGGTTCGGTTTCTAAATGTTAGCAACTCGAAATAAAAGCTACGGAATAAAAGGAGGCTAGCTAAGTGAAAGGTGACGATGTGTTTTGGAAGTGTTTCCAAGGTTGATGTGATCACCATCGCACACTCTCTCTACCTTCGGGATTTGTGATAAACCTAAATAAATGTTATTTAGTGTTTGCGTTGAGCATGAACATGATTAGATCATGTTTAGTGCAATACGATTATTCATATTAGTTAGAGAATAATGGTTATTCTATTTACATGAATAATGCCTTCAATGGTCATGCACCTACTTGGAATGGTTTATTGAATCTTGCTCGTAGTAGTACACATGTTCATAACATTGGTACCAAAAGATACAAAGTTAATAATGATAGTACCACATACTTGTGGCACTGCTGCTAAATGTCATATTGGTATAAATCGCATGAAGAAACGCCATGCTGATGGATCTTTTCACTCACTCGATTTCGAATCGGTTGAGACATGCGAGCCATGCCTCTTGGGCAAGATGACTAAGACCCCGTCTTCCAGTATGATGGAGCAGGCTAGTGGCTTATTGGAATTAATACATGTTGATGTATGTGGTCCAATGAGTGTTGAAACACACAATGGATATCTTTATTTTTCTTTACCTTCACTGATAATTTGAGTGAATATGGGGATAGTTACTTAATGAAACACGAGTCTGAAATGTTTGAAAGGTTCAAGGAGTTTCAGAGTAAAGTTAAAGATCATCGTGACAAGAAGATAAAATGTCTACGAGATGATCATGGAGGTGAATATCTGAGTTACGATTTTGGTATGCAATTTTAGACAATGTGGAAATTGTTTCACAACTCACGCCTCCTGGAACACCATAGTGTGATGGTGTGTCCAAATGTCGTAGTCGTGCTCTATTGGATATAGTGAGTATTATGATGTCTCTTATAGTTTTGCCACTATCGTTATGGGGTTATGCATTAAAGACATATCCATTCACTTTAATAGGGAACCATCTAAGTCTGTTGAGATGACACCCTGTTAATTATGGTTTAACAGAAGCCTAAGTTGTCATTTCTTAATGTTTGGGGCTGCGGCGCTTATGTGAAAATGGGTTTTCACTTAATGAGCTTGAACCCAAAGCAGGTAAATGCATCTTCACAGAATACCCTAAGGAGACATTGGGTATACCTCCTATCTCAGATCCAAGCACAAAAGGTGTTTGTTTCTAAGAATGGGTCCTTTCTCGAAAAAGAGTTTCTCTCGAAAGAATTGAGTGGGAGAAAGATAGAACTTGATGAGGTGGTTGAACCTTTGTTTCAACTAGAGAGTAGCGCAACACAAAAAGATGTTTCTGTGGAGCCTACGTCAGTGGAAAAGGAAGTTAATGATGATGATCATGAAGCTTCGGATCAAGTTACTATCAAACCTCGTAGGTCGACAAGGACGCGTACTGCTCCTGAGTAGTACGACAACCCTGTCTTGGAAGTCATGTTGTTGGACAACGATGAACCTATGAACTATGGAGAAGCCATGGTGGGTCTGGATTCTTACAAATGGCTAGGAGCCATGAAATCCAAGAAAGGATCCATGTATGAAAATCAAGTATGGACTTTGGTAGACTTGCCCATTGAACGGCAGGTCGTTGAGTACAAATGGACCTTTGAGATGAACACAGACGCTAATGGTGAAATGTCACCATTTATAAAGCTCAACTTGTCGCAAAGAAGTTTCTACCAAGTTCAAGGAGTTGACTATGATGAGATTTTCTCATACGTAGCGATGCTAAAAGTCTGTTAAAATTGTGTTAGCAGTTGCTGCATTTTTTGATTATGAAATCTGGCAGATGGATGTCAAAACAAGGCTTCCTTAACGGTTTTTGTCGTAGTTTTGTCACGGCAGATGTCCGGGTGAACGGACTTGGATTCGAGGCCATCGCCATGGTGGTGGACTCAAAGGGTTTGATCGGGACGAAGGACACGAGTTTACCCAAGTTCGGCCCCTCGAGTGGAGCTAATAGCCTACGTCCTGCTTGTGCTTGTATTGCTTGATGTAACGATTACAAGGGAGCTAAGGCTTGACCTAGTTCTCGATAGCCTATCCTCTAAGTCGCCCCGGGTCTACCTTTATATAGGAGGTAAAGACCCCAGGTCATACAAGTTCTTTAACCGACTCTTATCGTTCATCTGAGTCTAGCTCAATCTCCCTCTTGCCTTCTTGATCACCTTGTCTCCGGGCGGCTTACCCGCCCGGGTCTTCTCTATCCGGGCCACCTACTAGCCCTCTCTCTAAGCCGCCGGGCCTCCTGGGCCATTAGCTTTAACAGCTTACTCTTGGGCCAGAGCAAGAGTCGCCAAGTGTTACGCGGAGCCTCCAAGGCGGGTCATACTATGGGGTTATATCCCCAACATTAGGCCCCAAGTTGATTTGAGCTCGCTCCTTTCATCCTTTCCTTCATCCTTCAATGAGTTGCCCCGAGATGACCCGCCATGACATCATGTTGATCCTGCAAAAGATCCGTTGACACACACATCAACTCGTTTCATTAAACGGTCAGCCCGAAAATCGAGGCGTCCGCCTCGGTCAAACGATTTCGGTCGCCTGGATTTTCGCGCCTGTCGTCTTTTTCCTTTTAAATAGGACCATCACGGCCACATTTCCTCTTCACCCGTGCTTGACATCTTCTTCTCCGACGCCGCTGCCCCTGCTCTGGCGCTGTCTCCTTGCCGTCGACTGGCCGCTGCATGAACCTATTACGATCAGAGCTCGCCCCGCGTCCATCTCTCCTCCGCGGGTAAGTCTCCTTTCGCCTTTAGATCTTGCCGCTATCTATGTAGGGTTTCGGTGTGCTCCATCGCCATTGCCGCTGCGGAGCTCGAACCCTTATCCGCGCCGGCCGCGCACTCAGCACGCGCATCGGATAGCTGCACAGCTCCGCTGCACCACCGCGTAATGCGCTAATGTGCCACTGCTTCAGCCGCCTCTTTAGGTTTCCTTTTGTTCCGGTAGTTCATCCTCTAGTTCAGAAAATATAACTATTTTTCTTCTTTTGTAAATCCGTGATTCTAGCAGCATTTGGTGAAATCTATTTCTAGGACTTAGCAGAATTTTCACCATGCCGATTCGAAACATTGACCCGCCGCACTGCTCCGGCTCTCAACAGCCGGAGCTTGGTAGATTTTAGTTTCTTAAGTCTTAATAACCCCTCGTAGTTGTCCACTGATCTCTGAGCCGCCGTAGTTTCTTACTTTTGCATGGCTTTCATAAGACGCCATAATGTCGCGCGCCTCTAACTCATGCAACTGGGTCGGGTCCTGTATCACGGAGGAGTACTTGACCGATTTTGTGCAAGCCGGCACCCTTCCGGGTAAAGAGGCTATCCATTGGCGGGTCCCGGGTAATGAAGTGAGACCTAATCCTTAGGAGGGAGAAATAGTTGTTTTCTCTGACCACATTGAGCATGGATTTGTCCCTCCCGGCTCAAAATTCTTCCGGGACGTTCTCCATCTGTACAAGCTTCATCCTCAAGACCTGGCCCCCAATTCCGTCTCAAACATCTGCAACTTCCAAGTGCTTTGTGAGGTCTACCTGCAAATAGAGCCATCCGTAGGCCTCTTTCGAGAGATTTTCTACGCGAATCGGCAAACCGAAGTGAAAGCCGGCCCTAGTCTGGAACTCGGTGGGATCTCCATTCAGAGACACTGGGACATCATTTTTCCAGCTGTGCCCATGTCGAGTCACCCCAAGGATTGGAACAAGACCTGGTTCTATTGCAAGGATACATCTCCAGAAGGTGAACATCCGCTGCCGGGTTATTACCCCTCCCGGCTCAAGACATCCTCTGAGATTCCTTGTCGTTTGTCTGCTATAGAACGTGCAAGGCACGAGACGGCTCACGCCAAGATCAAGGCCCTCATGGCTAACGGGTTGACGGGTCTAGATTTGATCCGCTGTTGGATTTCTTGGCGCATCATGCCCTTGAGCCAGAGGAGCCGCCTTATGTGCCAGTATCCGGGTCACTATGACAGTACTCTCTGCTTCAGCCAAAGCACTTTCACTAAAGATGACATCACAACGGTCATCCCGAGCCTCGTTCATGAGACATCTGGAGCCTGCAGTGCTATTGGCCTGCCGCCCATCTGCATCACCAACCCAGCTCCAGAGGTACAATTATCTTGTATTCCTCTTTGTCTTGGTATACTTATGCCTATAACTTAATGCCGGCTTATGTCCTTTCAGGCGGACTCAGATTTCTGGAAGGCAAAATATGTCCCTCCCCAGAAGAAGCCCAAGAAAAAGACCCTGGCCAAGAAGGCGAAGAAAACCGTTCCTCAAGAGGAATGGTTCGAGCGGCCAGAATCCTCCGGCTCAGAGGTATAATTTTGAATACTTTTCCCTCTTTCATCTTCCATCTGCTAATGCTAACCTTTTGTAGGATGAAGTGGAGACCATCCATGCCAATGCTCCCGAGGTAACCTACATTTCATCCGACTCAGAATACTTCATCCCCCAAAGGATTCGGCGGGTTGTTCGAAAGGTTCCTCTCTCTCATCCCCTTGCTTACTTGGATCCTCAATTTCTTTTGAAAAAGAAACAGCAAATCGATCGTTGTCAGACTCGGAGCACCGGCTCCACTGATCTCCTGGTCAGGTTACCCAACTCACCGGCTCGGAAGAAGCGCCCCGCAGAGGTATATGCCTATATTCATCTTCTTCAGCTTTCTTTTATTACCTTAACATTGTCTTACGTTGGTTGAGTTATCTTTCAGAGCTCTCCTTTGTCTGGCGACTCTACAGCCACCGCTCTTCCTCCTCCGAAGATTAACCCATTGTAAGCACCTTTCCACATATTGTTTCTGGCTCTCTAGCGACTTGCATTCTTTGATCTATGATTTTCATGTTTCCTTTCAGGGCGCAAGCTAAACGGAGGAAGACGAACAAGGCCCCCCCCGTAGCCCTGCTGCCCAAGAACCGGAAGCTGCTGGGCCAGACGAGCCCATGCCGGCTGTTGATCCGCCGGCTCCCTCTGTGGAACCAGCTGCTGATAATGCTGTTCCTGATAGCCCGCCGAGGGGCCTTTCTAAGTCGCCGTCCCCTGTTAAGATGGCTGACGAGACTGTCGCCCCGGACTTCATAATTACCGACGCCGGGTTATCTTCTCCTTCACCGCACTTGCTGACCAAGCACAGCGAGGCAGCTGAGGCCTCAAGGAAGCTAGAGTTTGAGCTTCCTACCTTCGACAAGATGACGGCTGAGGAGATCCATGCGGGTTACATGAACCGCCTGTCCACGAGCCGCGACATGGAGCTCAAGCTTGTTGATCTAATGAAGAGCAAATATGTGGTAACCCTTTTGTCTGGCTTTACTCCTTTATTTAGCCTCCAAGAATTGAGCTTTTTAGGTAAGTAGATGCGATCTTGTATTACTACCATTAGCCCCAAAGCTCCGGCTGATTCCTGATAGGATGATCCGGAGGTGTCATTCTCATAGGCAATGGAACCAAATGTAGCCCCGAAGGGCCGGCTCAATCTTCTTTGAAGTTGAGTCGGGACTTCCTATCACTTAGAAAACATAGAACCCAATGTAGCCCCCAAGGGCCGGCTCAATCGTCTTCCAAGTTGAGTTGGGACTTCCATCAGTTAGAAATCATAGATCCAAACATAGCCCCCAAGGACTGGCTCAATCTTTTTTGAAGTTGAGTCGGGACTTTTGTCCTACCACATAGTTACGGATCCATTGCTAGCCCTGTAACTCAGGGTTGACTTAAGTGTGATCTGGAGGTGTTGTTTTCGTTTCGAAAGAAACATTAGCCCCCAAGTGTCACACATATTGCCTTGTGCAATCTGTTGGAGACTTTTACCAAGCCTTTCTTGTTCTTTCTCATACTTCTTTCGTTCGGCCGACTCATGCTAGTCTTGACTATTGTTGATAGGAAGCTTTGAAGGAATTTGGGCTAGAAATAACTGGTTTAAAGACCAACCTAGCTGCCCAGCAAATCGCCCGAGGCGAGGCCGATGAGAAGTGTCGGCTCCTCACTGAAGAGCTCGCCAAGCTTAATGCTGAGTTCGCAACCTTTAAAGAAGATGCCGCAGCTGAGAAGGGCATTTTGACCACACGGGCCAACGATGCAGATCAGCGGCTAACGATTGTCTCTAACGAACTTTAGTCGCTGAAGCGTCATATTATGAAGATGACAACCGCTGTTTTTGGTAAGTTAACTTGGCCTTTTCTCCTTGTTTTAAGCTTTTTACTTTTGTTCGGGCGTCTTACAAAATTCCTGACTTATCGCAGGTCCAAGGAGCCGACAGCTAGCCTCTGACAGCCTGCCGCCTTTAAACGCTATTTATACTTTGACGGAGCAGTTGTACTGTGGTGCCATGTGCACCATTATGGCTGTCCAATTCAGAGAAGCCATCCCTCCGACTTCAAGGGTGTGCTAGAGCTCTTCTCCACCATGCCCAAGCAAATTGGGGAACTCAAGAAATTAGCCGCTCGCCAAGGGGCAATCGCCACCATCAGGCGGGCTTTGGCCTTCGCTCCGGAGCTTACTCTGGCTGATATGATGGACGGATTTCCTTCGAAGAAGGATGACGGCTCTGAGTTTACCGACGCTGACTACGCCGGTTGCGTCAAGGATTCCAAAGTTCTGGCCTTCGTCTTGGCGGAAGAAGTCAACCTGGCGACTTATCAGGAGGCTTACGGCGCCGACCAGAAGAGGATTCGTGGCCTGCTCTATGAGAGCAAGGATCTGACGCCGGCTCGCAGTTAGACTCTTTTCGCTCAAGATCTTGACACGGCCCCCTTCTTTGAAGAAGGCACCTTTGCAGCTCTAACCGACTGCAATTGGGCAAATCTTCAGATAAAGGCCACCGAAGAGCCGGAGCAGGGTGACCCGCCAGCCAGCTAAGAGACTTGATAACAATGCTTGTAATAGCTTAGCTCAATGTGACTCGCCGTGGGCGATGTTAGAAAACACTTGATGATATTTTGAGCTCCATGAAGAGCATCTGTAATATAATATCTGCAACTTCTGCTTTTGTGCCATCGTGCACACACGTAATCCGGCTTGCCGCCTTGTTTATTGCTTTAAACACATTGCCCGCTCTTTGCAGCTTAAGTTCCTGCATGCTTAAAGGTGTATATTTAAACTGTTAGGACGGCGGCTTAAAAGCGTCACCCGGTGACATTATGTCTTCCCAACGTGAAAGAATTTTTGCCTCGGCTCCTGAGCCGGTCGAGAAGGGTTTGACAAAGTTCTACCCGTAGGGTTGAAGAAACCCCTTGTAAGTTGTGAAGGTTTAGATAAGCTAGACCCGTAGGTGGGAAGCCCCTTTGACAGTCACGGCTAATCTGGTTAGCCGGAGATGGCATAAAGCCTGGCGGATAAGGCGTTAGAAGGGATACCCGTAGGTAAGAAGCCGCCCTCCGCCGGTTGTTTGGGGTTTGATAGGCTACACCTGTAGGTGAGAAGCCCCCTAAACAACCATGGCTAATCTGGTTAGCCGGAGACGGCATAAAGCCTGGCGGATAAGGTATTAGAAGCAATACCCGTAGGTAAGAAGCCTCCCTCCGCCGGTTGTTTGGGGTTATTTAAGCTACACCCGGAGGTGGGAAGCCCCATGGACAACCATGGCTAATCTGGTTAGCCAGAGATGGTATAAAGCCTGGCTGATAAGGCGTTAGAAGTGATACCCATAGGTAAGAAGCCGCCCTCCGCCGGTTGTTAGGGTGTTAGATACCCGTCGGTAAAAACTCCCTACAACCGTGGCTAATCTTGTTAGCCAGAGATTTTAGCACAAAGTCGGCTGATAGGGTGTTAGAAGCGATACCCGTTGGTAAGAAGCCCCCTTCAGCAATATGGTGTAGGCGCCGGTGGATGAGGCATTAGAAGCTATACCTGGAGGTAAGAAGCAGCCCTCCGTCTTGTTGTGAAGGTTAGATAGGCTACACCTGTTGGTGAGAGGACCCCTTCACAACCTTGGCTAATCTGGTTAGCCGAAGATTGGTCGCGAGCCGGTGGATAAAGCATTAGAAGCTATACCTGAAGGTAGGAAGCCGCCCTCCACCTTGGCTATCCGGAATTTTTGGCATAAACCGGTCGATAAGGCATTAGAAGCTGTACCCGGAGGTAGGAAGCCACCCTCCACCCTTCGTTGATATATCAACCGAAATGTCTTATGAGCTCTTTGTATGAATGAAACAACAGAGGCCCCGTCTTGTAGGGATTCCACTTTATTCATATATAATAAGTACAATGCTAGTGTACAATGGCAAGTTTGAACGCCTTTAAGTATAATATGGCCATAGACGCACTATGTTCCATGGTCGGCTGGTCTCCTGACCCGCCGTTTCTGAGTCTTCCCGGATATCCATGAGATAATATGACCCATTTTTGAGGTTCCTAGTGACCATAAAAGGCCCTTCCAAAGGAAGAGATAACTTATGCATGTCCGTCTGGTCTTGAATCAGCCGGAGCACTAAGTCTCCTTCTTGGAATGCCTAGGTCTTGACCCTGTGGCTGTGATAGCAGCGGAGGTCTTGCTGATAGATTGCCGACCGTGCAGTCGCCAGCTCCCGTGCCTCTTCCAAAGCATCTAGTGTGTCTTGTCGTGCTGCCTAATTGTCTGTTTCAACGTAAGCTGCCACACGCGATGAGTCATGCCAGATGTCACTCGGCAATACCGCCTCAGCACCGTACACCATGAAGAAAGGTGTATAACCTGTAGACCTGTTGGGGGTGGTTCTGATCCTCCATAAGACAGAAGGCAACTCTTCTACCCAACACCCGGGCATCCTTTGCAAAGGAACAAGAAGCCGCGGCTTGATGCCTCTTAAGATTTCTTGATTGGCACGCTCCGCCTGACCATTGGATTGTGGATGCGCAATTGCTGATACGTCAAGCCGGATGTGCTCCTCATCACAGAATTTTTTCATAGCCCCCTTCGACAAGTTTGTGCCATTATCAATGATGATGCTGTGGGGATAACCAAAACGGTAGATCAATTTTTTCACAAACTGAACCATTGTAGCCGCATCACACTTGCTGATCGGTTCTGCCTCCACCCACTTGGTGAATTTATCAACGGTTACCAAGAGGTGTGTTTTCTTATCCTTTGATCGCTTAAAGGGCCCCACCATGTCAAGCCCCTAGACCGCAAACGGCCAAGTAATTGGTATCATCCTCAATTCTTGAGCCGAAATATGAGCACGCCGGCCAAAATTTTGACAACCGCCAGACTTGCGGACTAGGTCTTCTGCATCTTGGTAAGCCATCAACCAGAAAAAACCATGACGGAAAGCCTTGGTCACCAGAGATTTCGAGCCGGCATGATGTCCATAATCTCCAGCATGAATTTCATTCAGGATCTGTTGACCTTCTTCTGGTGAGACGCAACGTTGAAAAACCCCTGTCACGCTGCGTTTGTGCAACTCACCATTAATTACTGTCATGGATTTCGAACGCCGGGTGATCTGCCTGGACAGATTTTCATCATCAGGTAACACGCCCGGGGTTAGGTAGTTTAAGTAGGGCACAGTCCAGTCCGGAATAGCATGTAGAGCCGCCACCAATTGCCCCTCCGGGTCAGGAATAGCTAAGTCCTCTACTGAAGGCACTTTGACCGTTGGATGATGTAAGACGTCCAGAAAGACATTGGGTGGCACCGGCTTTCGCTGAGAACCTAACCGTGAGAAGGTGTCAGCCGCCTCGTTCCTGCGACGATCAATGTGATCTACCCCATATCCTTTGAAGTGACCAGCAATGATATCAACCCCCTGACGATAAGCCGCCATCCGCAAGTCTTTGGAATCCCAAGTGCCCGAAACATGCTGAGCCACCAGGTCTGAGTCGCCCAAACACCTAACCCGGCTTAAATTCATCTCCATGGCTATCCTGAGGCCGTGAAGCAGAGCCTCATAGTCAGCCGCATTGTTAGTGCAGGGGAACATCAGTCGGAGCACATAACAAAACTTATCTCCTTTGGGGGACGTCAACACAACTCCTGCCCCTGATCCTTCTAACTGCTTGGACCCATCAAAGTGTATAGTCCAGTATGTGTCATCCGGCTTTTCCTCAGCAGCTTGACATTCCGTCCAATCATTTATGAAATCCACGAGGGCTTGGGATTTAACAGCCGTACGGGGCACATACTTGATATTGAGAGGCCCTAACTCCAAAGCCCACTTAGCAATCCTGCATGTGGCTTCCCTGTTCTGAATTATATCTCCCAACGGGGCAGAACTGACCACCGTGACCTGGTGTCCTAGAAAATAATGCTTCAACTTGCGATTGGCGATGAAAACCCCATACACTAGTTTCTGCCAATGAGGGTACCTTTGCTTGGATTCTATCCGGACCTCACTGATATAATAAACCGGCCTTTGAACCGGATACTCATTCCCAGCCTCCTCGCGCTCGACCATGATCGCGGCGCTTACTGCCCGATTATTAGCAGCCACATATAGAAGTAACGGCTCTTTCTCAGCCGGAGCAGCCAGCACTTGCGGCTCAGTCAGTTGTCTCTTGAGCGCCTCAAATGCTTCAGTCGCTGCCTTGCTCCAGGCAAACTTGTCCGTCTTCTTCATCATCTGATATAAAGGAATTGCTTTTTCTCCAAGGCGGCTTAAGAACCGGCTCAACACGGCAATCCGTCCTGCCAAGCGCTGGACGTCATTGATGCAGGCCGGCTCTGCTAAGGAAGTGATAGCGTTGATTTTATCCGGGTTAGCTTCAATGCCTCACTCAGAAACCAGAAAACCCAAGAGCTTCCAGCCAGAACGCGATTCAGCCTCCGTGGCGGGATTCTTGAGCGGGGTCATATCTTCCGGGTCAACGTTCTCCTTGTAAAACTTAAGCTCCTCCTAAGCACAGCTGGACTCTGCATAAGCCGCATCTCCTTCTTTGCACTCAATAGCCGTGTTGCGGTCGCTGTGAACGGTAATAGTTCCATTCCGTCCGGGCATCTTGAGCTGCAAGTACACATAACAAGGCCGGACCATGAATTTGGCATAAGCCAGCCGTCCAAACAGAGCATGGTAAGGGCTCTTGATTTTAACCACTTCAAACCACAAGGACTCCACCATGTAATTATACTCATCCCCAAAGGCAACTTCTAGAGAAATCTTGCCGACCGGATAAGCGGACTTGCCAGGAACTACACCATGAAAAATGGTGGATGAGGGCTTTAAATCCTTGTCAACCAGCTTCATCCGCCGAAAGGTGTCGTAATAAAGGATGTTAATACTGCTGCCTCCATCCATGAGCACCTTATTCAATCCATATCCTCCCACTTGGGGGGCAACTACCAACGCCAGCCGCCCCGGGTCATCAACGCGCAGCGGATGATCCTGCCGGCTCCATGTTATGTCATACTCAGACCACCTTAGGTACCGTGGAAGAGCAGGTGCCACCACATTAGCCGCCCTCCACCGCAACTTCTGCTCCCGCCTGGTAAGGCCGGTTGTAAAGACATGATACTGGTTAGCTGGAGATTGGTCATGAGCCGGTGGATAAAGCATTAGAAGCTATACCCGAAGGTAGGAAGCCGCCCTCCACCTTGGCTATCCGGAATTTTTGGCATAAAGCCGGTCGATAAGGCATTAGAAGCTGTACCCGGAGGTAGGAAGCCACCCTCCACCCTTGGTTGATATATCAACCGAAATGACTTATGAGCTCTTTGTATGAATGAAACAACAGAGTCCCCGTCTTCCAGGGATTCCACTTTATTCATATATAATACGTACAATGCTAGTGTACAATGGCGAGTTTGAACGCCTTTAAGTATAATATGGCCGTAGATGCGCTACGTTCCATGGCCGGCTGGTCTCCTGACCCGCCGTTTCTGAGTCTTCCCGGATATCCATGAGATAATATGAACCATTGTTGAAGTTCCTACTGACCATAAAAGGCCCTTCCAAAGGAGGAGATAACTTATGCATGTCTGTCTGGTCTTGAATCAGCCCGAGAACTAAGTCTCCTTCTTGGAACGCCTGGGTCTTGACGGCACCTCCGCGTTCAGCACACGTGCAGCTTGATGACGATCTCTACCGTCTTGATCCAGCAAGAGGAGGTGGAGAGGAGAGAGAGTTCACCGGCAGCGTGACGGCGCTCCGGTGATGGTGATGGTGGAGCAATTCCGGCAGGGCTTCGCCTAAGCGCTGCAGAAATCCGATCTAGAGGAGCACCGGTGAATCGGGTAGCATGTGGCCGTAAGTTGTGTCCAAAAACCACCCAATCCACTAGTATATATAGGAGGAGAGGAGGGGGAGAGGGGCTGGCACACCAAATCTACCAAGGGGAGTCGTCCGGCCAAGGGGGGGAATCATGTTCCCCCTCCAATCCTAGTTGGAGTAGGATTGCCTCCTATTGGCTGATTTTTGCCTTTTTTTCCTTTTGGATTTCTTCTCCCTGCGCCATGGGCCTTTGTAGCTGTTCTCCCAGCCCACTAAGGGCTGGTAATTAGTCTCCCACAGCCCATGGACCTCTTGGGGTCGAAATACCCCTCCCGGGGGTCCCCCGGTACACTACCGGCACTCCCGGTACACTACCGATGAGCCCGAAACATTTCCGGCGACCAAACTGGGACTTCCTATATATGAATCTTTACCTCTCGACCATTCCAGAGCTCCTCGTGACGTCCGAGATCTCATACGGGACTCCGAACAACCTTCGGTCACCACCATACATAACTCTATACTACCGAAACGTCACTGAACCTTAAGTGTGCAGACCCTGCGGGTTCGAGAACTATGTAGACATGACCGAGACACCTCTACGGCCAATAACCAATGGCGGGACCTGGAAGTCCACATTGGTTCCTACATATTCTATGAAGAGCTATTGGTCGAACCACTATGTCAAGGATTCAGTTAATCCCGTATAACATTCCCTTTGTTCTTCGGTATGTTACTTGCCCGAGATTCGATCGTCGGTATCTCCATACCTAGTTCAATCTCGTTACCGGCAAGTCTCTTTACTCGTTCCGTAATACAAGATCCCACAACTAACAATTAGTCACATTGCTTGCAAGGCTTATTGTGATGTTGCATTACCGAGTGGGCCCCGAGATACCTCTCCGTCACACAGAGTAACAAATCCCAGTCTCGATCCATGCCAACTCAACAGACATCATCGAAAATATCTGTAGAGCACCTTTATAGTCACCCAGTTACGTTGCGACATTTGATACACACAAGGCACCCCTCCGATATCCGTGAGTTACATGATCTCATGGTCATAGGAACATATACATTGACATGCAGAAAACAGTAGCAATAAACTGACACGATCATATGCTATGTTTGTAGTTTGGGTCTTATCCATCACATCATTCTCCTAATGATGTGATCCCGTTATCAAATGACATCACATGTCAATGGCTAGGAAACGCTGACCATCTTTGATCAACGATCTAGTTCACTGGAGGCATACTAGGGACACAGTGTTGTCAATTTACCCACACATGCAATGTGTTTCCAATCAATGCAATTATAGCATGGAGAATAAACGATTATCATGAACAAGGAAATATAATAATAAACACTTTATATATTGCCTCTAGGGCATATTTCCAACAGTCTCCCACTTGCACTAGAGTCAATAATCGAGTTCACATCACTATGCGATTTACATGGTAATGAATCGAACACCCATACAGTTCTGGTGTTGATGATGTTTAGCCCTTGGAAGAGGTTTAGTCAACGGGTCTGCAACATTCAGATCCGTGTGCACTTTGCAAATATTTATGTCCTTCTCCTCGATGTAGAACCGGATGGAGTTGAAGCGTCGCTTTATGTGTCTGGTCCTTCGCTAGAGCAATGGCACCAGTAATGTCACAGAACAGATTTATTGGATTCAGTACACTAGGCACTACTCTAAGATCTGTGATGAACTGCTTCATCCAGACACCTTCCTTCGCTACCTCCGAGGCTGCGATGTACTCCGCTTCGCACGTAGAATCAGCTACCACGCTTTGCTTGGAACTGCACCAGCTTACCGCTCCCCCGTTAAGAATAAATACGTATCCGGTTTGCGATTTAGAATCGTCCGGATCAGTGTCGAAGCTTGCATCGACGTAACCCTTTACGACGAGCTCTTCATCACCTCCATAAACGAGAAACTTGTCCTTAGTCCTGTTAAGCTACTTAAGGATATTCTTGACCGCTTGCCAGTGCTCCATTCCAGGATCACTTTGAAACCTTCCAGCCATACTTATGGCAAGGCTGACATCAGGTCTTGTGCACAGCATTGCATACATGATAGAGCCTATGGCTGAAGCATAGGGGATGACGCTCATCTTTTCTTTATCTTCTGCAGTCACTGGGCATTGAGTCTTACTCAGCTTCACACCTTGTAACACAGGCAAGAACCCCTTCTTGGCCTGTTCCATTTTGAACTTCTTCAAAACTTTATCAAGGTATGTGCTCTGTGAAAGTGCTATTAAGCGTCTCGACCTATCTCTATAGATCTTAATGCCTAATATGAAAGCAGCTTCCCCTAGGTCCTTCATTGAAAAACTCTTATTCAAATATTCCTTCACGCTTTCCAGCATTTCTATATCGTTTCCGATCAGCAATATGTCATCCACATATAACACTAGAAACGCTATAGAGCTCCCACTCACTTTCTTGTAAATACAAGCTTCTCCATAAACTTGTATAAACCCAAACGCTTTGATCACCTCATCAAAACGCTTATTCCAACTCCGAGATGCTTGCACCAGTCCATAAATGGATCGCTGGAGTTTGCAAACTTTGTTAGCATTCTCTGGATCGACAAAACCTTCGGGTTGCATCATATACAACTCTTCCTCAAGGAAACCGTTGAGGAACGCCGTTTTGACATCCATCTGCCAAATTTCATAATCGAAATAAGCAGCTATTGCCAACATGATTCTGACACACTTAAGCATCGCTACGGGTGAGAAAGTCTCATCGTAGTCAACTCCTTGAACTTGTGAAAAACCCTTTGCCACAAGTCGAGCTTTATGGACGGTGACATTACCGTCTGCGTCCGTCTTCTTCTTAAAGATCCATTTGTTCTGAATGGCCTCTTGCCCTTCAGGTAATACTTCCAAAGTCCATACTTTGTTTTCATACATGGATCCCATCTCGAATTTCATGGCCTCTAACCATTTCTCGTAATCCGGGCCCATCACTGCTCCTCCATAGCTCGTAGGTTCATTGTTGTCCAACAACATGACCTCTAAGACAGGGTTGCCGTACCACTCGGGAGTAGTACGCGTCCTTGTAGACCTATGAGGTTCAACAGCAGCTTGATCCAGAGCTTCATGATCATCATCATTAACTTCCTCTTCTACCGTCGTAGGTTCCACAAAAAACATCTTTCTGCGCTGCGCTACTCTCTGGTTGAAGTAAAGGTTCAATAAGCTCATCAAGCTCTATTTTCCTCCCACTCAATTCTTTCGAGAGAAACTCTTTCTCAAGAAATGTTCCGTTCTTAGCGACAAACACTTTGCCCTCGGATCTGAGATAGAAGGTATACCCGACTGTCTCTTTCGGGTATCCTATGAAGACGCACTTTTCCGCTTTGGGTTCCAGCTTTTCAGGCTGAAGTTTTTTGACATAAGCATCACATCCCCAAACTTTAAGAAACGACAACTTCGGCTTTTTGCCAAACCACGGTTCATATGGCGTCGTCTCAACGGATTTTGATGGTGCCCTATTTAAAGTGAATGTTGCTGTCTCTAATTCATAACGCCAAAACGATAGTGGCAAATCGGCAAGAGACATCATAGAACGCACCATATCTAATAAGGTCCGATTACGACGTTCAGACACACCATTACGCTGTGGTGTTCCGAGCGGTGTCAACTGTGAAACGATTCCACATTGTGTTAAGTGGCTGCCAAACTCATAACTAAGATATTCACCTCCTCGATCAGATCGAAGAAATTTAATCTTCTTGTTACGATGATTCTCAACTTCACTCTAAAATTGCTTGAACTTTTCAAATGTTTCAGACTTGTGTTTCATCAAGTAAATATACCCATATCTACTCAAGTCATCAGTGAAGGTGAGAAAGTAACGATAACCACCGCACGCTTCGACATTCATTGGACCGCACACATCAGTAGGTATGATTTCCAACAAGTCACTCGCCCGTTCCATTGTTCTAGAGAACGGCGTTTTGGTCATCTTGCCCATCAGGCATGGTTCACATGTGTCAAGTGATTCAAAATCAAGTGACTCCAAAATTCCATCAACATGGAGCTTCCTCATGCGTTTTACACCAATATGACCTAAACGGCAGTGCCACAGGAAAGTGGTACTATCATTAATAACTCTACATCTTTTGGCATCAATGTTATGAACATGAGTGTCATCACTATCAAGATTCAAAATTAATAAACCCCTAACATTGGGTGCATGACCATAAAAGATATTACTCATATAAATAGAACAACCTTTATTCTCTGATTTAAATGAGTAACCGTCTCGCAATAAACAAGATCCAGATATAATGTTCATGCTTAACGCAGGCACTAAATAACAATTATTCAGGTTCATCACTAATCCCGATGGTAATCGAAGAGAGAGCATGCCGACGGCGATCACATCAACCTTGGAACCATTTCCCACGCGCATCGTCACTTCGTCCCTTGCCAGTCTTCGTTTATTCCGTAGTTCGTGCTTTGAGTTGCAAATGTGAGCAACCGAACCGGTATCAAGTACCCAGGCACTACTACGAGAACTAGTAAGGTACACATCAATAACATGTATATGATATATACCTTGTTTGTCGTTGGCCGCCTTTCTTGTCAGCCAGGTACTTGGGGCAGTTCCGCTTCCAGTGACCAGTTCCTTTGCAATGAAAGCACTCAGTTTCTGGCCTAGGTCCATGCTTAGGCTTCTTTGTAGGAGTAGCAACTGCTTTGCCATCCTTCTTGGTTTTACCCTTCTTCCCTTTGCCCTTGCCATTTTTCTTGAAACTAGTGGTTTTATTGACCATCAACACTTGATGTTCTTTCTGGATTTTAGACTCAGCGACTTTCAGCATCGCAAACAGCTCGGATGAAGACTTGTTCATCCCGTGCATGTTATAGTTCATCACAAAACTTTTGTAACTAGGTGGTAGTGATTGAAGAACTCTATCAATGATCGCCTCTTGCGGAAGGGCAATTCCCAACTCAGCCAGACGGTTTGAGTACCCAGACATTCTGAGTATATGCTCACTGACAGACCCGTTCTCCTCCATCTTGCAAGCATAGAACTTATCGGAGGTCTCATACCTCTCGATCCGGGCATTCTTCTCAAAGATAAACTTCAACTCCTGGATCATCTCATATGCTCCATGACGTTCAAAACGTCTTTGAAGTCCTGGTTCTAAGCCATACAATATTGCACACTGAACTATTGAGTAATCTCCAGCACGAGCCTCCCAAACGTTCTTAACGTCTTCGGAGGTCATGTTTTCTGGTTGGTCAGCAAGCGGTGCATCAAGGACATATTGTTTCTGGGAAGCCATGAGGATAATCCTCAGATTACGGGCCCAATCAACAAAGTTACTTCCGTCATCTTTCAACTTAGCTTTCTCTAGGAACGCATTAAAATTCAGGGGTGCTACTGCGCGAGCCATTGATCTACAACATAAATATGCAAAGGTTACTTAGACTATTGTTCATGATAATGAGTTTAGTTAATCAAATTACTAAAGCTCCCACTCAAATTGATATCCCTCAGGTCATGTGAGTGTCACATGACCCAAATTCACCAACTCAAGTCTGATCATCACGCGAGTTAAGTTGGCTTCAATGGTGAACATCACTATGTTGATCATATCTACTATATGACTCATGCTCGACCTTTCGGTCTCTTGTGTTCCAAGGCCATGTCTGTACATGCTAGGCTCGTCAAGTTTAACCCGAGTGTTCTGCGTGTGCAACACTGGCTTGCACCCGTTGTATGTGAACGTAGAGTCTATCACACCCGATCATCACGTGGTGCCTCGACACGACGAACTTTCGCAACGGTGCACACTCAGGGAGAACACAGTTTCATCTTGAAATTTAAGTGAGGGATCACCTTATAATTCTACCGTCGTACTAAGCATAACAAGGTGCATAAAAGGATTAACATCTCATGCAATTCATAAGTGATATGATATGGCCATGAACTTGTGTTTAAGATATCCATCTTCGAAACACCGGCATGATCTCCATCATCACCGGCACAACACCATGATCTCCATCATCTTGATCTCCATCAATGTGTTTCCATCGGGGTTGTCGCGCCCAACATGCTTCTACTACTATTGCTACCATAGCGATAAAGTAAAGCTTTACATAGCGCTTAATCATTGACACGCAGGTCATACAATAATTAAAGACAACCCTATGGCTCCTGCCGGTTGCCGTATTCACCGACGTGCAAGTCATGAAAATCTATACATCACATGATCATGTCATACATCACATATATCTCATCATGTAATTGGCCATATCACATCACAATATACCCTGCAAAAACAAGTTAGACGTCCTCTAATTGTTGTTGCATGTTTTACGTGGCTGCTACGGGTATCCAGTAAGAACGATTCTCACCTACGCATAAACCACAACGGTGATACATAGATTGCTTTTCAACCTTCTCAAGGACCGCCTTTGTCGGATCCGATCCAACTAAAGTGAAACAAACTGTCGCCCGCAAGCCATCTAAGCAACAAGTTGCGTGAAGGGAACCGGTCTCTCGTAAGCATACGAGTAATGTTGGTCTCAGCCATTTTATCTCACAATCCCGCTGAACCAAAATCCGACCAAGGGAGGAAGAAATCTAAGCATCAACGCCCACAAACCTTTTGTGTTCTACTTGAGATCTCATCGAACCATCAACCTAGCTCTGATACCACTATTGGGGAACGTCGCATGGGAAACAAAAAATTTCCTACGCACACGCAAACCTATCCATGGTGATCAGCAACTACGAGAGGGAGAGTGGATCTATGTACCCTTGTAGATCGCTAAGCGGGAAGCGTTAAGAAACGCGGTTGGTGTAGTCGAACTTCTTCGCGATCCAAATCGCCGAGCATCCCGCGATCCAATCACGAACCGTCCCGCGATCCAATCACGAGCCGTCCCGCGATCCAATCATGAACCATCCAACGATCCAATCACGAATCGTCCCGCGATCTCGTCACGATCTGTCCCGCGATCCAATCACGAACGTCTCGTGGCCTTGATCACGATCCTTCCGATCTAGTACGGAACGGATGACACCTCCGCGTTCAGCACACGTGCAGGTTGATGACGATCTCCACCGTCTTGATCCAGCAAGAGGAGGTAGAGAGGAGAGAGAGTTCACCGGCAGCATGACGGCGCTCCGGTGATGGTGGTGGTGGAGCAATTCCGGCAGGGCTTTGCCTAAGCGCTACAGAAATCCGATCTAGAGGAGCACTGGTGAATCGGGTAGCACGTGGTCGTAAGTTGTGTCCAAAAACCACCCAATCCACTAGTATATATAGGAGGAGAGGAGGGGGAGAGGGGCTGGTGCACCAAATCTCCCAAGGGGAGTCGGCCGGCCAAGGGGGGGGGGGGAATCCTATTCCCCCTCCAATCCTAGTTGGAGTAGGATTGCCTCCTATTGGCTGACTTTTGCCTTTTTTTTCCTTTTGGATTTCTTCTCCCTGCGCCATGGGCCTTTGTGGCTGTTCTCCCAGCCCACTAAGGGATGGTAATTAGTCTCCCACAGCCCATGGACTTCTTGGGGTCGAAATACCCCTCCCGAGGGTCCCCCGGTACACTACCGGCACTCCCGGTACACTACCGATGAGCCCGAAACTTTTCCGGCGACCAAACTGGGATTTCCTATATATGAATCTTTACCTCTCGACCATTCCGGAGCTCCTCTTGACGTTCGGGATCTCATCCAGGACTCCGAACAACCTTCGGTCACCACCATACATAACTCTATACTACCGAAACATCACCGAACCTTAAGTGTGCAGACCCTGCGGGTTCGAGAACTATGTAGACATGACCGAGACACCTCTAAGGCCAATAACCAATGGCGGGACCAGGACGTCCACATTGGTTCCTACATATTCTACGAAGATCTATCGGTCGAACCAGTATGTCAAGGATTCAGTTAATCCCGTATAACGTTCCCTTTGTTCTTCGGTATGTTAGTTGCCCGAGATTCGATCGTGGGTATCTCCATACCTTGTTCAATCTCGTTATCGGCAAGTCTCTTTAATCATTCCGTAATACAAGATCCCGCAACTAACAATTAGTCACATTGCTTGCAAGGCTTATTGTGATGTTGCATTACCGAGTGGGCCCCAAGATACCTCTCTGTCACACGGAGTAACAAATCCCAGTCTCGATCCACGCCAACTCAACAGACATCATCGGAAATACCTGTAGAGCACCTTTAGTCACCCAGTTACGTTGCAACGTTTGATACACGCAAGGCACCCTCCGATATCCTTGAGTTAGATGATCTCATGGTCATAGGAACATATACATTGACATGCAGAAAACAGTAGCAATAAACTGACACGATCATATGCTATGTTTGTAGTTTGGGTCTTTTCCATCACATCATTCTCCTAATGATATGATCCCGTTATCAAATGACATCACATGTCAATGGCTAGGAAACCCTGACCATCTTTGATCAACGAGCTAGTTCACTAGCGGCATACTAGGGACACAGTGTTGTCTATTTACCCACACATGCAATGAGTTTCCAATCAATGCAATTATAGCATGGATAATAAACGATTATCATGAACAAGGAAATATAATAATAAACACTTTATATATTGCCTCTAGGGCATATTTCGAACAAATACCGCCTCAGCACCGTACACCATGAAGAAAGGTGTATAACCTGTAGACCTATTGGGGGTGGTTCTGATGCTCCATAAGATGGAAGGCAACTCTTCTACCCAACACCCAGGCGTCCTTTGCAAAGGAACAAGAAGCCGCGGCTTGATGCCTCTTAAGATTTCTTGATTGGCACGCTCCACCTGACCATTGGATTGTGGATGCGCAACTGCTGATACGTCAAGCCGGATGTGCTCCTCCTCACAGAATTTTTTCATAGCCCCCTTCGACAAGTTTGTGCCATTTGTTGGGGAACGTTGCATCGGAAACAAAAATTTTCCTATGCACATGCAAAGCAATCCACGGTGACGAGCATCTACGAGAGGGGGAGTTGATCTACGTACCCTTGTAGATCGCTAAGCGGGAAGCGTTAAGAAACGCGGTTGACGTAGTCAAAGTTCTTCGCGATCCAAATCGCCGAGCGTCCCACGATCTAATCACGAACCGTCCCTCGATCCAATCACGAACCGTCCCGCGATCTCGTCACGATCCGTCCCGCGATCCAATCACGATCTTCCCGTGGTCTTGATCATGATCCTTCCGATCTAGTGTCGAACGGACAACACCTCCGCGTTCAGCACACGTGCAGCTTGATGACGATCTCCACCGTCTTGATCCAGCAAGAGGAGGTGGAGAGGAGAGAGAGTTCACTGGCAGCATGACGGCGCTCCGGTGATGGTGGTGGAGCAATTCCGGCAGGGCTGCGCCTAAGCGCTGCAGAAAACCGATCTAGAGGAGCACCGGTCGAACGGGTAGCATGTGGCCGTAAGTTGTGTGCAAAAACCACCCAATCCACTAGTATATATAGGAGGGAGGGAGAGGCAGCCCTTGGCGCAAGGCCAAGGGATTCTTTGGTTCGTCCGAATAGGAGAGGGAGGAGTCCCACTCTTCTCGAATCCTAGTTGGAGTAGGATTGCTCCCTATTGGCTGATTTTCCACTTTTTCCTTTAGGACTTTCTCTCCCTGCGCCATGGGCCTTTGTGGCTGTTTCCCCAGCCCACTAAGGGCTGGTTATTATTCTCCCACAGCCCATGGACCTCTTGGGGTCGAAATACCCCTCCCGGAGGTCTCCCGGTACACTACCGATGAGCCCGAAACTTTTCTGGCGACCAAAGTGGGACTTCCTATATATGAATCTTTACCTCCGGACCATTCCGGAGCTCGTTGTGACGTCCGGGATGTCATCCGGGACTCCTAACAAAATTCGGTCACCACCATACATAACTCTATACTACCGAAATGTCACCAAACCTTAAGTGTGCAGACCCTGCGGGTTCGAGAACTATGTAGACATGACCGAGACACCTCTACGGTCAATAACCAATGGCGGGACCTGGATGACCACATCGGTTCCTACATATTCTACGAAGATCTTTATCGGTCGAACCTCTATGTCAAGGATTCAGTTGATCCCGTATAACGTTCCCTTTGTTCTTCGGTATGTTACTTGCCCGAGATTCGATCGTCGGTATCTCCATACCTAGTTCAACCTCGTTACTGGAAAGTCTCTTTACTCGTTCCGTAATACAAGATCCCGTGACTAACACTTAGTCACATTGCTTGCAAGCCTTGTTGTGATGTTATATTACCGAGTGGGCCCTGAGATACCCCTCCGTGACACGGAGTAACAAATCCCGATATTGATCCATGCCAACCCAACAGACACCTTTGGACATACCTATAGAGCACCTTTATAGTCACCCAGTTACGTTGTGACATTTGATACACACAAGGCATTCCTCCGGTGTCTGTGAGTTGCATGATCTCACGGTCATAGGAACATATACTTTGACATAAGGAAAATAGTAGCAATAAACTGACACGATCATGTGCTACGTTTGTAGTTTGGGTCTTGTCCATCTCATCATTCTCCTAATGATGTGATCCCGTTTATCAAATGAGATCTCATGTCCATGTCTAGGAAACCTTAACCATCCTTTGATTAACGAGCTAGTTCACTAGAGGCATGCTAGGGACATAGTGTTTTGTCTATGTATCCACACATGTATCTATGTTTCCAATTAATACAATTCTAGCATGGATAATAAACAATTATCATGAACAAGGAAATATAATAATAAACACTTTATTTATTGCCTCTAGGGCATATTTCCAACACCATTATCAGTGATGATGCTGTGGGGATAACCAAAATGGTAGATCAATTTTTTCACAAACTGAACCATTGTGGCCGCGTCACACGTGCTGATCGGTTCTGCCTCCACCCACTTGGTTAATTTATGAAAGTCTACCATGAGGTGTGTTTTCTTATCGTTTGATCGCTTAAAGGGCCCCACCATGTCAAGCCCCTGGACCACTTAGTCATATTGCTTGCAAGGCTTGTTGTGATGTTGTATTACCGAGTGGGCCCTGAGATACCTCTCCGTCACACGGAGTAACAAATCTCGGTATTGATCCATGCCAACCCAACAGACACATTCGGAGATACCTGTAGAGCACCTTTATAATCACCCAGTTACGTTGCAACATTTGATACACACAAGGCATTCCTACGGTGTCTTTGAGTTGCATGATCTCACGGTCATAGGAACATATACTTTGACATACGGAAAACAATAGCAATAAACTGACACGATCATATGCTACGTTTGTAGTTTGGGTCTTGTCCATCTCATCATTCCCCTAATGATGTGATCCCGTTTATCAAATGACATCTCATGTCCATGGCTAGGAAACCTTAACCATCCTTTGATTAACGAGCTAGTTCACTAGAGGCATACTAGGGACATAGTGTTTTGTCTATGTATCCACACATGTATCTATGTTTCCAATTAATACAATTCTCGCATGGATAATAAACAATTATCATGAACAAGGAAATATAATAATAAACACTTTATTTATTGCCTCTAGGGCATATTTCCAACAGTCTCCCACTTGCACTAGAGTCAATAATCTAGCTCACATCACTATGTGATTTACATTGTAATGAATCGAACACCCATGCAGTTTTGGTGTTGATCATGTTTAGCCCTTGGAAGAGGTTTAGTCGACGAGTCTGCAACATTCAGATCTGTGTGTACTTTGCAAATATTTATGTCCTTCTCCTCGATGTAATATCGGATGGAGTTGAAGCGTCGCTTTATATGTCTGGTCCTCTTGTGAAACCTTGGTTCCTTGGCTAGAGCAATGGCACTAGTGTTGTCACAGAACAGCCTTATTGGATCCAGTGCACTGGGCACTACTCCAAGATCTGTCATGAACTGCTTCATCCAGACACCTTCCTTCACCGCCTCCGAGGCTGCGATGTACTCCGCTTCGCATGTAGAATCAGCTACCATGCTTTGCTTGGAACTGCACCAGCTTACAGCTCCCTCGTTAAGAATAAATACGTATCCGGTTTGTGACTTAGAGTCGTCCGGATCAGTGTCAAAGCTTGCATCGACGTAACCCTTTACGATGAGCTCTTCGTCACCTCCATAATCGAGAAACATTTCCTTAGTCCTTTTAAGTTACTTAAGGATATTCTTGACCGCTTGCCAGTGCTCCATACCAGGATCACTTTGAAACCTTCCAGCAATACTTATGGCAAGGCTGACATCGGGTCTTGTGCAAAGCATTGCATACATGATAGAGCCTATGGCTGAAGCATAGGGGATGACGTCGTCTTTTCTTTATCTTCAGCAGTCACTGGGCATTGAGTCTTACTCAACTTCACACCTTGTAACATAGGCAAGAACCCCTTCTTGGACTGATCCATTTTGAACTTGTTCAAAACTTTATCAAGGTATGTGCTCTGTGAAAGTGCTATTAAGCGTCTCGATCTATCTCTATAGATCTTAATGCCTAATATGAAAGCAACTTCTCCTAGGTCCTTCATTGAAAAAATCTTATTCAAATATTTCTTCACGCTTTCCAGCATTTCTATATTGTTTCCAATCAGCAATATGTCATCCACATATAATACTAGAAACGCTATAGAGCTCCCACTCACTTTCTTGTAAATACAAGCTTCTTCATAAACTTGTATAAACCCAAACGCTTTGATCACCTCATCAAAGCGCTTATTCCAACTCCGAGATGCTTGCACCAGTCCATAAATGGATCGCTGGAGTTTGCAAACTTTGTCAGCATTCTCTGGATCAACAAAACCTTCTAGTTGCATCATATACAACTCTTCCTCAAGGAAACCGTTGAGGAACGCCGTCTTGACATCCATCTGCCAAATTTCATAGTCGAAATAAGCAGCTATCGCTAACATGATTCTGACAGACTTAAGCATCGCTACGGGTGAGAAAGTCTCATCATAGTCAACTCCTTGAACTTGTGAAAAACCCTTTGCCACAAGTTGAGCTTTATAGACGTTGACATTACCGTCCGCGTCTGTCTTCTTCTTAAAGATCCATTTATTCTGAATGGCCTTTCGCCCTTCAGGTAATACTTCTGAAGTCCACACTTTGTTTTCATACATGGATCCTATCTCGGATTTCATGGCCTCTAACCATTTCTCGGAATCCGGGCACATCACCGCTCCTTCATAGCTCGCAAGTTCATTTTTGTCCAACAACATGACCTCTAGGACAGGGTTGCCGTACCAGTCGGGAGCAGTACGTGCCCTTGTCGACCTACGAGGTTCAATAGCAGCTTGATCCGAAGCTTGATGATCATCATCATTAACTTCCTCTTCCATCGTTGTAGGTTCCACAGAAACAACTTTTTGCGCTCCGCTACTCTCTGGTTGAAGTGTAGGTTCGATAACCTCATCAAGCTCTATTTTACTCCCACTCAATTCTTTCGAGAGAAACTCTTTCTCAAGAAATGTTCCGTTCTTAGCGAGAAACACTTTGCCCTCGGATCTGAGATAGAAGGTATACCCGACTATCTCTTTCGGGTATCCTATGAAGACACATTTCTCCGCTTTGGGTTCCATTTTTTCAGGCTGAATCTTTTTGACATAAGCATCACATCCCCAAACTTTAAGAAACGACAACTTTGGCTTCTTGCCAAACCACAGTTCATATGGCGTCGTCTCAACGGATTTCGATGGTGCCCTATTTAAAGTGAATGCAGCTGTCTCTAATGCATAAACCCAAAACGATAGTGGCAAATCAGCAAGAGACATCATAGAATGCACCATATCTAATAAGGTTCGATTACGACGTTTGGACACACCATTACGCTGTGGTGTTCCAGGCAGAGTCAACTGTGAAACAATTCCACATTGTCTTAAGTGATTGCCAAACTCACAACTCAGATATTCACCTCCTCGATCAGATTGCAGGAATTTAATCTTCTTGTTACGATGATTCTCAACTTCACTCTGAAATTGTTTGAACTTTTCAAATGTTTCAGATTTGTGTTTCATTAAGTAAATATACCCATACCTACTTAAGTCATCTGTGAAGGTGAGAAAATAATGATATCCACCGCGCGCAGTAACGTTCATTGGACCGCACACATTAGTATGTATGATTTCCAATAAGTCACTTGCCCGTTCCATTGTTCCAGAGAACGGCGTTTTAGTCATCTTTCCCATAAGACATGGTTCGCATGTGTCAAGTGATTCAAAATCAAGTGACTCCAGAAGTCCATCAGCATGGAGCTTCCTCCTGCGTTTTACACCAATATGACCTAAACGGCAGTGCCACAAGAAATTGGTACTATCATTATCAACTTTACATCTTTTGGCATCAATGTTATGAACATGTGTATCATCACTATCAAGATTCAATATGAATAAACCCCTCACATTGGGTGCATGACCATAAAAGATATTCCTCATATAAATAGAACAACCTTTATTCTCTGATTTAAATGAGTAACCGTCTCGCAATAAACAAGATCCAGATATAATGTTGATGCTTAACGCAGGCACTAAATAACAATTATTCAGGTTCATCACTAATCCCGATGGTAATCAAAGAGAGAGCGTGCCGACGGCGATCACATCAACCTTGGAACCATTTCCCACACGCATCGTCACTTCGTCCTTAGCCAGCCTTCGTTTATTCCGTAGTTCCTGTTAAGAGTTGCAAATATGAGCAACCGAACCGGTATCAAATACCCAGGCACTACTACGAGAGCCAGTAAGGTACACATCAATAACATGTATATCATATATACCTGATTTATCGTTGGCCGCCTTCTTGTCATCCAGGTACTTGGGGCAGTTCCGCTTCAAGTGACCAGTTCCCTTGAAATGAAAGCACTCAGTTTCTGGCTTAGGTCCATGCTTAGGATTTTTGGGAGTAGCAACTGCTTTGCCATCCTTCTTGGTTTTACCCTTCTTGCCTTTGCCCTTGACTGTGCCGTTCTTCTTGACACTAGTGGTTTTATTGACCATCAACACTTGATGTTCTTTCTGGATTTCAGACTCAGCGACTTTCAGCATCGCAAACATCTCGGCGACTGACTTGTTCATCCCATGCATGTTGTAGTTCATTACAAAGCTCTTGTAACTAGGTGGCAGTGATTGAAGAACTCTGTCAGTGATCGCCTCCGGCGGAAGGGTAATTCCCAACTCCGCCAGACGAGTGTAATACCCAGACATTCTGAGTATATGCTCACTGATAGACCCGTTCTCCTCCATTTTGCAAGCATAGAACTTATCGGAGGTCTCATACCTCTCGATCCGGGAATTCTTCTCAAAGATAAACTTCAACTCCTGGAACATCTTATATGCTCCATGACGTTCAAAACGTCTTTGAAGTCCCGGTTCTAAGCCATACAACATCGCACACTGAACTACTAAGTAATCTCCAGCCCGTGCCTCCCAAGCATTCTTAACGTCTTCGGATGACACAGGAGCAGGTGGGTCACCAAGCGGTGCATCAAGGACATATGATTTCTGGGAAGCCGTGAGGATAATCCTCAGATTACGGGCCCAGTCAACCAAGTTACTTCCATCATCTTTCAACTTAGCTTTCTCTAGGAACACATTAAAATTCAGGGGTGCTACTGCGCGAGCCATTGATCTACAACATAAATTTGCAGAGGTTACTTAGACTATTGTTCAAGATAATGACTTTAGTTAATCAAATTACTAAAGCTCCCACTCAAATTGACATCCCTCGGGTCATCTGAGTGTCACATGATCCAAATTCACCAATCTCAAGTCCGATCATCACGTGAGTTGAGGTGGCTTCAATGGTGAACATCATCATGTTGATCATATCTACTATATGACTCATGTTCGACCTTTCGGTCTCTTGTGTTCCGAGGCCATGTCTGTCCATGCTAGGCTCGTCAAGTTTAACCCGAGTGTTCTGCGTGTGCAACACTGGCTTGGACCCGTTGTATGTGAACATAGAGTCTATCACACCCGATCATCACGTGGTGTCTCAACACGACGAACTTTCGCAATGGTGCAAACTCCGGGAGAACACAATTTATCTTGAAATTAAGTGAGGGATCACCTTATAATGCTATCGCCGTTCTAAGCAAAACAAGGTGCATAAAAGTATTAACATCACATGCAATTCATAAGTGACATGATATGGCCATGAACTTGTGCTTTTGATCTCCATCATGAAAGCAGTGGCATGATCTCCATCGTCACCGGCACGACACCATGATCTCCATCATCTTGATCTCCATCAACGTGTCGCCATCGGGGTTGTCACGCCCTGCATGCTTCTACTACTATTGATACCGTTTAGCAATAAAGTAAAGCATTACATAGCGCTTAATGATTGACACGTAGGTCATACAATAATTAAAGACAACCCTATGGCTCCTGCCGGTTGCCGTACTCATCGACATGCAAGTCGTGATAATCTATACATCACATGATCATCTCATACATCACATATATCACATCATGTAATTGGCCATATCACATCACAACATACCCTGCAAAAACAAGTTAGACGTCCTCTAATTGTTGTTGCAAGTTTTACGTGGCTGTTATGGGTATCTAGCAAGAACGATTCTTACCTACGCATAAACCACAACGGTGATACACTAGTTTGCTTTTCAACCTTCTCAAGGACCGCCTTTGTCGGATCCGATCCAACTAAAGTGAGAGAAACTGGCACCCGCAAGCCATCTAAGCAACAAGTTGCAGTTAAGGGAACCGGTCTCTCGTAAGCGTACGAGTAATGTTGGTGTGGGCCGCTTCATCTCACAATACCGCTGAACCAAAATCCGACCAAGGGAGCAAGCAATCTAGGCATCAACGCCCACAAACCTTTTGTGTTCTACTCGAGATCTCATCGAACCATCAACCTAGCTCATGATGCCACTATTGGGGAACGTCGCATGGGAAACAAAAATTTTCCTACGCACACGCCAACCTATCCATGGTGATTAGCATCTACGAGAGGGGGAGTTGATCTACGTACCCTTGTAGATCGCTAAGCGGGAAGCGTTAATAAACGCGGTTGATGTAGTTGAACTTCTTCGCGATCCAAATCGCCGAGCGTCCCGCGATCTAATCACGAACCTTCCAGCGATCGAATCACGAACCGTCCCGCGATCTCGTCAGGATCCGTCCCACGATCCAATCACGATCGTCCCGTGGTCTTGATCACGATCCTTCCGATCTAGTGTCGAACGGACGGCACCTCCGCGTTCAGCACACGTGCAGCTTGATGACGATCTCCACTGTCTTGATCCAGCAAGAGGGGGTGGAGAGGAGAGTGAGTTCACCGGCAGTGCGATGGCACTCCGGTGATGGTGGTGGAGCAATTCTGGTAGGGCTTCGCCTAAGCGCTGCAGAAAACCGATCTAGAGGAGCACCGGTGGAACTTGTAGCACGTGGCCGTAAGTTGTGTGCAAAAACCACCGAATACACTAGTATATATAGGAGGGAGGGAGAGGCAGCCCTTGGCGCAAGGCCAAGGGCCTCTTTGGTTCGGCCGAATAGGAGAGGGAGGAGTCCCACTCATTCTCCAATCCTAGTTGGACTAGGATTGCTCCCTATTGGCTGATTTTCCACTTTTTCCTTTAGGACTTTCTCTGCCTGTGCCATGGGCCTTTGTGGATGTTTCCCCAGACCACTAAGGGCTGGTTATTATTCTCCCACAGCCCATGGACCTCTTGGGGTCGGAATAACCCTCCCGGAGGTCTCCCGGTAAACTACCGGCACTCCCAGTACACTACCGATGAGCCCGAAACTTTTCCGGCGACCAAACTGGGACTTCCTATATATGAATCTTTACCTCCGGACCATTTCGAAGCTCCTCGTGATGTCCGGGATCTCATCAGGGACTCCGAACAAACTTCGGTCACCACCATACATAACTCTATACTACCGAAACGTCACCAAACCTTAAGTGTGCAGACCCTGTGGGTTCGAGAACTATGTAGACATGACCGAGACACCTCCACGGTCAATAACCAATGGCGGGACCTCGATGAACACATTGGTTCCTACATATTCTAAGAAGATCTTTATCGGTCGAACCTCTATGTCAAGGATTCAGTTGATCCCGTATAACGTTCCCTTTGTTCTTCGGTATGTACTTGCCCGAGATTCGATCGTCGGTATCTCCATAACTAGTTCAACCTCGTTACCGGAAAGTCTCTTTACTCGCTCCGTAATACAAGATCCCGTGACTAACACTTAGTCACATTGCTTGCAAGCCTTGTTGTGATGTTATATTACCGAGTGGGCCCTGAGATACCTCTCCGTCACACGGAGTAACAAATCCCGATATTGATCCATGCCAACCCAACAGACACCTTCGGACATACCTGTAGAGCACCTTTATAGTCACCCAGTTACGTTTCGACGTTTGATACAGACAAGGCATTCCTCTGGTGTCTGTGAGTTGCATGATCTCACGGTCATAGGAACATATACTTTGACATAAGGAAAACAGTAGCAATAAACTGACACGATCATATGCTACATTTGTAGTTTGGGTCTTGTCCATCTCATCATTCTCCTAATGATGTGATCCCGTTTATCAAATGACATCTCATGTCCATGGCTAGGAAACCTTAACCATCCTTCGATTAACGAGCTAGTTCACTAGAGGCATACTAGGGACATAGTGTTTTGTCTATGTATCCACACATGTATCTATGTTTCCAATTAATACAATTCTAGCATGGATAATAAAAAATTATCATGAACAAGGAAATATAATAATAAACACTTTATTTATTGCCTCTAGGGCATATTTCCAACACCATTATCAGTGATGATGCTGTGGGGATAACCAAAATGGTAGATCAATTTTTTCTCAAACTGAACAGTTGTGGCCGCGTCACACTTGCTCATCGGTTCTGCCTCCACCCACTTGGTTAATTTATGAACGGCTACCATGAGGTGTATTTTCTTATCCTTTGATCGCTTAAAGGGCCTTACCATGTCAAGGCCCCGGACCGCAAACGGCCAAGTAATTCGTATCATCCTCAATTCTTGAGCCGGAATATGAGCACGCCGGCCAAACATTTGACAACCGCCACACTTGCGGACTAGGTCTTCTGCATCTTGGTAAGCCGTCAACCAGAAAAAACCGTGACGGAAAGCCTTGGCCACCAGAGATTTCGAGCCGGCATGATGTCCACAATCTCTAGCATGAATTTCATTCAGGATCTGTTGACCTTCTTCTGGTGAGACGCAACGTTAAAAAAACCGTGTCACGCTGCGTTTCTGCAACTCACCATTAATTATTGTCATGGATTTCGAACGCCGGGTGATCTTCCTGGCCAGATTTTCATCATCAGGTAACATGCCCGGGGTTAGGTAGTTTAAGTAGGGCACAGTCCAGTCCGAAATAGCATGTAGAGCCGCCACCAATTGCCCCTCCGGGTCAGGAATAGCTAAGTCCTCTTCTGAAGGCACTTTGGCCGTTCGATGATGTAAGACGTCCAGAAAGACATTGGGTGGCACCGGCTTTCGCTGAGAACCTAACCGTGACAAGGTGTCAGCTGCCTCATTCCTGTCACGATCAATGTGATCTAACCTATATCCTTTGAAGTGACTAGCAATGATATCAACCGCCTGACGATAAGCCGCCATCCGCGGGTCTTTGGAATCCCAAGTGCCTGAAACATGCTCAGCCACCAGGTCTGAGTTGCCCATAAACCTGACCCGGCTTAAATTCATCTCCTTGGCCATCCTGAGGCCATGAAGCACAGCCTCATACTCAGCCGCATTGTTATTGCAGGGGAACATCAGTCGGAAAACATAACAAAACTTATCTCCTTTGGGGGACGTCAACACCACTCTTGCGCCTGATCCTTCTAACTGCTTGGACCCATCAAAGTGTATAGTCTAGTATGTGTCATCCGGCTTTTCCTCAGCAGCTTGACATTCCGTCCAATCATTTATGAAATCCACGAGGGCTTGGGATTTAACAGCCGTATGGGGCACATACTTGATATTGAGAGGCCCTAACTCCAAAGCCCAGTTAGCAATCCTGCATGTGGCTTCCCTGTTCTGAATTATATCTCCCAATGGGGCAGAACTGACCACCGTAACCTGGTGTCCTAGAAAATAATGCTTCAACTTGCGATTGGCCATGAAAACCGCATACACCAGCTTCTGCCAATGCGGGAACCTTCGCTTGGATTTTATCAGGACCTCACTGATATAATAAACCGGCCTTTGAACCGGATACTCCTTACCAGCCTCCTTGCGCTCGACCACGATTGCGGCGCTTACTGCCCGATTATTAGCCGCCACATATAGAAGTAACGGCTCTTTCTCAACCGGAGCAGCCAGCACTGGCAGCTCAGTCAGTTGTCTCTTGAGCGCCTCAAATGCTTCAGCCGCCGCCTTGCTCCAGACAAACTTGTCCGTCTTCTTCATCATCTGATATAAAGGAATTGCTTTTTCTCCAAGGCGGCTTATGAATCGGCTCAACGCGGCAATCCATCCTGCCAAGCGCTGGACGTCATTGATGCAGGCCGGCTCTGCTAAGGAAGTCATAGCCTTGATTTTATCCGGGTTAGCTTCAATGCCTCGCTCAGAAACCAGAAAACCCAAGAGCTTCCAGCCGGAACGCCAAAAACACACTTAGCCGGGTTAAGCTCATCTTGTAGACCCAAAGATTATCAAAGGTCTCCTTTAGATCGTCCAAATGGGTCTCCTTCTGTCTGGACTTGACCACAGTGTCATCTACGTAAGCATGAACATTGCGGCCGATCTGACTATGAAGGCAGTTCTGTACACATCGCTGATAAGTCGCATGGGCACTCTTGAGCCCGAAAGGCATAGATACATAATAGAAAGCCCCAAACGGTGTAATAAAAGCCATATTCTCCTGGTCCTTAACCGCCATCTTGATCTGGTGATAGCCGGAATATGCGTCCAGGAAGCACAAGCTTTCACAACCCGTCGTAGCATCAACGATTTGATCGATCCGTGGGAGGCCAAACGGATCAGCCGGACAAGCTTTGTTAAGGTCCGTGTAATCCACGCACATACGCCACGTGCCGTTCTTCCTAAGCACTAGCACCGGGTTAGCCAGTCATTCCGGATGAAAAACTTCTACTATGAAACCCGCCGCCAATAGCCGGGCGACCTCTTCTCCGATGGCCTTGCACCTTTCGTCATTGAACCGCCTCAGGAACTGCTTGACAGGTTTGAACTTAGGATCCATGTTAAGATTGTGCTCAGGGAACTCTCTCAGTACACCCGGCATGTCAGAAGGTTTCCATGCGAAGATGTCCCGATTCTCACGGATGAATTCGATGAGCACGCTTTCCTATTTGGGATCCATGTTAGCCCCGATGATGAACTGCTTGGATGAGTCGCCCGGAGTGAAATCTATCGCCTTGGTATCATCCGCTGAGAATTTAAGGGGCAGCTCAGTCTCTGTGGTGCGCTTCTTCAGCGGGGTCATATCTTCCGGGTCAACGTTCTCCTTGTAGAACTTAAGCTCCTCCTGAGCACAGCTGGACTCTGCATAAGCCGCATCTCCTTCTTCGCACTCAATAGCCGTGTTGCGGTCGCCGTGAATGGTATTAGTTCCATTCAGTCTGGGCAACTTGAGCTGCAAGTACACATAACAAATTCGGGCCATGAATTTGGCATAAGCCGGCCGTCCAAACAGAGCATGGTAAGGGCTCTTGATTTTAACCACTTCAAACCACAAGGACTCCACCCTGTAATTATACTCATCCCCAAACGCAACTTCTAGAGAAATCTTGCCGACTAGCTAAGCGGACTTGCCAGGAACTACACCATGAAAAACGGTGGATGAGGGCTTTAAATCCTTGTCAACCAGCTTCATCCGCCGAAAGGTGTCATAATAAAGGATGTTAATATTGATGCCTCCATCCATGAGCACCTTATTCAATCCAGATCCTCCCACTTGGGGGCAACTACCAACGCCAGCCGCCCCGGGTCATCAACGCGCAGCGGATGATCCTGCCGGCTCCATGTTATGTCATACTCAGACCACCTTAGGTACCGTCGAAGAGCCGGTGCCACCGCATTAGCCACCCTCTAGCGCAACTTCTGCTCCCGCCTGGTAAGGCTGGTTGTAAAGACATGATACTGGCCTGAACTAAGCTGCTTGGGATTACTCTGGTACCCGGATTGACCCTTTTGCTGCTGATTGTTGTTGCCAGAGCGCTGCTGATACCCTCCTTGACTACCTTGGCCATGCGGCTGACCAGAACCTGAGCCACCAGCCCCAAACCAGCCCCGGACCCGCCAAATCCTGACTTATCTGGTGGGCCGCCGTCTTGATTGCCGAGCCATGTAAAATGACGCTTGAGCCTCTGCATGAAATGACAATCCCCCCAGGTGTGATTGCCGGCTTATCAGGTTGACCGTGATCCGGACAGGGGCCTTTGAGCGCCTCTTCTAAATTAAAGGCAGGCCTGTCTTTGTTAAAAGGCGGCCTGAACCTCCTGTTGTCTTTCAGCTGATTCTGACCAGCGCTTGTGTTCGCCACCAGTTCTGATCCAGACTCAGTAATCTTTCGCTTACTCTGGACACCATTGCTTGCTACACCCTTGCTCTGACCACCTTTCTTACTTTGGTTGACCTTCTCCTCATCAGAGCCCGAATCCTTCGTATTTTCCGAGTCGGCATACTTGGTGAGAGCCATCATGAGCTCCCCCATGTATTGACACGCGCGTTTGAGCCGGCTGAGCTTCTGTTTTAACGGGACGAAGTGGCAATTCTTTTCCAAGATCAACACTGCTTGAGCCGCCGTGATCTGCTCAGAAGAGTGGATAATCGTCGATACCCACTGGACCCAATGATGAGCCGACTCACCTTCCTGCTGGATGCAGTGATCAAGATCCACAATGGTCATAGGCTGCTTGCAGGTTCCTTGAAAGTTTTTGATAAATTTTGCTCTCAGCTCTGCCCACGAGTTCATGGTGTTGGGTGGCAAGCCCTTTAACCACGTGCGAGCCGGGCCTTCAAGCATCATGATGAAGTACTTTGTGCATACCGCATCGCTGACATCTAGCATCTCCATGGCTAGCTCATAGCTCTCAACCCAAGCCTCCGGGGGCAGGTCCGCTGTGTAATTCGGGACCCTGCGGGGTCCTTTGAAGTCCTTTGGCAATCGTGTGCTTCACAGATCCAGGGATATGCACAGCAACCCCACTGCTCTGTTGGTCACCCCTGCCCCTACTCATACGGAGGGCGCAGGCTCTTGGTGACCCGGCACGGCTCCTGCGACCGCCTCCTGCCGGTTCTTCACCTGGTTTATGATCGTTCGTGCATCCAAAGCCCCCTGGTCATTCTGCGGAGGCCCTCTACGGGGATCGCTGCTAGAACCCGTTGGTGACGCGTACCGCTGGCTGAAGCTGCGGCTGGGAAGGGAGGTTGAATGAATGCGGCTCCGGCTATAAGCATACTTATCTTGCTGGGCCATCACCGTCCGCAGGTATCTGACGGCATTCCGTACTTCCTCTGCGAAAGGCGCCTCATCCAGGATTGGGATAGTCTCAAGCCGGGTGGCTGCAGCCACCATGTTCTCCGCCGGGTTGGAGTAATGACCCACCGGGGTTGGGAAGGCCCTAGGGGAGGCTTGGGCCCTTCGAACCGGGGGTCGCATCATTTGAGCCGCCGGGCGGCTTACAGGTGCATCCAACGTCCGCCCGGTCCCTAGAGTGGTGAATAGATTCCTCGCCTCGTAACGTTCCGGCAAACGGGACTGATGTCTCCTCCGATGCACCACCGCCACTGACTGCTGATCTAGACCAAGCCAAAAAGCATCTGCCTTGATACGCTCCGCTTCTTCTTCCATCTGGACTTTCAGATCAGCTATCTTCTGCTGCTCCTCCGCGATCCGGTCCCTGAGCCTTGCGACCTCAAAATTCTGGGCGGCTTGATTGTTCGGGGTGACTTCAGTAGCCATCAGAGCCGTCAGCTCATTCATCAGGTCCAAAAGGACTTGAGCCGGATGCGACGGGGGCGGGTCAACCCTAGAGGCCGCCGCTCCGGCGGCTGTGCCGCCTGCGCCGGGAACAGAGCGTGCCATGGATACGGCCGCGCGAGTCGGTGATTCAAGATGTTCTGGCTCTGAAAAGTCCGGCTCGGGGTAAAGGTTGTCGTAGCCCCCAAGCCCCCCACCATGAAGCTGGTAGATTGACTCTGTTTCTCCACTTGAAGATCCATCGTCCGGCTGGATCAGAGTTTCTTGTGAGGCGGAAGCTTCTAGATCCATGCCTTGGGTGAAACCCACGAACACGTGCTTTTGGCCCGGGTTAACATGGGCAGATCGCACCTTGCAAATGGCTATGCGCGCCGGGCCGGCTCGACGATGTCGGTGCAGACGTCCGGCCCGGGTGTAGATCCATCGACTCTTCCAATGAAGACGTGAATTCCGTCGAACGGAACACGGAATCCATACTCCACAGAGCCAGCGTCCAGCCCCCAACTGGCGTCATCGATGTAGAGCCGTCCGTGGCGACACTTGCTCATCCTGCCGACGACGTATCCCTCAAGCCCTGGTAGAGAGCCCTTTGAGAACTCAACACCACCGAGCGCAAGGCCCACGGTGGGTGCCAACTGTCGTGGTTTTCTCACGGCAGATGTCCGGGTGAACGGACTTGGATTCGAGGCCATCACCATGGTGGTGGACTCAAAGGGGTTGATCGGGACGAAGGACATGAGTTTACCCAGGTTCGGCCCCTTGAGTGGAGGTAATAGCCTACGTCCTGCTTGTGCTTGTATTGCTTGATGTGACGATTACAAGGGAGCTAAAGCTTGACCTAGTTCTTGATAGCCTATCCTCTAAGTCGCCCCGGGTCTACCTTTATATAGGAGGTAACGACCCCAGGTCATACAAGTTCTTTAACCGACTCTTATCATTCATCTGAGTATAGCTCTATCTCCCTCTTGCCTTCTTGATCACGTTGTCTCCGGGCGGCTTACCCGCCCGGGTCTTCTCTATCCGGGCCACCTACTGGCCCTCTCTCTGAGCCGCCGGGCCTCCTGGGCCGTTAGCTTTAACAGCTTACTCTTGGGCCGGAGCAAGAGCCACCAAGTGTTACCCGGAGCCTCCAGGGCGGGTCATACCATGGGGTTATATCCCTAACAGTTTCCATGAAGAAGAGTTGTATGTGATACAACCAGAAGGTTTTGTCAATCCTAAGGATGCTGAAAGGTATTCAAAGTCCAGCGATCCTTCTATGGACTTTGATGAAGTGATCAAAGTTTTTGAGTTTATATGAAGTTTATGAGAAACTTGCATTTACAAGAAAGTGAGTGGGAGCACTATAGAACTTCTGATAAGAATATGTAGTTGACATATTATTGATCGAAAATGATGTAGAATTTCTGGAAAGCATAAATGGTTGTTTGAAAAAGGGGTTTTCAAAGGAAGACCTAGATAAAGCTACCTAATTGTTGGGCATCAAGATTTATAGAGATTAATCAAGATGCTTGATAATAATTTCAATGAGTACACACCTTGACAAGATATTGAAAAAGTTCAATATGGATCAGTCCAGGAAAAGGTTCTTGCCTATATTAAAAGGTGTGAGATTGAGCACGGCTCAATGCCCGACCATGGCAAAAAATAGAGGAAAGATAAGTGTCATCCCCTATCCTTTAGCCATGGGCTCGATATAGTATGCCATGTTGTGTACCGCACCTGTGTGTGCCTTGCCATGAGTGTGTAAAGGGGTACAAGAGAGATCCAGGAGTGGATCACTGGACAACGGTCGAAATTATCCTTAGCAACTAGAGGACCAAGGAAATATTTCTCGATTATGGAGGTGATAAAGAGTTCGTCGTAAAGGGTTACGTCGATGCAAGCTTTGACACCAATCCGGATGACTCTTAGTAGAAATCCGGATATGTATAGTGGAGTAGCCATTTGGAATAGCTCCAAGTGGAGCGTGGGAGCAGTATCTATAGTATGACATAGAAGTTTGCAAAGATACACACGGATCTCAATGTCGCAGACCCGTTAACTAAAACCTCTTTCACGGGCAACACATGATAAAACCCCAGAACTAATTGGGTGCTAATCACATGATGATATGATCACATGGTGATATAAGCGTTAATCACATGGCGACGTGAACTAGATTATTGACTCTAGTGCAAGTGGGAGATTGTTGGAAATATGCCCTAGAGGCAATAATAAAATGGTTATTATTATATTTCCTTGTTCATGATAATTGTCTATTGTTCATGCTATAATTGTATTAACCGAAAACCATAATACATGTGTGAATACATAGACCACAACATGTCCCTAGTGAGCCTCTAGTTGGCTAGCTCGTTGATCAATAGATGGTCACAGTTTCATGACCATGGACATTGGATGTCGTTGATAACGGGATCACGTTATTAGGAGAATGATGTGATGGACAAGACCCAATCCTAAGCATAGCACGAGATCGTGTAGTTCGTCTGCTAAAGATTTTCTAATGTCAAGTATCGCTTCCTTAGACCATGAGATTGTGCAACTATCGGATACCATATGAATGCTTTGGGTGTGCCAAACGTCACAACGTAACTGGCTGGCTATAAGGATACACTACGGGTATCTCCAAAAGTGTCTGTTGGGTTGGCACGAATCGAGACTGGGATTTGTCACTCCGTGTGATGGAGAGGTATCTCTGGGCCCACTCGGTAAGACATCACCATAATGAGATCAATGTGACTAAGGAGTTAGCCACGGGATGATGTGTTACAGAATGAGTAAATAGACTTGCCGGTAACGAGATTGAACAAGGTATAGGGATACCGACAATAGAATCTCGGGCAAGTATCATACCGGTAAACAAAGGGAATTGTATACGGGACCATTGAATCCCCGACATCGTGGTTCATCCGATGAGATAATCATGGAGCATGTGGGAGCCAACATGGGTATCTAGATTCAACTGTTGGTTATTGACCGGAGAGTGTCTCGGTCATTTTACGTGCCTCCCGAACCCATAGGGTCTACACACTTAAGGTTCGATGACGCTAGGGTTATAGGGAAATAGTGTGTGTGGTTACCGAAGGTTGTTCGAAGTCCCGAATAAGATCCCGGACATCAGAGGAGTTCCGGAATGGTCTGGAGGTAAAGATTCATATATAGGAAGTGAGGTTTTGGTCACCGGAAATGTTTCGGGCGTCACTGGTAACGTACCGAGACCACCGGAAGGGTTCTGGGGGTCCACCAAGTGGGGCCACTGGCACCAGGGGGCTGCATGGGCTGCAAGTGGGAGGGAACAAGCCCCTAGGTAGGGTGGTGCGCCCCCCACAAGGGCCCTAGGCTTAGCTAACGGTGGGAGGGGGCAAACCCTAGGGCAGTTGGGCCCTAAGGCCCACCCTATGGCAGCGCACCCCTCTCCCCCTCTGGCCGCTGCTCCAGATGGGATCTGGGGCTGCCGCCGGCCCTCCCTTACCTCCTCCTATATATAGTGGAGCAATTTGGGCAGCTGGGGACACGCATCTCTCTCTCCCACGGTGCAGCTCTACTCCTCCCTCTCCCCGTTCTCCGTAGTGCTTGGTGAAGCCCTACCAGAGACCACGTAGCTCCACCGTCACCATGTCGTCATGCTGCCGGAGCTCTTCCTCAACCTCTCCTTCCTCCTTGCTGGATCAAGGCATAGGATACATCGCCGGGCTGCACGTGTGTTGAACGCGGAGGCGCCGTTGTTCGTCGCTTAGATCGGATTCCACCGCGATCTGAATCGCTGCGAGTACGACTCCACAAACCGTGTTCTTGTAATGCTTACGCGTTGCGATCTTCGAAGGTATGAAGATGCATTCCCCCTTTCTCGTTGTTGGTTTCTTCATACCCTTCCTTCCTCGTTCTCCGTAGCGCTTGGCAAAGCCCTGCCGGAGTCCACATAGCTCCACCGTCGCCATGCCATCGTGTTGCCGGATCTCTCCCTCAACCTCTCCTTCCTCCTTGCTGGATCAAGGCGTAGGAGTCGTCACTAGGCTGCACATGTGTTGAACAAGGAGGCGCCGTTGTTCGGCGCTAAGATCGGAGTCCAGCGCGATCTGAATCGCTACGAGTACAACTCCACCAACCGCGTTCTTGTAACGCTTCCGCTTTGCGATCTTCAAAGTGGTATCAGAGCTAGGTTTATGCATAGAATCAATGCACGAGTAGAACACAAAGGTGTTATGGGCGTCGATCTTGTTAATTTTCTTACCACTACTAGTCTTATCTTGATTCAGCAGTATTATGGGATGAAGCGGCCCGGACCAACTTTACACATACGCTTACGTGAGACCGGTTCCACCGCCTAACATGCACTTGTTGCATAAGGTGGCTAGCGGGTGTCTGTCTCTCCCACCTTAGTCGGATTGGACTCGATGAAAAGGGTCCTTATGAAGGGTAAATAGCAATTGGCATATCACGTTGTGGTTTTGGCGTAGGTAAGAAACGTTCTTGATCAAAACCTATAGCAGCCACGTAAAAACTTGCAACTACAAATTAGAGGACGTCTAACTTGTTGTTGCAACATATGCCTTGTGATGTGATATGGCCGAAGGATGTGATTTGATGCATTGTGATGTATGAGATTGATCATGTTCTTGTAATAGGATTCACGACTTGCATGTCGATGAGTATGACAACCGGCAGGAGCAATGGGAGTTGTCTTATTGTATGACTTGCGTGTCAATAATAAACGCCATGTAATTACTTTATTTTATTTCTAAACGTTAGCCATAGTAGTAGAAGTAATAGTTGGCGAGACAACTTCATGAAGACACGATGATGGAGATCGTGGTGTCGTGCTGGTGACAGTGATGATCACGGTGCCCCGAAGATGGAGATCAAAGGAGCAAGATGATATTGGCCATATCATGCCACTATATTGATTGCATGTGATGTTTATCATGTTTACATCTTATTTTCTTATAACGACGGTAGTAAGTAAGATGATCTCTCAATAAAATTTCAAGAAAGGTGTTCACCCTAACTCTGCACCATTGCTAGGGATCATTGTTCCGAAGCACCACGTGATGATCGGGTGTGATAGGTTCTAACATTTGCATACAATGGGTGTAAGCCAGATTTACACACGCGAAACACTTAGGTTGACTTGACGAGCCTAGCATGTACAAACATGGCCTCGGAACACAAAATACCGAAAGGTCGAACATGAGTCGTATAGTAGATACGATCAACATGGAGATGTTCACCATGGATGACTAGTCCGTCTCACGTGATGATCGGACACGGGCTAGTTGACATGGATCATGTATCACTTGGATGACTAGAGAGATGTTTATCTAAGTGGGAGTTCATTAAATAATTTGATTATGTGAACTTAATTATCATGAACATAGTCTAAAATTGTCTTTACAATCTATATTTTAGATCCAATGGCCAACACTAATGTCACCCTCTACTTCAACGCGTTCCTAGAGAAAACCAAGCTAAAAGATGATGGAAGCAACTATACAGACTTGGTCCGTGGCTTGAGGATCATCCTCATAGCATCCAAGAAATTCTATGTCCTTGATGCACTGCTAGGTGACACACCCGTTTTCCCAGCGGCTCAAGACGTTTTGAACGCCTGGTAGTCATGCTGTGATGATTACTCCCTGGTTCAGTGCAGCATGCTTTACAGTTTAGAACCGGGGCTCCAAAAGCGTTCTGAGCAACACGGAGCATTTGAGATGTTTCAAGATCTGAAACTGGTTTTCCAGGATCATGCCCGGGTCGAGAGATATGACGTCTCTGACAAGTTCTTCAGCTGTAAGATGGAGGAGAATAGTTCTGTCAGTGAGCACATACTCAAAATGTCTGGGTTGCACAACCGCCTGTCTCAGCTGGGAGTTAATCTTCTGGATGACTCGGTCATTGACAGAATCCTCCAGTCACTCCCACCTATCTACAAGACCTTTGTGATGAACTACAACATGCAGGGGATGGAGAAGTCCATTCCTGAGTTGTACTCGATGCTAAAATCAGCGGAGGATGAGATCAAAAAGGAGCATCAAGTAATGATGGTCAATAAGACCACTAGTTTCAAGAAAGGCAAGGGTAAGAAGAACTTCAAGAAGGACGACAAAGCAGTTGCCACGCCAGCTAAGAAAGTTGTTGGGAAGAAGAACAAGAATGGACCCAAGCCTGAGACTGAGTGCTTTTATTGCAAGGGTACCGGTCACTGGAAGCGGAACTGCCTCAAGTACTTAGCGGATAAGAAGGACGGCAACATTAAAGGTATATGTGATATACTTGTTATTGATGTGTACCTTACCAGCGCTCGTAGTAGCTCCTGGGTATTTGATACCGGTGCAGTTGCTCACATTTGTAACTCCAAGAAGGAGCGGCGGAATAAGCGGAGAGTGGCAAAGGACGAGGTGACGGTGCACGTCGGGAATGATTCCAAGGTCGATGTGATCGTCGTCGGCACGCTACCTCTACATCTACCTTCGGGATTAGTTTTAAACCTTAATAATTGTTATTTAGTACCAGCTTTGAGCATGAACAATGTATCTGGATCTCGCTTTATGCAAGATGGCTACTCATTTAAATTTGAGAATAATGGTTGTTCTATTTATATGAGAGAAATGTTTTATGGTCATGCCCTACTGGTCAATGGTTTAATTTTTATGAATCTCGAATGTGATGTTACACATGTCCATAGTGTGAGTACCAAAAGATGTAAGGTTGATAACGATAGTCCCACTTACATGTGGCACTGCCGCCTTGGTCATATTGGTGTCAAACGCATGAAGAAGCTCCATGCTGATGGGCTTTTGGAGTCTCTTCATTTCGAATCATTTGACACATGTGAACCATGCCTCATGGGCAAGATGACCAAGACTCCGTTCTCTGGAACAATGGAGCGAGCAACTGACTTGTTGGAGATAATACATACCGATGTATGCGGTCCAATGAGCGTCGAGGCTCGCGGTGGCTACCATTATGTTCTCACCCTCACTGATGACTTGAGTAGATATGGATATGTCTACTTAATGAAACACAAGTATGAAATCTTTGAAAGGTTCAAGGAATTTCAGAGTGAGGTAGAGAATCAACGTGACAGGAAAATAAAGTGCCTACGATCTGATCGTGGCGGAGAATATTTAAGTCACGAGTTTGGCACGCACCTAAGGAAATGTGGAATTGTTTCACAACTCACGCCGCCTGGCACACCTCAGCGAAATGGTGTGTCTAAACGTTGTAATCGCACTCTATTGGATATGGTGTGATCTATGATGTCTCTTACCGACTTACCGCTATCATTTTGGGGATATGCATTAGAGACTCTTGCATTCACTTTAAATAGGGCACTGTCTAAATCCGTTGAGACGACACCGTATGAATTATGGTTTGGTAAGAAACCTAAGCTATAGTTTCTAAACGTTTGGGGATGCGATGCTTATGTGAAGAAACTTCAACCTGAGAAGCTCGAACCCAAAGCGGAAAAATGCATCTTCATAGGATATCCCAAAGAGACTATTGGGTATACCTTCTACCTTAGATCCGAAGGCAAAGTCTTTGTTGCCAAGAATGGATCCTTTCTCGAGAAAGAGTTTCTCTCGAAAGAAGTGGGAGGAAAATAGAACTTGATGACGTAATTGTACCTCCACTCGAACCGGAAAGTGGCGCAGCACAGGAAGTTGTTTCTGTGGAGCCTGCACCGGCAGGAGAGGAAGTTAATGATGATGATCATGAAACTTCAGATCAAGTTACTATTGAACGTCGAAGGTCCACTAGGACACGTTCCGCACCAGGGTGGTACGGCAACCCTGTCCTGGAGATCATGTTGTTGGACAACGGTGAACCTTCGAACTATGAAGAAGCAATGACGGGCCTAGATTCCAACAAATGGCTTGAAGCCATGAAATCTGAGATAGGATCCATGTATGAGAACAAAGTATGGACTTTGGTGGACTTGCCAGATGATAAGCGAGCCATTGAAAATAAATGGATCTTTAAGAAGAAGACTAACGCGGATGGTAATGTGACCGTCTATAAGGCTCGGCTTGTCGCTAAGGGTTATCGACAAGTTCAAGGAGTTGACTACGATGAGACTTTGTCACCCGTAGCGATGTTGAAGTCTGTCCGAATCATGTTAGCAATTGCCGCATTTTATGATTATGAGATCTGGCAAATGGACGTCAAAACAACATTCCTTAATGGCTTCCTTAAGGAAGAACTGTATATGATGCAGACGGAAGGTTTTGTCGATCCTAAAGATGCTAACAAAGTATGCAAGCTCCAGCGCTCCATCTATGGGCTGGTGCAAGCATCTCGGAGGTAGAACATTCGCTTTAATGAGGTGATTAAAGTGTTTGGGTTTATACAGGTTTATGGAGAACCTTGTATTTACAAGAAAGTGAGTGTGAGCTCTATAGCATTTCTCGTATTATATGTGGATGACATACTGATAATGGGAAATGATATATAACTTTTGGAAAGCGTAAAGGCCTACTTGAATAAGTGTTTTTCAATGAAGGACCTTGGAGAAGCTGCTTACATATTAGGTATTAAGATCTATAGAGATAGATCGAAACGCCTCATATGTCTTTCACAAAGCACATACCTTGAAAAGATATTGAAGAAGTTCAATATGGATCAGTCCAAGAAGGGGTTCTTGCCTATGCTACAGGGTATGAGATTGAGTACGACTCAATGCCCGACCACGGCAAAGGATAGAGAAGAGATGAGTGTCATCCCCTATGCTTCAGCCATAGGCTCTATTATGTATGCCTTGCTGTGTACCAGACCTGATGTGAACCTTGCCATAAGTTTGGTAGGGAGGTACCAAAGTGATCCCGAAGCGGAACACTGGACAACAGTCAAGAATATCCTGAAGTACCTGAAAAGGACAAAGGACATGTTTCTCGTATATGGAGGTGCTGAAGAGCTCGTCGTAAAGGGTTACGTCGATGCTAGCTTCAAGACAGATCCGGATGACTCGAAGTCACAAACCGGATACGTGTATATTTTTAACGGAGGGGCAGTAACTGGTGCAGCAGCAAGCAAAGCGTCGTGGCGGCATCTACATGTGAAGCGGAGTACATAGCTGCTTCGGAAGCAGCAAAGGAAGGAGTCCGGATGAAGGAGTTCATCACCGACCTAGGAGTGATTCCCAATGCGTTGGGCCCGATGACTCTATTCCGTGACAACACTGGAGCTATTGCCCTTGCGAAGGAGCCCAGGTTTCACAAGAAGACAAGACACATCAAGCGCCGCTTCAACTCCATCCATGATTATATTTAGGAGGGAGATATAGATATTTATAAAGTACATACGGATCTGAATATTGTAGATCCGTTGACTAAACCTCTCTCACGAGCAAAACATGATCAACACTAGAATGCTATGGGTGTTCGATTCATCACAATGTAACTAGATTATTGACTCTAGTGCAAGTGGGAGATTGCTGGAAATATGCCCTAGAGGCAATAACAAAATGTTTATTATTGTATTTCCTTGTTCATGATAATTGTCTATTGTTCATGCTATATTTGTGTCAACCGGAAACCATAATGCATGTGTGAATACATAGACCACAATGTGTCCCTAGTGAGCCTCTAGTTGGCTAGCTCGTTGATCAGTAGATGGTCACGGTTTCATGACCATGGACATTGGATGTCCTTGATAACGGCATCACATCATTAGGAGAATGATGTGATGGACAAGACCCAATCCTAAGCATAGCACAAGATCGTGTAGTTCGTCTGCTAAAGCTTTCCTATGTCAAGTATCATTTCCTTAGACCATGAGATTGTGCAACTCCCGGATACCGTGGGAATACTTTGGGTGTGCCAAACGTCAGAACATAACTAGGTGGCTATAAAGGTAGACTACGGGTATCTCCAAAAGTGTCTGTTGGGTTGGCACGAATCGAGACTGGGATTTGTCACTTCGTGTGACGGAGAGGTATCTCTGGGCCCACTCGATAAGACATCATCATAATGACCTCAATGTGACTAAGGAGTTAACCACGGGATGATGTGTTACGGAACGAGTAAAGAGACTTGCCGGTAACGAGATTGAACAAGGTATAGGGATACCAATAAACGAATCTCGGGAAAGTGTCATATCGGTAGACAAAGGGAATTGTATACGGGATTGATTGAATCCCCGACATCGTGGTTCATCCAATGAGATCATCGTGGAGCATGTGGGAGCCAACATGGGTATCCAGATCCTGTTGTTGGTTATTGAATGGAGAGGTGTCTCGGTCATGTCTACGTGCCTCCCTAACCCGTAGGGTCTACACACTTAAGGTTCGATGACGCTAGGGTTATAGGGAAATAGTGTACGTGGTTACCGAAGGTAGTTCAATGTCCCGGATGAGATCCTGGACGTCACGAGGAGTTCCAGAATGGTCCGGAGGTAAAGAATGATATATAGGAAGTGAGGATTTGGGCACCGGAAGTGTTTCAGAAATTATCGATAACGTACCGGGACCATCGAAAGGGTTACGGGGGTCCATCAAGTGGGGCCACCAGCCCCAGAGGGCTGCATTGGCCGAGAGTGGAAGGGACCAGCCCGAGAGTGGGATGGTGTGCCCTCCACCCTGGCCCAAGGCGCTGGAAAGGTGGGAGGGAGGGGATACCCTAGGTCCAGATGGGCCTAAGGCCCACCTAGGGTTGCACCCTCCCCTCTCCCTCTCTAGCCGCCGGCCAGATGGCCATCTAGGGCTGGCCGCAGAATTAGATCGGATTCCACTGTGATCTGAATCGCTTTGAGTACGACTCCACCAACCGCATTCTAGTAACGCTTCCGCTTTGCGATCTTCAAAGGTATGAAGATGCACTCTCCCCACTCGTTGCTGGTTTCTCCATAGATAGATCTTGGTGATCGTAGGAATTTTTTTTATTTACTACTACGTCTCCCAACACCATCAGCATGGAGCTTCCTCATGCGTTTTACACCAATATGACCCAAATGGCAGTGCCATAAGAAAGTGGTACTATCATTATCAACTCTACATCTTTTGGCATCAATGTTATGAAAATGTGTATCATCACTATCAAGATTCAATATGAATAAACCCTTCACATTGGGTGCATGACCATAAAAGATATTGCTCATATAAATAGAACAATCATTATTCTCTGATTTAAATGAGTAACCGTCTCGCAATAAACAAGATCCAGATATAATGTTCATGCTTAACGTAGGCACTAAATAACAATTATTCAGGTTCATCACTAATCCCGATGGTAATCGAAGAGAGAGCATGCCGACGGCGATCACATCAACCTTGGAACCATTTCCCACGTGCATCGTCACTTCATCCTTAGCCAGCCTTTGTCTATTCCATAGGTCTTGCTTTGAGTTGCAAATGTGAGCAACCAAACCGGTATCAAATACCTAGGCACTACAACGAGAGCTAGTATGGTACGCATCAATAACAAGTATATTATATATACCTTGTTTGTTGTTGGCCGCCTTCTTGTCAGCCAAATACTTGAGGTAGTTCCGCTTCCTGTGACCAGTTCCCTTGCAATGAAAGCACTTAGTTTCTGGCTTTGGTCGAGCCTTGGGTTTCTTCGAGAGGAGCAACTGCTTTGCCACCCTTCTTGGAGTTACCCTTCTTGCCCTTTCCATTCTTCTTGAAACTAGTGGTTTTATTGACCATCAACACTTGATGTTCTTTCTGGATTTTAGACTCAGCGACTTTCAGCATCGCAAACAGCTCGTCGATTAACTTGTTCATCCCGTGCATGTTATAGTTCATCACGAAGCTCTTGTAGCTAGGTGGCAATGATTGAAGAATCTGAAAGTGATTGCCTCCGACGGAAGGGGCATCCCTAACTCTGCCAGACGGGTCGAATACCCATACATTCTGAGTATATGTTCACTGATAGACCTGTTCTCCTCCATCTTGCAAGCATAGAACTTATCGGAGGTCTCATACCTCTCGATCCGGGCATTCTTCTTAAAGATAAACTCCAACTCTTGGAACATCTCATATGCTCCATGACGTTCAAAACGTCTTTAAAGTCTCGGTTCTAAGCCATACAACATTGCACATTGAACTAGTGAGTAATCTCCAGAACATGCCTCCCAAGCGTTCTTAACGTCTTCGGATGACACGGGAGTGGGTGGGTCACCAAGCGGTGCATCAAGGACATAAGCCTTTTGGGAAGCCGTGAGGATAATCCTCAGATTACGGGCCCAGTCCACAAAGTTACTTCCATCATCTTTGAACCTAGCTTTCTCTAGGAACACATTAAAATTCAGGGGTGCTACTGCGCGAGCCATTGATCTACAACATAAATAAGCAAAGGTTACTAAGACTATTGTTCAAGATAATGAGTTTAGTTAATCAAATTACTAAAGCTCCCACTGAAATTGACATCCCTCGGGTCATCTGAGTGATACATGATCCAAATTCACCAACTCAAGTCCGATCATCACGTGAGTTGAGGTGGTTTCAATGCTGAACATCATCATGTTGATCATATCTACTATATGACTCATGTTCGAACTTTTGGTCTCTTGTGTTCTGAGGCCATGTTTGTACATGCTAGGCTCGTCAAGTTTAACCCGAGTGTTCTGTATGTGCAACACTAGCTTGCACCCGCTGTATGTGAACATAGAGTCTATCACACCTGATCATCATGTGGTGTCTCGACACGACGAACTTTCGCAACGGTGCACACTCGGGGAGAACACAATTTATCTTGAAATTTAAGTGATGGATCACCTTATAATACTACCGTCGTCCTAAGCAAAAGAAGGTGCATAAAAGGATTAACATCACATGCAAATCATAAGTGACATGATATGGCCATGAATTTGTGCTTTTGATCTCCATCTTGAAAGCATCGGCATGATCTTCATCGTCACCGGCATAACACCATAATCTCCATCATCATGATCTCCATCATTGTGTCACCATCGGGGTTGTCGTGCCCTCCATGATTATACTACTATTTCTACCACTTAGCAATAAAGTAAAGCATTACATGGTGCTTAAAGATTGACACGCAGATCATACAATAATTAAAGACAACCCTATGGCTCCTGCCGGTTGCCGTACTCATCGACATGCAAGTCGTGATATTCTATAAAACACATGATCATCGCATACATCACATATATCTCATCATGTAATTGGCCATATCACATCACAACATACCCTGCAAAAACAAGTTAGACGTCCTCTAATTGTTGTTGCAAGTTTTATGTGGCTGCTACGGCTATCTAGCAAGAACAATTCTCACCTACACAAAACCACAACGGTGATACATAAGTTTCTTTTCAACCTTCTCAAGGACCGCCTTTGTTGAATCCGATCCAACTAAAGTAGGAGAAACAGACACCCGCCAGCCATCTTTGTGCAACGAAGTTACACGTCATTCGATGGAACCGGTCTCTCGTAAGCGTACGAGTAAGGTTGGTCCGGGACGCTTCATCCCACAATACCGCTGAACTAAAACACGACCAAGGGAGGAAGAAATCTAAGCACCAACGCCCACAAACTCCTTTTTGTTCTACTCGAGATCTCATATACACATAGACCTAGCTCATGATGCCAATGTTGGGGAAGGTTGCATGGGAAACAAAAAATTTCCTACGCACACACAAGATCTATCCATGGTGATGAGCATCTACGAGAGGGAGAGTGCATCTACATACCCTTGTAGAAGCTAAGTGGGGAGCATTAAGAAACGCGGTTGATGTAGTCAAACGTCTTCGCGATCCAAATCACCGAGTGTCCCGCGATCCAATCACGATCCGTCCTGATCTAGCACCGAAGGGACGGCACCTCCGCCGTTCAGCACACGTACAGCTTGATGACGATCTCCGCGTTCTCGATCCAGCAAGAGGGAGCGGAGAGGTAGACGAGTTCTCCGGCAGCACGATGGCGTTGCAATGACGGTGGTGGAGCTATTCTAGCAGGGCTTTGCCTAAGCACCGCTGAAACCGATCTAGAGGAGAAACTACGAACTAGAGAAGAGGTAGCACATGGCTGTTTTTCTGTGTCAAAAAACCCTCAAACCTCTAGTATATTAGGAGGAGGGAGGGAGGAGACTTGGCCCCAAGGGGCCAGCCCTTGCGTCGACCAAAGTGGGAGAAGGAGGAGTCCTCCTCCAATCCTAGTAGGATTAGGACTCCTTCTCTCCCACTTGGAAAACTCCTTTTCCACCTTTCTCCTTTTGGACTTCTCCTCCAAGCTGCATGGGACTCTTGTGGGACTTAGGCCAGCCCACTAAGGGCTGGTATACCTCCTCTCATAGCCCATGTAGCCTCTTGGTTCGAAATACCCCTCCCGATGGTCCCCCGGCACAACCGATACACTACCGATGAGCCCAAAACTTTTCTAGCGACCAAAATAGGACTTCCTATATATCAATCTTTAGCTCCGAACCATTTCGGAGCTCCTCGTGACGTCCGGGATCTCATCCGGGACTCTGAACAACCTTCGGTCACCACCATACGTAACTTTATACTACCAAAACGTCATCGAACCTTAAGTGTGCACACCCCGCGGGTTCGTGAACTATGTAGACATAACCAAGACACCTCTACGGTCAATAACCAATAGCGGGACCTAGATGCCCATATTGGTTCCTACGTACTCTACGAAGATCTTTTATCGGTCGAACCTCTAGGTTAAGGATTCAGTTAATCCCGTATGTTGTTCCCTTTGTTCTTCGGTATGTTACTTGCCCGAGATTCAATCGTTGATGTCTGTATACCTAGTTCAACCTCGTCACCGGAAAGTCTCTTTACTCGTTCTGTAATACAAGATCCCGCGGCCAACACTTAGTCACATTGCTTGCAAGGCTTGATGCGATGTTGTATCGAGTGGGCCCTGAGATACCTCTCCGTCACACGGAGTAACAAATCTCAGTATTGATCCATACCAACCCAACAGACACCCTCGGAGATACCTATAGAGCACCTTTATAGTCACCCAGTTACGTTGCGACGTTTGATACACACAAGGTACTCCTCCGGCGTTAGTGAGTTTGCATGATCACATGGTCACAGGAACGTATACTTGACATGCAGAACACTATAGCAATAAACTGACACGATCAAATGCTACGTTTATAGTTTGGGTCTTGTTCGTCTCATCATTCTCCTAATGATGTGATCCCGTTATCAAATGAAATCTCATGTCAATGGCTAGGAAACATTGACCATCTTTGATCAACGAGCTAGTCTACTAGAGGCACACTAGGGACAAAGTGTTGTCTATGTATCCACACATGCAATGTATTTCCGGTCAATACAATTATAGCATTGATAATAAAAAATTATCATGAACAAGGAAATATAATAATAACCATTTTATTATTGCCTCTAGGTCATATTTCCAACACTGAGTTGCTCCAAATGTAGCAACTTTTGAATCTCGGTGAGACCAATACATACAACTCGGTTGTACCGAAATGGTGGCCAACGGTCAGAATGGCAGAACTCGGTGACACCGAAGCAAGAACTCGGAATTTCCAAGTTTGTGCACACAGGCATCAGAACGTTTGCCACCCTAACTTGGTTGTACAGAACCAAAATCGGTTGTACCAAATTTCTAGGGTTTGGCTGGGTCTGTCTGGGTATTGGAATCGGTGGCACCGAATGGGAAAAGTTGGTTGTACAGAATTTGATTATTTGGCTTTGGACAGACTTTTGTGGAGGATCTTATGGATGTTTTTGGTGACTATCACTTGTGCATGTATGAGCATTTTGTTCACCAACAAAACCTTACCCCATTTTAATAGTATTGGCTTTCCTATGACTCAAGGTGATTTCTCACAAAGTAAAATGTAGAGTCCTTTGCTTGAGGCTTTGCCAATCTATTTCCTTGCATCTTGGGGTATTCCACAATCCTTTTGCCAACCCATCATTGAACCTTTCCTGAAATGTATTTCGTGGAACCATTAGTTCAATGACATATACGTTGTTATTAATTACCAAAACCACCAAGGGAGCAAATGTGCTTTTAGACGTGGAAGAGGATATACTTAACATCATCCACGACGGAGGAAAGGAAGGGGGGTGGGGCTATGAGGATGGGCAGGTGGAAGACTCAAACCCCACTCGGTCCGGCAACTACCAGCAGTAGCCCTACACCCATACGGCCACGCATCAGACGTACACCCAGACCGGTGATGGCATAGAGCAACAGCAACATTGAGCCGCGAGAGAGCAATAGCCTGATGTGGAGGAGGAGGGTGACTGCGACGACGATGATCCGGATGATACAATCGGCGGTCCGCAGAAGAAGGGAAGAGGAGAAAACTTTGATATGCGGGAGGACAAGGTGATGTGCGTGGTTGGCCACTAGACTTGATCCGTTCCATACACAGAGCAAAAGGGCACAACCTTTTGGATGAACATTCACATACGGTTCCATGAACACAAGCATTTCGTGCCTACACCAACTCGGTCATCCGCAATTGTGAATGGAAGTCCCTCAACCATCGATGGTACATCATCCAAGAGGTTGTGTCGAAGTATTGTGGGCACTTGAGGCAGCTCATCGCATGGTGGCCTAGCGGTACACAAATCACCAAGCAAGTAAGTTGATCACTAGTCGGATATGCTTTACTTTTGTGGTTCACTAGCCGGACATGTATTGTTTTGTTGCTCACTAGATTGATATGCATTGTCAACATTGGTTTACTTTATAGCCTACTCGTGCTTGTGTGTTGTACAAGAAGTTAAAGAAGAAGGTTATCACCGTCATGCATTGTTGGTTGAAGTTGAATGGGCAGCTGAAGTGGAACCTTTTCATTGCAAAGACCATCGTCCAAGCCAATGACGAAGAAACCGGTGACCCAAACGACCCAACCCAACAACCGCCAAAGAAGGTTAGAATAAACCTGTAGGGAAAGAGGTGGGAGGAGGACAGGGCGAAGCAAGAAGGTGCAGCGGCCAAGATGACGGAGAAGTTCGAGGACATCATGATGAAGGAGGAGGCATGCGTTAGGTGCTTGGAGATCAGGGAGGAGAAGAAGGCGAAGAGATTCAACCTGTTGATGGACACGACGGACAAGAAGTTTGTGTTCGAAGAGAGGAGGGCCGTGATCGAAGAGAGAAAGGCCGCGCTCGAGGAAAAGAGGATGAAGATGGCCGCTAATGTGGAGGGCCCGATTTTGACCTTAAATGTTGACTCTTTGGATGCCAACGCAAAAATGATCGTGCAATCCGTCCACTTCCAAATGTTGCAACGGCAGAAAGATGTGTTGGCGGCGGCGACAGGCTATGACGAAGCGACGAAAGCGGAGGCTGCTGCCTACGCGGCTGCCAAGGCACCTCGTTGATTGGGGAGCAGCTGGCTGGGATTGTGGGCCTCGCATGGGAAAAATGCACTGATTGTCGGACTGAAGTTTTTTTAAAATCAGGCATGTAAAAACTATTTTGTTGTGATGCACTAATTGTCAGACTAAAGTTGTTTTGAAATCGGACATGTAAAAACTATTTTACTGTATATTTAAATTTAAATTAATCGAAGGACATATGCAGATTACGATTGGTTGTCGCCCTCCCGCAACCGTGGACTTATCCGTAGCTGGATGCGGGAGATGCCCTAAGTCTAAGAGGTGCACGCAGGCGTGGGTGATGATTAATCATATACGTACGTACTAGGAACGATTGATGTGCAGAGGTTGCGTTGGACGGATGGGCATGGAAATGGCGCGGGCTCGTTGCTCATCGCAATTTGGTTTGAATTTCGAATTCGCGTGATACCGCACGTACTCTACGTCATAAAGCGAAAGCATGGCAGAAAAGAAGGGCGCGCGCGGTGTGTGTGTGTGGGGGGGGGGGGGGGGGTGCCGGAGACCAGCAGCCAGCCAGGCACCAAACCCTCCCTCCCTCCCTTGGTCATAAACCTCCGACGGCTTGCTCTGTTTCCACCTCCTCTCCACTTTCCCCATCTCTGCGGCTGCGCGCGGGCGGGAGACGGGAGCCACAGCTTGCAAGGGAGCGAGCGATGCCGTCGTTCATCGTGCCCGTGGCCGGCGGGAGGCCCCTGCTGGCCGGCGTCGCGGTCGCCGGCCGCACCGAGGTGGCGGACGTGGTGCTCACCCTCTTGACCGTCCTCGGCAACGCCGCCGCTTTCGTCCTCACACTGTTGCCGATGTACGTGTGCTCCTCCTTCCATCCCCCCTTCCGTTTCCGTCTCCGATGATGTGTTGTGCTTGTGCATGCTGCCGATGCGTTGGCGCCGGTGGTCGATCTGTTCCGTATGTTTCTCTGCTTCTGGATTCGATGGGGGCGCTCGCTACCTGTAGGTGTAGGTGTAGGTGTAGCAACGATCGGGACGGTGTCTTTTCTTGTTTCCATGGCTTGTGGTGTGGTGGCTCGCCGGCGGGCGTGCAATGTATCGATTCATTCGATGAGGGAGAGGCAATAGGTAGTGATATGGATTTGCTTTCTTTCCTGCGCGCGCGGCATGGCGATGAGCAACGTTTGTTCAGGTCATCTTTTCTTGGGAATGGATCGACGGCGCGGTGTGCACCAGTCGCACGGCACGGCATTATCGATGATGCCGATGCGGCCGGAGGCGTTCCTCTTCATGTACGTACGCGTAGGCTCAACACAAAGAGTAAGCACCACCTTTGCTGCTTGCGTCGTGGAGGTGTGCCGCCGTGGATTCGCCGGCCGGAGCTCAATGCTCCCCTGCTTTTCTTCAGTTTCTTCAGTTTCTTAAGGATAAGGGGTGCCAGTCTCTTGCTTTGCTACTTCATCATACTACTCCACTAGTTATGGCTAATATCTCTTCTTTTCCTTCCCTGAATCTGAATGTGGCCTACATTCTTACAGAGCTCCTACATTTTTGCAGATATAGTTTTCTGAAACCAATCTACAGGGACAAGGGCACCGGTGACCGGACGTCGTATGGCCATATACTCACGCTCTTCAGCAGCGTCGCCATGGTCATGTACGCCCTGCCGCAGTACCCCGACGCCGTCGCATCTTTGGCGATCAATGGCGCCTCCACACTGCTCCAGCTCATCTACGTGGGCTCATTCGTTTGGTTTGCGGTCGGGGCGGTGCGCTGACATGCTCTCTACGCGCTCGCCCCGGTCCTCCTAGCGTCGGCCCTCCTCCCCTGCCTCGTCTTCGCCAAGGTGGTTGACGCCCCCTTCGTCTCCTGGGTCGCCGGCGTCGCAGCCCTGCTCGCCTACGGCTCCGCCATTGGCGACATGGTTAGTAGTATCACTAACTTCAAGAATATAGGAAGCTTGCTCTGAGGATGACTGATATACATGCAATGCCTGGTGTCAGTCTGCAACACAACAAGCTCATATTCAACTACCACTGACTTGAAGAATATAGGAAGCTTGCTCTGAATTGCTGATACATTTACTAACATGGTTCAATATGCAACAGAGTTTAAATTCACAAAATTTGCATTGTCACTGCAGGTGGAAGCAGCAAACCTCAAGCTCACAGACAACATGGATCCATTGTATGAGGTGTTGCTGGGCTTCGTCAATGCAATCACTTCGGGCTTCTGCGGGTCTCTGGCCGCAAAACCTGATTTCTACATGGCGGTACGAATACATCCTACTTTCTCTTATCTCATCGACCCTAGCTCTTGTTGCGTCTGATGATTGTTGCTGATTTATTATATGATGAAATGAATACTAGGTCCCCAACTTCATTGGAGCTGCGATCCTGCTCACCTATGTGGCCGTGTACATTGCCCACCGCGAGCCACCGTCCGCCTTCCACGATGACGTCCGCAACTTCGGGTTTGAGCTCCGCAAGATGTTCGATTCTCCCGTCTAGGAGCTGATCGAGGACTTCGACAAACTTACCTCTTCCATTCATCCTACAGTTGTGATTCTCTATGAGCTTATGCTATGCCAGACATCATGAGACTTGTGTCCTTCATTCAGACAAAGTTATGCTCCCCTGCAAGCTTATTTTAATTCGGATAATATCATGAGAATTATGTCAGACTTCAGCCACAGTTATGCTCCCCGTGAGCTTTTATGTAATCCAGAATTCCAGATATCATCCAGCATTGAGTTGTGCTTGTGTTATTCTTTATGTTCTGCAGTTGTTACATTTTGTACTTGTATTTCCAGGATGGTGCCAAAAGGAAAAATGGCATCTTGATTCCTTCTGTCACTTACAGCACAAAACATAGTAAAAAGGTGCTTCCCATTGCATCCAGATACAGTCGAAGAAGAGTTTACACAATCTTTGTGACTAAGATTCTCGACGATACAAATGCATACAAACCCCTACACCAAAGGCTCCAAACCCCTTGTATAATTTACCAATGGTGCTGGCTAACTATTCTGATACAACCACTGTATCCTTTTCTCGGCACAAAAAATAGTCACAAGATCAAGATATTAACAATACAGTTTGTATTGCTCGCCGCCAGCAAACTCGCTGCTGCTAACAGGATGGTATATGCAGAGCACGGCTGGCCTGCCATTTTGTTCTAATGGTTAAGAGGGCGATCCGGGACTGGCAGCAACTGAACTTGCAGAAGTTTACACAAAAACAAAATTTTCGGTTCATCCACCGTGCATCATCACGGGCTTTGTGTTTGGCGGTGAACTTGGAGTATCCAACCCATGTAACTGCTTGTTCCAGCCATCTGATCCTCGATGAGGTTGGACAGGAACAAGAAGCCTTGTCTGGGCTGCTAGCCTTGCCGTACACCACGGGGTAGATGGTAACACGAAGAATCCCTCTCCCTTAGGGCTCTTGGTACTGCCATGAAGTTTCTCAAGTGACTGTTGTCACATTCTCTCAACTGAATCTGCAAGATACCCCATGTCAGCAAGAAGCACAAATCTAATGCGGTATTGCATTACATGTTAAAAGTGAGCTTTTCATCTAGTAAAAATACTGGATTCTCATCCCAGAGCATGCCAAAGTCAAGATTACATAATTTACCAGAGAGCAAAAGAAGGCTACCTTTGATAAAAATCAGGGAAGTTTGTCAGGCTGACTCGAAGAATGTCATTCATGAGCTCAGGTTGGAGCATCCTAACTAACCATACTAGGAAGGTGAAGCCATCGCCAAGATATAATCCAGCAGTTTCTAGGTACTGCAAGGTTAATGGCAACTGCTTCAGGGGCCCATCAATCCTATCTTGTTCCTGAAAATCATGACATTTATTCAGTTAGAAAAAACAATGCATAGACTAGATTAAACGAAATGTTAACTTCAAATTCAAACATACTGAATAAAATCAGCTCAAATTCAATTAATGCTTACTATGACTTGGCTCTACAAACTATAATAGAAACTTAATTTTGAAGCAGGAAAGAGTAAATGGGTTGAGGTAATACCGAACTAACTAAGCAGACTAACCAGTTTAACTTATACTGGTTCTGCCCATTTTGACTACAAATATGCCTAAATTGAAGGGGGAAACCTGATATCAAACATACTGAATAAAAACAGCTAGAGGTTATATATTTATTTCGCTTAATGACGCCTGATGTGGCTGCAAAGTTGCAAGATACGAGCTATTAAAGGCCAAGTAACTGATCAGACTAGCTGGTTCTTTCCGTTGCCAAAGAAACAAAATTGATGTTACTTTTATTCTTCCTACTTGATTTGCATAGTTTGGAAGTAACAAGTCTACAAGTTGCTCTGGTTAAAAGGAACTTGATCAGTTCAGTAGGAAGGAAATACAAGCCTGTACTGGATAAATAAAATTGAGCAGCCTTCTTGCAGGCAGTATCATCATACAGAAACCAGCAGCAAGGGATTTGCATAAGGCCAGGATGTAAAATAGCAAGTATTTTAATGATTTTGGATATATCAGTCCCCCCCCCCCTACTCGATGTTGTACAACATACAGGCTCCGATATTCCTTTAAACTTCTCACAAGCTTTAACTGTAATTGCTGCCGAACACTGTCCAGCTTATTAGACCGTGAGTTTTCAACAGCTGCAGGATAGCGATAATTAGTAAGCTATAAAGTAATCCGAGTCATGTATATTGACATTTATCAAAGGGTAGAGCACGGATCTAGTACTAACCAGTTCTAGCCAATACTGACACAATGGCACTTGTATCTGCTTGACGATACATTTCACCAAGATCTGTGACTACAGGTGCACCCTGATACCTCGTTCGCCGAAGATGATGTATATCTGATGGTGGTTAAGGACACAAGAATCACACTCATAAATAATATTGTGCAAATAAAAGGGATCTTCTGGTATACTCAGAATATGCTCCTGCTCTGTTCCATATGCACGGACATCATCTCCTTCCAGGCTCAAACGGCCAATACCAAGAGATGGCAATGTACTCTGGTAGATAAGCAACTTTCCCCAAATCTGATCCTACGACAGGGATTGCATAATTGTCCAGAGATTAAATTGTGTAACAGAGGGCACACAGGAACAAACAACAAATACTTCGATAATAATCCATCAAGGATCTTACCATAACCATGAATGCTGCTCCAAGTGCAGGACCAAGAGAAGATTCTACATTTACGTTGTCCTGAAACCTATTGGGCTAGCTGTCGAGAAAGGACTCGATACCATGCCTAGAATCAACCAAATTCACCAAGAGATCGTTGGGCAATGGCGCAGGAAAACAGCGTCCAAATCGGCAACTACCATCATTTGAGGTTTACTCGAAGAAGACTGATACAACCAACAAACACAAGTTGCGTAAGTACCTCACGAAATCAAGTTGGTATGTTAAAACAGTGATTTTGCAACGCAAAATGCAATGTCAACAGAAAGTAATACCAAAGAGGAGCTGCAGAAAATATCTTAAAATTGTGGTAGTGCAATGTCCTCGCGAAGGTTAAGAGATCAATTTGTGTTAGTGGAAAGCCTAGAAGATCATCAAGACATGATTTGATGGTCTTTGCAACTACCTGGAAGAAAGTGCATGACAAAATTATTTGAATATTAGCCACGAAATATTTTCCGTAAGAAAAAGAACAGGCTGAATCCTAAAGCTCTAATCTGCATCGTCAATGATACCAAAAGATGATGACCCTCAGAAAGAAGAAAAAAATCAAAAAAGGAAATGTAGAACGTACCTCCCTTCGAATTGCAGATACTGTGACACTGAAAGAAATAGGGATGCGGCATTGGTGGCCAGACCATATATTCAGTAGGAGCGACAAACTCCACTGTTCCCTTAGAAAGTTCTGGTCTTTGATCTGTATCATATCTTCTGCCACTAGCATCAAGATCACAATAGTACAGTCAGCACTAGCACTGATACATACAGATCTCAGAAATGACAAACTAAACATAATGCAAAATCATACAACACATAATAGTTTTTTCCCCCAAAAGCACTGTCTCTCTAAACATAACTGCAATTAGTCAAAAACTCAAACAGATCTGCTTAACCCTGCTAGACAGAAGATCCACCTAAATGAGCGTGAAGCAAATCATCAATGGCCGTATCAAGATTGACATTATCCAGCCTTTTTTTTTTCTCAACTCAACACATGGCCAGAGCATTCACCAAGACTCCTCGGCTGCTCGCACTTCTTCATCGTTTTGATCGTTTTGGTCATTTTTACCGAATTTTGTAGGAAATGTAGGCTGAATTTGTGGGAGGGGCACCTGAATTTGTCGCGGAAAAATGGAAGAAATCCAGCCATCCAATCCCAAGGGAGGATCCAGCTACAGCTAGGGTCCTCGCTTCGCCGGTTGCATCCCCGATTCCTCGTGTCCTCAAATGAGCAACCTGTACATGTACAGAAAGAGAAGATCGGTCAGGGAATCGCTAGAAAACATGGAGAAATCGGCTACAACGGCAATGCCCATCAATTTGCTGAACGGGAGTAGGAGCGGAATGGGGAACGAGAAGAAAGAGCAAGAAGGGAGAAGAAAGGACGGCGGCGAGCTGATCGATGGAAAGGAAGCTGGCTGCCCTAGTAGTCTGGCTGATTGGGCTATGGACTTTAAGGCCCTTTTTAAACTCCATGCTGGCCCGGTCCATTTAAAAGGTACAATCTGTATAGTATAATACTTACCTAAAAAATTAGTATATCCCTAAAAAAACACTAAATGTATATAGTATAATACTCCTTCCGTCCCACCATAATATAAGAGAGTTTATGGGACGGAGGGAGTACTTTATTACAAAGTATGCATTGAGTCTCCCACCTCACATACATGAGTAAATAGCAAAAAACTACCAAAATTGGAAGCGTCTAGAGCTACAGGAAGGAGGAGGTTGCAAATTAGAAAGAAGATGATCTTGATGACATGGTCTTTGAGGGGGGTGGGGGGTTGAGACCCAAAGGAGGTGGTCGGCGAGATGGTTGTCGTTAGGGTTCGTATCGACAAGCCTTATACGCAATAATGGTTCTTCGGGAACATGCGCTCGGCTTGGGATCTTGCTCAAGACACTAGGTTCGGATAATTGGACTACAATCTCTACTCAATATATTTCAAGTGCCTTTGGGATTGGGAACAAGTTATCAAGGGTGGCCCGTGAATTTTAGGGGAAACACGGTCTTACTCGCACCATAAGATGGCTTCTCCAAACCCTCGATGATTAATTTGAATTGATTGAAAATCTTGATGCTGATCCATAATCTCCCAAATTATTACTACCCTTTGGTGCAGGCCTTGGCATCGAAGGCGCATGAATATATTGCGGCAGATCCATGATTTCTCTAGGGACTTTTTCGTGTTAAGATCAAGTTTGACGTCTTGAAGCCACCCAAGAACCATGTATCCATCTTTCTAGGCGAAAAACAGGATATTTTCATGATGAAGTATGAGAGGCTGCCAAACCGGTATGTCTTGTGCGGGATGTTGGGAATGTGTATAAAGGGCACGGTAATGGCCACCACCATCCTTCGGTCTCATCTTCAACAATTTATGAGCGGACTAGAGTTTTAGGCTATGTGGGAGAGCTTGTGGTGGTGGAGGCCATAGAACTGGTCACTTTAGCCGGTCATACCAAGATGGTGAGTTTGAAGACGAGGATTTGGACGAAGTGGAGGAGGATCCTAATGCGGATATGGCTAACGGTGATGATAACCGTAAGAGAGCGGCTAGGCCAAAGATGATCTTGCACCTCCACCAAGGGCCATTTCTATTCCATTGAGTCCACCTTGGAAGCTAGCACCCAATAGATCTCTGGTAAGGCAGGCTCCTTCGAGAGGCACCGCCACGAGAAATGAGTCTTCTATAACGGAAACTAGATGATACCCAGTGCATTGCTGCGGGAATTGGTTACAATATATTTCAATTAGATTTGATTGTGTGTAATATAAATATTTAAATTAATATCACAAACAGAAAAGTAGTTTGCCCCTTCCCCGACAAGGAAACCCACAGACGCTGCAGGTCCTATTTAGTGTGCACGCCCAGGATGCTCGCTTAGGTTGGTCGGCAAGTCGCCCTATTGGGACTCAGGCTATCCGAACAAGTGAAGGAAAAAAACGAAAGAAGAAGGGAAACATTAAAAAATAGAGAATATTCAAAACGTTTCCATGAAATAGAAAATGTTGCAACTTTCAAAAATCATTGTAAAAAAATTTAGAAATGTTTATGGATTAATAAAATATCATGAAACTAAAAAATAAGAATTTTATTTTTTTGTCTACTTAGAAAATGTTTGTGCACGAATATATAAAATATTCCCAGACTCCAAAAAAATGTCCCTGATTTTCCGAAATTTTGATGAATTTTGCAAACATTCGTGAATTTAACAAACTTTGACAAATTAAAAATATTCACGAATTGAACAGATGATCACATATGTTTGAAGATTTGTCTATCGGTTTGTGTAGGAGCGCCACATTCTCGCGGATAGGTCCACCCGCAGCCCTGGTCCGAGCCGGCAAGAACATCATGTATCGTGATTAATTATCTCCAACAGTTTTAGGGAAGTCGAGACCCATGGCGTTGATGAATCCAAGCAGACCGGGACATGTACGTACCTTCATGACATTAGGCTACGCGGTTTCAGAGACCGACACGGACAGGAAAAAGGGTTACTCAACTTGAACTCAAATAAGCCACCGGTCCATCGAGCTGCCAACCTTATATATATGCTCATCAACCTATATATAATAATTACTAGGGACAAGCTAGATCGATCGATCGATGATGGCTGATATCGAGAAGGGATCGGAGGACGCCGCCGCCAACGATGTCAGGGGTGCGTACGCCCAACTGCGCAGCAGGCGTAGATTCCTGTGGTGGATGACCCTGCTCGAAGTCGTCTTCGTCTTCGGCGTCGCGGCGCTCATGGCGTGCATCCAGCCGTCCACCGCCGGACCCAAGGTGTACCTCGCCTCGCGCGTCGTCGGGTATGCCGGCCAAGCCGTCGCCGTGTGCTGGGGAGTCTTCCTCGTTTATCAATGGACCGAGTCTGCTAAAGAGTAGAAGAGGATCTTAGACTCCATGAAGCAAATGTGTGTTCTAGCAGTAGTACTTTGATGTTGATAATACATTCTACGCGGTTTCTGAAGACGTTCTTTGGTCTGAAGACGTTCTAGCAAATGTGTGTTCTACGCGGTTTCTGAAGACGTTCTTTGGTCTGTAGTCTGTACATACGTGCTCCCTACAGATGGGTTTATAATCGAACATGGGTTTTTAGGTCTTCGATTTGACCAATAAAACATGTACAATTTGTCGCAAAAATTGTAATGTTAGAGACTACATTCAAGAACAAATCTAATGTATATTTGTTTATACAATATAATCAATGTTTCCTGGTCAAAATGATGACCTAAAAACCCGTGTCCGACTTATCAATTCATCCGGAGGGAGAAGTTAGAACGGAGTGATTGTGGTACTACACCTTGTTCCCGAGAGAAATAAAGTAGTGTACATTCGAGCAAGTAGGCAAAAGATTTGACCGTCTTTTCATTTCTTGGCCAAATGATACAACATAGGATAGGTTGCGGGATGCACTACAAACTTGGAGTATCGCCCACGGGACGATCGGCGCTTTGCAATTCTTCTTCCTCCAAGCATCTCGTTGCTCTCTTCCCTTATGACCTCCCCCTCCTCTCCCCTCTTACCTGAGAGATCCACCCTCTTACCTGAGAGATCCAGACTATCCCACTTGTCTACATTTTTCGTTTAATTTTTCTTATCAGACAGATTCAAATATTTTTTTTAAATACTCATATCTTTCCAATCCTAACTCTAAATTTAACATATCATATATGAAAATTCTCATTTCAAATATGTTATTTATCTTGCATGTCAAGCATTTTTTTTAAATCCCTTTTTGCTTCTTTCTTGATTAGTTTTTTTATTATCGGGCATATTCAAGTACTTTTTGAAATATTGACATATTTCAAATCCTAACTCGAAATCTAACATGTTACATACAAAAATTCTTGAAAAAAATATGTAGATTTCAAATAGGCTATAATCTTGCATGTCAATCATTTCTACAATTTGGTTTCGGATGCAACCTTAATTTATACCTTCTTTCTAAGGGGTACTTTTGGAAATACATATGATATATATTCCTACAACATTTAAATTGAGTACATATGATAGTTTGATGCTTTCACAAAAGCTATTATTGGCCCCTAGGGGATGTTGCCTACCCGCTACAATATGCTAAAGGTTACAACAGGTGTATAATCATCCTCTCTATTCCTCACACTCTACAATAATCAACCGCTATACAATGATGTACACTAAACTACTAATACGAACTTTATGTAAACAGTAGCTTAACATAGAATTATATATTGTCTGAAATTGTGCCTATAATGATTTGTTTTAACAATATCAATATTGATATGCAATCTTGAACATTTGGTATGCATGTCCTTATAGATCAATTGTTTTCGGTCAAGACATACAATATGTTTGCAACTAAATTAAATTTTCACTTGGATTATAGTTGCAAACACATATATCAGGAAGACAAAAATAATAATCGTATGCACAAGTAATCGTTGAGTACTAATATGTACTTCACTGTTTTCATCCTAATGCAATATATGTTGTGTATCACTAAGGAGGAAGAACAACAAAGGCGTAAAGAGATAACAACAACTATGTAGATATTTGTTTTGTCTAATAAATTGAAAACACCTTGAGTACACTTTAAAAATCATCCCATCATTATGTTTTTGCACAACACCACTTATCATGTTGTTTGTCGTGCAACATCGTGAAAGATTCAAGGGATTTGCTAATGGCGTAGGGTGTGTCTATGAGCGACGATTTTATTCCGCCAGTACATGTTTGCTAGTATTCAAAAAATGAAATTTATGTTTTACTACACCCACATGTTTGCTAGTATTCAAACAAGAAATTTATGTTTTGCTACATGGGTGTTCGTGTCGCGGCGCACGCATACTGGTCATGCAATTCCACGGGACTAGATTTGCCATAGGACAATATTTTCTCCGAAAGATCAATTTATTTTGTTGGTTCATTATTCAAAATATATATCTACTCCTTATTGGGGATTCCATACGTAGTATTGTCAGGACTCCCCTCGATCCAATGTATGTCTAGAGGGGAGGTGATTAAATTACTTAACCATAGAAAAACGTAACATTTTCCAAATTTATCGGTTGGTAAGGTTTAGCAATTTTACCAAGTCTACCACACCCTACACATGCAAGTCTACCAGTATGGCAACAGAAAGTGAAGATATGCAAGTGTAAATAGAGTGTAGGGATAGGAAGATCAAATGCAATGAAGACACGGAGATTTCTGACGTGGTTCTGATAGGTGGTGCGATCGTGCATCCATGTTGATGGAGACTTCAACCCATAGAGGGTAACGGATGTGCGAGTACGCGGAGGGCTCCACCCACAAAGGGTCCACGAAGAAGCAACATTGTCTATTCCATCATGGCTTACATCCACAAAGGACTAGCCTCACTCGGGGTAGATCTTCATAAAGTAGGCGATCTCCTTGCCCTTACAAACTTCTTGGTTCAACTCCACACGATTTGGAGGCTCTCAAGCGACACCTAACCAATCTAGGAGACACCACTCTCCAAAAGGTAATAGATGTGTTATGGATGACGAACTCCTTGCTTTAGTGCTTCACAAGATAGTCCCCTCAACACTCGATCACTCTCTCAACAATCAATCAAGATTCATATGGTTGGAGTGGAAGGTCTTGATCTCAACACATGAGTAGGTGGTTCTCTCAAAAAAAATGAATGCACTAGTAGAAAACGGCTCATTTGTCCCGGTTCCAGAGGCCCATTAGTCCCGGTCCTGGAACCGGGACTAAAGGGTCGGGACTAAAGCCCTAAACCTTTAGCCCCGGTTCGATTACGAACCGGGACAGCAGGGGCTCCATGTGGCCTCTGCGGGGAGCCCAGGCAGGAGGACCTTTAGTCCCGGTTGGTAACACCAACCGGGACCAAAAGTTGCTGGGGATTTTGTTTTTTTAAAGGGGGGTGTTTAGGGGGTTTTGGAGGGTTAATTTAGGGGTTTCATATTGTGTTAGCTAGCTAATTAATAGAGAGAAGTGTCGTCTCTTTCTCCATGCTTGGTCGACGCTGCTAGCTACTATACATATAGAGAGAACTCAATGCTAGCTAATAAGCATACGAAGGAAACCATTAATTACACAAGATCTAACAACTCATCATCATCATCTTAATCATACAAAGTTAAAGTCTCATAAAACAAAGAAAAGATAAAATGACATAGTCATCCCTCATAGGACCTACTCCTCCCTCCTAGGTAAAATGGCATAAAAAAGAAAAACACCTATGTCTCCATGATGAAGCAAAGAGATCCAACGGTCTCCAATTTGTGGCTTGTGATCTTTATTTATTTGTCCGCATGCTTCAATTTGGAGCCTTCTTGATGGTTTGCGCTCAGTCGAGTATGCAAAAGATAACTCGGGATGCAAGGGGCTTTCATTGTTATATTACCTTCGGGTTGCATCAACGATGGCACAACTTCATTTGACAATTTCTGTTGAAGAACATAGTAGTAGCCTAGTTAGCAATGTAATCAATACCATTTATACAACAGTACTAATGTACTTAATTAGCAACTCCTACCAAGATATTTTGGCGAATGTCATCCGCCCTCAACCTACGCACTAGTGTCCTGTACAATGTATAATTTGGGTTAGCTGCCAAATTATACGGGAAGATGTCCCTACCAGCTAAGTACTAGTGTACTTAATTAGCAACTCTTATCAAGATATTTTGGCGAATGTCATCTGCCCTCAACCTACGCACTAGTGTCATGTACAATGTATAATTTGGCCAGCTGCCAAATTATACAGGAAGATGTCCCTATCAGCTATGACATCAATAACAAAGTAGATAAGATCATCTTTCTCCTCCCAAGTTAGATGTGATCCATAAGTGTAGTGTGTCGTGTCGATTATGTTCTGTATTTCACTCGAAAATACGAAATAAGCTGTAAATTAAAAATTAAAAAATTTAGTACGGATGAACACCAAATATTTATGTGTATAGAATGTGAATTACTTGACAAATATGCATGGTTGACAAACTCACATGGAGGTAAAACAGGAAGCATATCGACATCCACCCAAATGTCGATGTTTCTTTCAATATGATCTTCAGGACGAAGATCGAAGGTTATTTCCATATCCTTCTGAAATCCATATGCCTTGCAAAGAGCTTCCTAATTTGAACACCCTAATTCCATGTTATTAAGTGCATTCATTACTTTCACAAGAAATGTGTGACCATGTTTAGTCCTAAGGTTGGCTGTGCTCGTCTCAAAACTCTCGGGCTCTTCGAAACCGAGCCTCTTCAAAAAATACCGTCTTGCATGACAGGGGACGAACTAGTCGAATTGTATAAAACAGAAATTACGCGTTGAAAGAAAGAAACAGAAGTCATGCTTAATTACGAAAAAACAGTTATCATCGTTGTGTACCGTAGAAATATCAAAGTCCTCGTAAAGCTTCATGGTGAAGAACCTGCCGTCTCGCAGCCCAGGCTGGTCACGAAGACCCTTATCTTCATCGCATAATTCACACGCTTGGAATCTATCGTCGTTTGATGACGACAACATTTCATGTGTTCATAATTCAAGAATTACGGCACGCTTTGGATCCTAATGCGTGTGTGGCTTTCGGTCCGTCGAGGCTTTCCTTAAATAACTCTCATATCTCATGGTGTGTTGGTGCGCTCTCTCTCTCACACTGTTATGGTGGTGTATATGTGTTGGGGGCACTCTCTCAGAGTAATAGTTCGACCACCGGTGATGGACGCCCCCTTCTTCTCTTCTTGCGCATTATACCGACGAGTATATTGCAAAGAAGAGAAAAAAGAGGAGGCGCCCCCACGACAACAGTCGGGATTTCTCCATCAAGAACACACATGAAAGTCACACAAGGAGAAATGACAGACCGAAAGTCACACATGCATTATACTGATAAAATATCACTAATACAATTATAATGAACTCGAATATAATATCACTAATAAATCATCTCGAATAATCCAGTTATTAATGCATCTTCAAATAAATAACTAATACATCTCGAATATTATCATATAAGTTCACTAATATTTCCTTCGATCGATTTTAAATATTTAAAATCGATCGAAGGAAACTACCAGGAAACTGATTAACACACAGATCACTATTACTCAATATGCAATAGGTTGACTTTAGGTCTGTCGAGTCTTTGCTTCGTAAACTCTCATCTCCCGTATATGGTGGGCACTCCCTTTGGTATTGTGACCGTCGGTGATGGCGTCTCCTCCATTCGTCCCCGAGTGCATTACACCAGAATGTCTAGTACACGGGAACGAAGGAGAAGCGACCCCCATGACAACAGTCGGGATTCTTCCTCCCTCACTAAAAGACACACAAGGAGCCAAAACAGACCTAAAGTCAACCCATTCCATATATCGAGCAATGACATAGAAAAAATCCCCTATGTTTTGTCGGAATGATTGGCAAATCACAAGCACTCGATATTAACTAATACATCATCCCTAACAATCCAGTTAATGCATCATCAAATATTAACTAATACATCTCGAATATTATCATATAAGATCATTAATACAGATCGAATATCCTAGAATCCAAAGTGGAGGACGGTGAACTAGATTCACTAGCGGTCTCTGAGTCGCCGGCGGTGGACACCCAAAGATAAGGAACCATCACGAGATCATAACTCGAGTGAGATCCCTGAAGAATCTGCTAGGTATTGTTGAACCTGGCGTCCAATGCCGCCATGTAGCGACGGATGTGCTCGTCCTCCTCCCTGACACGACGACATACCACCTCCATGGGGGCCTGCTCCCTCCGCACCGAAAGTGGCCCATGTGACCGCCACCAGAGAAGCTCCAGGTCGACGACGAGACCTGGATTCCTCACCAACCTCTGAGGGGCAGCGGCGGCTCACAACGGGTGCGGCGATGGGGAGGCGACGGGGCAGCGACACGGCGGCGATGGGGGCGGGCAGCGACGGAGAGGCAACGTGGAATGGGCTACGATGGGGACGATGGGGAACGCGACAGGGAAGGGGCGGCAAAGGGGCGTCGGGGGCGGCGACGTGGGCGGGGCGGGCGACGGGGGTGACAGGGGAGGGACGGTGACGGCGGCGGCAGGGGCGGGGCGGCGACAGGGGCAGCGACGGGGACGGGGCGGCGATGGGGGCAGCAGCGGGGGCGGTGATGGGGGCGTGGTGACGACGGGGGTGACGGCGATGAAACCTGCGAAATTTGCTAAGTGCTCCTTATATAGAAGAAGCATTGGTCCCGGTTCGTGGCACCAACCGGGACCAATGCCGACCTTTGGTGTCACCAACCGGGACCAATGGCCTTGCATAGCGGTGTGGTGGGAGTTTAGTCCCACCTCGCCAAGCAAAGGTTGCCCAAACCTGTTTATAAGCCCCGCCGCGCCTGCTACGTTTGAGCTCCTCTCAAAGTGAAAGTAGATGCCCTTATACGGAAAATTTGACCTATGTTCAAAATGCTAGTATGTGCTTATTAGCACTTTGAATTTGGGTTGAAGTTTCCCTATAAGCGCATCTATTTTCACTTTTTTTTGCATATTAGAAGTTCTTAAAAAAATAATTTATGAATATTCTTTTTTTCTATAAAAGTTTCTAACAAAAATAACTTTGATAATTTTAGTTGCATGAATTGTATATAATACCAAGTTTAGTTATATAACTTTTATCGAACGAAAATATGTCTGTTACAAAAGGATTTCAAATTTTATATACATATTTGAACTCGAGAATTTTTCTGCATTTAATACATATTTCAAATTTTATATACATATTTCAAATTTTATATACCATTCAAAGCTACATCATCCCTTTTCAACCCTTTTCTGACTTTATTTGCTATTTTTCATGCATTTAATCATTTATTTTGAGCTAAAATGACCCTGAATTGAAGAGCACTTCAAATGAACTTTGAATAGTTGAAACTTGGCATGGTACCATCTTTCACCCACATAGCATGTGCAAAAAAGTTGAGAGGGTTATGGCAAAAACTGGATGCACTTCGCGTACAAAATGGGGAATCTCTTTTGAACTATCAGGGTTTCGCTCGAAAACACGTTTTTTACAAATGGATTTAATTTTTTGAAACATTTTGAACTCAAGACTTTTTCTGCATTCAATATGCACCATTCAAATCCACATCGTCCCTTTTCAACCCTTTTCTCACTTGATTCGCTATTTTTCATGCATTTCATCATTTATTTTAAGCTAAAATGATCCCAAATTGAAAAGCACTTTAAATGAACTCTGAAAATGTTGAAATTTGGCATGGTATAATCATTTCACCCACATAGCATGTGTTAAAAAGTTGAGAGGGTTATGGCATAATCTGGATGCATTTCGTGTATAAAATGGATAATCTCTTTCGAAGTATCACGGTTGCGGACGAAAACTCATCTGCTACAAAGGGATTTCATTTTTTTAAAACTTATTTGAACTCCATACTTTTTGTATGTTCGAAATGCACCATTCAAAGTCACATCATCAATTTTCAACCCTTTCCGACTTCATTTGGTATTTTTCATGCACTTACTGATTTTTTGAGCTAAATAACCCTGAAATTGAAAAGCACTATAAATGAACTCTAAAAAGGTTGAAAGTAGGCATGGTATCATCATTTCACCCACATAGCATGCTATAAAAATTGGATTTCACCAAACAGATAATCTCTTTCGAAGTATAAGAGTTTCGGACGAAAACTCATGTGTTACAAAAAGCATTTCATATCTTCACATGTAACTACAATGATATAGTTGTGGAGACAAAGTCTTCACTTTTTCTTCGCTTGTGTCCTTTGCTTATTGCGTCGTAACCATGGATAATCTTCATCGTTTAACAGGCTGCTTGGGTCAGCCTTGACTTTGAAGGGAGGAATTTCATGAAACTTTTTATAATCTTTAGACATGTCTGTCTTGCCCTCTAATCCCATGATGTCTCTTTTTCCTGAAAGAACTATGTGGCGCTTTGGCTCATCGTATGATGTATTCGCTTCCTTATCTTTTCTTTTTCTTGGTTTGGTAGACGTGTCCTTCACATAGAAAACCTGTGCCACATCATTGGCTAGGACGAATGGTTCGTCTGTGTATCCAAGATTGTTCAGATCCACTGTTGTCATTCTGTACGGTGGATCTTCCTGTATCTCGCCTATTGACACATTGACCCATTTGCACTGAACCAAAAGGATCTTCAAATCATGTCCATAGTCAAGTTCCCATATGTCCACTAGGTAACGATAATATATGTCTTTTCCCTGCTTGGTCGCTGCATCAAAGCGGATACCGCTGTTTTGGTTGGTGCTCTTTTGATCCTGGGCGATCATGTAAAATGAATTCCCATTTATCTTGTACCCTTTGTAAGTCATTACTGTCGAAGATGGTCCCTTGGCCAACGAGTACAGCTCATCAGAAATAGTGTTGTCACGCATGAGACGTGTTTGCAACCAACTGCCGAAAGTCCTGATGTGTTCACATGTAATCCACTCATCATACTACTCTGGGTGTTTGGAACACAGAATATTCTTGTGTTCATCGACATACGGGGTCACCAAGGTAGAATTCTGTAGAACTGTGTAGTGTGCTTGAGACCAAGAATGCCCGTCCCTACATATTATTGAGTCTGCTCCTACCGTGCCTTTTCGAGTCAGTCTCATCTCATACCACGATTGAGGGAGACCAATCTTCTTAAGGTCAGGAATGAAGTCAACACAAAACCCAATACCATCCTCTATTTGATGGCCCATGGAGATGCTTCCTTCTGGCCTAGCGCGGTTACGAACATATTTCTTTAAGACTCCCATGAACCTCTCAAAGGGGAACATATTGTGTAGAAATTATTGGAATTATACCCTAAAGGTCATAATAAATTAGTTATTATCATATTTCATTGTTCATGATAATCGTTTATTATCCATGCTATAATTGTATTGATCGGAGACTTAGATGCATCTATGGATACATAGACAGAACCATATCCCTAGTATGTCTCTAATAGACTAGCTCGTTGATCAAATAGGGTTAAGGTTTCCTAGCCATGGACATGAGGTGTCATTTGATAGCGGGATGACATCATTAGGAGAATGGTATGATGGACAAGACCCAAACTACAAACGTAGTGTTACTTCTTGAGCTTGCGTTGGTTTTTCCCTTGAAGAGGAAAGGGTGATGCAACAAAGTAAAGATAAGTATTTCCCTCATTTTGCGAACCAAGGTATCAATCCAGTAGGAGTATCAAGATGAGGCACCAAGGCACCTGCGCAAAAACAAACAAACTTGCACCCAACGCGATAAAGGGGTTGTCAATCCCTTTACGATTACTTGCAAGGTGAGATCTGATAGTGATAATAGGTAAATATAAATAAATAAATAAAAGTGCAGCAAGGTATTTTTGGTATTTTTGTATGTAGATCTGAATATATAATGTGTAAAATAGACCCGGGGGCCATAGTGTTCACTAGAGGCTTCTCTCATGATAGCAAGTATTACGGTGGGTGAACAAATTACAGTCGAGCAATTGATAGAATCGCGCGAAGTCATGACGATATCTAAGGCAAGGATCATACATATAGGCATCACATCCGAGACAAGTAGACCTATACTTTCTGCATCTACTACTATTACTCCACACATCGACCGCTATCCAGCATGCATCTAGTGTATTAAGTTCATAACAAAACGAGTAACGCCTTAAGCAAGATGACATAATGTAGAGGGATAAATTCATGCAATATGATATAAACCCCATCTTTTTACCCTTGAAGGCAACAACACGATGCGTGCCTCGCTACCCCTTCTGTCACTAGGTGAGGACACCGCACGGTATGAACCCAAAACCAAGCACTTCTCCCATTGCAAGAATTATAGATCAAGTTGGCCAAAGGAAACCCATAACTCGAAGAGACTTACAAGGATACGAAACCATGCATAAAAGAAATCAGAGGAGACTCAAATAATAATCATAGATAATTTGATCATAAATCCACAATTCATCGGATCTCGACAAACACATCGCAAAAGAAAGTTACATCGGATAGATCTCCATGAAGATCATGGAGAACTTTGTATTAAAGATCAAAGAGAGAGAAGAAGCCATCTAGCTACTAGCTATGGAGCCGAAGGTCTGTGGTGAACTACTCACGCATCATCGGAGAGGCAATGGTGTTGATGAAGAAGCCCTCCGTGTCCAAATCCCCCTCCGGCAGGGCACCGGAACGGGCTCCCGATTGGTTTTTGGTGGCTACAGAGGCTTGCGGCGGCGGAACTCCCGATCTAGGTTTATTTCTGGAGGTTTCTATATTTATAAGACCAGATGGCGTCGGGAACAAGTTAGGGGGACCCACGAGGGAGTCACAAGCCCCCCAGGCGCGCCCAGGGGGGTGGTCGCGCCTCCCAGGCTCGTGGCTTCCTCGGGACTCCTCTCCGGTATCTTTTTCTTCTGGTATTTTTGATATTTTCCATAAAAAAGCACGGCAAAAGTTTTATTCCGTTTGGACTCCGTTTGATATTCCTATCTGAAAAAGGTCAAAAACACGGAAAAAATAGGAACTGGCACTGGGCTCTAGGTCAATAGGTTAGTCCCAAAAATAATATAAATTAGCATATAAGTGCATATAAAACATCCCAAGTTGATAATATAATAGCATGGAACAATAAAAAATTATAGATACGTTGGAGACATATCAAGCATCCCCAAGCTTAACTCCTGCTCGTCCTCGAGTAGGGAAGTGATAACTACCGAATTTTTGATGTGGAATGCTACCTAACATATTTGTTCTTTGTAACTTCTTTATTGTGGCATGAATGTTCAAATCCATAAGATTCAAAACAATAATTTAATATTGACATGAAAACAATAATACTTCAAGTATAATAGAAAAGTAAGCATGAGCTTTTGAAATAACAAGGCCAAAGAAAGTTATACCTACAAAATCATATAGTCTGGCTATGCTCCATCATCCCCACACAACAAATTAATTCATGCACAACCCCGGTATTGGCCAAGTAATTTTTTTCACTCTTACTTTCTCAAACTTTTTCAACTCTCACGCAATACATGAGCGTGAGCCATGGATATAACACTATATGTGGAATAGAGTGTGGTGGAGGTTGTGAGGCAAAAAGGAGGAGATGGTCACATCGACTCGGCGTATCAATGGGCTATGGAGATGCCCATCAATAGATATCAATGTAAATGAGTAGGGATTTCCATGCAAAGGATGCACTAGAGCTATAAGTGTATGAAAGCTCAAAAATAAAAACTAGTGGGTGTGCACCCAACTTGCTTGCTCACGAAGACCTAGGGAAATTTTGAGGAAACCCATCATTGAATATACAAGCCAAGTTATATAATGAAAATTCCCACTAGAATATGAAAGTGACAAAACAAGAGACTCTCTATCATGAAGAACATGGTGCTACTTTGAAGCACAAGTGTGGAAAAAGATAGTAGCATTGTCCCTTCTCTCTTTTTCTCTCATTTTTTTTGTTTGGGCTCTTTGGCCTCTCTTTTTTCTTTTCTCTCCTTTTTTTGGTGGGCATCTTTGGCCTCTTTTTTTATTTCCTCACATGGGACAATGCTCTAATAATGATGATCATCACACTTTTATTTACTTACAACTCGATACTTAGAACAATAATGACTCTATATGAATGAAAGTGATGGCACATGTCATGAGACGAAACGGTGGAAGTTGCATGGCAATATATCTCGGAATGGCTATGAAAATGCCATAATAGGTAGGTATGGTGGCTGTTTTGAGGAAGGTATATGGTGGGTTTGTGCACCGGCGAAAGTTGCGCGGCACTAGAGAGGGTAGCAATGGTGGAAGGGTGAGAGTGCATCTATACCATGGACTCACATTAGTCATGAAGAACTCATATACTTATTGCGAAAGTTTTTTTAGTAATCGAAACAAAGTGCTAAACGCATACTCCTAGGGGAAGGGTTGGTAGGAGTTAACCATCGCGTGATCCCGACTGCCACACAAAAGATGGCAATCAATAAATCAATTATGCTCTGACTTCCTAACATAGCGGTTCACACCATACGTGCATGCTACGGGAATCACTAACCTCCACACAAGTATTTCTAGATTCACAACACCCTACTATCATAACTCTAATATTATCACCTCCATATCTCAAAACTAATCATGAGGAATCAAACTTCTCTTACTAATCAATGCACTTGAATATGAAGGTTTTTATTATATCCTATTTGGATGCCTATCGTATTTAGGACTAATTTCATAACACACGCCAATTACCAAGTTACTTAGAGAGAGAACTCTCAAAATTATATAAGTGAAGATCGAGAGTTTTTATTTCTACAAAATATGACACCGCTGTGCTCTACAAATATTTATGTGAAGCACTAGAGCAAAATTATCTAGCTCAAAAGATATAAGTGAAGCTCATGGGAGCAAAATTATCTAGCTCAAAATATATAAGTAAAGCACATGTGAGGAAAATTACCAAGATCAAAAGATATAAGTGAAGCTCATGTGAGCAAAATTACCAAGCTCCAAAGATATAAGTGAAGCACATCTGAGCTAAATTGCCTAACTCAAAAGATATAAGTGAAACTCATTGAGTATTCTAACAAATTCACGATGAGTGCATGTCCCTCTAAAAAGGTGTGCATCAAGGATGATTGTGATAAAAAAAAGCAAAGACTCCTATAATACATGACGCTCCAAGCAAAACACATATCATGTGGTGAATAAAAATATAGCTCCAAGTAACGTTACCGATGGATTGAAGACGAAAGAGGGGATGCCTTCCCGGGGCATCCCTAAGCTTAGGCTTTTTGTTTTCCTTGAATTTGGCTTGGGATGAATTGGGCTTCCCCAAGCTTAGGCTCTTTCCACTCTTTATTCCATTGTCCATAAGAACATCATCCAAAACTTGAAAACTTCACAACACAAAACTTAAACAGAAACTCGTGATAGCATTAGCATAAGAAAAGAAACCACCAACTTTTTAGGTACTGTAATAAACTTAATTTCTATTTATATTGATGTTATATTACTGTATTCTCACTTTTCCATGGCTCGTACCCCCCGATACTAACCATAGTTTCATCAAAATAAGCAATCAACACAACAAAAACAGAATCTGTCAAAAACAGAATAGTCTGTAGCAATATGTATATTTCGTATACCTCTGCTAATTCAAAAATTCTGAAAAAATCTATGAAAATTAGGTCAATTTTCATATCAATTAGCATCAAAAATAATCAACTCAAAAGCTCTTTATGGATAGGAATTAAAAATTATTTCGTGAGCATAAAGTTTCTGTCTTTTTTCAGCATGATTAAACAATTATCACCAAAACTAATCATAAAGGTTCTACTTGGCACAAACACTAATTAAAACATAAAAAACACAATAATAACAGAATCATGATGGCATGTACTCAAAAAAACAGAAATTAAAAAAGCAAAAATAAATCTATTCATTGGGTTGCCTCCCAACAAGCGTTATCGTTTAACGCCCCTAGCTAGGCATAATGATTTCAATGATGCTCACATAAAAAAAGTAATTGGGATATGCAAAAGAGCATAATGAATAGCATGAAAAACACATTTAATTCTAACCCACTTCCTATGCATAGGGATTTTTTGAGCAAACCATTTATGGGAACAAGAATCAACTAGCATAGGAAGGCAAAACTAGCATAACTTCATAACTTTAAACACATAGAGAGGGAACTTGATATTATTGCAATTCCTAAAAGCATATGTTCCTCCCTCATAATAAATTTCAGTAGCATCATGAAGGAATTCAACAATGTAACTATCACATAAATCATTCTTTACATGATCAATTATAGCATACGTGTCATCACCAAAACTTGGGGAACAAAAAATGTCATCTTCATCAAGTATAGCATCCCCAAGCTTGTGGTTTTGCATATCATTAGCATCATGGATATTCATAGAATTCATACTAACAACATGGAAATCATGCTTTTCATTCAAGGAACTATCATGAATCACCTTATAAATTTGTTCTTTCAACACTTCATCAAAATTTTCAGATTCATGATTTTCAAACAAAACTTCATCGAGAAAATCAACTACACTAAACTCACTAGCAATTGGTTCATCATAATTTGGGATTTTGAAAATATTAGCAAGTGGATGAGGATCCATATCAATAGATTTTTAGCAATCAAAGATGCAAGCAAATAGAAGGCACATGGCAACACAAGCAAACATAGCAACGAAAAAGCGAACGAAAAAGGGCGAATAAAAAGGCAAATCTTTTTGGTATTTTCTGAAAATTATTTTAGAAGTGGGGGAGAGGAAAACGAGAGGCAAATGGCAAATAATGTAAATGCAAGAGATGAGTTTGCGATAGGTACTTGGTAGATATGCTTCACTTGAATACTCCCCGGCAACGGTGCGAGAAATTCTTCCTGCTACTTCTTGAGCTTGCGTTGGTTTTTCTCTTGAAGAGGAAAGGGTGATGCAGCAAAGTAGAGATAAGTATTTCCCTCAGTTTGAGAACCAAGGTATCAATCCGGTAGGAGTATCAAGATGAGGCACCAAGGCACCTGTGCAAAAACAAACAAACTTGCACCCAGTGTGATCAAGTATCTGTTCTTATGACCATGAGATCATGCAACTCAATGATACCGGAGGAGTGCCTTGTGTGTATCAAACGTCTCAACGTAACCGAGTGACTATAAAGGTACTGTACAGGTATCTCCGAGGGTGTCTGTTGGGTTGGCATGGATCAAGACTGTGATTTGTTACTCCGTGTGACGAAGAGGTATCTCAGGGCCCAGTCAGTAATACAACATCACGACAAGCCTTGCGAGCAATGTGACTAAGTGTTAGTCACGGGATCTTGTATTACGGAACGAGTAAAGATACTTGTCAGTAACGAGGTTGAACTAGGTATGGAGATAACGACGATCGAATCTCGGGCAAGTAACATACCGAAGAACAAAGGGAACACGATACGGGATTAACTGAATCCTTGACATAGAGGTTCGACCGATAAAGATCTTCATAGAATATGTAGGAACCAATATGGGAATCTAGGTCCAGCTATTGGTTATTGACCGTAGAGGTGTCTCGATCATGTCTACATAGTTCTCAAACCTGCAGGGTCTGCACACTTAAGGTTCGGTGACGTTTCGGTAGTATAGAGTTATGTATGCTGGTGACCGAAGGTTGTTCGGAATCCCAGATGATATCACGGACGTCATGAGGAGCTCCAGAATGGTCCGGAGGTAAAGATTGATATATAGGAAGTCCTGTTTTGGTCGCCGGAAAAGTTTCGGGCTCATCGGTAGTGTACCGGGGGACCATCGGGAGGGTTATTTCGACCCAAGAGGCTACATGGGCTGTGGGAGGATGAATACCAGCCCTTAGTGGGCTGGTGGAAGTCCCACAAAGGGCCCATGCGGCTGGAAGGAAAAGCCCAAAGAGAAAAAGGTGGAAAAAGGCAAAAAAGCTAAATAAGGAAGGAGTCCTAGTCCTACTAGGATTGGAGGAGGATTCCTCCTCTCCTCCTTGCGCAAGAGGCCAAAGGGCTGGCCCTTGTGCGCCAGCCTCCTCCCTCTCTCCTCCTATATATAGTAGAGGTTTTGAGGGTTTTGAGACACAGAAAAACAGCCACATGTTGCCTCTCCACTAGATCGTAGTTTCTCCTCCAGATCGGTTTTCAGTGGTGCATAGGCGAAGCCCTGCTAGAACAGCTCCACCATCATCGCCACAACGCCGTCACGCTGCCGGAGAACTTATCTACCTCTTCGCTCCCTCTTGCTGGATCAAGAAGGCAGAGATCGTCATCGAGCTGTACGTGTGCCGAACGCAGAGGTGCCGTCCGTTCGGCGCTAAATCGGAAGGACCGTGATCAAGATCGCGAGACGGATCGTGATGATATCGCGGGACGGACGTGATGAGTTCGTGAGATGGATCATTATTGGATCGCGGGACAGATCGTGACGAGATTGTGTGACGCTCGGCGATTTGGATCACGAAGATGTTCGACTACACCAACCGCATCTCTTAACAATTCCCACTTAGCGATCTACAAGGGTATGTAGATCCACTCTCCCTCTCCTAGATTCTCATCACCATGGATAGATCTTGCGTGTGCATAGGAAATTTTTTGTTTCCCATGCAACATTCCCGAACAGTGGCATCATGAGCTAGGTCTATATGTAGATGAGATCTCGAGTAGAACACAAAGAGTTTGTGGGCGTTGATGCTTAGATTGCTTCCATCCTTGGTCGTGTTTTGGTTCAGCGGTATTGTAGGATGAAGTGTCCCGGACCAACCTTAGTCGTATGCTTACGAGAGACCGGTTCCATCGACTGACGTGTAACCTCGTTGCACAAAGATGGCTGGTGGGTGTCTATTTCTCCTACTTTAGTTGGATCGGATTCGACAAAGGCGGACCTTGAGAAGGTTGAAAAGCAACTTATGTGTCATCGTTGTGGTTTTGTGTAGGTGAGAATTGTTCTTGCTAGATACCCGTAGCAGCCACGTAAAACATGCAACAACAATTAGAGGACGTCTAACTTGTTTTTGCAGGGTATGTTTGTCGGGACCCCGATCCTAGGTCATATGATTCCATACTTTAACAAGTCACATCACTTTGCGGCCTCACGCACCGTAAGCTCCACGGTTGCAGCCTTACCTTGGCCGAGACCGTTTGCGTCTTTTAGCTCACGTATGTGAACATGTCGCTGGCAATCACACAACAAAGAACTCGGGCCGACATGACTAGTCATAGAAACCAAGTGGCACATCTGTACGGAAACAGGCATACATAACCCAGCAATGCAGGTGTCGGCCTCAAGCGTGTGTAGATGAGTCGTAGCAAACTACAAGGACTCCATTACGTCGCAAGACACGAATGTCATCACTGCACGTAGACGAGTCATAGCAGGCTACAGGGACTCCATTACACTGCGAGACATTTCCCCGAAGGGACAGACACAGCAGCAAAGAAGGATACATGCCGGTCAATCAATGTGTCCGGAGCAGTAGCAAGCTACCATGGCTCGGTGGAAGCACAGAGAGGCAGTTTCCCGTAAAGAGTACTACTAAAGGCACACGACTAGGTGTCGGATCCCATACATACCGTTGCACGTCACACGTACGCACGACATGCCCAATATGCATAGATACAACCATGGCATCACAACATAACCATACAACAACATGACTTTTATTTAAGAGGCTCAGACGAGCCTTGCATAACATGTTCTTACAGATAGGGGTCTAATGACCCGACACTCAAGTCATACAAACAAGTTCATACAAGCTAGCGGAAACTTAAGTTGTCTGAGTACAAACGGCGAAATATATAAAAAAGAGGCACGTGGCCTGACTATCTACAGCCCACCACACGGGCAAGATCGTAGCTGGGACACCAGCTATTCGGCATCGTCAACGTCTAGATAAAACCCACCTGATGGGTCCTGGTTTTCTTCTGCAACATTAATTAAGAAAGGATGAGTACAATCGTACTCAGCAAGTCTTAAAAGCAGACCTAGTCTATTTATGCTCATGTGTCAACAAAGGGAGTGGTGGAGTTTATGCAGCAATGCCAGCTTTGACTCATGGCTAACCTACAGTACTCAGTTTTAAACTCTTTGATACAATTTTAGTTAACACACACGAGTCTACTATCTCCATCACAATACACCACCATGGATTCCCCTTCCCCTTCCGGAAAAGTGCCATCGACGATACTCACACTTGTCTTGATAATTTTTAGAGGTATCCATTTGATTGTCTATGAATAGTATAAGTTCTCCAAGTAGTCCATATCCGAGGACGCGGCTATTCGAATAGTTTCATACCCTGCAGGGGTGTACTTCTTCACACACGCTCTCGCCACTTATCGCTGTGTGCCATAAACCATGCACCTCGGCAACCTTCAAGCGGATGCCCAGCGAGGGAGTCGGCCACGACCGTCAATCACATAAGACCTCTAGTCCAGGCTATCGCCTATTTGAGACTGAACCCGCACAGAAGTCCGGCCGGAGTTTCCGCTACGGCCCCAAACGATGTGCGCAGGGTTCCCAAGCCCACCATTCGGGTGACCCTTGGTACACCGTGCCACTGCCTACCGCGTCGTAACCCACCCCGAGGGTCAGCGCTACGCATGGCCTCCAGCATAATATAAACACCAGAAACTACTTGCAACTCCTGGACTAAGGACTAAGCGACTGATAAGTCGGGACAGTCAATTAAGTATCCCAATGTGTGGTAGTATCTAGTCTTGGATCACAAACACGGAACCCAATTCCTAAGAACGGTCCCAATGAGACAACCCACTATGTACTCCTACATAGCCTCTCATCACTACCTTTACCAAATTGTATTCATTATATGCTCATTACATCAGACAACACTGTTTCACTCAGTTCATCACCCAGATGAATCAGACCTGACTCAACTCTAAGCATAGCAGGCAAAGTAAGCTAAGCACATCATGGCACAAGCATCTACCAGGTATGCTAGGTTGCAAGGTTTAGCTATTTACTGTGACAAGGATAGGTCATGCATAAGAATAGGATCATCTACCGTGTATGACTGACATGTGACCATTTGTCCTAATGCAATGAACAAGAGCAGGAGCGAGAGAGTGGGATCTTCTCGAAATGATCAAAGGGTTTCTTGCCTTGCTGGGTGGGGGAGGATTCTCTCCTTCGTCAGGAAACGAGGTGGTATCTTCCGGATTAGGGCCTACCGCAACACAGATAAGAACAATCAATACACGCAAGTGCAACAATATGATGCATGATCATGGCATAGTAATATGCATGGATGAGCTGGTGCAACTAGTGATCATGTCAATTTGAAATGGATTTGAATATAGGTTCGAAGTTGTTCTCCATTTCAAATTCCATATATTAACCTATTGATAAATGTCCATGTTCACCTATTTAGGTTGCTCTAACATGCATGAGAATAGCACCCTTGGATTCATTGGATTTTTCTGATAAATTTTCATATATAAATTATTTTCATCTGACTTAGAGATTAATTTATTTGAATTTTCAAAGTTTTAAATAATTTCTGGAATTAGTTTTAAACTAGAAATTGTTTAATTGCATCAGCATGACGTCATGATGACATCAGCTGGTCAGCTGACCCGGCCAGAGTCAAACCTGACATGTGGGGTCCACATGTCAGTGACTTGTTAACTTAATTAACCAATTAAAACTAATTCTGATTAATTAATAGATTGGGCCCACATGTAAATGACTTATTATCTTAATTAATTTAATTATTTAATTATCACTAATCACAGATTAGCCAGGGGCTGGCCCCACTTTCCAGTGACCCAGGGGAGTCAAACCCCTGGTCAACTCCGGCGAGACCCACCGGCGTTGAGCCGCCAGTGGCTCCAGAGACGGCGAAGGGCTTCGGGTTTCCTCCTCCGGCGACCAAATGGATGGCGGAGGGCACCAAACTACTCAGCATGCACGTGCGCATCCATCCCGACCCTTCCCAGGAGCTAAGGTGGTCGGAAACGACGCCGACGATGAGTTGGGCGGTGGCCGGAGCTCAAGCGAGCACGGGCTCATCGAGATGGAGCTCAAATGGGGCGGCTAAGGCCTCCAGAGGCTACCTGGAAGCCTTCTGAACACGGGCGCATGCTCAGAAGCAAGCTTGGGTCGCCACAACGGCGACCACGACCTTGCCGGCGGCGGGAAGCTTTCAGGCTCGGGGAGAATCAGCGCTAAGGGGCCCTATCCAAGGGGGAAAGAGGGGGAAAAGGACCAGGAGCTCACGGCGAGTGCAGCGGCGTCGCAAACAAGCTCGGGGAGGACCTGGAACGACGGGGGCCTTCGATTTCCCTTTCGGCGACCCGAGGAGGAAGATGATGGCGCGACGGCGATAGGAGCCTCCTGGCGATGCGTGGCTTGGCTAGGAGGAAGAGGAGGTCCGGACGGAGCTATTGGCGGGCTCAGATGGGGTGTGGGGCGGCTTGAACGGCGGCACGACGGCGAGGAGCAGCGTGGCCATGGCGGGTTAGAGGGGGGGATGGGCGAGAGAGAGAGAGCGCTCGTGGGAGAGAGAGAGGAGAAGGGGCACGATGGCAAGGAGCTTCGCGCTTGCGCTCTCCCAGCCCTCCAGCAAGGAGCCAGGCAGGGAGGAGGTGGCCGGCGCGCGGCGACCACACGCCCGACGTCCTCCTGGCCAGAGGTGGGAGATGACCGGTTCGCCCCTGTGGGCTGGCCGGCTTCTCTCCCCTGGCCCAGGTAGGCTTTCTTCTTTATTTATTTTTTCTGTTTTCAGTTTTCTGACTTTTCTTTATTTTATTTGCAGGTCCAAATGATTTTATAAAATATCTCATATATTTTCTAAAATCAAGTTTGAATATTTCAAACTTATCTGAGAAGTTTTATGATAATCTTAAAACAGAAATAATGATAATGATATTATTTATCAATTTCAGAGGCTTTATTCATTAATTTTAAATTGCTTCTGATGTTCAAATATTTTAAATGGTCCCTGTTATAACTTTGTCCAAATTTATCAGACATAGGGAACATTTTTGATGGGCATTTTGGATTTGTTGAAAATTTCATCAAACTTGAAGTGTTTATTTCAATGTGAGTTTGGGTTTTCCCTTTTCTCCCCATTTCATATTGATGCAATGATGATGATGATGATGCAAACACAAATGCTATCTTAGGACAACTTGCTAGGGTTGTGACAATGTTGTGATGTGATATGGCCAATTACATGATGAGATATATGTGATGTATGAGATGATCATGTGTTGTATAGAATATCACGACTTGCGTGTCGATGAGTACGGCAACCGATAGGAGCCATAGGGTTGTCTTGAATTATTGAATGACCTGTGTATCAATCATTAAGCACTATGTAATGCTTTACTTTAATGAGTACATACCTTGACAAGATTTTCAAAGAGTTCAAAATGGATCAGACAGAGAAAGAGTTCTCGCCTGATTTGTAAGGTGTGAAGTTGAGTGAGACTCAAAGCTCGACAATGGCAGAAGAAAGAGAAAGGATGAATGTCGTCCCCTATGCCTTAGCCATAGGCTCTGTATAGTGTGCCATGCTATGTACCGCACCTATGTGTGCCTTGCCATGAGTCCGTCAAGGGGTACAAGAGTGATCGAGGAGTGGATCACTGGACAGCGGTCTAGATTATCCTTAGTAACAAAAGACTAAGGAGATGTTTCTCGATTATGGAGGTGATAAAGAGTTCGTCGTAAAGAGTTACGTCGATACAAGCTTTAACACCAATCTGGATGACTCATAGTAGCAATCATGATACGTATAGTGGAGTAGCCATTTGGAATAGTACCAAGTGGAGTGTGGTAGCAGTGTTTACAGTTTGACATAGAGATTTGCAAAGTACACACGGATCTGAATTTCGCAGACCCGTTGACTATAAGACCTCACTCACACGCAAAGCATGATCGAGCCCTAGAACTCATTGGGTGTTAGATTCATAACAATGCGAATCACATGGTGATGTAAACTAGATTATTGACTCTAGTGCAAGTGGGAGACTGTTGGAAATATGCCCTAGAGGCAATAATAAATTACTTATTATCATATTTCCTTGTTCATGATAATCGTTTATTATCCATGCTATAATTGTATTGATCGGAGACTTAGAAGCATGTGTGGATACATAGACAAAACCATATCCCTAGTATGCCTCTAATAGACTAGCTCGTTGATCAAAAATGGTTAAGGTTTCCTAGCCATGGACATGAGATGTCATTTGATAGCGGGAAAACATCATTAGGATAATGGTATGATGGACAAGACCCAAACTACAAATGTAGCATATGATCGTGTCAGTTTATTGCTATTGTTTTCTGCATGTCAAGTATTTGTTCCTACGACCATGAGATCATGCAACTCATTGATACCGGAAGAGTGCCTTGTGTGTATCAAATGTCGCAATGTAACTGGGTGACTATAAAGGTACTCTACAGGTATCTCCGACAGTGTCTGTTGGGTTGGCATGGATCAATACTGGGATTTGTTACTCCGTGTGACGGAGAGGTATTCAGGGCCCAGTCGGTAATACAACATCACAACAAGCCTTGCAAGCAATGTGACTAAGTGTTAGTCACGGGATCTTGTATTATGGAATGAGTAAAGAGTCTTGCCGGTAACGAGGTTGAACTAGGTATGAAGATACCGACGATCGAATCTCGGGCAAGTAACGTACCGAAGAGCAAAGGGAACATCATACGGGATTAACTAAATCCTTGACATAGAGGTTCGACCGATAAAGATCTTCGTAGAATATGTAGGAACCTATATGGGCATCCAGGTCCCGCTATTCATTATTGACCGTAGAGGTGTCTCGGTCATGTCTACAAAGTTCTCGAACCCACAGGGTCTGCACACTTAAGGTTCGGTGATGTTTCGGTAGTATAGAATTATGTATGGTGGTGACCTAAGGTTGTTTGGTGTCCCGGATGAAATCCCAAACATCACGAGGAGCTCCGGAATGGTCCGGAGGTAAAGATTGATATATAGGAAGTCCCAGTTTGGTCGCCGGAAAAGTTTCGGGCTCATCGGTAGTGTACCGGGAGACCTCCGGGAGGGGTATTTCGACCCAAGAGGCTTCATGGGCTGTGGGAGAGTATTAACCAGCCCTTAGTGGGCTGGTGGAGTAGCCACACAAGGCCCATGCGGCAGGAGAGAAAAAAAACCAAAGAGAAAAGTGGAGAAAAAGGCAAAAAAGGGAGAGTCCTACTCCTACTAGGATTGGAGGAGGAGTATGACTCCTCCCCCTTAGCCGGCGGACTCCAAGAGGCCCTTGGCCTTGCGCCAAGGGCTGCCTCCCCTATACTCCTACATATACTAGTTGAATAGAAGGGATTTGCACAGATTTTACGGCCACGTGCTACCCATTGCACCGGTGCTCCTCTAGATCGGTTTTCTGCAGTGCTTAGGCGAAGCCCTGTCGGAATCACTCCACCACCATCGCCGGAACGCCTTCACGCTGCCGGTGAACTCTCTCTCCTCTCCACCTCCTCTTGCGGGATCAAGACGGTGGGGATCGTCATCAAGTTGCACGTGTGCTGAACGCGGAGGTGCCGTCCGTTCTGTACTAGATCGGAAGGATCGTGATCAAGGCCACGAGACGATCGTGATTGGATCGCGGGATGGATCGTGACGAGATCGTGGGACGGTTCGTGATTGGTTTGCGGGACTGATCGTGATTAGATCGCGGGACGCTCAGCGATTTGGATCACGAATACGTTCGACTACACCAACCGCGTTTCTTAACGCTTCCCGCTTAGCGATCTACAAGGGTATGTAGATCCACTCTCCCTCTCGTAGATGCTCATCACCATGGATAGGTTTGCGTGTGTGTAGGAAATTTTTTGTTTCCCATGCGACGTTCCCCAATAGTGGTATCAGAGCTAGGTTGATGGTTCGATGAGATCTAGACTAGAACACAAAAGGTTTGTGGGCGTTGATGCTTAGATTGCTTCCTTCCTTGGTCGGATTTTGATTTAGCGGTATTGTGAGATGAAGCGGCCCGGACCAACATTACTCGTACACTTACGAGAGACCGGTTCCCTCGACCGCAACTTGTTGCATAGATGGCTTGCGAGTGACAGTTTCTCTCACTTTAGTTGGATCGGATCCGACAAGGCGGTCCTTGAGAAGGTTGAAAAGCAACTAGTGTATCTCCGTTGTGGTTTTTGCGTAGATGAGAATTTTCTTACTAGATACCCGTAGCAGCCACGTAAAACATGCAACAACAATTAGAGGACGTCTAACTTGTTATTGCAGGGTATGTTGTGATATGATATGGCCAATTACATGATGTGATATATGTGATGCATGCGATGATCATGTGATGTATAGATTATCACGACTTGCATGTCGATGAGTACGGCAACCGGCAGGAGCCATAGGGTTGTCTTTAATTATTGTATGACCTGTGTGTCAATCATTAATCGCTATGTAATGCTTTACTTTATCGCTACGGTAGCAATAGTAGTAGATGCATGTTGGGCGCGACAACCCTGATGGCGACACGTCGATGGAGATCAAGATGATGGAGATCATGGTGTCATGCCGGTGACGATGGAGATCATGCCGGTGTTGTCATGATGGAGATCAAAAGCACAAGATCATGGCCATATCATGTCACTTATGATTTGCATGTGATGTAAATCTTTTTTATGCACCTTGTTTTGCTTAGAACGACGGTAGCATTATAAGGTGATCCCTCACTTAATTTCAAGATAAATTGTGTTCTCCCCGAGTGTGCACCGTTGCGAAAGTTTGTCGTGTCGAGACACCACGTGATGATCCGGTGTGATAGACTCTACGTTCACATACAACGGGTGCAAGCCAGATTTGCACGTGCAGAACACTCGGGTTAAACTTGACGAGCCTAGCATGTACAGACATGGCCTCGGAACACAAGAGACCGAAAGGTCAAACATGAGTCATATAGTAGATATGATCAACATAATGATGTTCACCATTGAAGCCACCTTAACTCACGTGATGATCGGACTTGAGTTGGTGAATTTGGATCATGTGACACTCAGATGACCTGAGGGATGTCAATTTGAGTGGGAGCTTTTGTAAATTGATCAACTAAACTCATTATCTTGAACAATAGTCTAAGTTACCTTTGCATATTTATGTTGTAGATCAATGGCTCGCGGAGTAGCACCCCTGAATTTTAATGCGTTCCTAGAGAAAGCTAAGTTGAAAGATGATGGAAGTAACTTTGTTGACTGGGCCCGTAATCTGAGGATTATCCTCACGGCTTCCCAGAAATCATATGTCCTTGATGCACCGCTTGGTGACCAACCAGAAGACATGACCTCCGAAGACGTTAAGAACGCTTGGGAGGCACGTACTGGAGATTACTCAATAGTTCAGTGTGCGATATTGTATGGCTTAAAATTGGGACTTCAAAGACGTTTTGAACGTCATGGAGCATATGAGATGTTCCAGGAGTTGAAGTTTATCTTTCAGAAGAATGCCCGGATCGAGAGGTATGAGACCTCCGATAAATTCTATGCTTGCAAGATGGAGGAGAACGGGTCTATCAGTGAGCACATACTCAGAATGTCTAGGTATTCAAATCGTCTAGCGGAGTTGGGAATTACCCTTCCGCCAGAGGCAATCACTGACAGAGTTCTTCAATCACTGCCACCTAGTTACAAGAGCTTTGTAATGAACTATAACATGCACGGGATGAATAAGTCAGTCGCCGAGCTATTTGCGATGCTGAAAGTCGCTGAGTCTGAAATCCAGAAAGAACATCAAGTGTTGATGGTTAATAAAACCACTAGTTTCAAGAAAAATGGCAAGGGAAAAGTCAAGAAGGGTAAAACCAAGAAGGATGGCAAAGCAGTTGCTACTCCTACAAAGAAGCCTAAGCATGGACCTAAGCCAGAAACTGAGTGCTTTCATTTCAAAGGAACTGGTCATTGGAAGCGGAACTGCCCCAAGTACCTGGCTGACAAGAAGGCGGCCAACGACAAACAAAGTATATATGATATACATGTTATTGATGTGTACCTTACTAGCTCTCGTAGTCGTGCCTGGGTATTTGATACCGGTTCGGTTGCTCACATTTGCAACTCAAAGCAGGAACTACGGAATAAACGAAGGCTGGCAAAAGACGAAGTGATGATGCGCGTGGGAAAGGGTTCCAAGGTTGATGTGATCGCCGTCAGCACACTCTCTCTTTGATTACCATCAGGATTAGTGATGAACCTGAATAATTGTTATTTCGTGCCTGCGTTAAGCATGAACATTATATCTGGATCTTGTTTATTGCGAGACGGTTACTCATTTAAATCAGAGAATAAAGGTTGTTCTATTTATATGAGTAATATCTTTTATGGTCATGCACCCAATGTTAGGGGTTTATTTATATTGAATCTTGATAGTGATGACACACATGTTCATAACATTGATGCCAAAAGATGTAGAGTTGATAATTTTGGGGAACGTCGCATGGGCAACAAAAAATTTCCTACACACCCGCAGATCTATCCATGGTGATGAGCATCTATGAGAGGGAGAGTGGATCTACATAACCTTGTAGATCGCTAAGCGGGAAGCATTAAGAAACGCGGTTGGTGTAGTCGAACATCTTCGCGATCCAAATTGCTGAGCGTCCGCGATCTCATCACGATCCGTCCCACGAGCCAATCACGACCCGTCCCGTGAACACATCACGATCCGTCCCATGATCTCATCATGATCCGTCTCACGATCTTGATCACGATCTGTCCCGCGAACTCATCACGATCCGTTTCGTGATCTCATCACGAACTGTCTCGCGATCTCGATCACGGTCCTTCCGATCTAGCGCCGAACGGATGGCACCTCCGCGTTCAGCACACGTGCAGCTTGATGACGATCTCCGCCGTCTTGATATAGCAAGAGGAGGTGGAGAGTAGAGAGAGTTCACCGGCAGCGTGACGGCGCTCCGGTGATGGTGGTGGAGCAATTCCGGCAGGGCTTCGCCTAAGCACTGCAGAAATCCAATCTAGAGGAGCACCGGTGGATCGGGTAGCACGTGGCCGTAAAAACTGTCCAAATCCCTTCTATTCCACCAGTATATATAGGAGGAGAGGAGAGGCTGCCTTGGCACAAGGGCAAAGCCCTCTAGGAGCCGGCCGAGCAAAGGAGGAGAAGTCCTACTTCTTCTCCACTCCTAGTAGGAGTAGGACTCTTCCTTTTTTTGCCTTTTTCCACTCTTTTTCCTTTGGGATTCTTCCCTCAGCCGCATGGGCCTTGTGTGGCCATTCCACCAGCCCACTAAGGGCTGGTTAATGCTCTCCCACAGCCCATAAAGCCTCTTGGGTCGAAATACCCCACCCGGAGTTCTCCCGGTACACTACCGGCACTCCCGATACACAACCGATAAGTCTGGAACTTTTCTGGCGACCAAAACAGGACTTCCTATATATGAATCTTTACCTCCGGACCATTTCAGAGCTCCTCGTGACGTCCGGGATCTCATCCAGGACTCCAAACAACCTTCGGTCACCACCATACATAACTCTACACTACCGAAACGTCACCAAACATTAAGTGTGCAGACCCTGTGGGTTCGAGAACTATGTAGACATGACCGAGACACCTCTACGGTCAATAACCAATGGCGGGACCTAGACGTCCACATTGGTTCCTACATATTCTACGAAGATCTTTATCGGTCGAACCTCTATGTCAAGGATTCAGTTAATCCCGTACAACGTTCCCTTTGTTCTTCGGTATGTTACTTGCCCGAGATTCGATCGTCGGTATCTCCATACCTAGTTCAACCTCGTTACTGGCAAGTCTCTTTACTCGTTCCGTAATACAAGATCCCGCAACTAACAATTAGTCACATTGCTTGCAAGGCTCATTGTGATGTTGTATTACCGAGTGGGCCCTGAGATACCTCTCCGTCACACGGAGTAACAAATCCCAGTCTCGATCCATGCTAGCTCAACAGACACCATCGGAGATACCTGTAGAGCACCTTTATAGTCACCCAGTTACGCTGCGACGTTTGATACACACAAGGCACTCCTTTGATATCCGTGAGTTGCATGATCTCATGATCATAGGAACATATACTTGACATGCAGAAAAAAGTAGCAGTAAACTGACACGATCATATGCTATGTTTGTAGTTTGGGTCTTGTCCATCACATCATTCTCCTAATGATGTGATCCCGTTATCAAATGACATCTCATGTCCATGGCTAGGAAACCTTAACCATCTTTTGATCAACGAGCTAGTCTATTAGATGCATACCAGGGACATGATTTTGTCTATGTATCCACACATGCATCTAAGTCTCCAATCAATACAATTATAGCATGGATAATAAACGATTATCATGAAAAAGGAAATATGATAATAACTAATTTATTATTGCCTCTAGGGCATATTTCCAACAGACTCCCACTTGCTCTAGAGTCAATAATCTAGTTCACATCACCATGTGATTCGCATAGTTATGAATCTAACACCCAATAAGTTCTGGGGCTCGATCATGCTTTGCATGTGAGAGAGGTCTATAGTAAACAGTTCTTCAATATTCAGATCCGTGTGTACTTTGCAAAGCTCTATATCTAACCGTAAACACTGCTACAACACTCCACTTGGTACTATTTCCAAATGGCTGCTCCACTATACGTATCCAGATTGCTACTATTAGTCATCCAGATTGGTGTTAAAGCTTGCATCAACGTAACTCTTTACGACGAACTCTTTATCACCTCCATAATCGAGAAACATCTCCTTAGTCCTCAGGTTACTAAGAATAATTTCAACCGCTGTCCAGTGATCCACTCCTGGACCACTCTTGTACCTCTTGACACAGGTGCGGTACACAGCATGAAATAATATAGAGCCTATGGCTAAGGCATAGGGGACGACGTTCGTCCTTTCTCTTTCTTCTGCCATGGTCAAGCTTTGAGTCTTACTCAACTTCACACCTTACAAAGCAGGCGAGAACACTTCTCTCTGACTGATCCATTTTGAACTCTTTCAAAATCTTGTCAAGGTATGTACTCACTGAAAGCCTCATCAAGCATTTTGATCTATCTCTATAGATCTTTGATGCTCAACAATTAGGTAGCTTTATCCAGGTCTTCCTTTGAAAAACTCTTTTCAACCAACCGTTTATGCCTTCCAGAAATTCTACATCATTTCCGATCAACAATATGTCATCCACATATACTCATCAGAAATTCTATAGTGCTCCCACTCACTTTATTGTAAATACAAGTTTCTCATAAACTTTGTATAAACTACAAAACTCTGATCACCTCATCAAAGTGTATATTCCAACTCCGAGATGCTTGCTTCAGTCTATAAAAGGATCACTGACGCTTGCACACCTTTTAGCATCCTTAGGACTGACAAAACCTCCTGGTTGTATCACATCCAACCTTTCCTCAAGTAAACCGTTAAGGAAACGATGTTTTGACATCCATCTGCCAGATTTCATAATTCGAAAAATGCAGCAACTGCTAACACAATTCCAACAGACTTTAGCACCCCTACGAGTGAGAAAGTCTCATCGTAGTCAACTCCTTGAACTTGTCACAAACATCTTTGCAACAAGTCGAGCTTTACAAATAGTGACATTTACCATCAGTGTATGTCTTCATTTTAAAGATCCATTTGTACTCAACGACCTGCCGTCCAATGAGCAAGTCTACCAAAGTCTATACTTGGGTTTCATACATGGATCCTATCTCGGATTTCAAGGCTTCCAACCATTTATCAGAATCCGGGCCCATCATCGCTTCTCCATAGCTCGTATGTTCATCCTTGTCCAACAACATGACCTCGAAGACAGGGTTGTCGTACCACTTAGGAGCAGTACACATCCTTGTCGACATACGAAGTTTGACAGTAACCTGATCCTGAAGGTTCATGATCATCATCATTAACTTCTTCTTCAACTAACGTAGGCTTCACAGAAACATCTTTCTGCGCTGCGCTACTCTCTGGTTGAACAAAGGTTTAACAACCTCATCAAGTTCTATCTTCCTCCCACTCAATTCTTTCAAGAGAAACTTTTCCTCGAGAAAGGATCTGGTTAAGCAACAAACACTTTGCGCTTGGATGTGAGATAGAAGGTTCACCCAACCGTTCTTAGGGTATTATATGAAGATGCATTTATCCGCCTTGGGTTTGACCTCATTAGGTGAAAACATTTTCCACACAAGTGTCGCAGCCCCAAACATTAAGAAATGACAGCTTAGGTTTCTATCAAACCATAATTCACACGGTGTCATCTCAACGGATTTAGATGGTGCCCTATTTAAAGTGAATGTAGTTGTCTCTAATGCATAGCCCCAAAATTATAGTGTAAAACGATAAGAGACATCATAGCACGCACCATCTCCAATAGAGCATGACTATGATGTTCGGACACACCATCACACTATGGTGTTCTAGGTGGCGTTAGTTGTGAAACAAATTTCACATTGTCTTAAGTTGTATGCCAAACTCGTAACTCAGATATTCACCTCCACGATCATATCGCAGTCATTTTTATCTTCTTGTCACGATGATCTTAAACTTCACTCTGAATTTGCTTGAACCTTTCAAATGACTCAGACTTTGTGTTTCATTACGTAAATATACACTATATCTACTCAAATCATCAGTGAAGGTAAGAAAATAACGATATCCACTGCACGCAACAAGACTCACTGGATTGCATACGTCAACATGTATCATTTCCAATGAATCACTTGCCCGCTCCATCCAACGGGGTCCTTTAGTCATCTTTCCCAAGAGGCATGGTTCGCATGTCTCAACCAACTCGAAATTGAATCAGTCCAAAGATCCATTAGCATGGAGTTTCTTCATGCGCTTTATACCAATATGACATTTAGCGGCAGTGCCATCATGATGCCACTGTTGGGGAACGTCGCATGGGAAAGAAAAAATTTCCTACGAACACGCAGATCTATCCATGGTGATGAGCATCTACGAGAGGGAGAGTGGATCTACATACCCTTGTAGATCGCTAAGCGGGAAGCATTAAGAAATGCGGTTGGTGTAGTCGAACATCTTCGCGATCCAAATCGCCGAGCGTCCCGCGATCTCATCACGATCCGTCCCGCGATCCAATCACGATCCGTCCCGTGACCACATCACGATCCGTCCCGTGATCTCATCACAATCCGTCTCACGATCTTGATCACGATCTGTCCCGTGAACTCATCACGATCCATTCCTCGATCTCATCACGAACTGTCTCGCGATCTCGATCACGGTCCTTCCGATCTAGCGCCGAATGGATGGCACCTCCGCGTTCACCACACGTGCAGCTTGATGATGATCTCCTCCATCTTGATCCAGCAAGAGGAGGTGGAGAGGAGAGAGACTTCACCAGCAGCATGACGGCGCTCCGGTGATGGTGGTGGAGCAATTCCGGCAGGGCTTCGCCTAAGCACTGCAGAAATCCAATCTAGAGGAGCACCGGTGGAACGGGTAGCACGTGGCCGTAAAAACTGTCCAAATCCCTTCTATTCCACTAGTATATATAGGAGGAGAGGATAGGCTGCCTTGGCGCAAGGGAAAAGCCCTCTAGGAGCCGGCCGAGCCAAGGAGGAGAAGTCCTACTTCTTCTCCACTCCTAGTAGGAGTAGGACTCTTCCTTTTTTGCCTTTTTTCCACTCTTTTTCCTTTGGGATTCTTCCCTCAGCCGCATGGGCCTTGTGTGGCTATTCCACCAGCCCACTAAGGGCTGGTTAATACTCTCCCACAGCCCATGAAGCCTCTTGGGTCGAAATACCCCTCCCGGAGGTCTCCGGTACACTACCGGCACTCCCGGTACACTACCGATAAGTCTGGAACTTTTCCGGCGACCAAAACAGGACTTCCTATATATTAATCTTTACCTCCAGACCATTCTGGAGCTCCTCGTGACGTCCGGGATCTCATTTGGGACTCCCAACAACCTTCGGTCACCACCATACATAACTCTACACTACCGAAACGTCACCAAACCTTAAGTGTGCAGACCCTGCGGGTTCGAGAACTATGTAGACATGACCGAGACACCTCTACGGTCAATAACCAATGGCGGGACCTGGACGTCCACATTGGTTCCTACATATTCTACGAAGATCTTTATCGGTCGAACCTCTATGTCAAGGATTCAGTTAATCCCGTACAACGTTCCCTTTGTTCTTCGGTATGTTACTTGCCCGAGATTCGATCGTCGGTATCTCCATACCTAGTTCAACCTTGTTACTGGCAAGTCTCTTTACTCGTTCTGTAATACAAGATCCCACAACTAACAATTAGTCACATTGCTTGCGAGGCTCATTGTGATGTTGTATTACCGAGTGGGCCCTGAGATACCTCTCCGTCACACGGAGTAACAAATCCCAATCTCGATCCATGCTAACTCAACATACACCATCGGAGATACCTGTAGAGCACCTTTATAGTCACCCAGTTACGTTGCGACGTTTGATACACACAAGGCGCTCCTCCGGTATCCGTGAGTTGCATGATCTCATGGTCATAGGAACATATACTTGACATGCAGAAAGCAGTAGCAGTAAACTGACACGGTCATATGCTACGTTTGTAGTTTGGGTCTTGTCCATCACATCATTCTCCTAATGATGTGATCCCGTTATCAAATGACATCTCATGTCCAGGGCTAGGAAACCTTTACCATCTTTTGATCAACGAGCTAGTCTATTAGAGGCATACCAGGGACATGATTTTGTCTATGTATCCACACATGCATCTAAGTCTCCAATCAATACAATTATAGCATGGATAATAAACGATTATCATGAACAAGGAAATATGATAATAACTAATTTATTATTGCACCTAGGGCATATTTCCAACAGATAATGATAGTACCACTTTCTTGTAGAACTGCCGTTTAGGTCATATTAGTGTAAAACGCATGAGGAAGCTCCATGCTGATGGACTTTTGGAGTCACTTGATTTTGAATCACTTGACACATGTGAACCATGCCTCATGGGCAAGATGACTAAAACGCCGTTCTCTGGAACAATGGAATGGGCAAGTGACTTATTGGAAATCATACATACTGATTTGTGCGGTCCAATGGATGTTGCAGCGCGCCGTGGATATCGTTATTTTCTCACCTTCACTGATGACTTAAGTAGATATGGGTATATTTACTTAATGAAACACAAGTCTGAAACGTTTGAAAAGTTCAAGCAATTTCAGAGTGAAGTTGAGAATCATCGCAACAAGAAGATTAAATTTCTTCGATCTGATCGAGGAGGTGAATATCTGAGTTATGAGATTGACAGTCACTTAAGACAATGTGGAATTCTTTCACAATTGACACCGGCTGGAACACCCACAGTGTAATGGTGTGTCCGAACGTCGTAATCGAACCTTATTAGATATGGTGCGTTCTATGATGTCTCTTGCTGATTTACCACTATCGTTTTGGGGTTATGCATTAGAGACAGTTGCATTCACTTTAAATAGGGCACCATCAAAATCCATTGAGACGACGCCATATGAACTGTGGTTTGGCAAAAGGCCAAAGTTGTCGTTTCTTAAAGTTTGGGGATGTGATGCTTATGTCAAAAAGCTTCAGCCTGAAAAGTTGGAACCCAAAGCGGAGAAATGCGTCTTCATAGGATACCCAAAAGAGACAGTTGGGTGTACCTTCTATCTCAGATCCGAAGGCAAAGTGTTTGTCGCTAAGAACGGAACATTTCTTGAGAAAGAGTTTCTCTCGAAAGAATTGAGTGGGAGGAAAATAGAGCTTGATGAGGTTATTGAACCTTTAGTTCAACCAAAAAGTAGCGCAGCGCAGAAAGATGTTTCTGTGGGACCTACGACGGTAGAAGAGGAAGTTAATGATGATGATCATGAAGCTTCGGATCAAGATACTATTGAACCTCGTAGGTCGACAAGGACGCATACTACTCTTGAGTGGTACGACAACCCTGTCTTGAAGGTCATGTTGTTAGACAACAATGAACCTACGAGCTATGGAGGAGTAGTGATGGGCCCGGATTCCGAGAAATGGTTAGAGGCCATGAAGTCCGAGATGGGATCCATGTATGAAAACAAAGTATGGACTTTGGAAGTACTACCTGAAGGGCGAAAGGCCATTCAGAACAAATGGATTTTTAAAAAGAAGACGGATGCGGACGGTAATGTCACCGTCTATAAAGCTCGACTTGTGGCAAAGGGTTTTTCACAAGTTCAAGGAGTTGAGTACGATGATACTTTCTCACCCGTAGCAATGCTTAAGTCTGTCAGAATCATGTTGGCAATAGCTGCTTATTTCGACTATGAAATTTGGCAGATGGATGTCAAAACGGCGTTCCTCAACGGTTTCCTTGAGGAAGAGTTGTATATGATGCAACCCGAAGGTTTTGTCGATCCACAGAGTGCTGACAAAGTTTGCGAACTCCAGCGATCCATTTATGGACTGGTGCAAGCATCTCGGAGTTGGAATAAGCGCTTTGATGAGGTGATCAAAGCGTTTGAGTTTATACAAGTTTATGGAGAAGCTTATATTTACAAGAAAGTGAGTGGGAGATCTATAGCATTTCTAGTATTATATGTGGATGACATATTACTGATTGGAAACAATATAGAAATGCTGGAAAGCGTGAAGGAATATTTGAATAAGAGTTTTTCAATGAAGGACCTAGGAGAAGCTGCTTTCATATTAGGCATTAAGATCTATAGAGATAGATCGAGACGCTTAATAGCACTTTCACAGAGCACATACCTTGATAAAGTTCTGAAGAAGTTCAAAATGGAGCAGTCCAAGAAAGGGTTCTTGCCTGTGTTACAAGGTGTGAAGTTGAGTAAGACTCAATGCCCAGTGACTGCAGAAGATAAAGAAAAGATGAGCGTCATCCCCTATGCTTCAGCCATAGGCTCTATCATGTATGCAATGCTGTGCACAAGACCCGATGTCAGCCTTGCCATAAGTATGGCCGGAAGGTTTCAAAGTGATCTTGGAATGGAGCACTGGCAAGCGGTCAAGAATATCCTTAAGTACCTAAAAAGGACTAAGGAAATGTTTCTCGTTTATGGAGGTGATGAAGAGCTCGTCGTAAAGGGTTACGTCGATGCAAGCTTTGACACTGATCTGGACAACTCTAAGTCGCAAACCGGATACGTATATATTCTTAACGGGGGAGCGGTAAGCTGGTGCAGTTCCAAGCAAAGCGTGGTAGCTGATTCTACGTGCGAAGCGGAGTACATCGCAGCCTCGGAGGTAGCGAAGGAAGGTGTCTGGATAAAGCAGTTCATGACAGATCTTGGAGTAGTGCCTAGTGCACTGAATCCAATAAACCTGTTTTGTGACAACACTGGTGCCATTGCTCTAGCCAAGGAACCAAGGTTTCACAAGAGGACCAGACACATAAAGCGACGCTTCAACTCCATCCGGTACTACATTGATGAGAAGGACATAAATATTTGCAAACTGCACACGGTTCTGAATGTTGCAGACCTGTTTACTAAACCTCTTCCAAGGGCTAAACATGATCAACACCAGAACTGCATGGGTGTTTGATTCATTACCATGTAAATCACATAGTGATGTGAACTAGATTATTGACTCTAGTGCAAGTGGGAGACTGTTGTAAATATGCCCTAGAGGCAATAAATAAAGTGTTTATTATTATATTTCCTTGTTCATGATAATCGTTTATTTTCCATGCTATAATTGTATTGGTTGCAAACACATTGCATGTGTGGATAAATAGACAATACTGTGTCCCTAGTGTGCCTCTAGTGAACTAGCTCGTTAATCAAAGATGGTCAAGGTTTCCTAGCCATTGACATATGATGTCATTTGATAACGGGATCACATCATTAGGAGAATGATGTGATGGACAAGACCCAAACTACAAACGTAGCATATGATCGTGTCAGTTTATTGCTACTGTTTTCTTCATGTCAAGTATGTGTTCCTATGACCATGAGATCATGCAACTCACGGATATCAGAGGAGTGACTTGTGTGTATCAAACGTCACAACATAACTGGGTGACTATAAAGGTGCTCTACAGGTATCTCCGATGGTGTCTGTTGAGTTGGCATGGATCGAGACTGGGATTTGTTACTCGGTGTGACGAAGAGGTATCTCAGGGCCCACTCGGTAATACAAGATCACAATGAGCCTTGCAAGCAATGTTACCAATTGTTAGTTGCGGGATCTTGGATTACGGAACGAGTAAAGAGACTTGCCGGTACCGAGAATGAACTAGGTATGGAGATACCGACGATCGAATCTCGGGTAAGTAACATACCGAAGAACAAAGGGAACATCATACGGGATTAACTGAATCCTTGACATAGAGGTTCGACCGATAAAGATCTTCGTAGAATATGTAGGAACCAATGTGGACGTCAAGGTCCCGCCATTGGTTATTGAACATAGAGGTGTCTCGGTCATGTCTACATAGTTCTCGAACCCGCAGGGTCTGCACACTTAATGTTTGGTGACGTTTCGGTAGTATAGAGTTATGTATGGTGGTGACTGAAGTTTGTTCGGAGTCCCGGATGAGATCCTGGACATCACGAGGAGCTCCGGAATGGTCCGGAGGTAAAGATTCATATATAGGAAGTCCCAGTTTGGTCGCCGGAAAAGTTTCGGGCTCATCGGTAGTGTACCGGGAGTGCCGGTAGTGTACCGGGAGACCTCCAGGAGGGGTATTTCGACCCAAGAGGCTTCATGGGCTGTGGGAGAGTATGAACCAGCCCTTAGTGAGCTGGTGGAATAGCCATGCAAGGCCCATGCGGCAGGAGAGAAAAAAACCCAAAGAGAAAAGTGGAGAAAAATGCAAAGATGGGAGAGTCCTACTCCTACTAGGATTGGAGGAGGAGTAGGACTCTTCCCCCTTAGCCGGCCAACTCCAAGAGTCCCTTGGCCTTGCGCCAAGGGCTTCCTTCCCTCTCCTCCTATATATACTAGTGGAATAGAAGGGATTTGCACAGATTTTACGGCCACGTGCTACCCGTTTCACCGGTGCTCCTCTAGATCGGTTTTCTGCAGTGCTTAGGCGAAGCCCTGCCGGAATCACTCCACCACCATCGCCGGAGCGCCGTCACGCTGCCGGTGAACTCTCTCTCCTCTCCACCTCCTCTTGCTGGATCAATACGGTGGATATCGTCATCAAGCTGCACGTGTGCTGAACGCAGAGGTGCCGTCCGTTCGGTACTAGATCGGAAGGATCGTGATCAAGGCCACGAGACGATCGTGATTGGGTCGCAGGACGGATCGTGACGAGATCGCGGGACGGTTAGTGATTGGTTCGCGGGACTGATCATGATTAGATCGCGGGACGCTCGGCGATTTGGATTGCGAAGACGTTCGACTGCACCAACCGCGTTTCTTAACGCTTCCCGCTTAGCGATCTACAAGGGTATGTAGATCCACTCTCCCTCTCGTAGGTGCTCATCACCATGTATAGGTTTGCGTGTGCGCAGGAAAATTTTTGTTTCTCATGCGATGTTCCCCAACAATCATATCGCGGGACGGATCGTGATGAGTTCGCGAGACGGATCGTGATTGGATCGCGGGATGGATCGTGATGAGATCGTGGGACGCTCGGCAATTTGGATCGCGAAGACGTTCGACTACACCAACCGCATTTCTTAACACTTCCCGCTTAGCGATCTACAAGGTATGTAGATCCACTCTCCCTCTCGTAGATGCTCATCACCATGGATAGATCTTGCGTGTGCGTAGGATTTTTTTTTCCCATGCAACATTCCCGAACAGTGGCATCATGAGCTAGGTCTATGTGTAGATGAGATCTCGAGTAGAACACAAAGAGTTTGTGGGTGTTGATGCTTAGATTGCTTCCTCCCTTGGTCGTGTTTTGTTTCAGCGGTATTGTGGGATGAAGCGGCCCGGACCAATGTTACTCGTACGCTTACGAGAGACTGGTTCCGTCGACTGACGTGTAACCTCGTTGCACAAAGATGGCTAGCGGGTGTTTGTTTCTCCTACTTTAGTTGGATCGGATTCTACAAAGGCGGTCCTTGAGAAGGTTGAAAAGAAACTTATGTATCAACGTTGTGGTCTTGCATAGGTGAGATTGTTCTTGCTAGATACCTGTAACAGCCACGTAAAACATGCAACAACAATTAGAGGACGTCTATCTTGTTTTTGCAGGGTATGTTGTGATGTGATATGGCCAATTACATGATGAGATATATGTGATGTATGACATGATCATGTGTTGTATAGAGTATCATGACTTGTATGTCGATGAGTACGGCAACCGACAGGAGCCATAGGGTTGTCCTTAATTATTGTATGACCTCCGTGTCAATCATTAAGCGTTATGTAATGCTTTACTTTATCGCTAAACGGTAGCAATAGTAGTAGAAGCATGGTGGGCGCGACAACCACGATAGCGACATGTTGATGGAGATCAAGATGATGGAGATCATGGTGTCATGCCGGTGATGATGGAGATCATGCCGGTGCTTTCAAGATGGAGATCAAAAGCACAAGTACATGGACATATCATGTCAATTATGATTTGCATGTGATGTTAATCCTTTTATGCACCTTGTTTTGCTTAGGACGGCGGTAGCATTATAAGGTGATCCCTTGCTTTAATTTCAAGATGAATTGTGTTCTCCCTGAGTGTGCACCGTTGCGGAAGTTCGTTGTGTCGAGACACCACGTGATGATCGGGTGTGATAGACTCTACGTTCACATACAACGAGTGCAAGCCAGTGTTGCACATGCAGAACACTCGGGTTAAACTTGACGAGCCTAGCATGTACAGACAAGGCCTCGGAACACAATAGACCGAAAGGTCGAACATGAGTCATATAGATGATATGATCAACATGATGATATTCACCATTGAAACCACCTCAACTCACGTGATGATCGGACTTGAGTTGGTGAATTTGGATCATGTATCGCTCGAATGACCGAAGGGGTGTCAATTTGAGTGGGAGTTCTTAAGTAATATGATTAGTTGAACTCATTATCATGAACATAGTCAGTAGTGTCTTTGCAAATTATGTTGTAGATTACTAGCTCATGCTTTAGCTCCCTTGAATTTTTATATGTTCCTAGAGAAATAGAGTTGAAAGATGATGTTAGCAATATTGTGGAGTGGGTCCATCATCTGAGGATTGTCCTCATTGCTACACAGAAGGCTTATGTCCTTAATGCATCGCTCGGTGCGCCACCCCTCTAGTGTCATCTATAGATGTTGTGAACATCTGACACGCACGTTCCGATGACTACTGCTACTTATGTGCGTCATGCATTAAGGCTTAGAATTGAGGTTCCAAAACATTTTGAACATCATGGAACATATGAGATGTTCTAAGAGCTGAAATTGGGATCTCAGGCTCGTGCCCGTGTTGTGATCTCCAACAAGATTCTTTGCCTGCAAGATGAAGGAGAATAGCTCAATCGTTGAGCATGTGCTCAGATTGTCTGGATGCTACAATCGCTTGAATCGAGTGGGAGTTGATCTTCCAGATAACATAGCGATTGATATAGTTCTCTGAGTCACTATCACTGTAATTATGCCAGGGATGGAAATGATGATCCCTGAGCTATTCGCGATGTTTGACACCGCGAAGGTATACATCAAGAAGGGGCATCAAGTGTTGATGGTTAGTAAAACCACTAGTTTCGAGAAGGGCAAGGGCAAGGAGGGAAACTTCATGGATGGCAAGTCAGGGCTGCTCCAGTGAAGCAACCCAAAGTTGAACCAAACCTGAGACTAAGTGCTCCTATTATGAGGAGAGTGGTCGCTGAAGCGGAACAACCCTAGATACTTGGTAGATAAGAAGGTTGGCAACATCGACAGAAGTATATTTGATATATGTGTTATTGATGTGTACCTAGCTAGTACTCCTAGTAGCACCTGGGTATTGGATACTGGTTTGGTTGCTAAATGTTAGTAACTCGAAGTAAAAGCTACGGAATAAACGGAGACTAGCTAAGTGTGAGGTGAAGATGTGTGTTGGAAATGTTTCCAAAGTTGATGTGATCAACATCGCATGCTCTCTCTACCTTTGGGATTAGTGACAAACCTAAATAAATGTAATTTGGTGTTTGCGTTAAGCATGAACATGATTAGATCGTGTTTATTGCAACATGGTTATTCATTTAAGTTAGAGAATAATGGTTATTCTGTTTACATGAATAATACCTTCAATGATTATGCACCCAGTGAGAATGGTTTGTTGAATCTTGATCGTAGTAATACACATGTTCATAACATTGATGCCAAAAGATACAAAGTTAATAATGATAGTACCACATACTTGTGGCACTGCCGCTTAATGTCATATTTGTATAAATCGCATGAAGAAACTCCATGTTGATGGATCTTTGGACTCATTCGATTTTGAATCGGTTGAGACATGCAGACCATGGCTCTTGGACAAGATGACTAAAACCCCGTTTTCCGAAACGGGCAATTGACTTATTGGAAAAGATACATGTTGATGTATACGGTCCAATGAGTGTTGTAACGTGTAGTGGATATCATTATTTTCTTCCTTCACTGATGATTTGAGTATATATGAGTATATTTACTTAATGAAACACAAGTCTGAATCGTTTGAAAAGTTCAAGCAAATTCAGAGTGAAGTTTAAGATCATCGTGACAAGAAGATAAAAATGTCTATGATATGATCGTGGAGATGAATTTCTGAGTTACGAGTTTGGCATACAACTTTAGACAATGTGAAAATTGTTTCACAACTCATGCCACCTGGACCACCATAGTGTGATGGTGTATCCGAATATCATAGTCATGCTCTATTGGATATGGTGCTTGCTATGATGTCTCTTATCGTTTTGCTACTATAATTTTGGGGTTATGCATTAGAGACAACTACATTCACTTTAAATAGGGCACCATCTAAATCCGTTGAGATGACAACGTGTGAATTATGGTTTGATAGAAACCTAAACCGTCATTTCTTAATGTTTGGGGCTGCGACGCTTGTGTGAAAAAATGTTTTCACCTAATGAGCTCGAACCCAAAGCAGACAAATGCATCTTCATAGAATACCCTAAGAATAGTTTGGTGAACCTTGTATCTCAGATCCAAGCATAAAGTATTTGTTGCTAAAACTAGGTCCTTTCTCGAGAAAAAGTTTCTCTCAAAATAATTGAGTGGTAAGAAGATGGAACTTGATGAGGTTGTTGAACTTTTGCTTCAACCAGAGAGTAGCCCAACGCAGAAAGATGTTTTTGTGGAACATATGTCAGTTGAAGAGGAAGTAAATGATGATGACCATGAAGCTTCGGATCAAGTTACTATCGAACCTCATAGGCCGACAAGGATGCGTACTGCTCCTGAGTGGTATGACAACCCTGTCTTGGAGGTCATGTTGTTGGACAACGATGAACCTACAAGATATGGAGAAGCAATGATGGGACGGATTCCGACAAATGGTTAGAGGCCATGAAATCCGAGAAAGGATCCATGTATGAAAACCAAGTCTAGACTTTGGTAAACTTGCTCGTTGGACGGTAGGTCGTCGAGTACAAATGGACCTTTGAGATGAAGACAGACGCTGATGGTAAATGTCACCATTTATAAAGCTCGACTTGTCACAAAGAAGTTTCCTACAAGTTCAAAGAGTTGACTACGGTGAGACTTTCTCACGCGTAGCGATGCTAAAGTCTGTTGGAATTATGTTAGCAGTTGCTGCATTTTTCAATTATGAAAGCTGGCAGATGGATGACAAAACATCGTTTCCTTAACAGTTTACTTGAGGAAAGGTTGTATATGATACAACCAAAAGGTTTTGTTAGTCCTAAGGATGCTAAAAGGTGTGCGAGCTCCAGCAATCTATCTAAGGGCTAGAGCAAGCAGCTCGGAGTTAGAATATACACTTTGATGAGGTGATCAAAGTTTTGTAGTTTATACAAAGTTTACGAGAAACTTGTATTTACAATAAAGTGAGTGGGAGCACTATAGAATTTCTAATAAGTATATGTGGATGACATATTGTTGATCAGAAATAATGTAGAATTTCTGGAAAGCATAAACGGTTGTTTGAAAAGTGATTTTCAAATGAAGACCTGGATAAAGCTACCTAAATGTTGAGCATCAAGATCTATAGAGATAGATCAAGATGCTTGATGAGACTTTCAATGAGTACATACGTTGGCAAGATTTTGAAATAGTTCAAAATGGATCGGTCAAAGAAAGAGTTCTCGCCTGATTTGTAAGGTGTGAAGTTGAGTGAGACTCAAAGCTCGACAACGACAGAATAAAGAGAAAGGACGAACATCGTCCCCTATGCCTTAGCCATAGGCTCTCAATAGTATGACATGCTGTGTACCGCACCTATGTGTGCCTTGCCATGAGTCCGTCAAGGGGTACAAGAGTGATCCAGGAGTGGATCACTGGACAGCGGTAGAGATTATCCTTAGTAACTAAAAGACTAAGGAGATGTTTCTCGATTATGGAGGTGATAAAGAGTTTGTCATAAAGAGTTACGTCGATACAAGCTTTAACACCAATCCAGATGACTTTTAGTAGCAATCTGGATACGTATAGTGGAGCAGCCATTTGAATAGTACCAAGTGGAGTGTGGTAGCAGTGTTTGTAGTTTGACATAGAGATTTGCAAAGTACACACGGATCTGAATGTCACATACCCATTGACTATAATACCTCTCTCACATGTAAAGCATGATCGAGCCCCAGAACTTATTGGGTGTTAGATTCATAACAATGCGAATCACATGGTGATGTGAACTAGATTATTGACTCTAGTGCAAGTGGGAGACTGTTGGAAATATGCCCTAGAGGCAATAATAAATTAGTTATTATCATATTTCCTTGTTCATGATAATCGTTTATTATCCATGCTATAATTGTATTGATCGGAGACTTGGAGCATGTGTGGATACATAGACAAAACCATGTCCCTAGTATGCCTCTAATAGACTAGCTCGTTGATCAAAGATGGTTAAGGTTTCCTAGCCATGGATATGAGATGTCATTTGATAGCGGGATCACATCATTAAGAGAATGGTATGATGGACAAGACCCAAACTACAAACGTAGCATATGACTGTGTCAGTTTATTGCTACTGTTTTCTACATGTCAAGTATCTGTTCCTATGACCACAAGATGATGCAACTCAGTGATACCGGAGGAGTGCCTTGTGGGTATCAAACATCGCAACGTAATTGGTGACTATAAAGGTACCCTACAGGTATCTCCAAGGGTGTCTGTTGGGTTGGCATGGATCAAGACTGGAAGTTGTTACTCTGTGTGACGTAGAGGTATCTCAGGGCCCAGTCGGTAATACAACATCACAACAAGCCTTGCAAGCAATGTGACTAAGTGTTAGTCATGGGATCTTCTATTATGGAACGAGTAAAGAGACTTGCCGGTAATGAGGTTGAATTACGTATGGAGATGCCGACGATCGAATCTCGGGCAAGTAACATACCGAAGAACAAAGGGAACATCATACGGGATTAACTGAATCATTGACACAGAGGTTGGATCGATAAAGATCTCCGTAGAATATGTAGGAACCAATATGGGCATCCAGGTCCCGCTATTGGTTATTGACGGTAGAGGTGTCTCGGTCATGTCTACATAGTTCTCGAACCCGCAGGGTCTGCACACTTAAGGTTCGATGACGTTTCGATAGTATAGAGTTATGTATGGTGGTGACCGAAGGTTGTTTGGAGTCCCGTATGAGACCCCGTACGTCACGATGAGCTCCGGAATGGTCTGGAGGTAAACATTGATATATAGGAAGTCCTGTTTTGGTCACCGGAAAAGTTTCGGGCTCATGGGTAGTGTACTGAGAGTGTCGGTAGTGTACCGGGGGACCATCGGGAGGGGTATTTCTACCCAAGATGCTACATGGGCTGTGGGAGGATGAATACCAGCCCTTAGTGGGCTGGTGGAAGTCCAACAAAGGTCCCATGCGGCTAGGAAGAAAAGTCCAAAGAGAAAAAGGTGGGAAAAGGCAAAAAGGCTAAATAAGGAAGGAGTCCTAGTCCTACTAGGATTGGAGTAGGATTCCTCCTCTCCTCCTTGCGCAAGAGGCCAAAGGGCTGGCCCTTGTGCGCCAGCCTCCTCTCTCTCTCCTCCTATATATAGTAGAGGCTTTGAGGGTTTTGAGACACAGAAAAACAGCAACGTGCTGCCTCTCCTCTAGATCGTAGTTTCTCATCTAGATCGGTTTTCAGCGGTGCTTATGCGAAGCCCTGCTAGAACAGCTCGACCACCATCTCCGAAACGCCGTCGCGCTTCCGGAGAACTCATCTACCTCTCCGCTCCTTCTTGCTGGATCAAGCAGGCGGACATCATCATCGAGCTGTACGTGTGCTGAACGTAGAGGTGTCGTCCGTTAGGTGCTAGATCGGAAGGACCGTGATCAAGATCGCGAGACGTATCGTGATGATATCGCGGGACGGATCATGATGATTTTGCGAGACGGATCGTGATTGGATCGTGGGACGGATCGTGATGAGATCGTGGGACGCTCGGTGATTTGGATCGCGAAGACGTTCGAGTACACCATCCGCGTTTCTTAACGCTTCCCGCTTAGCGATCTACAAGGGTATGTAGATCCACTCTCCCTCTTGTAGATGCTCATCACCATGGATAGATCTTGCATGTGCGTAGGAAATTTTTTGTTTCCCATGCAACATTCCGAACAAAAATACAGGGCCCAGAATGACAATCTCGTCGACTAGATGAACTAGGACGTGGGTCATCATATTTAAGCAGGACAGTGGGAACACCAGCTCGAAACCAACAAGACATTGCACCAAATCACTCCTTCACCTTGCAGGATTTTTTGGATCGATCACCTTCTGAGGGATTGCATTGAGGAATGCACATAGTTTCACAATGGCTAATCGAATGTTTTCCGATAGAAGCCCCCTCAATGCAATCGGAAGCAGTTGCGTCATAATCACGTGGCAGTCATGAGACTTTAGGTTCTAGAACTTTTTCTCTACCATATTTATTATTCCCTTTATATTCAACGAGAAGCCAGACGGGACCTTCATACTGAGCAAGCATTCAAAGACGATTTCCTTCTTTTCTTTGGTAAGAGCATAGCTGGTAGCACCTTCATGCTGCTGTGGATGCATGCCGTCATTTTCATGCACACGTTGTTGTTCCTCGCGTGCCTCCGATGTATCATTTGTCTTCCCATACACTCCCAAGAAGCCTAGCAGGTTCATGCAAAGATTCTTCGTCACGTGCATCACGTCGATCGCAGAGTGGACCTCTAGGTCTTTCCAATAGGGTAGGTCCCAAAATATAGATATCTTCTTCCACATGGGTGCGCGTCCCTCGGCGTCATTCGGAATAGATAGTCCGTCGGGACCCTTTCCAAAGATTACTTGTAAATCATTGACCACAGCAAGTATGTGATCACCAGTACAGATGGCAGGCTTCTTCCTGTGATCTGCCTCACCTTTGAAATGCTTTCCTTTCTTTGGACATTGATAGTTGGTCAGAAGAAATCAACGATGCCATAGGTACACATTCTTCCTGCATTTGTCCAAATATATACTATTGGTGTCATCTAAACAGTGTGTGCATGCGTGGTATCCCTTGTTTCTCAGTCCTGAAAGGTTACCGAGAGTAGGCCAATCGCTGATGGTTACAAACAGCAATGCATGTAGGTCAAATTCCTCCCCTTCGTTCTCATCCCACACACGTACACCTCTTCCATTCCATAGCTGTAAAAGTTCATCAACTAATGGCCTTAGGTACACATCCATATCATTTTCGGGTTGCTTAGGGCCTTGGATGAGCACTGGCATCATAATGAACTTCCGCTTCATGCACAACCAAGGAGGAATGTTATACATACATAGAGTCACAGGTCATGTGCTATGCTTGCTGCTCCGATCCCCAAAAGGATTAACGTCATCTGCACTTAAACCAAACCATACGTTCCTTGGGTCACCTGTAAAGTCGCTCCACTTTCTCTCGATCTTTCTCCACTGCGACCCGTCGGCAGGTGCTCTCAACTTCCCGTCTTTCTTATGGTCCTCTTTATGCCATCGCATCAACTTGGCATGCTCTTTGTTTCTGAACAGACGTTTCAACCGTGGTATTATAGGAGCATACCACATCACTTTGGCAGGAACCCTCTTCCTTGGACGCTCCTTGTCAACATCACCAGGGTCATCTCGTCTGATCTTATACCTCAATGCACCGCATACCGAGCATGCATTCAAATCCTCGTATGCACCATGGTAGAGGATGTAGTCATTAGGGCATGCATATATCTTCTGCACCTCCAATCCTAGAGGGCATACAACCTTCTTTGTTGCGTAATTACTGTCGGGCAATTCGTTATCCTTTGGAGGCTTGTTCTTCAATATTTTTAGTAGCTTCTCAAATCCTTTGTCAGGTACACCATTCTCTGCCTTCCACTACAGCAATTCCAGTGTAGTACCGAGGTTTGTGTTTTCATCTTTGCAATTGGGGTACAACCCTTTTTTGTGATCCTCTAGCATGTGATCGAACTTCAACTTCTCCTTTCCACTTTCGCATTGTCTCTTTGCATCAACAATGACCAGCGAAGATCATCATCGGGCACATCGTCTGGTTCCTCTTGATCTTCATCTTCCCCCGTTACAACACCACCGTATTCAGGAGGCACATAGTTGTCATCATCTCTTCTTCTTCGTTGTCTTCCATCATAACCCCTCTTTCTCCGTGCTTGGTCCAAACATTATAGTATGGCATAAAACCCTTCTCATGCAGGTGGAAGTGAAGGGTTTTAGAGTTGGAGAAAGCCTTCGTATTCTCACAAACAGTACATGGACAATGCAATAAAACCATTCTGCTTGTTTGCCTCAGCCGCTTCGAGAAAATTATGCAGGCCCTTAATATACTCGGAGGTACGTCGGTCATCGTACATCCATTGCTGGTTCATCTGCGTGCATTATATAATAAAGTGTATTAAAAACCATTACAACATATCATGAATAGGTGAGCTAGAGCACCACAAAGCTCTTCCCTCGCCATAAAAAAACAAAGCATTGTGGAGTGCTCTGCTCGCCGGGGAGGGGGTATATATAGGCATCTCATTGGTCCCAGTTCGTGGCTGGAACCGAGACTAAAGGACCCCCTTTGGTACCGGTTCCAGCCACGAACCGGGACCAATGGTTGTGGGCCAGGAGCGAGGCATGGTGGTCCCGGTTCGTGCCAGGAACCGGGACCAAAGGTGTCCGAAGAACCAGGACCAATGCCCCACGTGGCCCGGCCGGACCCTTGGCCTCACGAACCGGGACCGTTTCCCCCGTTGGTCCCAGTTCGTGACTGAACCAGGACTAATGGGCTGGCCCGGCCTGGACCAAAGCCTTGTTTTCTACTAGTGGATATGGTGTAAGTGTTTTCTTGAATAGAGTGCTATCACTATGAATGAGAGGTAGGTGGGGGGAGTATATCTAGCCATCTTCAAAACTCTAACTGTTACAACATTATTCTCCAGCTCAGTGGAATCGGAGTAAAAACTCGGTTGACGGTTCCACTGATTAGTGCAAAGTGTCCTAACTTTTTGCGTTTCGATGAGACCATATGTAGCATCTCGGTGAGTCCTATTCAATCGGCCTAGGCAGTTCAAGTGACTTGGTGACACCGAAGTGAAAAAATAAGGAATTCTGATTTTTGTCCATTAGATATCAGAGAGTTTGTCACTTCTTTTTGGATGTACTGAAGAGGAACTCAGTTGCATCGATTTGATATGGTTTGGATTGGGATCTGTCTAAGGAAAACTCGGTATGTCCGAAGTGGGAAATGTAGGTGACACCGAATTTGAGTTTAGGCTTTTGGACAAAAAAATTGTGGTGGAGAATCTCTAAGCACTTTGAGCAACCAGATCATCATAGATACTTCATCCCCTTTTAATAGTATTGGATTTCCTATGGACTTAAATATGTTTTCTCACATGAATATAAACTATAGAGTCTTGATGCTTTTGCCAATTGATGTTCCGTGCGTCTAGGAAATCTCCTCACAATCCTAGCCAATCCATTCATTCAACTTTTCCCGAAATATACTTGATAAATTCATTAGTCCAATGTAATATATGTTGTTATTAATTACCAAAACCACCTAGGAAGAAGTTATGCTTTTACCTGACCGGGCGTTTGAGGCGAGTTTGAGAGGCTGGCTATAGATGCTCTTATGGTCACTAAAGTGCTTTCTCTCTCCTACTTAAGGCTGCCTATAGTCGGTAGTATCATAACTGTCATGCATATAATATTAGTTTATGATACTACATATGTAATGCATTGTATCATATATTAGTACCAGTATAACATTTATTATACTACGGTATCCTAATATGATACTCAAGTATTTTATTTTATTTTAATTATGACACCTCAACAAAATTTTCTAGTTCGCATGCATGGTAAATATATACTTCCATTAAGACCAGCCTAATTAATTGCCATGTCATTATTTGCTTAGATGGCATGGTTAGCACAAGTACTCTGTGAAACATTGGGAAAGGTATATCTCCATTTTTTTCTATTTGTTTGGGCTGGTGCATGGACCGGCCGCCCAGCACTCCACCCTTGTAATTTGCTACCATCTTAGTAATAAAAATGTTTAGGTGGTCAAATTTTACACCCCAGAAAGAGCTTTCAAAAAAATATCTCATAAATCATTGCTCGTGGCAACGATAGGATGATATTAATTAGTAAAACACACAGTCTGTTTTTAAGTCCTTTTCTTGAATTAAAACAGAACTTTATTCATTATAAATAACCAGTACATCGTTTGTAGGGAACATTAGAATTTCTTTCAGAGGCTCCTCAAACCAATCTGAAGTTGAAGAGAAACGTGCTAATCTAGCAAGTTCATGTGTTACTTTATTTGCCTCTCTATTACAATGTTCGAATGTAGTCATGATAAAATCACATGCATAATGAAAACAATCATCGAAAATTGCCGCCGCCGCACCCGTTGATTGTCCCCCATCCTGCATGGTTTCAATCACCTCCAGATTATCTCAGTTGATGATTAGGTGATTGCACCCTGCCCTCTGCGCTAATGTTATTCCAAATTTGAGGACTAAAGCTTCTGCCATGAGAACATCCACGCAGTGATCGATCATTCCATTTCCTCCTGCAATAAACCTACCTTTGTTGCCTCGCAAGACAGCCCCCATCGTGCCCCTCAACATGTCATGGTCAAAAGATGCGTCAACATTGAGTTTCACAAAACCCCTTGGAGGGCAAAACCAACCCTCCTTTTTCTGGACACCTTTGAAGATAATGCATTTACAAAATTGTATGTAAGGGCTATGATCCCCATGGATATCTGAGTTGCATTCTGAGTTACTTCCTTGTGCACTAATTTTTGTCTCTCCCACCATAGATACCAAGCTGAAATAGATATCATTTCTCGTACATTTTGGTATCCCATAATACGCAAGTGTTGATCACGAAGAAGTAAAGGTATTCCAATATCGCCTCTCTAGCACGATCGACCTCACATGCTCTATAAATAATGTCATCCATCCCTATTCTCTTCCAGACCTCCTTTGCTTTAGTACATAGGAAGAGCATGTCTTTCGTGTCCTCAGCACCTTGAGAGCAAGTAGAGCAAAGGGGGGAAACATGTGTATATTAGCGCACTAGTAGAAAACAGACCTTTTGTCCACCTCATTAGTCCCGGTCGGGTTTTGAACCGACCCTAATGTGCTCATTAGTCCTGGTTCGTGACAGGCATCATTAGTGCCGGTTCATCTGGACCTTTAGTCCCAGTTCGTGCCAAGAACCGGCACTAAAGGTGTGGTGGCGGGCTGACGTCAGCCTGGGGCCCCACGGAATCCTTTAGTCCCAGTTGGTGGCTCCAACCGCGAATATAGGCTAACCTTTAGTCGCGGTTGGAGCAACCAACCGGGACTAAAAGTCCCCTATATGAAACCCTTCTTCTAGCCGAGCACACTCCTCTCTGTTCTTCTCTTTTCCTCTCCTCTTTGTTCTTCCTCTCTTCTGCTAGCCACCAACCGGGACTAAAATTGGGACTAAAATTTGTCAAGATTTGGAGGCATCCCATCCATCCAAGTGTTTAGAAAGGTTAGCAACTTTGTCCTTTCATGTCTCATTAATAGATTAGCTCTTACAATGCTCTATAAGTATAGTAATTTGTGGGTTTTAGTTTGTATGTGGTAGTTTATTTGATCTATGCAATTTGAGCTCAAATTAACTTCTTACTATTCATTTGTTGGTGCGGTTTACTTAGTTCCTTCCCGTCCCCGTCCTAAGCACCCTCGATCTCCCGCACCACCTTGGTGAGCCTCTTGTTCTTATCCTTTTTTATAAAAAAAACATGTGTGTAAGATTTAGTTAGTTACTTGTATAGTTTTGTTACCTATATGGTTCTTTGTTATACATAGTGGCATGGTTTTGAAATCCGTCCCCTTCGACCCTGGTCCGGTTTATGATTCGGATGTGGTATATACTCTCTTTTATAACTCTTTGTTGCATTTCATGTGTATGAAAATTATGTCCATCAAGTTGACATAGATATTTTTATCTAGGACATATGTGAACCAGAGATTCCAACCGACATAGATATTCTTGTCAAGAAGTTAAATTTAGTTAAAAAAGAAAAAGAGTATTTGAAAGAAAAATTGAAAAGAGTTGAAGAAGAGAAGATGAAATTGGACTTGTATGTTGCCGATGTCGTCGATGATCACAAGATCAAGATGGGTGCAATGCGCTTGAAGATTAGAAAATTTAAAAGATATGACATTGATAGTGAGGCTTGGTATCACTATGTTGTTGGATCAATTGTTACCTTACTTGCGATGTTGATCGCATTTGTTTTTGCATTTAAATGCTTTAGCTAGAGAGTCTGTATGTTGTTTTATGAGAACAAGTGTGTATGAACTTTATGTCTGAACTTGTATTAATTTGGTCTTTTCGGTGTTGTGTAATGAAGATGAGTCGGCAATGGATGTACGACGATCGATGCTCTCCCTAGTTCATTAATGGCGTGCATACTTTTCTGGTTGCGGCTGAGGCAAACAAGCGGACGGATGGTTGTATGTATTGTCCATGTGCTGGCTGTAAGAATGATCGAAATTACTCTAACTCAAGAACCATTCACGTCCACCTGTTTGAGTCCGGTTTCGTGTCCGGCTATAACTATTGGACCAAGCATGGAGAAAGAGGGCTCCTAATGGAAGAGAATGAGGAAAAAGAGGATGATGACAGCTATCATGGCCATGGGTTCCATGAATACGATGGTACAACAATGGGGGAAGAAGCTGAGCCAACAATGCGGGAAGGAGCTGAAGAAGAGGCATCACATGAGCCCGCTGATGATCTTGGTCGGGCCATTGCCGATACAAAGAGAAACTGCACAAGTGAAAAGGAGAAGCTAAAGTTTCAGCGCATGTTAGAGGATCACAAAAAAGGGTTATGCCCAAATTGCAAAGATGATAAGAAAAATCTGGGTACCACACTAGAATTGCTGCAATGGAAGGCAGAGAATGGTGTATCTGACAAGGCATTTCAAAAGTTGTTGATAATGTTAAAGAAGAAGCTACCAAAGGATAAAAAATTGCCAGAGAGTACGTATGAAGTAAAGAAGGTTGTCTGCCCTCTAGGATTAGAGGTGGAGAAGATACATGCATGCCCTAATGACTGCATCCTCTACCGCGGTGAGTACAAGGAATGCATGCCCAGTATGTTGTGCATTGCGCTATAAGATCGGCCACGATAACCCTGGTGATGTTGAGGGCGAGCGTCCCAGGAAGAAGATTCCTGCCAAGGTCATGTGGTATGCTCCTATAATACCACGGTTGAAATGTTTGTTCCAAAACAAGGAGCATGCCAAGTTGATGTGATGGCATAACGAAGACCGTAAGAAAGACGGGAAGTTGAGAGTGCCCGCTGAATGATCGTGATACGTATCCAACGTATCTACTTTTCCAAACTCTTTTGCCCTTGTTTTGGACTCTAATTTGCATGATTTGAATGAAACTAACCCGAACTGACGCTGTTTTCAGAAGAACTGCCATGGTGTTGTTTTTGTACAGAAATAAAAGTTCTCGGAATGACCTGAAAACTTACGAGGAATTTTTGTGGAATATATAAAAAATACCAGAGAAAGAATCAACCGGATGGGAGGTGCCAGTGGGCCACGAGCCCAGGAGGCGTGCCCCCTCCATAGGAGTGGCGGCAGCCCCAAGATGGGATCTGGCCGCCGGCCAGAGAGGGGAGAGGGGAGGGGCGGGGCCCTAGATGGGCCTAGGGCCCATCTGCCCTAGGGTTTGCCCCCTTCACCTCTTGCTGCACCTCGGGCCCCTTGTGGGGGCGCACCAGCCCACCTAGGGGCTGGTTCCCTCCCACTTGTGGCCCATGCAGCCCTCCGGGGCTTGTGGCCCCACTTGGTGGACCCCCGGAACCCTTCTGGTGGTCCCGGCACTACCGGTGATGCCTGAAACACTTCCGGTAACCAAAACCTCACTTCCTATATATCAATCTTCATCTCCGGACCATTCCGAGAATCCTCGTGACGTCGGGGATCTCATCTGGGACTCCGAACAACCTTCGGTAACCATGTACACTATTTCCCTATAACCCTAGCGTCATCGAACCTTAAGTGTGTAGACCCTACGGGTTCGGGAGATACGTAGACATGATCGAGACATCTCTTTGGTCAATAACCGACAACAGGATCTGGATACCCATGTTGTCTCCCACGTACTCCACGATGATCTCATCGGATGAACCACGATGTCGGGGATTCAATCAATCCCGTATTCAATTCCCTTTATCTATCGGTATGATACTTGCCCGAGATTCGATTGTCGGTATCTCCACCCCTTGTTCAATCTCGTTACCGGCAAGTCTCTTTACTTGTTCCGTAATACATCATGTTGGGAGACGTAGTAGTAAATCAAAATTTTCCTACGTTCACCAAGATCTATCTATGGAGAAACCAGCAACGAGAGGGGAGAGATTGCATCTTCATACCTTTGAAGATCGCTAAGCGGAAGCGTTACAAGAACGCGGTTGATGGAGTCGTACTCGCAGCGATTCAGATCGCGGTAGATCCGATCAAGTGCCGAACGGACGGCACCTCCGCGTTCAACACACGTGCAGCCCGGTGACGTCTCCAACACCTTGATCCAGCAAGGAGGAAGGAGAGGTTGGGGAAGGGCTCCAACAGCAGCACGACGGCGTGGTGGTGGTGGAGTAGCAAGGTATTCCGACAGGGCTTCGCCTAAGCGCTGCGGAGGAGGAAGAAGAGAGGTAGGGCTTCGCCGTGAGAGAGAGAGATCAAATCTTGTCTCAAAACATCCAAAACCTCAAGTATATATAGGAGGAGGGACGTGGAGGGCTGGCTTGGCCTCTACTCCAAAGAGGAGATGGCCGGCCGAATTAAAGGGAGAGTCCACCTCCCACAAGGGAGGTGGATCTCCTCCTTTTAAATCCTTTTTGCCTTATCTCCTTATCTCCAGCCGCATGGGCCTTTAGCAAAAGTCTTGCCCAGCCCAATAAGGGCTGGCACACTTTATCTAACAGCCCATGTGGTCCTTTGGTCGTCACACCCCTCCCGGGGGTTATCCGGCACCCTCCCGGCACTCCCGGTACACTACCGATGAGCCCGAAAACTTTCCGATGACCAAAACTGGACTTCCTATATATCAATCTTTACCTCCGGACCATTCCGGAGCTCCTCATGACGTCCGGGATCTCATCCGGGACTCCGAACAACCTTCGGTAATCACGTATACCTTTTCCCTATAACCCTAGCGTCATCGAACCTTAAGTGTGTAGACCCTACGGGTTCGGGAGACACGTAGACATGACCGAGACACCTCTCCGGTCAATAACCAACAGCGGGATCTGGATACCCATGTTGGCTCCCACGTACTCCACGATGATCTCATCGGATGAACCACGATGTCAAGGATTCAATCAATCCCGTATACAATTCCCTTTGTCTATCGGTATGATACTTGCCCGAGATTCGATCGTCGGTATCCCCATACCTTGTTCAATCTCGTTACCGGCAAGTCTCTTTACTCGTTCCGTAATACATCATCCCGTGACTAACTCCTTAGTCACATTGAGCTCATAATGATGATGTCTTACCGAGTGGGCCCAGAGATACCTCTCCGTCACACGGAGTGACAAATCCCAGTCTCGATTCATGCCAACCCAACAGATACTTTCGGAGATACCCGTAGTGCACCTTTATAGCCACCCAGTTATGTTGTGACGTTTGGCACACCCAAAGCATTCCTACGGTATCCGGGAGTTGCACAATCTCATGGTCTAAGGAAATGATACTTGACATTGAAAAGCTTTAGCAAACGAACTACACGATCTTGTGCTATGCTTAGAATTGGGTCTTGTCCATCACATCATTCTCCTAATGATGTGATCCCATTATCAATGACATCCAATGTCCATGGCCATGAAACCGTGACCATCTATTGATCAACGAGCTAGTCAACTAGAGGCTCACTAGGGACATGTTGTGGTCTATGTATTCACACATGTATTATGGTTTCCGGTTAACACAATTATAGCATGAACAATAGACAATTATCATGAACAAGGAAATACAATAATAACCATTTTATTATTGCCTCTAGGGCATATTTCCAACAGTCTCCCACTTGCACTAGAGTCAATAATCTAGTTCACATCACCATGTGATTAACACTTACATCACCATGTGATCATATCATCATGTGATTAACACCCAATAAGTTCTGGGGTTTGTTCATGTCCTGCTCGTGAAAGAGGTTTTAGTCAACGGGTCTGCGACATTCAGATCCGTGTGTACCTTACAAACTTTCCATGTCATATTTGTAGATACTACTCCCATGCTCCACTTGGAGCTATTCCAAATGGCTGCTCCACTATACGTAGCTGGATTTCTACTAAGAGTCATCCGGATTGGTTTTAAAGCTTGCATCATCGTAACACTTTACGATGAACTCTTTATCACCTCCATAATCGAGAAATATTTCCTTAGTTCTCAAGTTACTAAGGCTAACTTTGACCGCTGTCTAGTGATCCACTCTTGGATTACTCTTGTACCCTTGACAGACTCATGGCAAGGCACACACAGGTGCGGTACACAGCATGGCATACTATATAGAGCCTATGGCTAAAGCATAGGAGATGACACTCATCTCTTCTTTATCTTCTGCCGTGGTCAGGTATTGAGTCTTACTCAATTTCACACCTTACAATACAGTCAAGAACTCCTTCTTTGACCCATCTATTTTGAACTCCTTCAAAAACTTGTCAAGGTATGTCTTCGTCGAAAAAACTTATCAAGCGAATAGATCTATCCCTATAGATCTTGATGCTCAATAAAATAGTAGCTTTATCTGGGTCTTCCTTTGAAAAACAAAACTTTTCAAACAACCCTTCATGCTCTTCCAGAAATTCTACATCATTTCCGATCAATAATATGTCAACTACATATTCTTATAAGAAATTCCATAGTGCTCCCACTCACTTTCTTGCAAATACAAGTTTCTCATAAACTTTGTATAAACTTAAACACTTTGATCACCTCATCAAAGCATATATTCCAACTCCGAGATGCTTGCTCCAGTCCATAGAAGGATCGCTGGAGTTTGCATATTATTAGCATCCTTAGGATTGACAAAACCTTCTGGTTGTATCACATACAACTCTTCCTCACAGAAACCATCACGGAAACCTTGTTTTGTCATCCATCTGCCAGATTTCATAATCGAAAAATGCAGCAACTGCTAACAAAATTTTAATAGACTTTTAGCATCGCTACAGATGAGACAATCTCATTGCAGTCAACTCCTTGAACTTGGCGGAAACTTCTTTGCGACAAGTCGAGCTTTATAAACGGTGACATTTCACCATTAGCGTCTATGTTTATCTCAAAGGTCCATTTGTACTCAATGACCCGCCATTCAACAGGCAAGTCTACCAAAGTCCATACTTGGTTTTCATACATGGATCCTTTCTCGGATTTCATGGCTCCTAGCCATTTGTTGGAATCCGGGCCCACCATCGCTTCTCCATAGTTCGTAGGTTCATCGTTGTCCAACAACATGATTTCCAAGACAGGGTTGTCGTACTACTCAGGAGCAGTACGCGTCCTTGTCGACCTACGAGGTTCGATAGTGACTTGATCCGAAGCTTCATGATCATCATCATTAACTTCCTTTTCAACTAAGTAGGCTCTACAGAAACATCTTTCTGTGTTGCGCTATTCTCTGGTTGAAACAAAGGTTCAACAACCTTATCAAGTTCTATCTTCCTCCCACTCAATTCTTTCGAGAGAAACTCTTTCTCAAAAAAGGACCCGTTCTTAGCAACAAACACCTTTTGCGCTTGGATCTGAGATAGAAGGTATACCCAATGTCTCATTAGGGTATTCTATGAAGATGCATTTGTCTGCTATGAGTTCGAGCTCGCTAGGTGAAAAACCCATTTTCACATAAGCGTCGCAGCCCCAAACATTAAGAAATGACAGCTTAGGCTTCTGTCAAACCATAATTCTCACGGTGTCATCTCAACAGACCTAGATGGTGCCCTGTTAAAGTGAATGGATTTGTCTTTAATGCATAACCCCATAACGATAGTGGTAAAACGATAAGAGACATCATAGTACTCACTATATCCAATAGACCACGACTACGACGTTCGAACACACCATCACACTATGGTGTTCCAGGAGGCGTGAGCTGTGAAACAATTTCCACATTGTCTAAAATTGCATACCAAACTCGTAACTTAGATATTCACCTCCATGATCATATCATAGACATTTATCTTCTTGTCACGATGATCTTTAACTTCACTCTGAAACTCCTTGAACCTTTCAAACATTTCAGATTCGTGTTTCATTAAGTAAATATCCCCATATTTACTCAAATCATCAGTGAAGGTAAAGAAAAACAACGATATCCACTGTGTGTTTCAACACTCATTGGACCACATACATCAACATGTATTAATTCCAATAAGCCACTTGCCCGCTCCATCATATTGGATGACGGGGTCTCAGTCATCTTGCTCAAGAGGCATGGCTCGCATGTCTCAACCGATTCGAAATCGAGTGAGTCAAAAAACATCCATCATCATGGAGTTTCTTCATGCGATTTATACCAATATGACATTACGTGGCAGTGCCACAAGCATGTGGTACTATCATTATTAACTTTGTATCTTTTGGTACCAATGTTATGAATATGTGTACTACTACGATCATGATTCGATAAACCATTTCGAGTGGGTGCATGACCATTGAAGGCATTATCCATGTAAACAGAATAACCATTATTCTCTAACTTATATGAATAACCGTATCGCACTAATCATGATCTAATCACGTTTATGCTCAACGCAAACACCAAATAACATTTATTTAGGTTTATCACAAATCCTGAAGGTAGAGAGAGCGTGCGATGGTGATCACATCAATCTTGGAAATACTTCCAACACACATCGTCACCTTTCACCTAGCTAGTCTCCATTTACTCCGTAGCTTTTATTTCGAGTTGCTAACACTTAGCAACCGAACCGGTATCTAATACCCAGGTGCTACTAGGAGTACCAGCAAGGTACACATCACTAACACGTATATCAAATATACTTCCATTGACATTACCAGCCTTCTTATCTACCAATCATCTAGGGTTTTTCCGCTTCAGCGAACATTCTCCTCATAACAGAAGCACTTAGTCTCGGGTTCGGGCTCAACCTTGGGTTTCTTCACTAGAGCAACAACTGGCTTGCCATTCCTGAAGTTTTTCCCTTCTTGCCCTTGCCCCTTTTGAAACTAGTGGTTTTCACTTAACCATCAACACTTGATGCTCCTTATTGATTTCTACCTTCGTGGTGTCAAACATCACGAACAACTCAGGGATCATCTTATCCATCCCTGGCATGTTATAGTTCATCACGAAGCTCTAGTAGCTTGGTGGCAGTGACTTGGAGAACTGCATTAATCACTATCTCATCTGGAAGATTAACTCCCACTTGATTCAAGTGATTGTAGCACCCAGACAATCTGAGAACACGCTCACCGATTAAGCTATTCTCCTTTATCTTGCAGGCAAAGAATCTTGTTGGAGGTCTCATACCTCTCAACATAGGCACGAGCTTGAGATCACAATCTCAGCTCCTAGAACATCTCATATGTTCTGTGACGTTCAAAACATTTTGAAGCCTCAATTCTAAGCCGTAATGCATGACGCACTGAACTATCACGTAGTCATCAAAAAGTGCCTGTCATATGTTCACAACATCTACAGACAACGCTTGAGGGAGTGATGCAGTTAGCGGTACATCAAAAACATAAGCTTTCTGTGCAGCAATGAGGACAATCCTCAGATCACGGACCCAGTCCGCATTATTGCTACCATCAACTTTCAACTTACTTTTCTCTAGGATTGTATCAATAAAACTGGGGAGCTACAGCGCGAGCTATCTACGACATAATTTGCAAGGACATTTTTAGACTAAGTTCATGATAATTAAGTTCATTTAATCAAATTATTAATGAACTCCCACTTAGATAGACATCTCTCTAGTCTTCCAAGTGATACATGATCCATGTCAACTAGCCCGTGTCCGATCATCACGTGAGACGGACTAGTCATCCATGGTGAACATCTCTATGTTGATCGTATCTTCTATACGACTCATGTTCGACCTTTCGGTCTTCCGTGTTCCGAGGCCATGTCTGTACATGCTAGGCTCGTCAAGTCAACCTAAGTGTTTCGCATGTGTAAATCTGGCTTACACCCGTTGTATGCGAACGTTAGAACCTATCACACCCGATCATCACGTGGTGCTTCGGAACGACGATCCTTAGCAACGGTGCACAGTTAGGGTGAACACCTTTCTTGAAATTTTATTGAGAGATCATCTTATTTACTACCGTCGTTCTATGCAAATAAGATGTAAACATGATAAACATCACATGCAATCAATATAGTGACATGATATGGCCAATATCATTTTGCTCCTATGATCTCCATCTTCGGGGCACCATGAACATCACTGTCACCGGCACGACACCATGATCTCCATCATCATGATCTCCATCATTGTGTCTTCATGAAGTTGTCTCGCCAACTATTACTTCTACTACTATGGCTAACGCTTAGCAATAAAGTAAAGTAATTACATGGCGTTTATGATTGACACGCAGGTCATACAATAAATAAGACAACTCCTATGGCTCCTGCCGGTTGTCATAATCATCGACATGCAAGTCGTGAATCCTATTACAAGAACATGATCAATTCATACATCACAATGCATCACATCACATCCTTTGGCCATATCACATCACAAGGCACATGCTGCAAAAACAAGTTAGACGTCCTCTAATTTGTAGTTGCAAGTTTTTACGTGGCTGCTATAGGTTACTAGCAAGAACGTTTCTTACCTACATCAACACCACAACGTGATTTGCCAATTGCTATTTACCCTTCATAAGGACCCTTTTCATCGAATCCGATCCGACTAAGGTAGGAGAGACAGACACCCGCTAGCCACCTTATGCATCTAGTGCATGTCAGGCGGTGGAACCGGTCTCACGTAAGCGTACGTGTAAAGTTGGTCCGGGCCGCTTCATCCCACAATATCGCCGAATCAAGATAAGACTAGTAGCGGCAAGCAAATTAACAAACTCGACGCCCACAACTGCTTTGTGTTCTACTCGTGCATAGATTCTACGCATAGACCTAGCTCTGATACCACTGTTGGGAGACGTAGTAGTAAATCAAAATTTTCCTACGTTCACCAAGATCTATCTATGGAGAAACCAGCAACGAGAGGGGAGAGATTGCATCTTCATACCTTTGAAGATTGCTAAGCGGAAGCGTTACAAGAACGCGGTTGATGGAGTCGTACTCGCAGCGATTCAGATCGCGGTAGATCCGATCAAGTGCCGAACGGACGGCACCTCCGCGTTCAACACACGTGCAGCCCGGTGACGTCTCCAACACCTTGATCCATCAAGGAGGAAGGAGAGGTTGGGGAAGGGCTCCAACAGCAGCACGACGGCGTGGTGGTGGTGGAGTAGCAAGGTATTCCGACAGGGCTTCGCCTAAGCGCTGCGGAGGAGGAAGAAGAGAGGTAGGGCTTCGCCGTGAGAGAGAGAGATCAAATCTTGTCTCAAAACATCCAAAACCTCAAGTATATATAGGAGGAGGGACGTGGAGGGCTGGCTTGGCCTCTACTCCAAAGAGGAGATGGCCGGCCGAATTAAAGGGAGAGTCCACCTCCCACAAGGGAGGTGGATCTCCTCCTTTTAAATCCTTTTTGCCTTATCTCCTTATCTCCAGCCGCATGGGCCTTTAGCAAAAGTCTTGCCCAGCCCAATAAGGGCTGGCACACTTTATCTAACAGCCCATGTGGTCCTTTGGTCGTCACACCCCTCCCGGGGGTTATCCGGCACCCTCCCGGCACTCCCGGTACACTACCGATGAGCCCGAAAACTTTCCGATGACCAAAACTGGACTTCCTATATATCAATCTTTACCTCCGGACCATTCCGGAGCTCCTCGTGACGTCCGGGATCTCATCCGGGACTCCGAACAACCTTCGGTAATCACGTATACCTTTTCCCTATAACCCTAGCGTCATCGAACCTTAAGTGTGTAGACCCTACGGGTTCGGGAGACACGTAGACATGACCGAGACACCTCTCCGGTCAATAACCAACAGCGGGATCTGGATACCCATGTTGGCTCCCACGTACTCCACGATGATCTCATCGGATGAACCACGATGTCAAGGATTCAATCAATCCCGTATACAATTCCCTTTGTCTATCGGTATGATACTTGCCCGAGATTCGATCGTCGGTATCCCCATACCTTGTTCAATCTCGTTACCGGCAAGTCTCTTTACTCGTTCCGTAATACATCATCCCGTGACTAACTCCTTAGTCACATTGAGCTCATAATGATGATGTCTTACCGAGTGGGCCCAGAGATACCTCTCCGTCACACGGAGTGACAAATCCCAGTCTCGATTCATGCCAACCCAACAGATACTTTCGGAGATACCCGTAGTGCACCTTTATAGCCACCCAGTTACGTTGTGACGTTTGGCACACCCAAAGCATTCCTACGGTATCCGGGAGTTGCACAATCTCATGGTCTAAGGAAACGATACTTGACATTGAAAAGCTTTAGCAAACGAACTACACGATCTTGTGCTATGCTTAGAATTGGGTCTTGTCCATCACATCATTCTCCTAATGATGTGATCCCGTTATCAATGACATCCAATGTCCATGGCCATGAAACCGTGACCATCTATTGATCAATGAGCTAGTCAACTAGAGGCTCACTAGGGACATGTTGTGGTCTATGTATTCACACATGTATTATGGTTTCCGGTTAACACAATTATAGCATGAACAATAGACAATTATCATGAACAAGGAAATACAATAATAACCATTTTATTATTGCCTCTAGGGCATATTTCCAACACATCATCCCATGGCTAACTCCTTAGTCACATTGATATTATTATGATGATGTCTTACCGAGTGGGCCTAGAGATACCTCTCCGTCACACGGAGTGACAAATCCTAGTCTCGATTCGTGCCAACCCAACAGACACTTTCGGAGATACCCGTAGTGTACCTTTATAGCCACCCAGTTATGTTGTGACGTATGGAACACCCAAAGCATTCCTACGGTATCCGGGAGTTGCACAATCTCATGGTCTAAGGAAACGATACTTGACATTGAAAAGCTTTAGCAAACGAACTACACGATCTTGTGCTATGCTTAGGATTGGGTCTTGTCCATCACATCATTCTCCTAATGATGTGATCCCGTTATCAACGACATACAATGTCAATGGTCATGAAACCGTGACAATCTATTGATCAACGAGCTAGCCAACTAGAGACTCACTAGGGACAAGTTGTGGTCTATGTATTCACACATGTATTACGGTTTCCGGTTAATACAATTGTAGCATGAATAATAGACAATTATCATGAACTAGGAAATACAATAATAACCATTATATTATTGCCTCTAGGGCATATTTCCAACAAAAACAGCAACCATAGCACATGGCCTGTGACTCTATATATCTATAACATTCCTCCTTGGTTGTGCACGAAGCGGAAGTTCATTATGATGCCAGTGCTCATCCAAGGCCGCAAGCAAACCGGCAACGACATTTATGTGTACCTAAGGCCATTGGTTGAAGAACTTTTACAGTTGTGGAATGGAAAAGGTGTACGTGTGTGGGATGCGAAAGATCAGGAAGAATTTGACCTACATGCGTTGCTATTTGTAACCATCAATGATTGGCCTGCTCTCAGTAACCTTTCAGGAAAGACAAACAAGGGATACCACGCATGCACGCACTGTTGATATGATACTGATAGTATATATTTGGATAAATGTAAGAAGAATGTGTATCTGGGGCATCGTCGATTTCTTCAGAGCAGGCATCTCGTAAGAAAGAAAGGCAAGCATTTCAAAGGTGAGGCAGATCACCGGAAGAAGCCTCACCATCGTACGGGTGATGACATACTTGATATGGTCAAGGATTTAAAAGTAATCTTTGGCAAGGGTCCTGCCACACAATCTATTCTGAATGACGCTGACAAACGCGCACCCATGTGGAAGAAGAAATCTATATTTTGGGACCTACCCTATTAGAAAGACATCGAGGTCCGCTCTACAATCAATGTGATGCACGTGATGAAGAATCTTTGCGTGAACCTGGTAGGCTTCTTGGGCATGTATGGGAAGACAAAAGATACGTCGGAGGCACGGGAGGACCAGCAACGTATGCACGGAGAAGACGGCATGGATCCAAAGCAGTTTCAGCGTCATGCCAGCTACGCTCTTACCAAAGAAGAGAAGGAAATCTTCTTCGAATGCCTGCTCAGTATGAAGGTCCCATCTGGCTTCTCGTTAATTATAAAGGGAATAATAAATATGGCAGGGAAAAATTTGTAGAACCTAAAGTCTCATGACTGCCACGTGATTATGACGCAACTGCTTCCGGTTGCATTGAGGGGGCTTCAACCAGAAAATGTTTGATTAGCCATTGTGAAGCTATGTGCATTCCTGAATGCAATCTCTCAGAAGGTAATCGATCCAGAAATCCTACCAACGTTAGAGAATGATTTGGTGCAACGTCTTGTCAGTTTCGAGTTGGTGTTCCCACCATCCTTCTTCAATATCATGACGCACGTCCTAGTTCACCTAGTCGAGGAGGTTGCCATTATGGGTCCTGTATTTCTACACAATATGTTCCCATTTGAGAGGTTCATGGGAGTATTAAAGAAATATGTTCATAATCGTGCTAGGCGAGAAGGAAGCATCTCCAAGGGCCATGAAACAAAGGAGGTCATTGAGTTTTGTGTTGACTTTATTCCTGACATTAAGCCGACTGGTGTTCCTGAATCGCGACATGAGGGCAGACTGGGTGGAAAAGGCACGCTAGGAAAGAATTCACTAATATGCCGGGACGGGCATTCTTTGGCACAATCACACTACACAATTCTACAAAGTTTCGCATTGGTGGATCCGTATATCAAGCAACATAATAATATTCTACGCTCCAAACACCCGGCAGGCCATCAATTTTCAACCCTTTTTGACTTCATTTGCTATTTTTCATGCATTTACTGATTTTTTTTAGCTAAATAACCCTGAAGTTGAAAAGCACTTGAAATGAACTCTCAAAAAGTTAGAAGTTGGCATGGTATCATCATTTCACCCACATAGCATGCGCTAAAAAGTTGAGAGGGTTACGGGAAAAACTGGATGCACTTCGTGTACAAAATGGACAATCTCTTTCGAAGTATCAGGGTTTTAGACAAAAACTCGCCTGTTACAAAGGCATTTCATTTTTTGAAACTTATTTAAACTCCAGAGTTTGTGTGCGTTCAGTATGCACCATTCGAAGCCACGTCATGAATTTTCAACCCTTTCTGACTTCATTTGCTATTTTTCATGCATTTAGTGATTTTTTTAAGCTAAATGACCCTGAAATTGATAGGCACTACAAATAAATTCTGAAAAGGTTGAAAGTTGTCATGGTATCATCATTTCACCACATAGCATGTGCTAAAAAATTGAGAGGGTTATGACAAATACTAGACGCACTTCGTGTACAAAATGGGCAATTTCTTTCGAAGTATCAGGGTTTCAGACGAAAACTCGTGTGTTAAAAAGACATTTCATTTTTTAAATAACCTAAGTATTACCAAAGTGAATATAATGATAAAACACAGTAAAATTAAACAGAAGAAAAATAATCACTGGAAAATCTATTTTTAAAGAAAAGTTATTCACAAACTAATGATTCACACAAATTTCAAATAATTCAAATTTAAACTATTAAAATTTGAAAACTACTCACTAACAGAAAATTTATAATTTTTTACCTAAAGCAAAAGGATTCTCAAAGAAACTCTAAATAAAGAAAAAACAACTTAGAAATACATAAAAAATAAAAAAGCGGAAAACAAAAAATGAAAAATAAATAAATTAAAAAAATACCGCCTACTAAGCCACAATGGCCTGCATACGACTAGAAACCCAATCTGTAGTTGGGCCAGGTTGCAGGTCCGCAAGGCCCAGTAGGCCCACCAGGGAATCGCAGCAGATGTAGCGCCAGAAGGCCTGCATTAGAGAGGAGCTCAATGTAGTGCCCGCGTCGGGGATTATAAACAGGTCGAGGCGCCCCTCGACTAGCAAGGTGGGACTAAACATCCACCATAATGCGTCGTGCCAGGAACAGGTCTTTAGTCACAGTTGGTGGCTCCAACCGCCTCTAAAGTTCCCCACCCCCCTTTAGTCGCGGTTGAAGCCACCAACCGCGACTAAAGGGTTTCGCTTCCCACCGCTTCGGTTGGTGAAATTCACCTTTAGTCGCGGTTGGTGGCTCCAACCGCGACAAAAGGGGGGCCAGCAAGCGCGACTAACGGTCCTCCTATATAAGCAGCAGTTGAACTTTTTTCATTTTCTCTCTGCTTCTTCGTCTCTTCGACCACTGAACAGAGGAGATCGCCGCCGCGCACCCCCCAACCCACCACCTGCCCCGACGTCGTCGCCGCCCACGCCGTTGCCGCCCCTGACTCACCGCCCATGCCGTTGCCACCCCCGACGTACCCCCACCCCCCGTGGCCGCCCTCGTCGCGCGTCACCCCGTCCGTGAGCTCGCGTGCCGTCGCCATCGCCGTCACAGTCGCCGTCGTCGACGACTCGCCTTGCCTCACCGGCAGTCGCCCCACTGTGAGCCCCTGCCGCCATGGAATTTTGTTTATAAATGTTAATTATATGTATAGAAATGTTAGATGAATTTTAGATATATAAATGTTAATTAGATGAATTTTGAATTTTTTTATATAATGTTGTTTTTCTATAATTAGTGTTTAATTAATATATATGTTTAATTAGTATATATGCTTAATTAGGTTTTTTTTCTTAATTAGAAGTATATAATGTCTCTCACCTATTAAAATGTTGCTTAGAAGTATATAATGTTGTATATCATATTACAGAAAAAAAATTGCATACAAAAATGTTGCATAGGAAATTATAATTGGGAAATTTTCAGAATTTTTTATTGAGAAAGGAATATTATTAGGGTAGTTATAACCTAGTTATTTTTTTCATAAGAATTTTTGCTCAGAGTCAACGATGCCTCGCCCCCATCCTCGTCGTCGACTCATTCGCGACGACGTCTTGCTTCATAGGGTCAACGTTTGGGACTGGGCTGCGGCCGGCTAGCACTAGGAGGTGCTACCTTCAGGGGTGCGCAGCTTTGTGAGGAACCCGGGTCCCGTCGTCGACCCAGAGCTTCTTTGGTGGCAAACACGTGGGCCACTTTCGGTGTGGAAGCATCCGGCCCCGCTGGAGGTGGTACGTCACCGTGTCAGGGAGGAGGACGAGCACGTCTGTCGCTACATGGATGCGTTGGACCTCAGGTTCTCCAATACCTGGCAGGTTCTTCAGGGATCTCACCCGAGCTATGATCCTGTCATAGTTCCTTCTCTTTGGGTGTCCACCGCCTGCCGCGCCAGACGTCAACTGGATCTGTAGTAGTGATATTATATAATTAATAATATTCAAGATGTATTAGTGATAATATTCGAGATTCGATAATATTCGAGACGATTTATTTGAGATTATATTCGATGATGCATATTATGTACTATGATTCAGTTTGCCTTATTGATTGCATGCATTCTAATTTGAATATTAAATTGTTTTATATTTCTTCTGGGTTAGTTAAATAAAAGCTATGGACAATACCAACAGACAAGGAGAAGAGGCTCTATTCAACATCATACGCTCCATGAGCCGAGAGCATGAACCTGAAGATGATGACGGCTCGCAATATCTGAACAATTCCGGTGAGGGTTGTATGTTTGATGAAGACGAAAGAATAGATGAATTCGACAATGATGTTGACGAAGAAAAATTTCTTGAAATAACAAAGACCGGTGAGGTATATTTATTATATAAGCCATCCGGTGATCATTACATGTGTTAATTGAGTCGTATATGCATTAACGAATCGATCTTTCTTCTTTTAGGCCTCCGGATCGAGCAAATCTTCTACAAGCGACAGGGTAGTTCGAGTCCTGGCCAGAAAGTTGGACCCTAGCATAAAGTTCAATATCGATTCCATCAATACATCAACTGGCGAACCGCTTGAACCTAAGGAAAATGCGACCAAGTTCAAGAATCAATGCGGGGTTATTGTCAGGGACCAAACCCCGATCTCCACACAAGAATGGAAAAAGCCAGCAAAGGGAGATCGAGAAGGAGTTACTTTTGTTGACGAAAGAGAAAAAGATGTGCTTTGGACCGACCTGATGTCACATTTCACACTACCAGATAACTTGACAGATGCAGATCTGAAGAATGTCAGAAACTATGCTCTTAAAAAGATGGCAATCGCATTCAACACCTTCAAGAAAAATGCATGGGCTGCGTACGTCAAAGCAAACAAGACGACTCCAAAATTTGAGGGAGCACTGGTGAAGGCAAAAGATCACTAGGACGGTTTCGTGAAGTTCAAGGAATCGGAACTAGCTAAGGAACAGTTGAGAAACAACAAGATTAATGCTGTGAAAAAGCAGTGGCACATACTCTCGGGCCAGTTGGCTACCAGACGGCCCTGCCTAAGTGGGATCAATCCAAACAAGAGATGATTAGAGCAGGGGTCACTCCAGTTACAGTGACCTGGCCCCCGAGGTGCGGGACATGGTTTTATGCGCATGGGGGGGAAGTTGGACCCAAAGACAGGGGCTATTATGGTGAAGGCAAGTCTTAAAAAAGTGAAAGATGAAATTCTGATGAAAATAGAAGAAGCTCGAATGGGGGTGTTCACGCCCAACAGAGAGGATGACGAGCTTACGCGCGCCATGAAGAATCCTAAACACCCAGGAAGAACACGAGGGAAAGACGTTGTTCCGTGGTTTGAGGGGTTTGCAGCTTGGAACGACGACTACAGAAGCCGTGTGAGGAAGAAGATGCAGGAGGAGCGGAAGAAGAAGGAGGAAACACTCCTCCTTGAAGGCCTAGAATCAAAGCACCTCGAGTTGGAATCCAGAGTTAGGTGGCACCAGGAGCAGATCGACTCACTCAGCCAGGAAAGGGCGTCTCAGTGGTAGCATGAGCAGATCGATCCAGCATTGCATACCACCATCCCATCTATATCGAGAAGCAACGTGGGTTCCACCCCGGCCGATATCGATGACGATGCACTGCTAGCTAGCTACCCTGTGGATGATATCAAAGACAGGGCTAACTGTGAGCTACACATGAAAGTGAAGAACTTATCCATGAAGGTGGTGGACGGCTATGCTTTAGCAAATCCCCCAGAAGCAATATTCCATTGCAATCCCATTCCAGCTGGCTATGCTCGTGTCGGGGTTCATGAAGTGATGACAGGATATCAGGAGCTACAACTTGACATTCTTGGAGGTGACGAGGAGAGAACACTGGGAGAGGACATACATCGTATCATTCTATGGAAAAAGGATTGCATCGTCTTTCCAAGGCCACCAACTCCTCCTCCAAGTCCGTCGCCGCGTCAGTCGACTCCTCCTCCTCCTCCAAGTCCGGCACCCCGTCAGCCGACTCCTCCTCCATGTCCGGCACGGCGTTAGCCAACTCCTCCTCCTCCAAGTCCGGCACCGCGTCAGTCGACTCCTCCTTCAAGTCCGGCACGACGTCAGCATGCTCCGTCGACTCAGCGTGCTCCGTCACCTCAGTAACAGCAAAAGAGAGAGGCCGCAGCTACGATGACTAGTGGTACAATAGGCAAGAAATTCAAATATGGTCCAAGCCTCAAGCCACTTCCGAAGTTGCCTTACCACCTGACTGATGAGGAACTCGAGAGCGTAGTGGATGCCAAAGTGAAGGCCCATTTTGGACCGAAACCGCCCCAGCCGCCAAAGGAGAAAGTACCTGAGCATGTCTGACAACACTTTATTGATATAGCTCGACCGGCTGTCAATGAGAAGGACAACGACTATGTGCGGTCTATCAAGAAGTCATATCTTGCAGGACAAAAGGAGTCGAGCTCAAGCTGGAGCCAAGGAGTTGGCAAAAAAGCGGGAAAACTATCCCCCAGCTAGGAGAATAGGCAGTGCCATCGACCCCCCATTCATTGTACAAACACCTGTGAGTACTGTCGGTTGGCTAGGAGTAACCGAAGATCATATTAGGATGGCTAAAGAGGTCGGTGTCAGTGTTGAACAACTCCTAGGCCTTGAGGAAATCCCTGGGCTTAAAGAGGAGGAAGTAAAATATCAATATGCCCGCGGCAAACCTCTGGTCAAGCCTGAAGATGTCAAGCTTCTACCAACGATTGTACAATTTGCATACATGGTACATGCAAATAATAGCAAATACCAATCAAGAGTCCCTCATGGTGAGAGTCAAAGGGAGGCATTACTTCCATAAAAAAGATTTGTGGATTCATTATTCAGAGTTGTTTCAGTTACTCAATCAAGCAGCACTCGACAAATCTTTAGTCAGTTGCTATTGTTTGTAAGTGATTTCTTTCTATAATTTAAGTCTCTAGCTAGCTGTGCTCTCATTCATTACCTGTAATTATCCTCACTATATTCGTTTCTGTGGTATTATGCAGAATGAAGATGTATGAAATGAAACAAGCTGGATGCTATGGCATTGGGATCATTGACCCAAATACGATTAATCAAAAGATATGGGAAACTGCATACTGAAGAAAAGACACAGAGAAATCCATGCTAGATATTTTGAAGAATCTAAACACCCAACCAGAAATACTACTTCCTTAAAACTTCAATTTTTTGCTTACTAGACGTTAATAAGTGTTGTTGATGAGTTATGCAGTTATCATTGGATCTTCTTAATCGTTGAAGTTGACAAGGGAAAAGTTGAAGTACTCGACTAGCTATTTAAGGATCCATCTGAATACGCGGTCATGAGGGGGCTGCTTGACAGGTAATTTCAATCTTTATCGCACTATGCCTGTCTCTTTAATTACTTCATTTTCTGATATCAACTAGTTAATAACTCATTTATTCATTTTCTTTGCCGGTGGGGGACTTGGGCCAAGTTTATCAAACAGGTCCCAGGCGACTGGGCACAATAGCTGAAATGGATGCGACCCAAGGTAATTAAGAACTACTAGCTAGCTAGCTACGTCCGTTCATCTCTTTAATTCTAGTTTCAATACCATTATCATGCTTGATTAACTATTATCTGATTGAATTTTATTCTCGTAAAGTGCATGAGGTAGGAGCAGGGGACTAGTTTATGTGCATACTACGTTTGCAAGAACATTCGCATGATCACGTGTGAAAGGAGAAGAAACGAAAGAAATCTTTGGGTACATTTGACAGAACACTATCCATAATTTTTTTTCATGATCTAGCTAATATATATACACACAACTAATATATTCATCTTAATCTCCATCTTGTAGCTGACGAAGATACGGGCCACCTCATACCAGAGGCTCGGGTACGTGCAATTCAAGAGGAATTAGCTGGGTTTCTGGTTGACCAGTCATAGATCCCAAAGGATAATACCATTACAAGATGAAGAACAAGAAGCAGTAATGCCTGCATATATATGTAATGGTCCTCAAATTGGAGGAGAAATTGTATATATATATATATATGTGTGTGTGTGTGTGTGAATGGTCATCGCACGAGCAATTCGATGATATATATATATATATATATATATATATATATATATATATATATATATATGCACAACGTGTGTACATTATGTAGTAGCGTAATATATGTTTGAAATGAAAATTAATTAAATAAAAAACATAAAATTAAAAGAAAAATTAAATCATAATTAATTCATAAACCCCTAAAGAATTAAAAGGAAAAATAAAACAAAATTAAAAAACTAAATACTTTTAGTCCCGGTTGGTATTACCAACCGGGACTAAAGGTCCCCCAGTCCACGGCGCCGGCGGATGCCACGTGGAGGGCCTTTGGTGCGGGGCCGTGTTGAACCGGGACTAAAGGGGGTAGGCTTCAGTCCCCACCATTTAGTGCCGGTTCGAGAACCGGCACTAAAGGCCCTTACCAACCGCGACAATAGGCCGTTTCTGCACTAGTGGTGAGTGTAACCCGGCATGGGAGAGTGCCATGTAACGTACGCCATATAATTTTTTTGACTTTTGCCGAACAAGATAACTTCCATATCTAACTCCATATAGGGTTAGGTGAGGTTCGCCCTATTCCATTAGAATATCTTAGTTGGCTCCCAAACTGATAATCCCACTCCACAGAGTAAGCAGACTATACAGAGAATATACCTTTTTCGTATGATTCCAGGAATTGGAATCTATCTATGTTGAGAAAGTGGGATTGAAAGAATCCGTTGCGCATCGTTTGTCTAATTAGGTCCTCATCCCAGTTATTGGAAACGGGGTCAATCAAATCCACCATTTTTCAATTATCCCCCTCTAGGAGTCACAATATTCCTAGTGGCACAATTTGGGATCCAGGCATCTTCCCAAATATTGATGTTATGACCATTCCCCACTCGCCAAATATAGCCACGTTTCAGAGTGGTTATGCCTGCCATAATGCTTTGCCAAGTGAAGGAAGCACCATGTTTTGGCTTGGAATTCAGCAAGTTGCCATCATGATAATACTTGGCCCTTAGAATAGTGGCACACAAGGACTCAGGATTGTCAAGGAGACGCCATGCCTATTTGGCAAGCAGAGCCAGGTTGAAACAATGGATATCACAGAAACCCATTCCTCCTTGGATTTTTGGTACACACATTTTTCACTAGGCCATCCAATGCATCCTCCCCTAATTCTCCTCGTCTCCCCACCAGAAATGCGTTATCGCGTCAATGATTCCTTTACAAGAAAATATTAGGAATTTTAAAGACCGACATTGCATAGGTAGGTATGGCTTGGATCACAACCTTGAGCAAGATCTCTTCCCCCCGGCAGATAGTATTTTTTCCTTTCAACCACTAATTTTCTTAACAATACGTTCAATCAGAAATCTAAAACAGTCTGTTTTATCAACACCCACATATCCTGGCATGCCTAAGTATTTGTCATTCAGGGCCTCCATCATTATATCCAGCATTGTAAACAATTGTTCTCTCATCTCTACCTTTGTATTTGGACTAAAGAAAATACTGGACTTTTCCACACTTACCAGTTGTCCAGACGCCACACAATATAATTCTAGTGCTGATTTCAGGGCCGCCGCATTAAGCTGGTTGGCTTTCATCAAGATCAAAGAATCGTCTGCAAAGAGGAGATTTGTGACTAGCTGGACGTCTCTACAGACTTTAACTCCTGATATGTTCCCGTTCTCCTCAGCATGCAAGAGCAAGGCATTCAACCCTTCTGTGCACAGCAGAAAGAGGTATGGTGATAGCGGATCCCTCTGCCTCAACCCTCTAGTAGGCTTAAAACTGTCACTTTCCTCTACGTTAATCCTTAATTTGTATTCTACAGTTGTCATGCATTGCATAACCAAATTAACCCACTCTCGATGAAAGCCCAATTTCAACATAATTTCCTTCAAAAAGACCCACTCGACTCTTAAAGCATGTCAAGTTTTATAGCACACAGGCCCTCCCTACCCTCTCTTTTATTCTTGATTGCATGGAAACATTCATAGGCCACTAATATATTATCCGTTGTCAATCTACCCGGAACAAATGCGCTCTGTGTTGGACTAATAATTTCTGGTAGAAAAGTCTTCAATCGAGAGGCCACCATTTTTGCGATTATTTTGTATACCACATTACATTAGCTGGCTGGCCTCAATTGGGTTACTTTTTCTGGTGTATTAATCTTAGGAATCATCACGATTTCCGTATCATTCCAACCATTTGGGATAGTACATGTGTTGATTGCTTTCAGCACCTCCTCAATTAGGTCTTCCCGGCTAGAACCTTTTATAGAAGATAGCATGGAGTCCATCTGGCCCTAGAGCTTTCAAGTCCCCAATATCAAATAAAGCCTTGCGAACATCTTCCGCAGTGTAAGGAGCAAGTAAGGCATTATTCATTTAGCTTGACACTCTCCTACCTACAAGTGATAAGACTTCTTGATTCGGATGCTGAACTTTCAAAGTAAAAAACTTTGTAAAATAATCATTGATGTGATTCGTCAATTCTTTTTCTGTTATCCATTTTCCAGAATCGTCTAATAGCTTCTTAATGTCATTTCTTTTTTTCCTAGCCATGGCAGCGTTATGAAAGAAAGACGTATTACGATCTTCGTGCATCAACCAGTTCGCCCGTCCTCTTTGTAGCCAAAAAATTTCCTCTTGATCCAAGATATTTTCAATCAGCACAATAATTTCCTTCTGACGACATCGAGACTCCGTATTCATTGGGCCACGCCTTAGTTTGTCCAATTCTTTTTTTAGTTTCCTAATTCTCACCTTTGGTCCCTTTAGAATCTCCCAGTCCCAGGTATGCAGATCGGCATGTACAGCTCTCGTATGATCAGCAAGCGAAGGTCCAACACCTGCAAATTTTGCTTTCTCCCAAGATGATTTAACAATTTCATTGACCGTCTTTTCCTTCAACCACCTTGCCTCGAACTGTTTAACACGCCCCTCTTGTTGTTTAAAGATTTTTTTCATCCAGGTAGTCCGTATCAAGTATGATTGGGTGATGGTTAGAATGAACATGTTCTTCGTTGATCACTGCCGCTCGTGGAAATTTGTTTGCCCATGCTATATTACAGACCGCTCGATCAAGACGTTCACATATTTCGCCTCTCCTCCAATTAAACAGGTCACCCGTATAGCCTAGGTCATCCAGCCCACAATCCATTAGGCATTCATGGAATTCTCTCATCATACCAAGTTGTCTAGCCATATCACCCTCTTTTTTCGACGAGTATAAAATTTCATTAAAATCCCCCAGAACCACTCAGGGGTGGTTACCCTTACTATGAAGACTACGAATATCATCCCAAGAAAGATGGATTCCATATCGGGTGGCCATAAAAACTCGTGAACCACCACTGAACCACATCCTCATACATAAAAACAGTATCAACAAAATGGGGCGAGACATAGTTCAACTCGACTTTATTCGACTTATGATAAAACAAAACCAGGCCGCTGGCCTTACCATCACTTTCCACTACAAACTTAGAATCAAAACCTAAAGTACGACGAAGCCCATCGACTTTACAATTATTCAAATGGGACTCAGAAAGGAAAATTAAGTCTGTCCTTGTTTGCTCCTGTAGGTCCCTAAGCTCACGAACTGTCGTGTTGGAGAGCATACCACGACAGTTCCATCCTAGGATTTTCATTTGGCCCGGCGGTTCTCCTCCTCAGAGGCCGCCGATCTACCAATCTCATCTTTCTCTTCTCCAACCGATTCCACGCCTTGCACGCTTAACCTGGGAGTTCTGTTCGAATGGGCTCCCGAAAAAGAAGGAATTCCTTATTGATATGGGTAGTCTATCATCCCTAATATGCCAGGCTATCACACCCACCCTATTCATCCTGGACAACTACAACTCTACCCGTGCATACCTGTTTGGATGAGACGATTACATCACCATACAACATGTGTTCATAGCTATCCATATCTTTTTCAGAAGAAAACTCTAAGTCACTGCCCGTCGGGCGTACTCCAAAAGATTGTCCCTTTTTTCCCCTAGAACTTGCTTGCGGGCATCCTCGGCTTTCATCGCCCCCCCATTATTTTTTTCTTTCTTTTTTGAGTTGCCCTGCGTTTGGTTCTTAGCTGCATTGAATTTAAAGTGTGCGACATTATTTACTATATCACCACCTGATGTAGTGATCCTTGCAGCAACTGCGCTGGACAGCGCCTCCAGCACCCTGGCTGGAAAAGAAAACTGCCAGCATTCGCCCGAGGCTCTAAGACCTAGCTGGGCATCCCCTGCACTTGTGTACGTATGGCCATACAACCATGTCAACAGCAGAACCCAGCTGTTGTACATGGTTTCCATCCTGGCGCAAGTACTCCAGAGCATCCGGCGCGCCCGCCTGGCCCCCGTGACCAAGCGACGTACCTGCCAGATCAGACGGAAGGGCCCCCTGGGCCTGCTCCTTCTGGTCGTTGGTCGCCTTGACGGAAAAATTTGGCCTCTTGTCGGAGACCGTGAGAGTCTCACGGCTGTGGCCACCTTGACGACGTCCGTGGTTTTGACGATGTTGTTGTTGACGATGCATGTGGTCGTATTCTTGCCACCACCATAGTTGTTCCCGAAGAGGAGACCCCTTCTATTAGCACCTTGGCTCTTCCAGTAAGGCTCAACGCTAAGGTTTTTTGAGAAAGAAACTACCCTCTTCTCGCTTGGGACCTCTCTGAAGTATGGCCTACTATCCCACAACACTCACAATACAAAGGTAGTTTCTCATACTTTACATCAAATTTAAGAATCTCTGAACTACCTAAAGGGGTAATCTCTATAGAGCTCTTCAGAGGTTCATGCAATAAAATCTTTACCTGCAGACGCAAATATTTCTCAACAATAACATGGCTGTGGTGCGATATCTCCAACACCTCTCCCAACTGATCCTCAAGGGATCGCCCTATACTCTCCGTCTTCAACTCGAACGGGAGATCGCGTACCTGGACCCATATAGTCATGACGCTAAGGTCGACCTCCACCGGGTCGCCCTTGTCATCGAACTCGGCGAAGATGAGGCAGTCCCACTTGAAGTGCCATGGTTGCGTCTTAAGCACAAACCGAAGATCACTCTCAGCGGCGAAAATGAGGATGAACCTCCCGTCATCGCTGGCCACCTCTTGGATGATGACCACCCCTTGGTTCTTCCAAGCCGTGTTCCGGAGGTCGCCGACAATGGCCCTCGGGTTAACCTGGAAGGGAGAGAGAAGGAGCCCGACCACCAGAAAGCCGTTGACGGCCTTGCGAGCCGCCTCCATGTCGATGACGAGAGGCACGTTGTCGCCACGGGGGCGCCTCGGCCCCATCATCCCCAGCCGATCCGGAGCAGGCTGGGTCAGGGAAACCCCGGCCCCGGCGATTGACGTCTGGGATCGCAGCTTCTTTGCCGTGGTTATCACCCCTCCCGAGCTCACCATACTCTCCTTCGCCACCTCTGCTGACCTTTCCTTCAGCTCATCCCCACCCGCCATGATATTCACCACTGAAACCGGACTAGTTTGCGATGAAACAGTAGCTGGATACACCTAATACGAACCACTTCGTGAAGAACATATAGGCGTCCCCTATTGCCATAGATATAGCACCTCTTGTCCCCCACCACCTCCAAATCAGAATTGTTACAATTAAAGAATCTTAATTGGCCTTGATACTGCAGTTTCCTAATAATCATAGCGGAAATCACTCCTCCAAATGACTTAGGCTCATAAAACTGGTGATGTTTCAACGCCAAGTCCCCCCCCCCCCTCCTATTGCTGCCTCTGTCCCCCGAACTACTAAAAATGCCTATGACAGGTATGCGCGAAGCATTTGAAACCTCCATGCCAGTAACGTTGAGATCCCTATACTGATCTTTCTCCGAATCTTCTATTCCTAAATAGCTACAACCCACAAGCTATTTCTCCTAGACATGCAACTATGCCACAAAAGCAAGTCATGCATGCAAGTCATAAATTACATTATTTTTGCATCACTCAATGCATGCAAGCATCACATCATCAATCCATGCATGTTACTCACATGTTTTTTACATTAGATTTTTTATTGAAAATATATGTGTTTGCCGGTTGCACCATACCTATGTAGTTTACATTCACATTGTCATTCTTTTAAGAGCAATTCATTTTTATACCCTTTGTACTTTCTTTGTTTATAAAATTACATTTTTCTTCCCATTAATTATAGATATTTTTAGCAACTTTTATGCATTCTTTTAGCAAGTTTTCCGCGGCAACGCGTCGGGACATCATCTAATTAACAAGCAATATGGCCAAATTGACCCTACTAGCACTCGCCCCGCAGCCTACCAAATCTACCCGCGTAGCATTAACGTCCCCTGGACCCAGATCGCTCAACTCCCTCTGCCTTTCCAAACCAGCGACATCACCAGCCAAATTGATCCTTCTAATCATTTTTGAACCTTCCGTAGATGAAACAGGGGAGATCTCACGTGCCAAGGAGTTGCAGATTTCCCTGACTCTCCTTCTGGATCGCTCCAAACAATCCTCCCGATCAATTGCCCGTCGGAGGATGCGCTTCGATCTCTCCCGAAGATTTCACCAATCCCCCGCACTGAAGATGCCCCCGTCGAGGCCTGCCCCGGTAGGGACGCCCACCACCTAACATGAAGACACCGACGCCGGCACCACCATCTCCCTCGCCTCCTCCTCCGGCATAGTTGCCGGCACTGGATCCGCCATCTCACTTTCTCTCTTCCTCCGTCGCCGGCATATCGCCTAGGCGATCGTGGGAGCCCCCAGGGGGTTATTTGCAAAACTGTCTCGACCCGTTGTTGTTTAAGTCCTGCCCATATAAAGACCTTACACCATACAGGAAAATAAATTGCAATCAAATCCTTGGGTGTCCAAATCTTCTTTCTCTTGCATCCATTGAAAATGCACCGTGAGCATATAATTTGATGATGTCGCTAGGCTTCTGCCTTAGTGGAGCAAACTTTTTGAGATCTCCAGAGCTTATAGAAATTGAGACTGGAAAGTCGTCGATGCGGACTAGGAGACGCCCATGGCTGAGATCTGGGGGAGCCTCGAAAAGGACCTATAGAAACTCCTAAATACCAAAGTTGGTCGAATCTAGACGGATCTATCAGAAACCTAAATTAACCAGATCCACTGGAGGACAAAACCACACGTCCGTTGCTGGTGCTAAGCACACCAACAAAACAGGAATAATGTATGGACGACATTATTCATAAACCGGGATTGTGCCTCCGCCGTGCCGTCCCAAACAAAACACGAAGACTTTCTAAATAAAACTTAATACAAATCTAGACATGATTTTGAACTCGTCGCCGTCTATCGCCATGCGCCTACGTCGTCTTCTCAGGTGTCCTAGCCAAGTCGGGACGCCATAGAAGCTCACAGCACTGGAATCGTTTGGTCATTCCTAGTTTCACCAATGTTGCCACCGAGCACCGCTTATCGAACACTACTTGATTCATCATCTCCTTCTACCACAAAATTCCTCCAAGACCTCCAGAACAAGTCGTACTTGAGCCTGACCTCCCCAAAAACACATACCTGAGCCTGACCTTCCTGGCGACGTGCCCTCGCAGCGGTGAGAGGGGAGGTGGCTGAAGGCTGCCAGGATCAAAAAATTAGGTGAGATTTACTTTGGTTAGTCAAAAAATCAATTTGGGACTTATATTTTTAAAATTTCTCATTCAAAACATAATATTCCCTCTGTTCCTAAATATAAGTGTTTGTAAACATTTAAATAGGGGACGGCATATGTAGCAAAATGTGTGAACCTACAGTCTAAAATATCTCTACATACGGATGTATAAAGACATATTTAGGAACGAAGACAGTAGTTTGTAAAAACTCTCGTACAGTCCCTAGGTGCATGCAGTGAACCTGCGTGCCTATGTCTGTTTTTAAGCTGCCAAAAGGAATTGGCAAGGCCATCACAGATGAAATTTCTGGATTTTGGTGGGGAGACAGTGATGACTATAAGAAAATGCATTGGTTTGCGTGGTGGAAGTTGTGTATACCGAAGAAGATAGGGGGTTGGGGTTTAGAGACCTTCATAGTTTCAATCTTGGTATGTTAGCAAAACAGTGTTTTGTGGGAGAATTGTTGATGATTTTGGTGGCTAATCTCTAAGCACTTTGAGCAACCAAATCATCATGGATACTTCGTTTTTTTAATAGTATTGGCTTTCCTATGGACTTAAATGTGATTTCTCACATAAATATAAAATTTAGAGCCTTGAAGCTTTTGCCAATTGATGTTTCATGCATCTAGGAAATCTCCTCAAAATCCTAGTCAGTCCATTCATTAAACTTTTCCCGGAATATACTTGATAGATTCATTAGTCCAATGAAATATATGTTGTTATTAATTACTAAAACCACCTAGAGAGAAGTTGTGCTTTTACCTATCCAGGCGTTTGAGACGGGTTTCAAAGGCCGGCAATAGATGCTCTTAGGGTCACTAAAGTGCTCTCTCTCTCTATCTCTACCACTTAAGGCTGCCCGTAGTGGGTAGTATCATAACTTAGTGTCATGCATATAATATTAGTTTATGATACTACATCTGTAATGCATAGTATCATATATTAGTATTAGTATAACATTTATTATAATATGGTATCCTGATATGATACTCAAGACTCTTTCTTTATTTAGTTTTATGACACCTCAACAGAATTTTCTACTTGGCATGCATGGTAAATATGATAATTCCATTATGACCAGCCTAATTAATGTGTCATGTCTTTTTTTTGTTTAGGTGGCATGCTTAGCGTAGGTACTCCGTGAAACATTGGGAAAGGCATATCTCCTCTTTTTTCTATTTGTTTGGGGCGACGCATGGCACGGCCGCCCAGCACTCCACCCTTGTAATTGGCTACCATCTCAGTAATAAAATGTTCAGGTGGTCAGATTTTCTACACTGGAAAGAGCTTTCAAAAAAATATCTCATAAATCATTGCTCGTGGCAACGATAGGGTAATACTAATTAGTAAAAAACACAAGCCTTTTTTTAAGTCCTGCCCATATAAGGACCATACAAACACATCCATACAGAAAAATAAATTGCAATCAAAGCCTTGGTTGTCCAAATCTTCTTTCTCCTGCATCCATCGGCAATGCACCACGAGCATAGTTTGATGTCGCCGCTAGGCCTCCGCCTTAGTGGAGCAAACTTTCTGAGATCTCGAGAGCCTATAGAAAAACAGAGACTGAGAAGCCATCGATGCAGACCAGGAGAGGCCGAGGGCCGGGATCTAGGGGAGCATCGAAAAGGACCTATAGAAACTCCTAAATACCAAAGTTAGTCGAATCTAGACGGATCAGTCAGAAACCTAAATTAACCGGATCCACTGGAGGACAAACCACACGTCCCTTATTGGTTCTAAGCGCACCAACAAAACAGGAATAATGTATGGACGACATCATCGATAAACGGGAAAGTGTCTCCGCCATGCCGTCCCAAACCAAACACGAAGAATTTCTAAATAACACTTAAGACAAATCTGGACATGATTTCGAACTCGTCGCCGTCCAGCGCCATGTGCCTACGCTATAGAAGCTCACCGCGCTGGAATCGTTTGTTCGTTCTTAGTTTCACCAATTTTGCCACCAAGCACCGCTTAACGAAGACTACTCGATTCATCATCTCCTTCTACAACAAAAATCCTCCAAGACCTCCCTAACAAGCCATACCTGAGCCTGACCTTCCCGACGGCGTGCCCTCGCATCAGCGAGAGGGGGAGGTGGCTAAAGGCTGCCCGGATCAAAAAATTATGTGAGATTTACTTTGGTTAGTCAAAAATTCAATCAGGGACTTATATTTATTTAAATTTCTCATTCAAAACATAATACTCCCTCCGTTCCTAAATATAAGTCCTTATAGACATATCAATACGGGACTACATACGGAGCAAAATGTGTGAACCTACACTCTAAAATATCTCTACACACGGATGTAAAAATACTTATATCTAGGAACGAAGAGAGTAGTTTGTGAAAACTCCCGTATAGTCCGTAGGTGCATGCAATGAACCTATGTGCCTATGTCTATTTTTAAGCTGCCGAAAGGAATTTGCAAGGCAATCACAAATGAAAATTTTGGATTTGGTGGGGAGACAGTGATGACCATAAGAAAATGCATTGGTTTGCGTGGTGGAAGTTGTATATACTGAAGAAGAAAGGGGGGTTGGGGTTTAGAGACCTTTATAGTTTTAATTTTGGTGTGTTGGCAAAATAGTGTTGGCTTCTTCTCAGAATCCAGACTCTCTGGGTGCACAAGTTCTCAGAGCAAAGTATTATCCAGATGAAAATTTGATGAAAGCTGGCCCAAAGAAGGGGTATTCCTTTACATGGCAGAGCATAGTGGCGGGTATTCAAACTTTTAATAGAGGGTGCATGTGGAAAGTGGGATTGGGTTCTCATATTGATACCTAGCACAACCCCGGGATATCGACTAGTGCAACACGAAAACTGATTGCACCACCAAAGGGACTATTAATGTTATCTAAAGTGGAGGAATTTATAAACCATTACATGGACGGGTGGGATGAACATATCCTACAAGATTGCTTCTCGCCTGTTGATGTGCAACGGATCTTGCAAATTCCACTTAGTAGTAATCTAGAGGAGGGCTTTGTGGCCTGGAACTACACGAGATCGGGGACCTTTTACGTCCAACCAGCTTACTATAACGAACATAATCACCAATTTGGCGCCAGGCTCTCTCGGTCCGATGGACAAGGAAATACCCATGTCAATAACATATTGAAAGAGGCTTGGAAACTTAAAGTCCTTGGTAAGGTGAAACGCTTCGTATGAAAAGTTTTACACGGAGTCCTGCCATGATTTGGGGTATTGGCTGCGCGACATATTCCGCTTTTGCCCCAAAGCCCTTGCTGCAAAGTTGGGATGCAATATATCCAACATACACTCTTCAACTGCCGAGAAGTTTAGAAGGTCTGGTCGCAACTAGGTCTAACGGATACAATACGGAAAGTAATTACCGAGGACAGATCCGGCTCTGTAACGATGAAAATTCTTCTCAAACTAGACACAATAAGTGATGGCATTCCTATGACACAACTTTTATATGTTGCAGCTTGGTTCTTGTGGTGGCAACGACGACATATTGTGAAAGGGGTATCAGCACAAACACCGGAGAAGAGAGCCATGTCCATCAAAGTGTTAGCAACCAATTACGTCAGATCACTTACCTCTAAGCTGCCACTAAGGCTGGGAGATCATATGTGAAAGAAACCGACGTGTGGCATGGTGAAGGTGAATGTTGATGCATCATTTCATCCGGATACACTTTCAGGAGCAAGTGAAGAGTTGTCGTACGAGACGATAAGGGCGACGTTATTGCTGCGACCAACTGGTTCATACCGCATGTTCGTGATGCTGATGCCGCTGAACTTCTTGCTATCAGAAATGGCATTTATCTCCTATCTAGCATTGGATGCACTAAAGTGAAGGTTGAATCTGATTGTTCCTTTGCGGTGGAATCCATACAGCTCTTGAATAATTATATGGGGCCTGACAGTGTTGTTATTGAGGAGTGAAAGCAATTATCCATCGATTTTTCTAAACTTTCTTTGGGCATTGCTTTAGAGAGGCAAACCAGGTACTTGTTGAGTTAGCCAAATAAAGCTTTAGGACTAGATCTTCTGGTTCTTGGGATTCTTCAGTCCCGGACTTTATTTCCCACCCCGTCGTAAACGACATGACTATTATACGAGGAATGAAGTTAGAAACCGTTCAAAAAAAAAACTGAAACTACGTGCCTATGAATGCTCATCGAAGCAGGGCCAGTCGTGTAGGGGGTGGAAACCCTTCATATCCCTTGAGAAATCACACCGACCGGTACGTACACATACATGAAAACTTTTTTTGCGGGGAAAATTCAACATAGTTATTATTTTTTTTGCATCGAAATTCAACATAGTTAGAGACAAGAATAATAGGCGACCAATGCTGTGATGTCCATGTATACCAACATTCTCCACGTATATAATTAACCTATAACTAGGACGTACGATCATTACAGATCTATCGATGGGTGACATTGAGAACTGGCTCCCGGCTGCGGCGACCGCGGAGCCGAGCCGGCACGGCTTCTGGGCATGGAAGGAGAGGTTCGTTCTCGACCACCTTACCCTCTACAATCCCGACGACGACGACGACGCGGTCAACGGCGTAGCGAGTGCTGACGCTGACCAGGGCAGCAGGCGCAGATTCCTATGGGGGTCGACTCTGCTCGCACTCTTCCTCGTCCTCAGCACCGCACTACTCATGGCGTGCGTCGAGGTGTCCGACGCCGGACCGGCGGTGTACCTCGCCTCGCACATCGTCGGGTATGCCAGACAAATCTTGGGCGTGTGCTGGGGACTCCTCCTCCATCTATGGCAGGCGGTTCGTGTGGACAACAGAAGGGACCAGAGGATCATAGACTCGTTGATGTAAATTTACTCTACTTTCGTACGTGCTCGCTTGATTTGATGATCATGCATATCCATGTGCGGTGTCGATGGTACAAAGCTATTGCACTACTCCCTCAGTTCCTAAATATAATTTCTTTTTTAAAAATTCCACTAGAAGACTAGACGCAAATGATAGGGCATCTAAAACGGAGGCTGGGCAAAAAATCAAACAGCTTCTCATAGAGGAGGAGTCGAAGTGTGCACTCAGAGCTAAAGTGTGACAGGTAGTAGAAGAGGACGACAACACACAGTTTTTCCATTTGATTGCTAATGGGAAGCAAAAAAATATTTTAACTTGAGCAAGATGATGATACAATTATAGGACATGAGAAACTAAAATTGTATATCTCCGAATATTATAAACAGGCATTTGGGGCTTTCGAGGTCAATTTTTTGTCCATGGATGAGCAAATGGTTGGAGATATCCCTCAGCTCGGATAGACGAGAATGAGATTCTCTCCGCACCATTCACCATTCACGAAGAAAGAGGTGTTTAAGGTCATTGCACAAATAAAGAATAATAAGGCATTAGGCCCAGGCGGATTTCCGACTGAGTATATAAGAGATGTTGGCATATCATTAAAGATGATTTACTTCCGATGTTTCATGATTTGTTCAATGGCCACTTGCAGCTTTACCATCTGAATTTTATGACTATCACGTTGTAGCCAAAGGAGGGGACGGTGCATATTGAACAATTCTGTCCTATCTGCCTGCTTAATGTGAGTTTCAAGATATTCACTAAGGTTGGGATGAATAGATTGACATGGATTGCACATGTTGTAGTGCAACCAAATCAAACAACTTTCATGTCGGGTAGAAACATACTGGAGGTGTGGTTGTCCTTTATGAAACCTTACACGAAATTCACTCTAAGAAAACAGACGGGGTTATCTTCAAGGTGATTTTTGAGAAAGCATATGACAAAGTCAAATGGTCATTCCTACAGCAAGCTCTACGTATGAAGGGTTTTGACGATTTATGAAGGAAGCACGTTAAATCCTTTGTACAAAAAGGCAGCGTTGGAATTAAGATTAATGATGACATTGGGCATTATTTCCAAACGCACAAAGGTCTACAGCAGGGAGACCCAATATCCCCTATCCTATTTAATATAATTGAGGATATGTTGGCAATTATGATAGGCAGGGCTAAAGTGGAGGCCTGGTAGGTGGACTAGCACCACATCTAGTGGATGGTGGTGTGTCCTTACTACAATACGCAGATGGTGCTATTCTATTCACGAAACATGATATAGCAAAGGCTAGAAATATGAAACTGGTACTTTGCTTGTTCGAACAGTTGTTCGGCTTGAAAATTAATTTTCATAAAAGCGAATTATTCTGATTTGGGAGAGCCAAAGAAGAGCAAGATGTGTATAAACAATTGTTCGGATGTGAACTAGGTAGCCTACTATTCAGTTATCTAGGCATACCAATTCACCATTGGAAGTTATCTAAGTGTCTAGGTGTCTCGGTCGCGGTGGAAATCTCGGTGGCCTTGCTTCCCGAAAGAGACGGCGTGGTGGAATCGGAGCTCGCCACCGACGTAGACCGTGACAGGTCCATGGCGAACAGGTCTCTCCAGTGTACAGGTCTATGGCGTCCCAATCGCGATGGACAGATTACAGGTCTTGCTTCCTAGAGGAGACGGCGCGATGGAATTGGAGCTCACCGCCGACGTAGCCTGTGACAAGTCCATGGCCAACAGGTCTCTCTGGTGCACATGTCTATGGTGTCCCAATCGCGGTGGACAGATTACAGGTCTTGCTTCCCGGAGGAGATGGCGCGGTGAAATGATAGCTCGCCAAGGACGTAGCCCGAGACAAATCCATGGCGAATAGGTCTCTCCGGTGCATAGGTCTATGGCGTCCCAATTGCGGTGGATAGGTCTTCCACCATGATTTCCGGAGAAGACACCGGAGCTCGCCAACGACGTAACCCGAGACAAGGCCACATGTCTCCCGTGCACATGATCATGGTGTTTTGATTGCGGCGAACAGGTCTTCCACTATGTTTCCCGGTGGATACAGCGTGGCAAAACCGGAGCTCGCAGACGACATGGCCCGAGTTTACTTTCCCTTCATGGCATACAGGTCCTTGCATGAACTGCAGTCTGCAAAGACGCATCCCAAGTCCGGTCCCTCCTTCGAGAGGCGTACCCACCATGGCGGATAGGTCCTTGGCAAACGGGTCCTTGACGTACATGTCCACGGCGTCCCCGGCGTATAGGTCACGCTTTCGTGTTGCAACAGTCTAGGCGACATGGCCATTTAGAACACTACCTTTCCATGGCCCGTGATGTGGCGCCCTTAGTCTAGACGGACCGCCAAACACTCGGCGTCTAGCCGAGACGAGGTGCCAACCACCACGGCCACACCAACGTGAGTGTGCGTCGGCCGGCCTCAACAAACAATTATTCCCACAAGGCATGACCCCTTGCATATCCCGAGAAAGCTATTGGTCATCGAGGAGTTCGAGCCGAGCGCTTTCCCATGTTGCCCATACATCAACCACTCTAGCTGTCAAGACTGACGAGGCGCGATGGCGAGGGCGGGCGCGGCCACCGCGAAGGCCACGCTACATGTAGCGCGTTTACCGACGAGGACACGGGCTCTGCCGTCGCCCACACACACCACAATAATCATGCAGGAAGACGCAAAACAAAGACGACGAAGACGACCATGCGGCTTAATCGAAGGTATCTCGTGGAGCAACCCGTGGAAGTAATTAACCGGGAGCCTTTCGAGGCTTCGGGAATCAGGAGACCGCAATCGCCACAGTCAGGCTGGCTGCGCTAGTAGGCCATAGAGCGCATTTGTTTTTATGGGATCTTGTAATTTTATTCATCCAAATAGATCAATGGAATACTTGCTCCTGCGTCACTTTTCTTTACGTACTATGGTACACTGACACGGCCATACTTTTTCCTTTCTTTTTTCCGGCGCAGAGAAATCAAACTCCTCACTTCTTTTCCCATGGAGGCTTAATCAGATTTTTCTCGTGTCAAACAACCACGAGCCGCCATCACGGCACAATGAACCAACAAACTAGCAACCAGTGCATGAGAGCAACCACAACAATATGGCCAAACCCATGACCGTCTTAGTTCATACCATTAATGCCAACGCAGCGCCGAAGCTGAAGCCCATCGATGTTATACTTGGCACCTATATAAACCCCATTGGACTACAACGTTTTGGAATATTTGGAAAAGTCATGATTTATTCCATTAAATAATTCATGACTAAAACAAAGGATATCATGCAACAATCCATCATACTACATGAACTGGAAAACATGCACATCAAACTGATCTATAGTCGGATGGTTATAAGGGCAGTGATATCCCCAACCGACCAGAGTTTAGGTCCCCCTACGAGGGATAAAAATATTAGCATGAGCATTTAACAAAACACTTGTCAGGCGTGCTGACCCGCCGGATGGACGGGAGGTGTGGACCGGAAGCGTCAGCAAAGCGACGTGGCGACCGGTTGGAGCGATGGAGGTCCGTGAAGGGCTTGGTAGGCGGCCGGGATGGTAGAGTGGTGATGGAGGTGACGGGGGATGCGGGATGCAGACAAAGAGGAAGGACACTTATATCTCACGACCGTTAGGTTTGGGAGAGCCCCAGACCGAAGGGCTCATTCATATAGGGAGGCAATCGATCGAACGATGTCGTTTAGGACGAGAAGAGCCCCGCGTGAACACCATCACCTCATGCCTTTCTTGCATTCAATAATAAAAAAAATATAGCCCAGTTCAGCAAAAACTATTGTGACTAACAAAGGGACGGGGATTTTTGGCTCTCGGGAGCATATGCTTCCTAATAAGTAGTAAAATCAAAATAAATAGAAAATAAATTTTAAAGTTCCAATTTTTTTGTAGATGTTCGTATTAATGTGTCAAGTGTGCTTGACAATTTTCATGCCATATGGGATAGTAGTGCTTCATCGGAAAAAAAAGACAAAATTAAGTGTAACATTTGGAAGTAACAGCTGGCGTTCGATTTCTTATTTGCACAAGTCAAAACATTTAAGTTTTTCTTGCATGTACCCTTTGGGTGTGACGCTGAACACATCTATTTTTATCCAAAAAATAGCATTCGTAAAATTTATTTTTAGCACGCAGGAGCATGTGCTCCCTAGAGCCAAATTAAATATTCGCTAAGAAAGCCCACTTTTGGCCGTGAATAATAAAGGCCGGATATCTATGTACTGGAAAAAATTGAAATGGTCCAAAAATAAAAAACAAGATACTACTAAAAAAATCACTATGGTTTCAAGCCAAAAAAATTACCATCATCTTTATAAGCAGAAATTGTCCATGGTCAAAAAAGATATTTTCTATGCAAATGGACAAAAGGAAACGGTTCATGGCAATTTTCCATCTATACCATCATGTCAAGAAATGTGGATTAAAAATATGTATGCTGTTTGTAGTACATCAATAAAGAGACAAGCCATGGATTACAAATTGCCATCATGTGGAGCGGAAACAAAAAATGCGCCATCTTTTGTTTAGTGGTAATTGTCATGTTTTGTAAAGTAAATGTGCCATAATCTATAGAAGAAAAATTCCCATCAACTGTTGGAAAGGCAACATTTTTCGTGGATGTAAAGTATTTTTGCAATAGAAAACATAAAAATCAAACTTGCCATGCACCATAGAGGAAAAATTGCCATGAGTGACAAAACGTAAATTTGCCATGTATGTGAAAAAAATTGCCATGTCAATAAAAAATTAATTTTCCCATGGCAAATAAATTAATTTGCCATGTATGCTTTTGTATCCATCTAAGACATTATACAGAAGCTCAAAAGAAATTCTAAGACATTATACGCTGTCTGGTGTAATGGTTAGCATTATGCTCGTGTTCATGACAGGTCGAGTTTTGGAATGTTGTGATCTCCGCAGACGGCAAATGCATCGCATTTGCATGTCAAAGCTAAGTTTTCGTAACAGTTTAATTTATATCACAAGTTTTAGTACTAAAGTAACCGTTTGAGTTAAGTTCAAACACCGCCAGTGTAATGGACTCTTTTTTTAACCGTTAGAGAAGAGCCTGGAAGTGGCAGTAGTATAGCCATGCTTGAGAATTTATCAATATGCATGTTGTTTAGCAGAACATGAGAGATGAAACATTCAGCTGGCTCTTCATATTGCTGCCCGTCGGGGCCCATCAGGTAGATTTTTCTTTTTTGAAACTATGATGATTTTTATAGCAAACTCGGAAACTATACACCCTAATGCATAAAAATCAAAAGTATCACCCCGTCGGCCTCCTATTGGCCGAAGAGGGACTTTTCGGCCTACTGTTGGCCGAAGAAGGACTCTTTGGCCAACCGTTGGCCAAAGAGTCCCTCTTCGGCCAACGGTAGGCCGAAAAGTGGTCTTCGGTCAACACCTGCTCTCCTGTTTTCGAAAATTCATATCACTTAGGATTTTACTATTTTAATTTGATTATTTTTGCATTAGATTAGAAATTTTATGAAGTTTCTATAGATATCAAGTTTGACTAGATTTGAAAGGTTGAATTTGAATTTTTGGTACTAGTTCTTTTTCCTATCGGTTCTTTGTGACTTTGTTTATCAGTAGTAATTAATTGGAGAATTTTAGGATTATTTAAAATTAGGGTTTTACGAAAACAGCTCTGTTTTAGTGTTTTATAGGTTTTGTGCTATTTCTTTTAATTTTAATTGCTTTAAATTGTTTTCTTTAGTTTTTTTTGACATATTCTTTTAGTTTCTGTTAAGTTATCAGTAGCTATTTTATTTGTAGTAATTTTTTGTATTTTATTTCTTTTATCCTACTAGAAAACTTGTTTTGACCTTCATAGGAGTTTATATTAAAAGGTTCCCTATAAATCCTGTACAACCATTTGTTGGAAATATGCCCTAGAGGCAATAATAAAATGGTTATTATTATATTTCTTTATTCATGATAATTGTTTATTACCCATGCTATAATTATACTGATTGGAAACACGTTGCATGTGTGGATACATAGACACAACTATGTCCCTAGTATGCCTCTAGAAGACTAGCTCGTTGATCAAAGATGGTCAAGGTTTCCTAGCCATTGACATGAGATGTCATTTGACAACGGGATCACATCATTAGAAGAATGATGTGATGGCCAAGACCCAAACTATAAACGTAGCATATGATCGTATCAATTTATTGCTACAGTTCTCTGCATGCCAAGTATATGTTACTATGACCATGAGATCATGCAACTCACGGACACCGGAGGAGTGTCTTCTGTGTATCAAACGTCACAACGTAACTGGGTGACTATAAAGGTGCTTTACAGGTATCTCCGAGGGTGTCTGTTGAGTTGGCATGGATCAACACTGGGATTTGTTACTCCGTGTGATGGAGAGGTATCTCAGAGTCCACTCAGTAATACAACATCACAATAAGTCTTGCAAGCAATGTGATTAAATTTTAGCTACGAGATCTTGTATTACGGAACGAGTAAAGAAACTTGCCGGCAACGAGATTGAACTAGGTATGAAGATATTGACGATCGAATCTCGGGCAAGTAACATACCGAAGAACAAAGGGAACATTATACGGGATTAACTGAATCCTTGGCATAGAGGTTCGACCGATAAAGATATTCATAGAATATGTAGGAATCAATATGGTCATCCAGGTCCCGTTATTGGTTATTGACCGTAGAGGTATCTCGGTCATGTCTACATAGTTCTCGAACCCGCAAGGTCTGCACACTTAAGGTTCAGTGATGTTTCGGTAGTATAGAGTTATGTATGGTGGTGACCGAAGGTTGTTCGGAATCCCGGATAAGATCCCAGACATCACGAGGAGCTCCGGAATGGTCCGGATGTAAATATTGATATATAGGAAGTCCTGTTTTGGTCACCGGAAAAGTTTTGGGCTCATCGGTAGTGTACCGGGAGTGCCGGGAGAGTACCGGGGGACCATTAGGAGGGGTATTTCGACCCAAGAGGCTATATGGGCTGTGGGAGGATAAATACCAGCCCTTAGTGGGCTGGTTGAAGTGCCACAAAGGGCCCATGCGGTTGGGAAGAAAAGCCCAAGGAGAAAAAGGTGGAAAAAGGCAAAAAGGCTAAATAAGGAAGGAGTCCTAATCCGAATAGAAGTGGAGGAGGAGGACTCCTCCCTCCCACTTCGGCCGAAGACTAGGGCTGGCCCCTTGGTGGCCAAGCCTGCTCCTCTCCTCCTCCTATATATACTAGAAGTTTTAGGGTTTTTGCACATAGATTGTAGCCACGTGCTACCCTCTCCTCTATATCGTAGTTTCTCCTCTAGATCGGTTTCAGCGGTGCTTAGGCGAAGCCCTACTAGAATAGCTCCACCACCATCGCCACAACACCGTCGCGCTGCTGGAGAACTCTTCTACCTCTCTGCTCCCTCTTGCTGGGTCAAGAAGGCGGAGATTGTCATCAAGCCGTATGTGCGCTGAACGCAGAGGTTCCGTCCATTCGGTGCTAGATCGGGACGGATCGTGATTGGATCGCGGGACGCTCGGCAATTTGGATCGCGCAGACGTTCGACTACATCAGCGGCGTTTCTTAACGCTTCCCGCTTAGCGATCGACAAGGGTATGTTGATCTAATCTCCCTCTTTTATATGCTCATCACCATGGATAGATCTTGCGTGCGCGTAGGAAAAATTTTGTTTCCCATACAACGTTCCTCAACAGTGGCATCATGAGCTAGGTCTATGTGTAGATGAGATCTCGAGTAGAACACAAAGAGTTTGTGGGAGTTGATGCTTAGATTGCTTCCTCCCTTGGTCGTGTTTTGGTTCAGCAGTATTGTGGGATGAAGCGGTCCGGACCAACCTTACTCGTACGCTTACGAGAGACCGGTTCCATTAACTGACGTGTGACTTTGTTGCACAAAGATGGCTCGCGAGTCTCTGTCTCTCCTACTTTAGTTCGATCGGATTCGACAAAGGGGGTCCTTGAGAAGGTTGAAAATCAATTTATGTATCACCGTTGTGGTTTTGCGTAGGTGAGAATTGTTCTTACTAGATACCCATAGCAGCCACGTAAAACTTGCAACAACAATTAGAGGACGTCTAACTTGTTTTTGCAGGGTATGTTGTGATGTGATATGGCCAATTACATGATGAGATATATATGATGTATGATATGATCATGTGTTGTATAGAATATCACGACTTGCATGTCGATGAGTATGGCAACCGGCAGGAGCCATAGGGTTGTCTTTAATTATTGTATGACCTGTGTGTCAATCATCAAGCGCAATGTAATGCTTAACTTTATTGCTAAACGGTAGCTATAGTAGTATGAGCATGGCGGGTGCGACAACCCCGATGGCGACACGTTGATGGAGATCAAGATGATGGAGATCATGGTGTTATGCCGGTGACGATGGAGATCATGCCGGTGCTTTCAAGATGGAGATCAAAAGCACAAGTCATGGCCATATCATGTCACTTATGATTTGCATGTGATGTTAATCCTTTTATGCAGCTTGTTTTTCTTAGGACGACGGTAGCATTATAAGGTGATCCCTCACTTAAATTTCAAGATAAATTGTGTTCTCTCCGAGTGTGCACCGTTGCGAAAGTTCGTCGTGTCGAGACACCACGTGATGATCGGGTGTGATAGACTCTACATTCACATACAACAGGTGCAAGCTAGTGTTGCACGTGCAGAACACTTGGGTTAAACTTGACGAGCCTAGGATGTACAGACATGGCCTCGGAACAAAAGAGACTGAAAGGTCGAACATGATTCATATAGTAGATATGATCAACATGATGATGTTCATCATTGCAACCACCTCAACTCACGTGATGATCGGACTTGAGTTGGTGAATTTAGATCATGTATCACTCGAATGACCGGAGCGATGTCAATTTGAGTGGGAGCTTTAGTAATTTGATTAACTAAACTCATTATCTTAAACAATAGTCTAAGTAACCTTTTCATATTTATGTTGTAGATCAATGGCTCGCGCAGTAGCACCCTTGAATTTTAATGCATTCCTAGAGAAAGCTAAGTTGAAAGATGATGGAAGTAACTTTGTGGACTAGGCCCGTAATCTGAGGATTATCCTCACGGCTTCCCAGAAGGCTTATGTCCTTGATGCACCGCTTGGTGACGCACCCGCTCCCGTGTCGTCCGAAGACGTTAAGAACGCTTGGGAGGCACATTCTGGAGATTACTCAATAGTTCAATGTGCAATGTTGTATGGCTTAGAACCGGGACTTCAAAGACGTTTTGAACGTCACGGAGCATATGAGATATTCCAAGAGTTAGAGTTTATCTTCAAGAAGGATGCCCGGGTCAAGAAGTATGAGACCTCCGATAAATTCTATGCTTGCAAAATGGAGGAGAACAGGTCTGTCAGTGAACATATACTCAGAATGTCTGGGTATTCGACCCGTCTGGCATAGTTAGGGATGCCCCTTCCGCCGGAGGCGATCACTGACAGAGTTCTTCAATCATTGCCACATATCTACAAGAGCTTTGTGATGAACTATAACATGCACGGGGTGAACAAGTCAGTCGCCGAGCTGTTTGTGATGCTAAAAGTCGCTGAGTCTGAAATCCAGAAAGAACATCAAGTATTGATGGTCAATAAAACCACTAGTTTCAAGAAGAATGGCAAGGCCAAGAAGGGTAAATCCAAGAAGGGTGGCAAAGCAGTTGCTACTCCAGTGAAGAAACCCAAGGCTGGACCCAAACCAGAAACTGAGTGCTTTCATTGCAAGGGAACTGGTCACTGGAAGCGGAATTGTCCCAAGTATCTGGCTGACAAGAAGGCGGCCAACAATAAACAAGGTATATATTGATGTGTACCTTATCAACTCTTGTTGTAGTGCCTGGGTATTTGATACCGGTTTGGTTGCTCACATTTGCAACTTAAAGCAGGAACTACGGAATAGACGAAGGCGGGAAAAGGACGAAGTGACAATGCGCGTGGGAAATGGTTCCAAGGTTGTTTTGATCGCCGTCGGCATGCTCTCTCTTTGATTACCATCGGGATTAGTGATGAACCTGAATAATTGTTATTTAGTGCCTGCGTTAAGCATGAACATTATATCTGGATATTGTTTATTGCGAGATGGTTACTCATTTAAATCTGAGAATAATGGTTGTTCTATTTATATGAGTGATATCTTTTATGGTCATGCACCCAATGTGAGGGGTTTATTCATGTTGAATCTTGATAGTGATGATACATATGTTCATAACATCGACGCCAAAAGATGTAGAGTTAATAATGATAGTATCACTTTCTTGTGGCACTGCCGTTTGGGTCATATTGGTGTAAAACGCATGACGAAGCTCCATGCTGATGGACTTTTAGAGTCACTTGATTTTGAATCACTTGACACATGTGAACCGTGCCTCATGGGCAAGATGACTGAAACACTGTTCTCTGGAACAATGGAACGGACGAGTGACTTATTGGAAATCATACATACTAATGTGTGTGGTCCGATGAGCATTGAGGCGTGCGGTGGATATTGTTATTTTCTTACCTTCACTAATGACTTAAGTAGATATGGGTATATTTACTTAATTAAGCACAAGTCTGAAATGTTTGAAAAGTTTAAGGAATGTTAGAGTGAAGTTGAGAATCATCGTAACAAGAAGATTAAATTTCTGTGATCTGATCGAGGACGTGAATATCTAAGTTATGAGTTTGGCAGTCACTTAAGACAGTGTGGAATTGTTTCACAGTTGACACCACCTGGAACACCACAGCGTAATGGTGTGTACGAATGTCGTAATCGAACCTTATTAGATATGGTGCGTTCTATAATGTCTCTTACAAATCTGCCACTATCGTTTTGGGGTTATGCATTAGAGACAGTTGCATTCACTTTAAAAGGGCACCATCAAAATCCGTTGAGACGATGTCATATGAACTGTGGTTTGGCAAGAAGCCAAAGTTATCGTTTCTTAAAGTTTGGGGGTGTGATACTTATTTCAAAAAGCTTCAGCCTGAAAAGCTGGAACCCAAAGCGGAGAAATGCGTCTTCATAGGATACCCAAAAGAGACAGTTGGGTATACCTTCTACCTCAGATCCGAAGGCAAAGTGTTTGTCACAAAGAACGGAACATTTCTTGAGAAAGAGTTTCTCTCGAAAGAATTGAATGGGAGGAAAATAGAACTTGATGAGTTTATTGAACCATTACTTCAGCCTGAGAGTAGCGCGGCGCAGAAAGATGTTTCTGTGGAGCCTACGACAGTTGAGGAGGAAGTTAATGATCATGATCATGAGACTTCGGATCAAGTTACTATTGAACCTCGTAGGTCGACAAGGGTGCGTACTACTCCTGAGTGCTACAGCAACCCTGTCTTGGAGGTCATATTGTTAGACAACGATGAACCTACGAGCTATGGAGAAGCGATGAGGGGCCCGGATTCCGAAAAATGGTTAGAGGCCATGTAATTCGAGATGGGATCCATGTATGAAAACAAAGTATGGACTTTGGAAGTATTACCTGAAGGGCGAAAAGCCATTCAGAACAAATGGATCTTTAAGAGGAAGACGGACGCGGACGGTAATGTCACCGTCTATAAAGCTCGACTTGTGGCAAAGGATTTTTCACAAGTTCAAGGAGTTGACTACGATGAGACATTCTCACCCGTAACGATGCTTAAGTCCGTCAGAATCATGTTAGCGATAGCTGCATATTTTGACTATGAAATTTGGTAGATGGATGTCAAAACGGCGTTCCTTAACGGTTTCCTTAAGGAAGAGTTGTATATGATACAGTCAGAAGGTTTTTTCGATCCAGAGAATGCTGACAAATTTGCAAACTCCAGTGATCCATTTATGGACTGGTGCAAGCATCTCGGAGTTGGAATCTGCGTTTTGATGAGGTGATCAAAGCATCCGGGTTTATACAAGTTTACAGAGAAGTCTGTATTTACAAGAAAGTGAGTGGGAGCTCTATAGCGTTTCTAATATTATATGTGGATGACATATTGCTGATTGGAAACAATATAGAAATGCTGGAAAGCGTGAAGAAATATTTGAACAAAAGTTTTTCAATGAAGGACCTAGGAGAAGCTGCTTTCATATTAGGCATTAAGATCTATAGAGATAGATCAAGACGTTTAATAGGACTTTCACAGAGCACATACCTTGATAAAGTTTTGAAGAAGTCCAAAATGTATCAGTCCAAGAAGGGGTTCTTGCCTGTGTTAAGGTGTGAAGTTGAGTAAGACTCAATGCCTAGTGACTGCAGAAGATAGAGAGAAGATGAGTGTCATCCCCTATACTTCAGCCATAGGCTCTATTATGTATGCAATGTTGTGCACAAGACCCGATGTCAGCCTTGCCATAAGTATGGCCGGAAGGTTTCAAAGTGATCCAGGAATGGAGCACTGGACGGCGGTCAAGAATATCCTTAAGTACCTAAAAAGGACTAAGGAAATGTTTCTCATTTATGGAGGTGATCAAGAGCTCGTTGTAAAGGGTTACATTGATGCAAGCTTTGACGCTGATCCGGATGACTCTAAGTTGCAAACCGGATATGTATTTATTCTTAATGGGGGAGCGGTAAGCTGGTGCAGTTCCATGCAGAGCGTGATAGCCGATTCTCCGTGTGAAGCGGAGTACATCGCAGCCTCGGAGGCAGCGAAGGAAGGTGTCTGGATGAAGGAGTTCATGACATATCTTGGAGTAGTGAATAGTGCACTGAATCCAGTAGATCTATTATGTGATATCACTGGTGCCATTGTCCTGGCCAAGGAACCAAGGTTTCACAAGAGGACCAGACACATAAAGCAATGCTTCAATTCCATCCACGAGTACATCAAGGAGGAGGACATAAATATTTGCAAAGTGCACACGGATCTGAATGTTGCAGACCCGTTGACTAAACCTCTTCAAAGGGCAAAACATGATCAACACCAGAATTGTATGGGTGTTCGATTCATTACAATGTAAATCACACAGTGATGCGAGCTAGATTATTGACTCTCGTGCAAGTGGGAGAATGTTGGAAATATGCCCTAGAGGCAATAATAAAATGGTTATTATTATATTTCCTTGTTCATGATAATCTTTTATTATCCATGCTATTATTGTACTGATTGGAAACACGTTGCATGTGTGGATACATAGACACAACTATGTCCCTAGTATGCCTCTAGAAGACTAGCTCGTTGATCAAAGATGGTCAAGGTTTCCTAGCCATTGAAATGAGATGTCATTTGATAATGGGATCACATCATTAGAAGAATGATGTGATGGACAAGACCCAAACTATAAACGTACCATATGATCGGGTCAGTTTATTGCTACAGTTTTCTGCATGTCAAGTATATGTTCCTATGACCATGAGATCATGCAACTCACGGACACCGGAGGAGTGCCTTCTGTGTATCAAACATCGCAACGTAACTTGGTGACTATAAATGTTCTCTACAGGTATCTCTGAGGGTGTGTGTTGAGTTGGCATGGATCAACTCTGCGATTTGTTGCTCCGTGTGACGGAGAGGTATCTCAGGGCCCACTCGTTAATACAACATCACAATAAGCCTTGCAAGCAATGTGATTAAGTGTTAGCCACGGGATCTTGTATTACATAACGAGTAAAGACACTTGCCGACAATGAGATTGAACTAGGTATGAAGATACCGACGATCGAATCTCGAGCAAGTAACATACCGAAGAACAAAGGGAACATCATAGGGGATTAACTGAATCCTTGACATAGAGGTTCGACCGATAAAGATATTCGTAGAATATGTAGGAATCAATATGGGCATCCAGGTCCCGCTATTGGTTATTGACCATAGAGGTGTCTCGGTCATGTCTTCATAGTTCTCGAACCCGCGGGGTCTGCACACTTAAGGTTCGGTGACATTTCGGTAGTATAGAGTTATGTATGGTGGTGACCGAAGGTTGTTCGAAGTCCTGGATGAGATCCGAACGTCACGAGGAGCTCCGGAATGGTCCAGAGGTAAAGATTGATATATATATATATATAGAAAGTCCATTTTTGGTCACCGGAAAAGTTTCGGGCTCATCAGTGGTGTACCAGGAGTGCCGGGAGGGTACCGGGGGACCATCGGGAGGGGTATTTTGACCCAAGAGGCTACATGGGCTGTGGGAGGATAAATTCCAGCCCTTAGTGGGCTGGTTGAAGTCCCACAAAGGGCCCATGCGGCTGGGAAGAAAAGCCCAAGGAGAAAAAGGTAGAAAAGGGCAAAAAGGCTAAATAAGGAAGGAGTCCTAATCCAACTAGGAGTGGAGGAGGAGGACTCTTCCCTCCCACTTCAGCCAAAGCCTAGGGCCCCTTGGTGGCCAAGCCTCCTCCTCTCCTCCTCCTATATATACTAGAGGTTTTAGGGGTTTTGCACATAGATTTTAGCCACGTGCTATCCTCTCCTCTAGATCGTAGTTTCTCCTCTAGATCGGTTTCAGCGGTGCTTAGGCAAAGCCCTACTGGAATAGCTCCGCCACCATCGCCGCAACATCGTCGTGCTGCCGGAGAACTCTTCTACCTCTCTGCTCCCTCTTGCTAGATCAAGAAGGCGAAGATCGTCGTCAGAGTCGTACGTGTGTTGAATGCGGAGGTGCCGTTCGTTTGGTGCTAGATCAGGACGGATCGTGATTGGATCGTGGGACGCTCGGCGATTTGGATCACGAAGACGTTCGACTACATCAACCGCGTTTCTTAACGCTTCCCACTTAGCGATCTGCAAGGGTATGTAGATCCACTCTCCCTCTCGTAGATGCTCATCACCATGTATAGATCTTGCGTGCGCGTAGGCAAATTTTTGTTTCCCATGCAACGTTCCCCAACACCATTGCCGTTTTATACATGAAAAAAATATACTTTCCCGCAATCTTTTTCCCTCCATTTTTCTTTCCCGACATTAAGTAGGTGCGGGTGGCCTGCAAGGACCTTTGAGAAGATACGAAAAAAACTTCTCAGGTTGCATGGAAGGTGGAAGAAGCAACAACATAAGGGTGAAGCATTCCTAAAGGCTGCAGCAGAACATACTTATTTATGGACCGAAGACAGCGAGGACGAAGACGACATTTTCATGCCGAGCACCAAGGGCAAGTGTACCGCATTGTCGAAGGGCAATAGTACCGCATCGTTGAAGGGCAAGAGTGCTGCATCGACGGAGGATAACGATGATGTCTTCATGTGGAGTGTGAAACACTGTCTGAGAGAAGTCATAAGTGTGAAACACTCTCTGATGATGATGACGAAGCTGCAAACTCTTATGACTTCTCTCAGATAGTGTTTCACACTCCACCAGCAGCACCGACACAGGAGACACATACCGCGTCATATGATGTTATCTACGGTCGTGGACACTGTGAGGATCGTTTTATAAGTTGAGAAGAGAAGATGGCGAGAAAGAAGATGGCGGGAGAGAATGGCGGGAAAGAAAATGGCGGGAGAGGATGGCAAGAAAGAAAATGGCGGAGAAAATGGAAGGAGAGAATGGCGGGAGAAGATGGCGGCAAAGAAAATGACGGGAAAGAAAATAGCGGCAAAAAAATGGCGGCAGAGAAAAACTAGAGAAAACAATTTAAAGCAATTAAAATTAAAAGAAATAGCACAAAACCTATAAAACACTAAAACATAACTGTTTTCGTAAAAACCTAATTTTAAATAATCCTAAAATTCACCAATTAATTACTACGGGTAAAAAAGTCACAAGAACCAGTAGCAAAAAGAATCATCTAAAAAATACTCCTACTCAAATTATAGGCAATCTAGTGATTTGAGCAAACATGAAAATTTAAATTCAAACTTTCAAATCTACTCAAACTTAATATCTACATAAACTTCATAAAATTTCTAATCTAATGAAAAAAGAATCAAATTAAAATACTAAAAATCCTAATTAATATGAATTTTTTAAACGGGAGAGCAGATGTTGGCCGAAGTCCACTTTTCGGCGTACTGTTGGTCGAAGAGGGACTCATTGCCGAAGAGGGCTTTGGCCAACGGTACCTCTTCGGCCAACAGGAAGGCGACGGGGTTATACTTTGATTTTTATTCATTAAGGCGTATAGTTTTCGAATTTTCTATAAAAATCATCATAGTTTAAAAAAAAATCCATCGTGTAGACCTAATATTCCTTGAAAAAACAACTTTGACCAGTCTGCGTGTACGTACATGAGACTTGGCAAAGTTCTTCATGTTCTCCACCTATAATTAACTTATCTACGTACGCGTACTCGCGTAGGTCGGCGTATCCCACGGACGGATCGATCGATGGGTGACATCGAGGACCCGCTCGCGGCTGCGATGACGGCGGAGCGGAGCCGGCACGGCTTCTGGGCGTGGAAGGAGAGGTTCGTTCTCAACCACCTCACCCTCTACAATCCCGACGACGACGCCAACGGCGTCGGGAGTGCCGACGCCGACCAGCGCAGCAGGCGCAGATTCCTATGGTGGATGACTCTGGTCGAAATCGTCGTCGTCCTTGGCACCGCATTACTCATGGCGTGCATCGAGCCGTCGACCGCCGGGCCGGCGGTGTACCTCGCATCACGCGTCGTCGGGTATGCCGGCCATGTCGTCGCAGTGTGCTGGGGGCTCCTCCTCATTCATCTATGGCAGGCGGTTTATGTGGACAACAGAAGGGACCAAAGGATCATTGACTCGTTGATGTAAAATCTATTCTACTTTCATGCACGGTTAGCTTGACCATGCATGTTGATGAACCTTGTTAACAAATCTTAATGTCTTGTTCGTGTTTCGTGTGTTTGTTTCGACGGATTGATATGTTTTCGATCAATTCTAACAAGTGATATCATAAACAACGTTTAGTGTCCAAAGGTTGTGTCAGTTGATCTAGAGTGCTACCTCTGCAACACATGCGATGCAAAATCTGGTGTTTTGACCCTTTTATGAAAGTTTAGCCGAAACTGATCCACGTTCGAAAATATTTCAAGATCTGGCCATTTTCATACCATCGGGGTCGATGGCAGTAGGGTATACCAGGCGAGGCACATGGCGGTAGGGGTGCACGCTCTATCGCAAAAAAGTTCTAAGTATCAGATACAGTGATTGTACACATCTACCGTCGGGCACCTCGGCGGTAGGGTTGCACAGGCTATCACCAGCCTCTGTGACGGTAGGGATACGCTGCGCTAACGTGGATATGTTTTCTACCTAACGCCATCCACCCTGACGATAGAAAAAGGGTCAAATCCTGATCCGGCAAAAGTCTTACAAAAGGATCGAAACACGGAAATACGCCCGCGTGCGATGGGTGCCAATTTCGGATCGATCCGATCCAGGCGACCGCCACCACGGCACAAGCATCATCTCTATTCCTAATTGGGGAGTTGATAGCTTTCATTTCGGGTTTATTTTCGTTCGGTTTTTCGTCCCTCCTGCCATCAACCATGTTTAGTAATGTATTTATGTGAAAAAATCAATCAAGATTAATTTCTAATGAATATTTAAAGATTAAATCTGAATTAATTAACCTTACCATACGTGCTCAATCACATTTACTAATATTTTCATACATCACTAAATTACATTAAGTAACATTCTGTTTTAAGTTTTTTTTTCGTCTTCCCTTCCATATTCATCTGTTTTTTACCTCATTCAATCATCATATATTTAGTAATGTATTTATGTGAAATAATCAATCAAGATTATTTTCAAATGAATCTTTAATAATCAAATTGGAATTAATTAATCTTATCATAACTTGTTCAATCACATCTTCTTCTACTTCTAATTCTACTTCTAGTGGAGCAGTTGGTACGTAGTCTCGTCCGTTCGTACCCCCTCCCACCCCCGATCGAAGGCCCGTCCACCCTCGATTTATCTAACGAACCGGCCCACATCATTCCTGATTTTTTTGTTCTTACCAGAAACAAATCGCTCCACCCAAGTCCTTGGTCCTCTCTCCTCTGCGGTTCCAACCCAGACGCAGTGTGCCGCCCCTACACCATTGCTCCTGCCCCTAAGACTTTCTCCCACACAATCGTCATCTTCACCGAAGACCTTGCAGAGAGAATCCGCCAAGGTGGCAGTGGTACTAGCCGCAAGTAGCCTGGACTCAAGGAGTGGAGCTGCCTCCAATTGGTGACCTTCCCTAAGGGCATGCGGCAGCGCGGCAAGCCAACGGTGCTGCGGGCGATGCTCCTGCCGTCCAACACTGTGGCGTGGCTGCAGGGGGCGGCATCAGGTCGATCTGTTATGGATGTCGTTCCTCGTCGCAGGGGCCGACTGCCTGATCTCGGCAGCCTCCTCCACATCCAAATACATGCAACAGGCTTAGTCGACCCTGATGACCCCGCATCTGATCTTGCTTGCCCGGACGTTCAGTTTTTGTGGTCGCCTCAGCCACGGTCGCTCCCAAGCCGAGAATCCTGGCATGGGCGAATCAGTTTTTGTGAACACGTAAAAATCCTGAATCGGAGATGTTCAACACACAATCCCCACGTAATTCCTCCTTCCATTGCTCTCGTTTGAATTTTGACGTGTTCACTCACTTTGACCATGACATGCAGGAGTCCGCTGCCTCGCCCACCTTGGCGAGCATGTACGCATATACTGAAGCTATGGAGCAGCAATAAGACTGACGCGCTGGATGAAGAAGAACAACGGCCACATGGCTCTGCTCGGTGACGACGCACATGTATCATACTGGAGTGCCTAGCTAGGCAGATATTTTGATTCTTCAGGCTCATGTTCATGATATGTTTATTTTGGGAATGCAAAATTTTGTGCGAGTGTTCATACGAATCATACGATGACTGTAAAACTTAATGCAAAATTAATAGCAAACATTGGTAATACAAATCCCCGCCACTACATCTATTCTTAGTCACTTTGGCCACGATATTTACGTGATGCAAAATGCCATTAGAGCCACCATCTATGTGAATCCATTTATTTGTTGTTGTTCTTTTGGGATAAAATCCACGATTCTGACTAAAAGGCACATAAATGCTTATTCTGATTCTGGTCTAAGAACATTGGTTCTTATATGTGTCTCAGATGCGAAAGGGTATGTGAACTTTGATGAATACTTCTACACATTCAAACCATCTTTTTTGAGTTGGACTTTCAAACCCTGGATATGCTGACATAGATGAAACATATTTAGGAGGCTGCTGATAGTATTGAGGGTGACTTGCTTTTAGTGCTACTAAGACAAGCTCTGGAAATTGGTATGATTTTTATAAGGTTATGTTTTTTTGGTCTACTTTATTTTATTCAAATGCAGGCTAATAAATATTAAATATTTATATTTCAATTGTGGGCATGTGCATGCATTTATATCCAGGTACCAGAATGTATCAAAAATCTTATACAAGAAGGAATTCAGATATGTGCGTTGATGGTGACAGTTCTGATGGACTGAGGTCTACGATGCGGGCGACCAAGGGATTCAACGTTGTCGCGCGTATCTACTTTATCCTCGGCGTCGAGGGTATGGGCCAGACCTACTAGCCTCATAGCGCCACCGTCGTTGGGCTTGTATTGTTAGGCAGACATGGCACCGATCAGGCCGTTGGCCTCTCGCCGATCCTCCCCTCTCATTTCATGCTCCTCTACATCGCATTAACCTATTTTTGTGATGTAGATCCTTGATGTCAGGTACGGGAGTGCGACGTCATCACCTGTAGTTGTTGTCGGTCCTTGAGGTCGACCTCTCGCTGGTCATCGTGCAAAACATGTGCAACCAATTGTACAACTTATTTTATCCTAGGACCATGTTCTCCGAACGTCCGTTGAGTTTCTAGGAAAAGTCTCAGCCTCCAGGTTTGTCTATGCAGATCACTATCCATGTAACAAGTCAACTGTGTCTGTGTAAAAATTGTCAACCATGTTTAGAAGGGAATACACAGGATCAACTTATTTGGGTATCAAGCATCGTTGAGAAGAACAGAATACACAGGATAAATTTATTTTCATGGGTAAAGTAATAACCAATCGGTCACAAAAAATTGAAGTAATACTCAAGACTTCAGCCATCCTGGTTTTCCGGATGTTTTTAAAGTACATGTGAATCGGTTGATTTTCCGTTGATACACACACAAAAATTGTTTTATGTGTTGTTTGCTTTAGTTTAGTAATTTTCACTCCCATGTACTTCTTTGAAATAAACGAGTAAAGAAGAAATCTTACTGTTAGTGTACGATTAATAATTCACATGTTGGTTTGATTTTCATGGTGGATCTGTTTGTACCTTCTTTAATGCCTAATTGATTTTGGTTCAGCCATCATCAAAAGTATGCCCACTACTAGACCTCGATGGCTCAAGCCATATGGACCTGCATGTATTTGATAATTTGCTCCACCAGTTTATGCCTTCAAGAATAGTTGTGTAAGGCTAATTACGAACCTTCCATCGCTTCTTGAATTTTTTCTGTATGTCGCAAGGTGAGCTTACCACTAGCATAACCATAATGGGAGCTTGCTTTTTGCATTCTCACTTCTAGGCATTTCATAGCCATATAATCAATCAGAATTATTGTGCTAAATACTCCAAGTTGTGTTCCTTGGTAATGCACTGTATTTCTTAGCCGTAAAAGGTCTTTAAACACCCGAGTGTAGTAGATTGGGGTGCTAGGGATGTTGTTTTCATATTTATGGTGCTCATAATAGACTTTCTTTATTTGCATTTGTATGCATCACATGTGGTAAAAAATTACTCTGTAGGCATATGTGATGCATTCGATTGTCAAATAAAAGAATATTTGAGGGATTGTTTTTCCTATTTAGGGCATGAGTTTAAGTTCCGAACCCGGTCGCAGAATTTTAAGTACAATCTTGTCACTGTAGTCGGCACGTCCCGCCCACCGCATTCGCTGAAATTTTGGTGATGCAATTTTTCATCATGGTCCAATGAAATATATGTGGAATTCATTTTTGTAGTTTCATGACCATGCAGGAGTGGTGCCCTCTATGTGTGTGTTCGGGGTTGCTCGGCGGGATTGTGAAGTGAATATGTCATTGACTATATATAATATATTAGATATGATTTGATGTTGAACCATAACAATATGTATGCCCCTATTACAACACCACTAGTAGAAAACAGAGCTTTGGTCCAGGCCTGAAAAGCCTATTAATCCCGGTTCACTCACAAACTGGGACCCATGGGGGCATCGGTCCCGGTTTGTGAGGCCCGGGTGCCGGCCGGGCCTCGTGGGCCATTGGTCCCGGTTCCAGACACGAACCGGGTCCAATGGGCCTTGTTCCTGGCCCACAACCATTGGTCCCGTTTTGTGGCTGGAACCGGTACCAAATGGGGTCATTTAGTCCCGGTTCCAGCCATAAACCGGGACCAAAGGGAAGCCTATATATACCCCCTGCCCGCGAGCAGAGCAGTGCACTGCTCTGTTTTTTTTGGCTGGCCGTGGGAGAGCTTTGTGGTGCTATAGCTCACCTCCCATGCACATGAGGTGTTCGATGAAATGCTCGAGCCACACTTAAGCTTTCTCCTCTCGAAGTTCTTTGTCAAAACTCCATTTTCCTCAAGATTTGTCTAGGTTTGGCGGATATGTTCCTATGACCATGAGATCATGCAACTCACGGATATCGGAGGAGTGCCTTGTGTGTATCAAACGTCGCAACGTAACTGGGTGACTATAAAGGTGCTCTACAGGTATCTCCGATGGTGTCTGTTGAGTTGGCATGGATCGAGACTGGGATTTGTTACTCCGTGTGACGGAGAGGTATCTCAGGGCACACTCGGTAATACAACATCACAATGAGCCTTGCAAGCAATGTGAATAATTGTTAGTTGCGGGATCTTGTATTATGGAACGAGTAAAGAGACTTGCCGGTAACGAGGTTAAACTAGGTATGGAGATACCGACGATCGAATCTTGGGCAAGTAACATACCGAAGAACAAAGGGAACGTTATACGGGATTAACTGAATCCTTGACATAGAGGTTCGACCGATAAAGATCTTCATAGAATATGTAGGAACCAATGTGGACGTCCAGGTCCCACCATTGGTTATTGACCGTAGAGGTGTCTCGGTCATGTCTACATAGTTCTCGAACCCGTAGGGTCTGCACACTTAAGGTTCGGTGACGTTTCGGTAGTGTAGAGTTATGTATGGTGGTGACTGAAGGTTGTTCGAAGTCCCGGATGAGATCCCGGACGTCACGAGGATCTCCGGAATGGTCCGGAGGTAAAGATTCATATATAGGAAGTCCCAGTTTGGTTTCCAGAAAAGTTTCGGGCTCATTGGTAGTGTACCGGGAGTATCGGTAGTGTACCGGGGGACCTCCGGGAGGGGTATTTCGACCCCAAGAGGTCCATGGGCTGTGGGAGAATAATAACCAGCCCTTAGTGGGCTGGGAAAACAGCCACAGAGGCCCATGGCGCAGGAGAGAAAGTCCTAAAGCAAAAAGTGGAAAATCAGCCAATAGGAGGCAATCCTACTCCAACTAGGATTGGAGGTGAAGTAGGATTGCTCCCACCTCCTATTTCGGCCGACCCAAAGGCCTTGGATGCCTCTGCTCTACTCTCCTCCTATATATACTAGTGGATTAGATGGTTTTTGGACAGAATTTCCGGCCACGTGCTACCCGTTCCACCGGTGCATAGTTTCTCCTCTAGATCGTAGTTCCGCAGCGCTTAGGCGAAGCCCTGCCGGAATTGCTCCACCACCATCACCGGAGCGCCGTCACGCTGCCGGTGAACTCTCTCTCCTCTCCACCTCCTCTCGCTGGATCGAGACGGTGGAGATCGTCATCAAGCTGCACGTGTGCTGAACGCGGAGGTGCCGTCCGTTCGGCGCTAGATCGGAAGGACCGTGATCGAGATCGCGAGACGGTTCGTGATGTGATCACGGAACGGATCATGATGAGTTCGCGGGACAGATCATGATCAAGATCGTGATGAGTTCACGGGACGGATCATGATGTGTTCGTGGGATGGTTCGTGATTGGATCGCGGGACGCTCGGCGATTTGGATCGCGAAGAAGTTCGACTACACCAACCGCGTTTCTTAACGCTTCCCACTTAGCGATCTACAAGGGTACGTAGATCCACTCTCCCTCTCTTAGATGCTTATCACCATGGATAGGTTTGCGTGTGCGTAGGAAATTTTTTGTTTCCCATGCGACGTTCCCCAACAGTGGCATCATGAGCTAGGTTGATGGTTCGATGAGATCTCGAGTAGAACACAAAAGGTTTATGGGCGTTGATGCTTAGATTGCTTCCTCCCTTGATCGTATTTTGGTTCATATTGAGACTTGGTATCATTATGCCATTGGATCAATTGGTACCTTAGTTGCGGTTACGATCGCATTTGTTGTTGCATTTAAAATTTTACATAGTTTCAATGTATGTTTTAATTAGATGCTCTAGAGAGCTATATGTTGTTCAATAATGAGAACTATGTATGAACTTTATGTATTTATTTTGGTCACTACTGTACTTTGGCTTTAATGTGATGATGAATTTCTATTAATTTGATCACTTTTCTATTCATGATATGATGTAATGGTTTTTAATACACTTTATTATGTAATGTAAGTAAATGAACCGACAATGGATGTACGGTGACCGACGCACCTCTGAGTATATTAAGGGCCTGCATAATTTTCTCGAAGTTGTTGAGGTAAACAAGCAGAATGGTTTTATGCATTGTCCATGTACTGTCTGTGAGAATACGAAGGCTTTCGCCAACTCTAAAACCATTCACTTCCACCAGCTTGAGAAGGGTTTTATGCCACACTATAATGTTTGGACCAAGCACAGAGAAAGAGGGGTTATGATGGAAGACAACGAAGAAGAAGAGGATGATGAAAACTACCCGCCCCCTGAATACGGTGATGTTGCAATGGGGGAAGCTGAAGATAAAGAGGAACGAGACGATGTGCCCGATGATGATCTTCGCCGGGTCATTGTTGATGCACAGAGAGAATGCGAAAGTGAAAGGGAGAAGTTGAAGTTTGATCGCATGTTAGAGGATCACAAAAAAGGGTTGTACCCAAATTGCGAAGATGACAACAAAAAGCTCGGTATCACACTGGAAGTTGAAGGCAGACAATGGTATACTGACAAGGGATTTAGTTCGCTACAGAAAATAATTAAGAAGAAGCTTCCAAAGGATAACGAATTGCCCAGCAGTATGTACGAAGCAAAGAAGGTTCTATGCCCTCTAGGATTGGAGGTGCAGAAGATACATGCATGCCCTAATGACTGCATCCTCTACCACGGTGCGTACGAGGATTTGAACGCATGCCCGGTATGCGGTGCATTGCGGTATAAGATCAGAAGAGATGACCCTGCTGATGTTGAGGGCCAGCGCACCGGGAAGAGGGTTCCTGCCAAGGTGATGTGGTATGCTCCTATAATACCACGGTGGAAACGTCTGTTCACAAACAAAAAGCATGCCGAGTTGATGCAATGGCACATAAAAGACCGTAAAAAAGACGGGAAGCTGAGAGCACCCTTGACAGGTCGCAGTGGAGAAAGATCGAGAGAAAGTGGAGTGACTTTATAGATGACCCAAGGAACGTATGGTTTGGTTTAAGTTCAGATGGTGTTAATCCTTTTGGGGATCAGAGCAGCAAGCATAGCACATGGCATGTGACTCTATGTATGTATAACCTTCCTCCTTGGTCGTGCATGAAGCGGAAGTTCATTATGATGCCAGTGCTCATCCAAGGCCCTAAGCCACCTAGCAATGACATTGATGTTACCTAAGGCCATTAGTTGAAGAACTTTTACATCTATGAAATGGAAGAGGTGTATGTGTGTGGGATGAGAACGAACAGGAGGAATTTTACCTACATGTGTTGTTGTTTCTAACCATCAACGGTTGGCCTGCAATCAGTAACCTTTCAGGATAGACAAAGAAGGGATACCACGCATGCACACACTGTTTAGATGACACCGACAGTATATATTTGGACAAATGAAGGAAAGAATATGTACCTGGGGCATCCTCGATTTCATTCGACCAACCATCAATGTCGAAAGAAAGGAACACATTTCAAAGGTGAGGCAGATCATCATAAAAAGCCCGCCCTCCGTACTGGTGATCACATACTTTATATGGTCAATGATTTACAAGTAATCTTTGGAAGGGTCCTGGCGGACTATCTGTCTGACTGGCGATGCGGTACTTGCACCCATGTGGAAGAAGAAATCTATATTTTGGGACCTACCCTATTGGAAAGACCTAGAGGTCCGCTCTGCAATCGACGTGATGCACATGACGAAGAATCTTTGCGTGAACCTGCTCGGCTTCTTGGGGGTGTATGGGAAGACAAAAGATACACCGGAGGCATGGGTGGATGAAAAAGACGGCATGCATCCAAAGCAGTATGAAGGTCCTGCCAGCTACACTCTTACCAAAGAAGAGAAGGAAATCTTCTTTGAATGCCTGCTCAGTATGAAGGTCCCATCTGGCTTCTTGTCGAATATAAAGGGATAATAAATATGGTAGAGAAAAAGTTCCAGAACCTAAAGTCTCATGACTGCCACGTGATTATGACGCAACTGCTTCCGGTGGCATTGAGGGGGGCTTCTACTGGAAAACGTTCAATTAGCCATTGTGAAGCTATGTGCATTCCTCAATGCAATCTCTCGGAAGGTGATCGATCCAGAAATCCTGCCAAGGTGAAGGAGTGATTTGGTGCAATGTCTTGTTAGTTTTGAGTTGGTGTTCCCACCATCCTTCTTCAATATCATGACGCACGTCCTAGTTCATCTAGTCGACGAGATTGTCGTTCTGGGCTCTGTATTTCTACACAATATGATCCTCTTTGAGAGGTTCATGGGAGTCCTAAATAAATATGTTTGTAATCATGCTAGGCCAGAAGGGAGCATCTCCATGGGCCATCAAATAGAGGATGTCATTGGGTTTTGTGTTGACTTCATTCCTAACCTTAAGAAGATTGGTCTCCCTAAATTGTTGTATGAGGGGTGACTGACTGGAAAAGGCATGCTAGGAGCGGACTCAATAATATGTAGGGACGGGCATTCTTGGTCTCAAGCACACTACATAGTTCTACAGAATTCTACATTGGTGACCCCGTATGTCGATGAACACAAGAATATTCTGCGCTCCAAACACCCGGAGCACTGTGACGACTGGATTATATATGAACACATCTGGACTTTCGACAGTTGGTTGCAAACACGTCTCATGGGTGACAACACTGTTTCTGATGAGCTGTACTCATTGGCCAGGGGACCATCTTCAACTGTATTGACTTACAAAGGGTGCTAGATAAATGGGAATACATTTTACACGATTTCCCAAGATCAAAAGAGCACCAACCAAAACAGCGATGTCCGCTTTGATGCAGCAACAAAGAGGGGAAAGGACACATATTATGGTTACATAGTGGACATATGGGAACTTCACTATGGACATGATTTCAAGGTCCCTTTGTTTGAGTGCAAATGGGTCAATCTGTCAGGAGGCGGGGTACAGGTAGACCCACAGTACGGAATGACAACAGTGGATCTAAACAATCTTGGGTACACCGACAAAACCATTCGTCCTAGCCAATGATGTGGCGCAGGTTTTCTATGTGAAGGACATGTCTATCAAACCGAGAAAAAGAAAAGATAAGGAAGCGAATACATCATATGATGAGCCAAAGCGCCACATAGTTCTTTCATGAAAAAGAGACATCGTGGGATTGGAGGGCAAGACAAACATGTCTGGAGATTATGAAAAGTTTCATGAAATTCGTCTCTTCAAAGTTAAGGCTGGCCCAAGCATCCTGTTAAACGATGAAGAATATCCATGGTTACGGAACAATAAGCAAAGGACACAAGCGAAGAAAAAGTGAAGACTTTCTCTCACAGCTAGTATGATGATGCCTTTGATCTAGAATATCACTGCAGTTAGATGTGACGAAATGAAATGCCTTTTGTAACAGATGAGTTTTCGCCCGAAACCCTGATACTTCAAAAGAGATTGTCCGTTTTGCACAGGAATTGCATCCAGATTTTGCCGTAACCCTCTCAACTGTTTAGCACATTCTATGTGGGTGAAATGATGATACCATGACAACTTTCAACCTTTTCAGAGTTCATTTGTAGTGCTTTCCAATTTCATGGTCATTTAGCTCGAAAAAAACAGTAAATGCATGAAAAATACCAGATGAAGTCAGAAAGGGTTGAAAATTGATGATGTGGCTTTGATGGTTCATTTTTAACACACAAAAAGTCTGGAGTTAAAATAAGTTCAAAAAAATGAAATACCTTTGTAACAGATGAGTTTTCGTCTGAAACACTAATACTTCGAAAGAGCTTGTCCGTTTTGTACACGAAGTGCATCCAGTTTTTGACGTAACCCTCTCATCTTTTAGCACATGTTAGGTGGGTAAAATGATGATACCATGCCAACTTTCAACCTTTTCGGAGTTCATTTGAAGTGCTTTTCAATTTCATGGTCATTTAGCTCAAAAAATCAGTAAATGCATGAAAAATACCAAATGAAGTCAGAAAGGGTTGAAAATTGAAGATGTGGCTTTTAATGGTGCATTTTGAACACACAAAAAGTCTAGAGTTCAAATATGTTCAAAAAATGAAATCCCTTTGTAACAGATGAGTTTTCGTCGGAAACCATGATACTTCGAAAGAGATTGTCCATTTTGAATGCGAAGTGCATCCAGTTTTTGCCGTAACCCTCTCAACTTTTTAGCACATGCTATGTGGGTGAAACGATGATACCATGCCAACTTTCAACCTTTTCAGAGTTCATTTGTAGTGTTTTTCAATTTCAAGGTCATTTAGCTCAAAGAATGAACTAATAGAAAAAAGAATGAACTAGAAAACTTTTATGAAACTCTAATATCAAAAAGAATGAACTTAAAATAGTAAATTAAAATATTCTCTTATGATTAACTAAAACAAAACTATAATATTCTTCAATAGCAAAAGGAATCAACTAAAAAGCTTTTATAAAACTCTAATAGCAAAAGGAATGAACTAAAAAGCTTTTATAAACCTCTAATATTTTTCAAACTAAAATTAGATACATTTTATGCAACTAAAATTATCAAAGTATTTTTTTGTTCAAAACACTAATAGCAGAAAAATTTTCATAAATAAATTTGTTGTTAGAAACTTTAATAGCAAACTAAAATAACAAAATCTATTTTTGATTGAAACAGACATTTAAAATAACCTAAAAACTACCAAATTGAATATAATGATAAAACACAGTAATATTAAATAGCAGGAGAAAGAATCACTCAAAATCTATTTTTTTAGTAAAGTTATTCACAAACTATGATTCACACAAATTTCAAATAAATCAAATTTAAACTATTCAAATTTGAAAACTAATGGCACTATAACAGAAAGTTTGTAATTTTTGTGACCTAAAAGCAAAAAAGGAATCACTGAAAAACAGTAAGTATTTAGCTGTAAGTAGGAACAAAATAAAATAAAGAAAGAAAAAACAGAACAAAAAATGCAGCCCTCTAGTCCCGGTTGGTGACCAGAGGTCAGTTTTCAGTAGCCAGAAGGGCGGGAAACAGGGACCTTTGGTCCTGGTTGGTGGCACCAACCGGGACTAAAGGGGTGCATTGGTCCCGGTTGGTGCCACGAACCGGGACTAATGCTCTAGGTTCTTACCTCTGTTATAGGGTGTGAGATTGAGTACGACTCAATGCCCGACCACGGCAAAGGATAGAGAAGAGATGAGTGTCATCCCCTATGATTGAGCCATAGGCTCTATTATGTATGCCATGTTGTGTACCAGACCTGATGTGAACCTTGCCATAAGTTTGGTAGGGAGGTACCAAAGTGATCCCGGAGCGGAACACTGGACAGCGGTCAAGAATATCCTGAAGTACCTGAAAAGGACAAAGGACATGTTTCTCGTATATGGAGGTGCCGAAGAGCTCGTTGTAAAGGGTTACGTCGATGCTAGCTTCGACACAGATCCGGATGACTCCAAGTCGCAAACCAGATACGTGTATATTTTGAACGGAGGGGTGATGACCCACAAGTATAGGGGATCTATCGTAGTCCTTTCGATAAGTAAGAGTGTCAAACCCAACGAGGAGCAGAAGGAAATGACAAGCGGTTTTCAGTAAGGTATTCTCTGCAAGCACTGAAATTGTCGGTAACAGATAGTTGTGTGATAAGATAATTTGTAACAGGTAGCAAGTAACAATAGTAACAAAGGTGCAGCAATATGGCCCAATCCCTTTTGCAGCAAGGGACAAGCCTGAACGAACTCTTATATAAGGTAAAGCGCTCCCGAGGACACATGGGAATTATTGTCAAGCTAGTTTTCATCATGTTCATATGATTCGCGTTCGCTACTTTGATAGTTTGATATGTGGGAGGAGCGGTGCTTGGGTGCTGTCCTTACTTGGACAAACATCCCACTTATGATTAACCCCTCTCGCAAGCATCCGCAACTACGAAAGAAGAATTAAGACAAAGTCTAACCATAGCATTAAACTAGTGGATCCAAATCAGCCCCTTGCGAAGCAACGCATAAACTAGGGTTTAAGCTTCTGTCACTCTAGCAACCCATCATCTACTTATTACTTCCCAATGCCTTCCTCTAGGCCCAAATAATGGTAAAGTGTCATGTAGTCGACGTTCACATAACACCACTAGAGGAGAGACAACATACACCGCATCAAAATATCGAACGAATACCAAATTCACATGACTACTAGTAGCAAGACTTATCCCATGTCCTCAGGAACAAACGTAACTACTCACAAAGCATACTTATGTTCATGATCAAAGAGGTATTGAATAGCATTAAGGATCTGAACATATGATCTTCCACCAAGTAAACCAACTAGCATCAACTACAAGAAGTAATTAACACTACTAGCAACCTTATAAGTACCAATCGGAGTCGCGAGACGGAGATTGGATACAAGAGATGAACTACAGTTTGGAGATGAGATGGTGTTGATGAAGATGTTGATGGATATGAGTCTCCTCCGATAAGAGGAGTGTTGGTGATGATGATGGCGACGATTGCCCCCTCCAGGAGAGAAGTTTCCTCGGCAGGACGGCCCTGCCGGAGCTCTAGATTGGTTCTGCTCAAGTTCCGCCTCGTGGCGGCGGCGTTTCTTCCTGAAAGCTCTCTTCTAATTTTTTCTTGGATGAAACCATCCATATAGAAGAAGATGGGGGCCAGAGGGGGTACAGGGGACCCACGAGCCCCCAGGCGTGCCTAGGGGGGTGGGGCACGCCCGGCAGGCTCGTGGCCTCCTTGTGGCTCCCCTCTGGTATTTCTTCCGTCCAGTATTTTTTATATATTCCAAAATAATTCCTCGCTGAATTTCATGGCTTTTGGAGTTGTGCAGAATAGACATCTCAAACTTGCTCCTTTTCCATCCCAGAATTCCAGTTGCCGGCATTCTCCCTCTTCATGTAAACCTTGTAAAATAAGAGAGAAAAGGCATAAGTATTGTACCATAATGTGTAATAACAGCTCATAATGCGATAAATATCAATATAAAAGTATGATGCAAAATGGACGTATCAACTCCCCCAAGCTTAGACCTCGCTTGTCCTCAAGCGGAAGCCGAGATCGATAAATATGCCCACATGTTTAGAGATAGAGGTGTCGATAAAATAAAATACGTACATGTAGGCATCATGATCATATTTAGAACAGCAATATCGTCATATAATCCCTTATGCTAAAGTGACAATTCATTCACAATGTAAAGCATGCATCAAGAACCTTATTGAGAATTAACAACCAATAGTCTTTAGTCACTGAAGAAATTGCAATTTATCATAACAACGGAAAGAGTCAAATAAGAGCTTGTAAAGCAAATCCACATACTCAATCATCTTTTAGTCTTCTACAATTGCTAAAACTCACGCGGTACTCATGAGATCAAAGTTTCAGTTGGACACAGAGAAAGATAGGGGCTTATAGTTTCGCCTCCCAACTATTTACCTCAAGGGTAATGTTAACAATAATAATTCATGATTACTTACTTCCAAGTTGATTTATGAATATAGATCTTTCCCTAGCACATGACGCTTGCCAAGATAATGGCGAAATAAGGAATTGGTGTCGATCACCATGACTCTTTTAAAGATAAAAAGTAAAGGTACAAGATAGGCCCTTCGCAGAGGGAAGCAGAGGTTGTCATGCACTTTTGAGGTTTGGATGTGTGATCTCTTAGTGTGAAGGAACGTCACTTTATATTGCCTCCTGTGATAAAGAACTTTATTATGCAGTCTGTCGCTTTTATGTCTTCCTCATCACAGGTTCGTACAAAGCTTATTTTCCACACACTAATAGATCATACATATTTAGGAAGAAATTTTTATTGCTTGCACCGATGACAACTTACTTGAAGGATCTTATTCAATCCATAGGTAGGTATGGTGGACTCTCATGGCAAAACTGGGTTGAGGGTTTTATGGATACACAAGTAGTATCTCTACTTAGTTTGGAAGTTTTGGCTAATATGAGGTGGAAGCAAGCGTCACATGCTAAAGGATCCATAATCATATAACATTTTTCGGAACCAAGCAAACATAATTCATTATGTTGTCTTGCTTGTCCAACATCTAGTTCTTAGCATGTAATAGTTTAATGAGTGTTCACAATCATAGATGGTGTCAAAGATGATATATTTATATGTGAACCTCTCTTTCTTTATTACTTCCTATTAATTGCAACAATGACCAAGGTCTACGTTTGTCCACCCACAACAAGTTTCAGTCAACATTCTTTTTATATGTGAAGCCATCACTTCCCATAAGATCATCACATGATCTTTCATGATTTTGTTCTTTTATTATTATTTTCTTTAGATCATGGCAAGAAGCAAAGCCCTTAACTAAAATACTCTTTATTATATAACTCACGAACTCGATTATATTGGGGGTAACACAAAGAAAAACTCAAGCCTAGATCATACTAAGAACTTTATTCTACTAGATAAAGATATTACCAAAAGGATCGAACTAAGATAAAGGTAAAGGCAAAAGATGTGATGGTGATACGATATTGGGGAAACTTCCCCAAGCTTGGCACAAGCCAAGGGGAGTGCCCATACCCATGTGTTCAATTGTCTTCCTTCGGGGGTGATGGTGGTGGAGTTGTTGGAGTCTGGGGTTGATTATCCATCTTCCAAGGCATAGGTTATCCATCATGGAACGATGATCGAGTCTCCGGGATCCTCAAATCTGTAGCCAACCGCATTGCTTTAAATCTATACTCATACTCACGGTTCTGGTTTTGCAGGTCGTAGATCTGGGCTTGGAGATGACCGATTCTATCATAGAGCTTGAAGAGGTGTTCCCCGATGTCCTTGGCATCGATCTTGTGCTTTTTGGTGAACTCTGTAATCATTGTGTGGTTGGTGTTGAGTCCGCATTCCACCATCCCTTGGCACTTGAAGGCTTGCTGCTCCATTGCTTCGAGCCTCATCTCCATGCTTCCGGTCTTCTTGGGCCCCTCAACGTCACGGATGTGCAGCACCCCCTTGATACGTCTCCAACATATCTATAATTTTTGATCATTCCATGCTATTATATTATCAACTTTGGATGTTTTATATGCATGAATATGCTATTTTATATGATTTTTGGGACTAACTTATTAATCCAGTGCCCAGTGCCAGTTCCTGTTTTTTCCGTGTTTTTGACCTTTTTCATATAGGAATATCAAACGGAGTCCAAATGGAATAAAACTTTTGCCGTGATTTTTTTTGGAAAATATAAAAAATACCTGAAGAAAAAGATACTCGAGAGCCGGCCCGAGGGAGCCACGAGCCTGGGAGGCGCCCCCCCTGGCCGTGGCTAGGGGGCTCGTGACCTCCTCGGGCCACCTCTTGACTGTTGGAAATATGCCCTAGAGGCAATAATAAATTAGTTATTATCATATTTCCTTGTTCATGATAATCGTTTATTATCCATGCTATAATTGTATTGATCGGAGACTTAAATGCATGTGTGGATACATAGACAAAACCATGTCCCTAGTATGCCTCTAATGGACTAGCTCGTTGATCAAAGGATGGTTAAGGTTTCCTAGCCATGGACATGAGATGTCATTTGATAACGGGATCACATCATTAGAAGAATGATGTGATGGATAAGACCCAAACTACAAACATAGCATATGATCGTGTTAGTTTATTGCTACTGTTTTCTGCATGTCAAGTATATGTTCCTATGACCATGAGATCATGCAACTCACGGATATCGGAGGAGTGCCTTGTGTGTATCAAACGTCGCAACGTAACTGGGTGACTATAAAGGTGCTCTACAGGTATCTCCGATGGTGTCTGTTGAGTTGGCATGGATCGAGACTGGGATTTGTTACTCCGTGTGACGGAGAGGTATCTCAGGGCCCACTCGGTAATACAACATCACAATGAGCCTTGCAAGTAATGTGACTAATTGTTAGTTGCGGGATCTTGTATTATGGAACGAGTAAAGAGACTTGCCGGTAACGAGGTTGAACTAGGTATGGAGATACCGACGATCGAATCTCGGGCAAGTAACATACCGAAGAACAAAGGGAACGTTATACGGGATTAACTGAATCCTTGACATAGAGGTTCGACCGATAAAGATCTTCGTAGAATATGTAGGAACCAATGAGGACGTCCAGGTCCTTCCATTGGTTATTGACCGTAGAGGTGTCTCGGTCATGTCTACATAGTTCTCGAACCCGCAGGGTCTGCACACTTAAGGTTCGGTGATGTTTCGGTAGTGTAGAGTTATGTATGGTGGTGACCGAAGGTTGTTCGGGGTCCCGGATGAGATCCCGGATGTCACGAGGATCTCCGGAATGGTCCGGAGGTAAAGATTCATATATAGGAAGTCCCAGTTTGGTTTCCAGAAAAGTTTCGGGCTCATTGGTAGTGTACCGGGAGTATCGGTAGTGTACCGGGAGTGCCGGTAGTGTACCGGGGGACCTCCGGGAGGGCTATTTCGACCCCAAGAGGTCCATGGGCTGTGGGAGAATAATAACCAGCCCTTAGTGGGCTGGGAAAACAGCCACAAAGGCCCATGGCTCAGGAGAGAAAGTCCTAAAGCAAAAAGTGGAAAATCAGCCAATAGGAGGCAATCCTACTCCAACTAGGATTGGAGGTGAAGTAGGATTGCTCCCACCTCCTATTTCGGCCGAGCCAAAGGCCTTGGATGCCTCTCCTCTCCTCTCCTCCTATATATACTAGTGGATTGGGTGGTTTTTGGACAGAATTTCCGGCCACGTGCTACCCGTTCCACCGGTGCATAGTTTCTCCTCTAGATCGTAGTTCCGCAGCGCTTAGGCGAAGCCCTGCCGGAATTGCTCCACCACCATCACCGGAGCGCCGTCACGCTGCTGGTGAACTCTCTCTCCTCTCCACCTCCTCTCTCTGGATCGAGACGGTGGAGATCGTCATCAAGCTGCACGTGTGCTGAACGCGGAGGTGCCGTCCGTTCGGCGCTAGATCGGAAGGACCGTGATCGAGATCGCGAGACGGTTCGTGATGTGATCACGGAACGGATCATGGTGAGTTCGCGGGACAGATCGTGATTAAGATCATGATGAGTTCACGGGACGGATCATGATGTGTTCGCGGGACGGTTCGTGATTGGATCGCGGGACGCTCGGCGATTTGGATCGCGAAGAAGTTCGACTACACCAACCGCGTTTCTTAACGCTTCCCACTTAGCGATCTACAAGGGTACGTAGATCCACTCTCCCTCTCGTAGATGCTTATCACCATGGATAGGTTTGCGTGTGCGTAGGAAAATTTTTGTTTCCCATGCGACGTTCCCCAACAGTGGCATCATGAGCTAGGTTGATGGTTCGATGAGATCTCGAGTAGAACACAAAAGGTTTATGGGCGTTGATGCTTAGATTGCTTCCTCCCTTGGTCGTATTTTGGTTCAGCGGGATTGTGAGATGAAGCGGCCCGGACCAACATTACTCGTACGCTTACGAGAGACCGGTTCCCTCGACGCAACTTGTTGCCTAGATGGCTTGCGGGTGACAGTTTCTTTCAGTTTAGTTGGATCGGATTCAACAAAGGCGGTCCTTGAGAAGGTTGAAAAGCAATCTATGTATCACCGTTGTGGTTTATGCATAGGTGAGAATCGTTCTTGCTAGATATCCGTAGCAGCCACGTAAAACATGCAACAACAATTAGAGGACGTCTAACTTGTTTTTGCAGGGTATGTTGTGATGTGATATGGCCAATTACATGATGAGATATATGTGATGTATGAGATGATCATGTGATGTATAGAATTTCACGACTTGCATGTCGTTGAATACGGCAACCGGCAGGAGCCATAGGGTTGTCTTTAATTATTGTATGACCTGCGTGTCAATCATTAAGCGCTATGTAATGCTTTACTTTATCGCTACGGTAGCAATAGTAGTAGAAGCATGTAGGGCGTGACAACCCCGATGGCGACACGTTGATGGAGATCAAGATGATGGAGATCATGGTGTCGTGCCGGTGACGTTGGAGATCATGCTGGTGCTTTCTAGATGGAGAGCAAAAGCACAAGTTCATGGCAATATCATGTCACTTATGATTTGCATGTTATGTTAATCCTTTTTATGCACCTTGTTTTGCTTAGGACAGCGGTAGCATTATAAGGTGATCTCTCACTTAATTTCAAGATAGATTGTGTTCTCCCCGAGTGTGCACTGTTGCGAAAGTTCGTCGTGTTGAGACACCACGTGATGATCGGGTGTGATAGACTCTACGTTCACATACAACGGGTGCAAGCCAGTGTTGCACATGCAGAACACTCGGGTTAAACTTGACAAGCCTAGCATGTACATACATGGCCTCGGAACACAAGAGACCGAAAGGTCGAACATGAGTCATATAGTAGATATGATCAACATGATGATGTTCACCATTGCAGCCACCTCAACTCACGTGATGATCGGACTTGAGTTGGTGAATTTGGATCATGTATCACTCGAATGATCGGAGGGATGTCAATTTGAGTGGGAGTTCTTAAGTAATATGATTAATTGAACTCATTATCATGAACATAGTCAAAGTGTCTTAGCAAATTATGTTGTAGATTACTAGCTCGCGTTGTGGCTCCCTTGTATTTTTATATGTTCCTAGAGAAATAGAAGTGAAAGATGTTGGTAGCAAAATTGCGGACTGGGTCCGTGATCTGAGGATTGTCTTCATTGCTGCACAGAAGGCTTATGTCCTTAATGCACCGCTCGGTGCGCCACCCCATCTAGCGTCGACTGTAGATGTTGTGAACATCTGACAGGCACGTTTCGATGACTACTTGATAGTTTAGTGCGTCATGCATTACGGCTTAGAATTGAGGCTCCAAAACGTTTTGAACATCACGGAACATATGAGATGTTCTAAGAGCTGAGATTGTGATCTCAGGCTCGTGCCCGAGTTGCGAGATATAAGATCTCCAACGAGATTCTTTGCCTGCAAGATAAAAGAGAATAGCTCGATCGTTGAGCATGTGCTCAGACTGTCTGGGTACTAAAATCGCTTGAATCGAGTGGGAGTTGATCTTCCAGATAAGATAGTGATTGATGTAGTTCTCCAAGTCACTGTCACTGAGCTACTAGAACTTGGTGATGAACTATAAAATGCCAGGGAAAGAGATGTTGATCCCTGAGCTGTTCGCGATGTTTGACACCGCGAAGGTAGAAATCAAGAAGGAGCGTCAAGTGTTGATGGTTAATCAAACCACTAGTTTCGAGAAGGGCAAGAGCAAGGAGGGAAACTTCATGGATAGCAAGTCAGTTGCTGCTCTAGTGAAGCAACCCAAAGTTGAACTCAAACCCGAGAATAAGTGCTTCTGTTATGAGGTGAGCGGTCGCTGAAGCGGAACAACCCTAGATACTTGGTAGATAAGAAGGCTGGCAACATTGATAGAAGTATATTTGATATACGAGTTATTAATGTGTACCTTGCTAGTACTCTTAGTAGCACCTGGGTATTGGATACCGGTTCGGTTGCTAAATGTTAGTAACTCGAAATAAAAGCTACGGAATAAACGGAGAACTAGCTAAGGGTGAGGTGACGATATGTGTTGGAAATGTTTCCAAGGTTGATGTGATCAACATCGCACGCTCTCTCTACCTTCAGGATTAGTGACGAACCTAAATGTTATTTGGTGTTTTGCGTTGAGCTTGAACATGATTAGATCATGTTTCTTGCAATACGGTTATTCATTTAAGTTAGAGAATAATGGTTATTCTGTTTACATGAATAATACCTTCAATGATCATGCACCCAGTGAGAATGGTTTGTTGAAATCTTGATCATAGTGGTACACATGTTCATAACATTGATGTCAAAAGATACAAAGTTAATAATGATAGTACCACATACTTGTGGCACTACCGCTAAATGTCATATTGGTATAAAGCGCATGTAGAAACTCCATGTTGATGGATACTTGGACTCATCCGATTTCGAATCGGTTGAGACATGCGAACCATGCCTCTTGGGCAAGATGACTAAAAGACCCCGTTGGATGGAGCGGGCAAGTGATTCATTGGAAATGATACATATTGATGTATCCAATCTAGTGAGTCTTGTAGCGTGCAGTGGATATCGTTATTTTCTTACCTTCACTGATGATTTGAGTAGATATAGTGTATATTTACTTAATGAAACACAAGTCTGAATCATTTGAAAGGTTCAAACAAATTCAGAGTGAAGTTTAAAGATCATCGTGACAAGAAGATAAAAATGACCATGATATGATCGTGGAGGTGAATATCTGAGTTACGAGTTTGGCATACAACTTAAGACAATGTGAAATTTGTTTCACAACTAACGCTACCTGGAACACCATGGTGTGATGGTGTGTCCGAACATCATAGTCATGCTCTATTGATATAGTGCATACTGTGATGTCTCTTATCGTTTTACTACTATAATTTTTGGGGTTATGCATTAGAGACAACTACATTCACTTTAAATAGGGCATCATCTAAATCCGTTGAGATGACACCGTGTGAATTATGGTTTGATAGAAACCTAAGCTGTCATTTCTTAATATTTGGGGCTGTGACACTTGTGTGGAAAATGTTTTCACCTCCTATTTCGGCCAACCCAAAGGCCTTGGATGCCTCTCCTTTCCTCTCCTCCTATATATACTAGTGGATTGGGTGGTTTTTGGACAGAATTTCCGGCCACGTGCTACCCGTTCCACCGGTGCATAGTTTCTCCTCTAGATCGTAGTTCCGCAGCGCTTAGGCGAAGCCCTGCCGGAATTGCTCCACCACCATCACCGGAGCGCCGTCATGCTGCCGGTGAACTCTCTCTCCTCTCCACCTCCCCTAGCTGGATCGAGACGGTGGAGATCGTCATCAAGCTGCGCGTGTGTTGAACGCGGAGGTGCCGTCCGTTCGGCGCTAGATCGGAAGGACCGTGATCGAGATCGCGAGACGGTTCGTGATGTGATCACGGAACGGATCGTGATGAATTCGCGGGATAGATCGTGATCAAGATCGTGAGACAGATCGTGATAAGTTCACGGGACGGATCATGATGTGTTCGCGGGACGGTTCGTGATTGGATCGCGGGACGCTTGGCGATTTGGATTGCGAAGAAGTTCGACTACACCAACCGCGTTTCTTAACGCTTCCCGCTTAGCGATCTACAAGGGTACGTAGATCCACTCACCCTCTCGTAGATGCTTATCACCATGGATAGGTTTGCGTGTGCGTAGGAAAAATTTTGTTTCAAATGCGACGTTCCCCAACATTGACTTGTTCCCGACTCCAGATGTCCTTATAAATACGGAAACCCTCGAAAATAAATCAAGATCGCAAGTTCCGCTGCCGCAGACCTCCAGAGCCAACAAAAACCAATCGGGAGACCGTTTCGGCATCCTGCCGAAGGGGAATTCATCGTCGGAGGCCATCTTCATCAACACCATTGCCCCCCTTGCCTCTCCGATGATGCTTAAGTAGTTCACATCAGACCTTCGGGACCATAGCTAGTAGCTAGATGGCTTCCTCTCTCTCTTTGATCTTGAATACAAATTTCTCCATGATCTTCCTGGTGATCTTGTTGGAAATATGCCCTAGAGGCAATAATAAATTAGTTATTATCATATTTCCTTGTTCATGATAATCGTTTATTATCCATGCTATAATTGTTTTGATCGGAGACTTAAATGCATGTGTGGATACATAGACAAAACCATGTCCCTAGTATGCCTCTAATGGACTAGCTCGTTGATCAAAGGATGGTTAAGGTTTCCTAGCCATGGACATGAGATGTCATTTGATAACGGGATCACATCATTAGGAGAATGATGTGATGGATAAGACCCAAACTACAAACATAGCATATGATCGTGTCAGTTTATTGCTACTGTTTTCTGCATGTCAAGTATATGTTCCTATGACCATGAGATCATGCAACTCACGGATATCGGAGGAGTGCCTTGTGTGTATCAAACGTCGCAACGTAACTGGGTGACTATAAAGGTGCTCTACAGGTATCTCCGATGGTGTCTGTTGAGTTGGCATGGATCGAGACTGGGATTTGTTACTCCGTGTGACGGAGAGGTATCTCAGGGCCCACTCGGTAATACAACATCACAATGAGCCTTGCAAGCAATGTGACTAATTGTTAGTTGCAGGATCTTGTATTATGGAACGAGTAAAGAGACTTGCCGGTAACGAGGTTGAACTAGGTATGGAGATACCGACGATCGAATCTCGGGCAAGTAACATACCGAAGAACAAAGGGAACGTTATACGGGATTAACTGAATCCTTGACATAGAGGTTCGACCGATAAAGATCTTCGTAGAATATGTAGGAACCAATGTGGATGTCCAGGTCCCGCCATTGGTTATTGACCGTAGAGGTGTCTCGGTCATGTCTACATAGTTCTCGAACCCGCAGGGTCTGCACACTTAAGGTTCGGTGACGTTTCGGTAGTGTAGAGTTATGTATGGTGGTGACTGAAGGTTGTTCGAAGTCCCGGATGAGATCCCGGACGTCACGAGGATCTCCGGAATGGTCCGGAGGTAAAGATTCATATATAGGAAGTCCCAGTTTGGTTTCCAGAAAAGTTTCGGGCTCATCGGTAGTGTACCGGGAGTATCGGTAGTGTACCGGGAGTGCCGGGAGTGTACCGGGGGACCTCCGGGAGGGGTATTTCGACCCCAAGAGGTCCATGGGCTGTGGGAGAATAATAACCAGCCCTTAGTGGGCTGGGAAAACAGCCACAAAGGCCCATGGCGCAGGAGAGAAAGTCCTAAAGCAAAAAGTGGAAAATCAGCCAATAGGAGGCAATCCTACTCCAACTAGGATTGGAGGTGAAGTAGGATTGCTCCCACCTCCTATTTCGGCCGACCCAAAGGCCTTGGATGCCTCTCCTCTACTCTCCTCCTATATATACTAGTGGATTGGGTGGTTTTTGGACAGAATTGCCGGCCACGTGCTACCCGTTCCACCGGTGCATAGTTTCTCCTCTAGATCGTAGTTCCGCAGCGCTTAGGCGAAGCCCTGCCGGAATTGCTCCACCACCTTCACTGGAGCGCCGTCACGCTGCCGGTGAAATCTCTCTCCTCTCCACCTCCTCTCGCTGGATCGAGACGGTGGAGATCGTCATCAAGCTGCACGTGTGCTGAACGCGGAGGTGTCGTCCGTTCGGCGCTAGATCGGAAGGACCGTGATCGAGATCGCGAGACGGTTCGTGATGTGATCACGGAACGGATCATGATGAGTTCGCGGGACAGATCGTGATCAAGATCGTGATGAGTTCACGGGACGGATCATGATGTGTTCGCGGGACGGTTCGTGATTGGATCGCGGGACGCTCGGCGATTTGGATCGCGAAGAAGTTCGACTACACCAACCGCGTTTCTTAACGCTTCCCACTTAGCGATCTACAAGGGTACGTAGATCCACTCTCCCTCTCGTAGATGCTTATCACCATGGATAGGTTTGCGTGTGCGTAGGAAATTTTTTGTTTCCCATGCGACGTTCCCCAACAGTGGCATCATGAGCTAGGTTGATGGTTCGATGAGATCTCGAGTAGAACACAAAAGGTTTATGGGCGTTGATGCTTAGATTGCTTCCTCCCTTGGTCGTATTTTGGTTCAGCGGGATTGTGAGATGAAGCGGCCCGGACCAACATTACTCGTACGCTTACGAGAGACCGGTTCCCTCGACGCAACTTGTTGCCTAGATGGCTTGCGGGTGACAGTTTCTCTCACTTTAGTTGGATCGGATTCAACAAAGGCGGTCCTTGAGAAGGTTGAAAAGCAATCTATGTATCACCGTTGTGGTTTATGCGTAGGTGAGAATTGTTCTTGCTAGATACCCGTAGCAGCCACGTAAAACATGCAACAACAATTAGAGGACGTCTAACTTGTTTTTGCAGGGTATGTTGTGATATGATATGGCCAATTACATGATGTGATATATGTGATGTATGAGATGATCATGTGATGTATAGATTATCACGACTTGCATGTCGATGAATACGGCAACCGGCAGGAGCCATAGGGTTGTCTTTAATTATTGTATGACCTGCGTGTCAATCATTAAGCGCTATGTAATGCTTTACTTTATCGCTACGGTAGCAATAGTAGTAGAAGCATGCAGGGCGTGACAACCCCGATGGCGACACGTTGATGGAGATCAAGATGATGGAGATCATGGTGTCATGCCGGTGACGTTGAAAATCATGCCGGTACTTTCTAGATGGAGATCAAAAGCACAAGTTCATGGCCATATCATGTCACTTATGATTTGCATGTGATGTTAATCCTTTTTATGCACCTTGTTTTGCTTAGGACGACGATAGCATTATAAGGTGATCCCTCACTTAATTTCAAGATAAATTGTGTTCTCCCCGAGTGTGCACCGTTGCGAAAGTTCGTCGTGTTGAGACACCACGTGATGATCGGGTGTGATAGACTCTACGTTCACATACAATGGGTGCAAGCCAGATTTGCACACGTAGAACACTCGGGTTAAACTTGACGAGCCTAGCATGTACAGACATGGCCTCGGAACACAAGAAGACCGAAAGGTCGAACATGAGTCATATAGTAGATATGATCAACATAATGATGTTCACCATTGCAGCCACCTTAACTCACGTGATGATCGGACTTGAGTTGGTGAATTTGGATCATGTATCACTCGAATGACCCGAGGGATGTCAATTTGAGTGGGAGTTCTTAAGTAATATGATTAATTAAACTCATTATCATGAACATAGTCAAAGTGTCTTTGCAAATTATGTTGTAGATTACTAGCTCGCACTGTAGCTCCCTTGTATTTTTATATGTTCCTAGAGAAATAGAATTGAAATATGTTGGTAGCAAAATTGCGGACTGGGTCCGTGATCTGAGGATTGTCCTCATTGTTGCATAGAAGGCTTATGTCCTTAATGCACCGCTCGGTGCGCCACCCCATCTAGCGTCGTCTGTAGATGTTGTGAACATCTAACAGGCACGTTTCGATGAGTACTTGATAGTTTAGTGTGTCATGCATTACGGCTTAGAATTGAGGCTCCGAAACGTTTTGAACGTCACGGAACATATGAGATGTTCTAGGAGCAGAGATTGTGATCTCAGGCTCGTGCCTGTGTTGCGAGATATGAGATCTCCAACAAGATTCTTTGCCTGTAAGATGAAGGAGAATAGCTCAATCGTTGAGCATGTACTCAGATTGTCTGGGTACTACAATCGCTTGAATCAAGTGGGAGTTGATCTTCAAGATAAGATAGTGATTGATATAGTTCTCCAAGTCACTGTCACTAAAGCTACTAGAACTTAGTGATGAACTATAATACACCAGGGATAGAAGTATTGATCCCCGAGCTGTTCGCGATGTTTGACACCGCGAAGGTAGAAATCAAAAAGGAGCATCAAGTGTTGATGGTTAAGCAAACCACTAGTTTCGAAAAGGGCAAGAGCAAGGAGGGAAACTTCATGGATAGCAAGTCAGTTGCTGCTCCAGTGAAGCAACCCAAAGTTGAACTCAAACCCGAGACTAAGTGCTTCTATTATGAGGTGAGAGGTCGTTGAAGCGGAACAACCCTAGATACTTGGTAGATAAGAAGGCTGGCAACATCGACAGAAGTATATTTGATATACGAGTTATTGATGTGTACCTTGCTAGTACTCCTAGTAGCACCTGGGTATTGGATACCGGTTCGGTTGCTAAATGTTAGTAACTCGAAATAAAAGCTACGGAATAAATGGAGAACTAGCTAAGGGTGAGGTGACGATGTGTGTTGGAAATGTTTCCAAGGTTGATGTGATCAACATCGCACGCTCTCTCTACCTTCAGGATTAGTGACGAACCTAAATAAATGTTATTTGGTGTTTTTCGTTGAGCATGAACATGATTAGATCATGTTTGTTGCAATACGGTTATTCATTTAAGTCAGAGAATAATCGTTATTCTGGTTACATGAATAATACCTTCAATGGTCATGCACCAAGTGAGAATGGTTTGTTGAAATCTTGATCGTAGTAATACACATGTTCATAACATTGATGTCAAAAGATACAAAGTTAAATAATGATAGTACCACATACTTGTGGCACTGCCGCAAAATGTCATATTGGTATAAAGCGCATGAAGAAACTCCATGGTGATGGATATTTGGACTCATTCGATTTCGAATCGGTTGAGACATGCGAACCATGCCTCTTGGGCAAGATGACTAAAGGACCCCGTTGGATGGAGCGGGCAAGTGATTCATTGGAAATGATACATGTTGATGTATGCAATCTAGTGAGTCTTGTAGCGTGCAGTGGATATCGTTATTTTCTTACCTTCACTGATGATTTGAGTAGATATAGTGTATATTTACTTAATGAAACACAAGTCTGAATCGTTTGAAAGGTTCAAGCAAATTCAGAGTGAAGTTTAAAGATCATCGTGACAAGAAGATAAAAATGACTGCGATATGATCGTGGAGGTGAATATCTGAGTCACGAGTTTGGCATACAACTTAAGACAATGTGAAAGTTGTTTCACAACTAAACGCCACCTGGAACACCATAGTGTGATGGTGTGTCCGAACATCATAGTTATGCTCTATTGGATATGGTGTGTGCTATGATGTCTCTTATCGTTTTACTACTATAATTTTCGGGTTATGCATTAGAGACAACTACATTCACTTTAAATAGGGCACCATCTAAATCCGTTGAGATGACACCGTGTGAATTATGGTTTGACAGAAACCTAAGCTGTCATTTCTTAATGTTTGGGGCTGCGATGCTTGTGTGGAAAATGTTTTCACATAATAAGCTAGAACCCAAAGCGGACAAATGTATCTTCATATAATACCCTAAGAACAGATGGGTATGCCTTCTATCTCAGATCCGAGTGCAAAGTGTTTGTTGCTAGAACTGGGTCCTTTCTCGAGAAAAAGTTTCTCTCGAAAGAATTGAGTGGGAGGAAGATAGAACTTGATGAGGTTATTAAACCTTTGTTCAACCAGAGAGTAGCGCAGCGCAGAAAGATGTTTCTGTGAAGCCTACGTTAGTTGAAGAGGAAGTTAATGATGATGATCATGAAGCTTCAGGATCAAGTTACTATCGAACTTCGTAGGTCGACAAGGATGTGTACTGCTCCTGAGCGGTACGACAACTCTGTCTTGGAGGTCATGTTGTTGGACAACGATGAACCTACGAGCTATGGAGAAGCGATGATGGGCCCGGATTCCGAAAAATGGTTGGAGGCCATGAAATCCGAGATAGGATCCATGTATGAAAACCAAGTGTAGACTTTGGTAGACTTGCTCGTTGGACGGCAGGTCCTTGAGTACAAATGGATCTTTAAAATGAAGACAGACACTGATGGTGAATGTCACTATTTGTAAAGCTCGACTTGTTGCAAAGATGTTTGTGACAAGTTCAAGGAGTTGACTATGATGAGACTTTCTCACTCGTAGTGGTGCTAAAGTCTGTTGGAATTATGTTAGCAGTTGCTGTATTTTCAATTATGAAATCTGGCAGATGGATGTCAAAACATCGTTTCCTTAACGGTTTACTTGAGGAAAGGTTGTATGTGATACAACCAGAAGGTTTTGTCAGTCCTAAGGATGCTAAAACGTGTGCAAGCTTCGGTGATCCTTCCATGGACTGAAGCAAGCATCTCGGAGTTGGAATATACGCTTTGATGAGTTGATCAAAGTTTTTGAGTTTATACAAAGTTTACGAGAAACTTGTATTTGCAACAAAGTGAGTGGGAGCACTATAGAATTTCTGATAAGTATATGTGGATGACATATTGTTGATCGGAAATAATGTAGGATTTCTGGAAGGCATAAATGGTTGTTTGGAAAGTGATTTTCAAAGGAAGACCTGGATAAAGCTACCAAATTGTTGAGCATCAAGATCTATAGAGATAGATCAAGATGACATGATGAGACTTTCAATGAGTACATACCTTGACAAAGATTTTGAAAGAGTTCAAAATGGATTAGCCAGAGAACTAGTTCTCGTCTGATTTGTAAGGTGTGAAGTTGAGTGAGACTCAAAGCTCGACAATGGCAGAAGAAAGAGAAAGGACGAACGTCGTCCCCTATGCCTTAGCCATAGGCTCTGTATTATGACATGCTGTGTACCGCACCTGTGTGTGCCTTGCCATGAGTCTGTCAAGGGGTACAAGAGTGGTCCAGGAGTGGATCACTGGACAGCGGTCGGAATTATCCTTAGTAACCAGAGGACTAAGGAAATGTTTCTTGATTATGGAGGTGACAAAGAGTTCGTCGTAAAGAGTTACCCCGATGCAAGCTTTAACACCTATCCGGATGACTAGTAGTAGCAATCTGGATACGTATAGTGGAGCAGCCATTTGGAAATAGTACCAAGTGGAGTGTGGTAGCAGTGTTTACGGTTTGACATAGAGATTTGCAAAGTACACACGGATCTGAATATCGCAGACCCGTTGACTATAAGACCTCTCTCACATGCAAAGCATGATCGAGCCCCAGAACTCATTGGGTGTTAGATTCATAACAATGCGAATCACATGGTGATGTGAACTAGATTATTGACTCTAGTGCAAGTGGGAGACTGTTGGAAATATGCCCTAGAGGCAATAATAAATTAGTTATTATCATATTTCCTTGTTCATGATAATCATTTATTATCCATGCTATAATTGTATTGATCGGAGACTTAAATGCATGTGTGGATACATAGACAAAACCATGTCCCTAGTATGCCTCTAATGGACTAGCTCGTTGATCAAAGGATGGTTAAGGTTTCCTAGCCATGGACATGAGATGTCATTTGATAACGGGATCACATCATTAGGAGAATGATGTGATGGATAAGACCCAAACTACAAACATAGCATATGATCGTGTTAGTTTATTGCTACTGTTTTCTGCATGTCAAGTATATGTTCCTATGACCATGAGATCATGCAACTCACGGATATCGGAGGAGTGCCTTGTGTGTATCAAACGTCGCAACGTAATTGGGTGACTATAAAGGTGCTCTACAGGTATCTCCGATGGTGTCTGTTGAGTTGGCATGGATCGAGACTGGGATTTGTTACTCCATGTGACGGAGAGGTATCTCAGGGCACACTCGGTAATACAACATCACAACAAGCCTTGCAAGCAATGTGGCTAAGTGTTAGTCACGGGATCTTGTATTACGGAACGAGTAAAGAGACTTGCCAGTAACGAGGTTGAACTAGGTATGGAGATACCGACGATCGAATCTCGGGCAAGTAACATACCGAAGAACAAAGGGAACGTTATACGGGATTAACTGAATCCTTGACATAGAGGTTCGACCGATAAACATCTTCGTAGAATATGTAGGAACCAATGTGGACGTCCAGGTCCCGCCATTGGTTATTGACCGTAGAGGTGTCTCGGTCATGTCTACATAGTTCTCGAACCCGCAGGGTCTGCACACTTAAGGTTCGGTGATGTTTCGGTAGTGTAGAGTTATGTATGGTGGTGACCGAAGGTTTTTCGGAGTCCCGGATGAGATCCCGGACGTCACGAGGAGCTCCGGAATTGTCCGGAGGTAAAGATTCATATATAGGAAGTCCCAGTTTGGTTTCCGGAAAAGTTTCGGGCTCATCGGTAGTGTACCGGGAGTGCCGGTAGTGTACCGGGAGTGCCGGTAGTGTACCGGGAGACCTCCGGGAGGGGTACTTCGACCCCAAGAGGTCCATGTGCTGTGGGAGAGTATTAACCAGCCCTTAGTGGGCTGGGAAAACAGCCACAAAGTCCCATGGCGCAGGAGAGAAAGTCCTAAAGCAAAAAGTGGAATATCAGCCAATAGGAGGCAATCCTACTCCAACTAGGATTGGAGGTGAAGTAGGATTGCTCCCACCTCCTATTTCGGCCGAAACAAAGGCCTTGGCTGCCTCTCCTCTCCTCTCCTCCTATATATACTAGTGGATTGGGTGGTTTTTGGACAGAATTTCAGGCCACGTGCTACCCGTTTCACCGGTGCACAGTTTCTCCTCTAGATCAGTTTTCCGCAGCGCTTAGGCGAAGCCCTGCCGGAATCACTCCACCACCATCACCGGAGCGTCGTCACGCTACTGGTGAACTCACTCTCCTCTCCACCTCCTCTTGCTGGATCAAGACGGTGGAGATCGTCATCAAGCTGCACGTGTGCTGAACGCGGAGGTGCCGTCCGTTCGGCGCTAGATCGGAAGGACCGTGATCGAGATCGTGAGACGGTTCGTGATGTGATCACGGAACGGATCATGATGAGTTCGCGGGACAGATCGTGATCAAGATCGTGAGACGGATCGTGATGAGTTCATGGGACGGATCATGATGTGTTCGCAGGACGGTTCGTGATTGGATCGCGGGACGCTCGGCGATTTGGATCGCGAAGATGTTCGACTACACCAACCGCATTTCTTAACGCTTCCCGCTTAGAGATCTACAAGGGTACGTAGATCCACTCTCCCTCTCGTAGATGCTCATCACCATGGATAGGTTTGCGTGTGCGTAGGAAATTTTTTGTTTCCCATGCGACGTTCCCCAACAGATCTATCCGATGTCATCTTATTTTGCGGTGTGTTTGTTGAGATCCGATGAATTGTGGATTTATGATCAGATTATCTATGAATATTATTTGAGTCAATTCTGAATTCTTATATGCATGATTTCATATCCTTGTAAGTCTCTTCGAGTTATAGGTTTCGTTTGGCCAACTTGATCTATGATTCTTGCAATGGGAGAAGTGCTTGGTTTTGGGTTCATACCGTGCGGTGTCCTCACCTAGTGACAGAAGGGGTAGCGAGGCACGTATCGTGTTGTTGCCATCAAGGGTAAAAAGATGGGGTTTATATCATATTGCATGAATTTATCCTTCTACATCATGTCATATTGCTTAAAGCATTACTCCGTTTGTTATGAAGTTAATACACTAGATGCATGCTGGATAGCGGTCGATGTGTGGAGTAATAGTAGTAGATGCAGAAAGTATCGGTCTACTTGTCTCGGACGTGATGCCTATATGTATGATCATTGCCTTAGATATCATCATGACTTTGCGCTATTCTATCAATTGCTCAACAGTAATTTGTTCACCCACCGTAATACTTGCTATCATGAGAGAAGCCTCTAGTGAACACTATGGCCCCCGGGTCTATTTTACATATTATATATTCAGATGTAAACATACAAACACCAAAAATACCTTGCTGCAATTTTATTTACTTATTTATATTTACTCATTATCACTATCAGATCTCACCTTGCAAGTAATCGTGAAGGGATTGACAACCCCTTTATCGTGTTGGGTGCAAGTTTGTTTGTGTTTGTGCAGGTTTCTTGGTGCCTCATCTTGATACTCCTACTGGATTGATACCTTGATTCTCAAACTGAGGGAAATACTTACCTCTACTTTGCTGCATCACCCTTTCCTCTTCAAGGGAAAAACCAACGCACACTTGAGAAGTAGCACCCCTCACGCATCTCAATGGTTTGAGGGTGTTGCAGCACCTCCGCGAGGTAGGGGTTGATGACCTTCTCAAAGAACTTGTCCTTTGAAACCTTTGGGGATGCCATAGCGATCTAGATTTGTCTGCACAATAGCTCGAAACAAAAACAGAGGATATTTGCGTGACACGAGGGTCAGACCTTTCGGGAGATTATATAATGAATTTTTACCGACCATAAGGAGTATTCCACAAGAAAACGGAGTCCGGGAGGCACACGAGGTACTCACGAGCCCCCAGGCACGCCCAGGGGGTAGGGGCGCGCCTGGCAGGCTCATCGCCTCCTCATGCATTTTCCGGACTACTTTAAATTTTTGTATTTTTCTAAATATTCCAAAATGGAGAAAAATTTCTATTGGAAAAATTTTGGAGTCGTTTTGCTTACCGTATCACATACCTCTTCGTTTTCGGAGTCTGAAACAGGCTGGTAAACATCCCTTATGTACTCCTCCGGGGTTATGGTATTAATTATATTGCTTTCGACATTTATGGGAGTACCTGAGATATAATGCTTGATTCTTTGCCCATTCACAACTCTCGGAAAAGTGCCTTCCATATTGTTGATTTTGATGGCACCGGAACGATATACTTCTTCGACAATATAAGGACCTTCCCATTTTGAGAGAAGCTTGCCTGCAAAAAATCTTAAACGAGAATTGTATAGCAAGAGATAATCACCTACATTGAACTCACGTTTTTTATCCTTTTATTATGCCACCTCTTAACTTTCTCTTTAAACAACTTGGCATTTTCATATACCTAAGTTCTCCATTCATCAAGTGAGCTAATATCAAATAACGTCTTCTCACCAGCAAATTTGAAATCAAAGTTGAGCTCTTTGAATGCCCAATAAGCCTTATGATCTAGCTCAAGAGGTAAATGACATGCTTTACCGTAAACCATTTTATACGGAGACATGCCCATGGGATTCTTATAAGCAGTTCTATAAGCCCACAATGCATCATCAAGTTTCTTAGACCAATTAACAGTCTTCTGCAAAATTAATTTAATTTCTCTATTACTTAACTCTACTTGACCACTAGACTGAGGATGATAAGGAGATGCAATTCTATGGTTGATATCATACTTAGCAAGCATTTTACGGAAAGCACCATGAATAAAATGTGAACCACCATCAGTCATTAAATATCTAGGGACTTCAAATCTAGGGAAAATAACTTCTTTAAGCATTTTAATAGAGGTGTTATGATCAGCACTACTAGTTGGAATAGCTTCTACCCACTTAGTAACGTAATCAACAACAACTAAAATATGAGTATACCCATTGGACTTTGGAAAAGGTCTCATATAATCAAAACCCAAAACATCAAATGGTTCGATAACAAGTGAATAATTCATAGGCATTTCCTAATGTTTACTAATATTACCTATTCTTTGACATTCATCACAAGACAAGACAAACTTACAAGCATCCTTAAAGAGAGTAGGCCAATAAAAACCGGATTGCAATACCTTGTGTGCAGTTCTATCTCCAGCATGGTGTCCTCCATAAGCCTCGGAGTGGCACTTCTGTAGGATCTGTCCCTGTTCATGCTCAGGTACACAACGTCTAATAACACCATCTACTCCTTATTTATACAGGTGAGGATCATCCCAAAAGTAATGTCTCAAATCATAAAAGAACTTTTTCTTTTGTTGGTACATGAAACTAGGTGGTATATATTTAGCAACAATATAATTAGCATAATCAGCATACCATGGTGTACTGCGTGAAGCATTGATGACATTCAATTGTTCATCAGGAAAGCTATCATAAATAGGTTGTGGGTCATCAAGAACATTCTCTAACCTAGACAAGTTATCTGCTACGGGGTTCTCAGCACCCTTCCTATCAACAATATGCAAATCAAATTCTTGTAGAAAGAGAACCCATCTAATAAGTCTAGGTTTAGCATCTTTCTTTTCCATGAGATATTTAATAGCAGCATGATCAGTGTGAATAGTAACTTTAGAATCAACAATATAAGATCTGAACTTATCACCTGCAAACACAACTGCTAAAAATTCTTTTTCCGTAGTAGCATAACTTCTTTGGGAACTGTCTAGAGTTTTACTAGCATAATGAATAACATTTAATTTCTTATCAACTCTTTGTCCTAGGACAGCACCAACAACATAATCACTAGCATCACACATAATTTCAAAAGGTAGGTTCCAATCAGGTGGTTGAACAATAGGTGCAGTTATCAAGGCCTTCTTGAGTATTTCAAATGCTTCTTCACAATCATCATCAAAAACAAATGGAATATCTTTTTGCAAGAGATTAGTGAGAGGCCTAGAAATCTTAGGGAATTCTTTAATAAACCTTCTATAGAAACCAGCATTACCAAGGAAACTTCTTATACCTTTAATGTCTGTAGGGCATGGCATCTTCTCAATGGCATCAACTTTAGCCTTATCAACTTCAATACCTCTTTCAGAAATTTTATGTCCCAAGACAATGCCTTCATTAACCATAAAGTGGCACTTCTCCCAATTCAAGACAAGGTTAGTATCTTTACATCTCTGCAAAACTCGATCAAGGTTGCTCAAGCAATCATCAAAAGAAGATTCGTAAACGGAGAAATCATCCATGAAAACCTCAACAATCTTTTCACAAAAGTCAGAGAATATAGCCATCAGACATCTTTGAAAGGTAGCAGGTGCATTACATAAACCAAAAGGCATACGTCTATAAGCAAAGGTACCGAAAGGGCAAGTAAAAGTGGTTTTCTTCTGATCAGATTGTGCAACAGGTATTTGGGAGAAACCAGAATAACCATCTAGAAAGCAAAAGTGTGTATGTTTAGACAATCTTTCTAGCATTTGATCAATAAAAGGTAGAGGGTAATGAACTTTCTTAGTAGCTTTATTTAATTTCCTAAAATCAATTACCATCCTATAGCCAGTAACAATTCTTTGTGGGATCAATTCATCTTTATCATTAGGAACAATAGTAATACCTCCCTTCTTAGGGACACAATGCATCGGACTTACCCAATCACTATGAGCAACAGGGTAAATAATACCTGCTTTCAGGAGCTTTAGTATTTCTTTTCTTACCACCTCTTTCATCTTAGGATTCAGTCTTCGTTGGTGATCGGCAACTAGTTTGGAATCAGGATCAGTTTTAATTTTATATTGGCATAGAGTGGGACTAATGCCCTTAAGATCATCAAGATTATATCCAATAGTAGCACGGTGCTTCCTTAGAGTTTTCAATAATTTGTTTTCTTCAGGCTCTGAAAGGTTAGCACTAATAATAACAGGATATATCTCATTTTTCATCAAGATAAGCATACTTAAGAGTATCAGGTAATTGTTTAAGCTCAAACACAGGATCACCCTTTGGTGGAGGTGGATCTCCAAGTAATTCAACAGGAAAATTATTCTTAAGGATAGGACGTTGTTCAAAGATAACTCTATCTATCTCATTCCTTTCATCCATATGCATATCATTTTCATGTTCAAGCAAGTATTGCTCTAAAGGATCAGTAGGAGGGACGGCAATAGAAGCAAGAGCAATAATTTCATACTTATTAGACAATTCTTTTTCATGAGGTTGTCTACCAAACTTAGAAAAATAAATTCATGTGACACACCTCCAAAGCCAACAGTAACAGTTTATTTCTGACAATCAATTTGAGCATTAACAGTATTGAGGAAAGGTCTACCAAATATGATGGGACAAAAGCTATCTTGTGTGGTAGCAAGATCTAGAAAATCAGTAGAATACTTAGTTTTACCACACAAGACTTCAACATCTCTAACAATTCCCACGGGGCAGATAGTATCTCTATTAGCAAGTTTAATAGTAACATCAATAAATTCCATCTCGACAGGTGCAATCTCATCTTTAATTTCATTATATAAAGATTGAGGTATTGCACTAACACTAGCACCCATGTCACATAAACCAGGATAACAATGATCTCCTATCTTATAAGAAACAATAGGCATGCCAACTATAGGTTTATGTTTGTCTCTAGCATGAGGTTTAGCAATTCTAGCAGCAGCTTCACAGAATTGAATAACATGCCCATCAACATTATCGGCCAAGAGATCTTTAATAATAGCAATACTAGGTTCAACTTTAATTTGCTCAGGGGGTGTAGGTGTTCTAATGTAGCCCTTACGTATCACAGTTGAACCTTTAGCATGATCCTTTATTCTAACAGGGAAAGGTGGTTTCTCAATGTAAGGAGTAGGAACAATAGAATCATTATAAGCAATAACTTTCTCTTCAACTGGAACGGGTTTAGCTACATTAACTTCCATGGGAGGATGATATTTAAACCACTTCTTATGAGGGAGATTAATATGAGTAGAAAATGATTCACATAAAGAAGCTACTATCTCAGAGTCAAGTCCATGTTTAGCGCTAAAATCACGAAAGTACTTGTTTCCACGAAGGATTTAATGCAATCGAACTTAAGATTCATACCTGACTCCTTACCTTCATCAAACTCCCAATCTTTAGAATTGTGTTTAATTATTTCCAATAAATCCCATCTTAAGTCAATATCTCTCTTCATAAAAGAACCGTTACAAGAAGTGTCAAGCATGGTGCGATTGTCATGAGAAAGCCGAGCATAAAAGTTCATAATAATAATTTCTCTAGGGAGCTCATGGTTGGGGCATCAATATAACATTGACTTAAGCCTCCCCCAAGCTTGAGCGATACTTATCTATCACGAGGCCAAAAATTATAGATATAATTCCGATCATGATGTACCAAATGCATAGGATAAAACTTTTGATGAAATTCCAATTTCAATCGTTTGTAGTTCCATGATCCAGTATCATCACATAGCCTATACCATGTCAATGCTTTATCCCTCAAAGATAAGGGAAAGACCTTCTTCTTGACATCATCCTCGGGCAAACCTGCAAGCTTAAATAAACCACAAACTTCATCTACATAGATTAGATAGAAGTCGGGATGTGATGTTCCATCTCCTGTAAAAGGATTAGCCAACAGTTTCTCTAGCATACCCGAAGGAATCTCATAATAAATATTTTCAGTAGGTGCAGTAGGTTGAGGAGAAACTCTTTGTGCTTCCGGTCGAGGTGAATATACCCCGAACAAGCCCCTCAAAGGATTAGTTTCCATAGTGACAAGTGACAATAAATTTCAGCACACTATATAAATGTTTCCTTACCAAATTCCACTCACCAAAGGCGGTTCACTCCCCGGCAACGGCGCCAGAAAAGAGTCTTGATGACCCACAAGTATAAGGGATCTATCATAGTCCTTTTGATAAGTAAGAGTGTCGAACCCACCGAGGAGCAGAAGGAAATGACAAGCGGTTTTCAGTAAGGTATTCTCTGCAGGCACTGAAATTGTCGGTAACAGATAGTTGTGTGATAAGATAACTTGTATCGGGTAGCAAGTAACAATAGCAACAAAGGTGCAGCAATAGGTCCCAATCCCTTTTGCAGCAAGGGACAAGCCTGAACGAACTCTTATATAAGGTAAAGCGCTCCCGAGGACACATGGGAATAATTGTCAAGCTAGTTTTCATCATGTTCATATGATTCGCATTCGCTACTTTGATAGTTTGATATGTGGGTGGACCGGTGCTTGGGTGCTGTCCTTACTTGGACAAACATCCCACTTATGATTAACCCCTCTCACAAGCATCCGCAACTACGAAAGAAGAATTAAGACAAAGTCTAACCATAGCATTAAACTAGTGGATCCAAATCAGCCCCTTGCGAAGCAACGCATAAACTAGGGTTTAAGCTTCTGTCACTCTAGCAACCCATCATCTACTTATTACTTCCCAATGCCTTACTCTAGGCCCAAATAATGGTAAAGTGTCATGTAGTCGACGTTCACATAAAACCACTAGAGGAGAGACAACATACAACGCATCAAAATATCGAACGAATACCAAATTCACATGACTACTAGTAGCAAGACTTATCCCATGTCCTCAGGAACAAACGTAACTACTCACAAAGCATAATTATGTTCATGATCAGAGAGGTATTGAATAGCATTAAGGATCTGAACATATGATCTTCCACCAAGTAAACCAACTAGCATCAACTACAAGAAGTAATTAACACTACTAGCAACCTTATAAGTACCAATCGGAGTCGCGAGACGGAGATTGGATACAAGAGATGAACTACGATTTGGAGATGAGATGGTGCTGATATGCCCATTTTGCATCATGTTTTTATATTGATATTTATCGCATCTTGAGTTGTTATAACACATTATGGTGCAATACTCATGCCTTTTCTCTCTCATTTTACAAGGTTTACACCAAGAGGGAGAATGCCGGCAGCTGGAATTTTGGGCTGCAAAAGGAGCAAGTTTGAGATGGCTATTCTGCACAACTCCAAAAAATGTGAAAATCAATGAGGAATTATTTTGGAATATATAGAAAATACTGGGCCAGAGAAATACCAGAGAGGGGCAGCCAGGAGGCCACGAGCCTGCCAGGCGCGGCCACCCACCCTGGTTGCGCCTCCTAGGCTCGTGGGCTCCTCGTAGCTCCTCTGGCCCCCATCTTCTCCTATATGGAGGGTTTCGTCCGAGAAAAAATCAGAACAGAGGTTTCGGGAGGAGACGCCGCCGCCACGAGGCGGAACTTGAGCAGAACCAATCTAGAGCTCCGGCAGGGCTGTTCTGCCGGGGAAACTTCCCTCCCGGAGGGGGAAATCGTCGCCATCGTCATCACCAATTCTCCTCTCATCGGAGGGGACTCATCTCCATCAACATCTTCACCAGCACCATCTCATCTACAAACCCTAGTTCATCTCTCGTACTCAATCTCCGTCTCGCAACTCCGATTGGTACTTGTAAGGTTGCTAGTAGTGTTGATTGCTTATTGTAGTTGATGCTAGTTGGTTTGTTTGGTGGAAGATCATATGTTCAGATCCTTAATGATATTCAATACCTCTCTGATCATGAACATAACCATGCTTTGTGAGTAGTTACTTTTGTTCCTGGGGACATGGGATAAGTCTTGTTAATAGTAGTCATGTGAATTTGGTATTCGTTCAATATTTTGATGTGTTGTATGTTGTCTCTGTTGGGAGACGTAGTAGTAAATCAAAATTTTCCTACGTGTCACCAAGATCTATCTATGGAGAAACTAGCAAACGAGCGGGGAGAGATTGGATCTTCATACCTTTGAAGATCGCTAAGCGGAAGCGTTGCTAGAACGCGGTTGATGGAGTCGTACTCGCAGCGATTCAGATCGCTGTAGATCCGATCAAGTGCCGAACGGACGGCACCTCCGCGTTCAACACACGTGCAGCCCGGTGACGTCTCCTACGCCTTGATCCAGCAAGGAGGTAGGAGAGGTTGAGGGAGAGCTCCGGCAGCACGACGGCGTGGTGACGGTGGAGCTGCGTGGTACTCCGACAGAGCTTCGCTAAGCACTACGGAGAACAAGGAGAGGGAGGAGTAGGGCTGCACCAGGGAGGAGATGAACTCGTGTGTTGTGCAGCCCCAAATACCTCCACTATATATAGGAGGAGGGGAGGAGAGGTGCTGCGCCCTAGGGTTCCACCCTAGGGGTGGCGGCAGCCTCCAGAAACCCATCTGGCCTGCGGCCAGGGCAAGGAGAGGTGGAGGCGCCCTAGGGTGGGCCTTAAGGCCCATCTAAGCCTAGGGTTTGCCCCCCTCCACCCTTGCTGCGCCTTGGGCTGGGGTGGGAGGCGCACCAGCCCACCTAGGGGCTGGCTCCCTCCCACTCTTGGCCCATGGAACCTTCCGGGGCAGGTGGGCCCACTTGGTGGACCCCCGGAACCCTTCCGATGGTCCCGGTACACTACCGGAGACACCCGAAACACTTCCGGTAACCAAAACCTCACTTCCTATATATCAATCTTCGTCTCCGGACCATTCCGGGACTCCTCGTGACGTCCGGGATCTCATCCGGGACTCCGAACAACCTTCGGTAACCATGTACACTATTTCCCTATAACCCTAGCGTCATCGAACCTTAAGTGTGTAGACCCTACGGGTTCGGGAGACACGTAGACATGACCGAGACACCTCTCCGGTCAATAACCAACAGCGGGATCTGGATACCCATGTTGGCTCCCACGTACTCCACGATGATCTCATCGGATGAACCACGATGTCAAGGATTCAATCAATCCCGTATACAATTCCCTTTGTCTATCGGTATGGTACTTGCCCGAGATTCGATCGTCGGTATCCCCATACCTTGTTCAATCTCGTTACCGGCAAGTCTCTTTACTCATTCCGTAATACATCATCCCGTGACTAACTCCTTAGTCACATTGAGCTCATAATGATGATGTCTTACCGAGTGGGCCCAGAGATACCTCTCCGTCACACGGAGTGACAAATCCCAGTCTCGATTCGTGTCAACCCAACAGACACTTTCCGAGATACCCGTAGCATACCTTTATAGCCACCCAGTTACGTTGTGACGTTTGGCACACCCAAAGCATTCCTACGGTATCCGGGAGTTACACAATCTCATGGTCTAAGGAAACGACACTTGACATTGAAAAGCTTTAGCAAACGAACTACACAATCTTGTGCTATGCTTAGGATTGGGTCTTGTCCATCACATCATTCTCCTAATGATGTGATCCCGTTATCAATGACATCCAATGTCCATGGTCATGAAACCGTGACCATCTATTGATCAACGAGCTAGCCAACTAGAGGCTCACTAGGGACACGTTGTGGTCTATGTATTCACACATGTATTACGGTTTCCGGTTAACACAATTATAGCATGAACAACAGACAATTATCATGAACTAGGAAATACAATAATAACCATTTTATTATTGCCTCTAGGGCATATTTCCAACAGTCTCACCTCTAGTGGTGTTATGTGAACGTCGACTACATGACACTTCACCATTATTTGGTCCTATAGGAAGGCATTGGGATGTAATAAGTAGATGATGGGTTGCTAGAGTGACAAAAGCTTAAACCCTAGTTTATGTGTTGCGTCGTAAGGGGCTGATTTGGATCCACTAGTTTAATGCTATGGTTAGACTTTGTCGTAATTCTTCTTCCATAGTTGTGGATGCTTGCGAGAGGGGTTAATCATAAGTGGTATGTTTGTCCAAGTAAATACAGTACCCAAGCACTGGTCCACCCACATATCAAACTATCAAAGTAGCGAACGTGAATCATATGAACATGATGAAAACTAGCTTGACAGTAATTCCCATGTGTCCTCGGGAGCACTTTACTTTATATAAGAGTTCGTTCGGGCTTGTCCCTTGCTACAAAAGGGATTGGGCCATATTGCTGCACCTTTGTTACTATTGCTACTTGCTACCCGTTACAAATTATCTTATCACACAACTATCTGTTACCGACAATTTCAGTGCTTGCAGAGAATACCTTGCTAAAAAACACTTATCATTTCCTTTTGCTCCTCGTTGGGTTCGACACTCTTACTTACCGAAAGGACTATGGTAGATCCCCTACTTGTGGGTCATCAAGACTCTTTTCTGGCACCGTTGCCGGGGAGTGAAGCGCCTTTGGTAAGTGGAAGTTGGTAAGGAAACATTTATATTGTGTGCTGAAAGTTATTGTCACTTGTCACTATGGAAACTAATCCTTTAAAGAGCTTGTTCGGGGGTATCTTCACCTCGACCAGAAGCACAAAGAGTTGCTCCTCAACCTACTGCACCTACTGAAAATATTTATTATGATATTCCTTCGGGTATGCTAGAGAAACTGTTGGCTAATCCTTTTACAGGAGATGGAACATCACATCCCGACTTGCATCTAATCTATGTAGATGAAGTTTGTGGTTTATTTAAGCTTGCATGTTTGCCCGAAAATGAGGTCAAGAAGAAGGTCTTTCCCTTATCTTTGAGGGATAAAGCATTGACATGGTATAGGCTATGTGATGATACTGGATCATGGAACTACAAACGATTGAAATTGCAATTCCATCAAATGTTTTATCCTATGCATTTGGTACATCGTGATCGGAATTATATCTATAATTTTTGGCCTCGTGATAGAGAAAGTATCGCTCAAGCTTGGGGGAGGCTTAAGTCAATGTTATATTTATGCCCCAACCATGAGCTTCCCAGAGAGATTATTATTATGAACTTTTATGCTCGGCTTTCTCATGACAATCGCACCATGCTCGACACTTCTTGTACTGGTTCTTTCATGAAGAGAGATATTGACTTCAGATGGGATTTATTGGAAAGAATTAAATGCAATTCTGAATATTGGGAGTTTAATGAACGTAATGAATCAGGTATGAATCTTAAGTTTGATTGTGTTAAATCTTTCGTAGAAATAAATGCCTTTCGTGATTTTAGCGCTAAACATGGACTTGACTCTGAGATTATAGCTTCTTTATGCGAATCATTTGCTACTCATGTTAATCTCCCTAAGGAGAAGTGGTTTAAATATCATCCTCCCATAGAAGTTAATGTAGCTAAACCTGTTCCAGTTGAAGAGAAAGTAATTGCTTATGATGATTCTATTGTTCCTACTGCTTACATTGAGAAACCACCTTTTCCCGTTAGAATAAAGGATCATGCTAAAGCTTCAACTGTGATACGTAAGGGTTACATTAGAACACCTACACCCCCTGAGCAAATTAAAGTTGAACCCAGTATTGCTATTATTAAAGATCTCTTGACCGACAATGTTGAAGGGCATGTTATTCAATTCTGTGAAGCTTCTGCTAGAATTGCTAAACCTCATACAAGTGATAAACATAAACCTGTGGTTGGCATGCCTGTTGTTTTCGTTAAGATAGGAGATCATTGTTATCATGGTTTATGTGACGTGGGTGCTAGTGTTAGTGCAATACCTCAATCTTTATATAATAAATTGAAGATGAAATTGCACCTGTCGAGATGGAATTTATAGATGTTACTATTAAACTTGCTAATAGAGATACTATCTGCCCTGTGGGAATTCTTAGAGATATTGAAGTCTTGTGTGGTAAAACTAAGTATCCTAATGATTTTCTTGTTCTTACTACCACACAAGATAGCTTTTGTCCCATCTTATTTGGTAGACCTTTTCTCAATACTGTTAATGCTCAAATTGATTGTGAGAAACAAACTGTCACTGTTGGCTTTGAAGGTGTGTCGCATGAATTTATTTTTTCTAAGTTTAATAGACAACCTCATGAAAAAGAATTGTCTAGTAAATATGAAATTATTGCTCTTACTTCTATTGATGTGCCTCCTACTGATCCTTTAGAGCAATACTTGCTTGAACATGAAAATGATATGCATATGGATGAGAGGAATGAGATAGATAGAGTTATCTTCGAACAACCTCCTATCCTTAATAATAATTTGTCTGTTGAATTACTTGGAGATCCACCTCCACCAAAGGGTGATCCTGTGTTTGAGCTTAAACAATTACCTGATACTCTCAAGTATGCTTATCTTGATGAGAATAAGATATATCCTGTTATTATCAGTGCTAACCTTTCAGAGCATGAAGAAAAGAAATTATTGAAAACTCTAAGGAAGCACCGTGCTGCTATTGGATATACTCTTGATGATCTTAAGGGCATTAGTCCCACCCACTCTATGCCAGCATAAAATTAAAACAGATCATGACTCCAAACTGGTTGCCGATCCTCAACGAAGACTGAATCCTAAGATGAAAGAGGTGGTAAGAAAAGAAATACTAAAGCTCCTGGAAGCAGGTATTATATACCCTGTGGCTTATAGTGATTGGGTAAGTCCGGTGCATTGTGTCCCTAAGAAGGGAGGTATTACCGTTGTTCCTAATGATAAAGATGAATTGATCCCACAAAGAATTGTTACTGGCTATAGGATGGTAATTGATTTTAGGAAATTAAATAAAGCTACTAAGAAAGATCATTACCCTCTACTTTCATTGATCAAATGCTAGAAAGATTGTCTAAACATACACACTTTTGCTTTCTAGATGGTTATTCTGGTTTCTCCCAAATACCTGTTTCACAATCTGATCAGGAGAAAACCACTTTTACTTGCACTTTCGGTACCTTTGCTTATAGACGTATGCCTTTTGGTTTATGTAATGCAACTGCTACCTTTCAAAGATGTATGATGGCTATATTCTATGACTTTTGTGAAAAGATTGTTGAGGTTTTCATGGATGATTTCTCCGTTTACGGATCTTCTTTTGATGATTGCTTGAGCAACCTTCATCGAGTTTTGCAGAGGTGTGAAGATACTAATCTTGTCTTGAATTGGGAGATGTGCCATTTTATGGTTAATGAAGGCATTGTCTTGGGACATAAAATTTCTGAAAGAGGTATTGAAGTTGATAAGGCTAAAGTTGATGCCATTGAGAAAATGCCATGCCCTACAAACGTTAAAGGTATAAGAAGTTTCCTCGGTCATGTTGGTTTCTATAGACGGTTCATTAAAGACTTCTCTAAGATTTCTAGGCCTCTCACTGATCTCTTGCAAAAATATATTCCATTTGTTTTTGATGATGATTGTGAAGAAGCATTTGAAATACTCAAGAAGGCCTTGATAATTGCACCTATTGTTCAACCACCTGATTGGAACCTACCTTTTGAAATTATGTGTGATGCTAGTGATTATGCTATTGGTGCTGTTCTAGGACAAAGAGTTGATAAGAAATTAAATGTTATTCATTATGCTAGTAAAACTCTAGACAGTGCCCAAAGAAATTATGCTACTACTGAGAATGAATTTTTAGCAGTTGTGTTTGCATGTGATAAGTTCAGACCTTATATTGTTGATTCTAAAGTTACTATTCACATTGATCATGCTGCTATTAAATATCTCATGGAAAAGAGAGATGATAAACCTAGACTTATTAGATGGGTTCTCTTGCTACAAGAATTTGATTTGCATATCATTGATAGGAAGGGTGCTGAGAACCCCGTAGCAGATAATTTGCCAAGGTTAGAGAATGTTCTTGATGACCCACAACCTATTGATGATAGCTTTCCTGATGAACAATTAAATGTTATCAATGCTTCACGCGGTACACCATGGTATGCTGATTATGCTAATTATATTGTTGCTAAATATATACCACCTAGTTTGACATACCAACAAAAGAAAAAGTTCTTTTATGATTTGAGATATTACTTTTGGGATGATCCTCACCTGTATAAAGAAGGAGTAGATGGTATTATTAGACGTTGTGTACCTGAGCATGAACAGGGATAGATCCTATACAAGTGCCACTCCGAGGCTTACGGGGGACACCATGCTCGAGACAGAAGTGCACACAAGGTATTGCAATCCGGTTTTTATTGGCCTACTCTCTTTAAGGATGCCCGTAAGTTTGTTTTGTCTTGTGATGAATGTCAAAGAATAGGTAATATTAGTAAACGTCAGGAAATGCCTATGAATTATTCACTTGTTATTGAACCATTTGATGTTTGGGGTTTTGATTATATGGGACCTTTTCCAAAGTCCAATGGGTATACTCATATTTTAGTTGTTGTTGATTACGTTACTAAGTGGGTAGAAGCTATTCCAACTAGTATTGTTGATCGTAACACCTCTATTAAGATGCTTAAATAAGTTATTTTCCCTAGATTTGGAGTCCCTAGATATTTAATGACTGATGGTGGTTCACATTTTATTCATGGTGCTTTCCGTAAAATGCTTGCTAAGTATGATGTCAACCATATAATTGCATCTCCTTATCATCCTCAGTCTAGTGGTCAAGTAGAGTTAAGTAATAGAGAAATTAAATTAATTCTGCAAAAGACTGATAATAGGTCTAGGAAGAATTGGTCTAAGAAACTTGATGATGCACTGTGGGCTTATAGAACTGCTTATAAGAATCCCATGGGCATGTCCCCTTATAAAATGGTTTACGGTAAAGCATGTCATTTACCTCTTGAGCTAGAGCATAAGGCTTATTGGGCAATCAAAGAACTTAACTTTTCTTTCAAACTTGCTGGTGAGAAGAGGTTAGTTGATATTAGCTCACTTGATGAATGGAGAACTCAGGCATATGAAAATGCCAAGTTGTTTAAAGAGAAAGTTAAAAGGTGGCATGATAAAAGGATACAAAAACGTGAGTTCAATGTAGGTGATTATGTCTTGCTATACAATTCTCGTTTAAGATTTTTTGCAGGCAAACTTCTGTCTAAATGGGAAGGTCCTTACATTGTCGAGGAAGTATATCGTTCCGGTGCCATCAAAATCAACAACGCAGAAGGCACTTTTCTGAGAGTTGTGAATGGGCAAAGAATCAAGCATTATATCTCAGGTACTCCCGTAAATGTAGAAAGCAATATAATTTATATCATAACCCCAGAGGAGTACATAAGGGATGTTTATCAGCCTGTTTCAGACTCCGAAAACGAAGAGGTATGTGATACGGTAAGCAAACCGACTCCAAAACTTTTCAAATAGCAAATTTTCTCAGTTTTGGAATATTTAAAAAATTACAAAAATATAAAGCAGTCCGGAGAGCGGACCAGGAGGCCATGAGCCTGCCAGGTGTGAGCCCACCCCCTGGCCGCGCCTGGGGGGCTCATGAACTCCTCGTGTGCCTCCCGGACTCCGTTTTCTTGTGGAACACTCCTTATTGTCGGTAAAAATTCATTATATAATCTCCCAAAAGGTTTGACCCTCGTATCATGCAAATATCCTTTGTTTTCGTTCCGAGCCTGTTTCTGCAGATTTAGAGCAAAGATGTCTTCTCAAGATTCAGAGGGGGGAGCTATGTGGCTGATTACCTTGCTAACCCCAAAGTCTACGGAGACTTAAATCCTTATGGTTGGACCACAGATGAGGAAGGAGATTATGATCCTAAGGGGAAGGAAGGAACAAGTTCCGACGAAGAGGAGGTTCCACTACCCCAACCTGGGGACATGCATGTGGAGTTCAAGAAGTCGGGTCTCCCTAACTCAAGGAAGAAGCCTAAGATTTTGTTTACCCATTCTCGTCTTTTGCAGGAGAGTAAGCAAGAATTATGTCAAAGGGTGTTGAGGCTTGAAGAGGAAGTTAACAATCTAAAAGAGCAGAACCTTGTGTTAAAGAGGAAACTAAACAAGCTCAAGCATTCTGCCTCAACTCCACCACCATCACCTCCGAAGGAAGACAATTAAACACACAGGTATGGGCACTCCCCTTGGCTTGTGCCAAGCTTGGGGGAGTTGCCCAGGTATCGTATCACCATCACATCTTTTGCCTTTACTTTTATATATTAGTTCGATCCTTTTGGTAATATCGTTATCTAGAAGAATAAAGTTTTTAGTATGATCTAGGCTTGAGTTTTGCTCTGTGTTACCCCCAATGTAATCAAGTTCATGAGTTATATAATAAAGAGTGTTTTAGTTAAGGGCTTTGCTTCTTACCATGATCTAAAGAAAATAATAATAAAAGAACAAAAGCATGAAAGATCATGTGATGATCTTATGGGGAGTGATGACTTCACATATAAAAAGAATGTTGACTAAAACTTGTTGTGGATAGACAAACGTAGACCTTGGTCATTGTTGCAATTAATAGGAAGTAATAAAGAAAGAGAGGTTCACATATAAATATATCATCTTTGACATCATCTATGATTGTGAATCACTCATTAAACTATTACATGCTAAGAAGTAGATGTTGGACAAGGAAGACAGCATAATGAATTATGTTTTCTTGGTTCCAAACAATATTATATGATTATGGATACTTTAGCATGTGACGCTTACTTCTACCTCATATTAGCCAAAACTTCTGCGCTAAGTAGAGATACTACTTGTGCATCCATAAAACCCTCAACCCAGTTCTGCCATAAGAGTCCACCATACCTACCTATGGATTGAATAAGATCCTTCAAGTAAGTTGTCAATGGTGCAAGCAATAAATAAAATTGCTCCCTAAATATGTACGATCCATTAGTGTGTGGAAAATAAGCTTTGTACGAACTTGTGATGAGGAAGACATAAAAGCGACAGACTGCATAATAAAGTTCTTTATCACAAGAGGCAATATAAAGTGACGTTCCTTCACACTAAGAGAACACACATCCAAACCTTAAAAGCGCATGACAACCTCTGCTTCCCTCTGCGAAGGGCCTATCTTGTCCCTTTACTTTTTATCTTTAAAAGAGTCATGGTGATCAACACGAATTCCTTATTCTGCCATTATCTTGGCAAGCGTCATGTGCTAGGGAAGATCTATATTCATATATTAACTTGGAAGTAAGTAATCATGAATTATTATTATTGACACTACCCTTCAGGTAAATCGTTGGGAGGCGAAACCATAAGCCCCTATCTTCCTCTGTGTCCAACTGAAACTTTGATCTCATGAGTACCACGTTGGTTTTAGCAATTGTGGAAGGCTAAAAGATGATTGAGTATGTGGATTTGCCTTGCAAGCTCTTATTTGACTCTTTCCGTTGTTATGATAAATTGCAATTGTTTCAATGACTAGAGACTATTGGTTGTTAATTCTCAATAAGATTCTTGATGCATTCTTTACATTGTGAATGAATTGTCACTTTAGCATAAGGGATTATATGACGATATTGTTGTTCTAAATATGATCATGATGCCTGCATATCCGTATTTTTATTTTTATCGACGCCTCTATCCCTAAACATGTGAGCATATTTATCGATCTCGGTTTCCGCTTGAGGACAAGCGAGGTCTAAGCTTGGGGGAGTTGATACGCCCATTTTGCATCATGTTTTTATATTGATATTTATCGCATCTTGAGTTGTTATAACACATTATGGTGCAATACTCATGCCTTTTCTCTCTCATTTTACAAGGTTTACACCAAGAGGAGAATGCCGGCAGCCGGAATTCTAGGCTGGAAAAGGAGCAAGTTTGATATGGCTATTCTGCGCAACTCCAAAAACCATGAAAATCAACGAGGAATTATTTTGGAATATATAAAAAATACTGGGCCAGAGAAATACCAGAGAGGGGCAGCCAGGAGGCCACGAGCCTGCCAGGCGCGGCCACCCCCCCCCCCTGGTCGCGCCTCCTAGGCTCGCGGGCTCCTCGTAGCTCCTCTGGCCCCCATCTTCTCCTATATGGAGGGTTTCATCCGAGAAAAAATCAGAACAGAGGTTTCGGGAGGAGACGCCACCGCCACGAGGCGGAACTTGAGCAGAACCAATCTAGAGCTCCGGCAGGGCTGTTTTGCCGGGGAAACTTTCCTCTTGGAGGGGGAAATCGTCGCCATCGTCATCACCAACACTCCTATCATCGGAGGGGACTCATCTCCATCAACATATTCACCAGAACCATCTCATCTAAAAACCCCAGTTCATCTCTCGTACTCAATCTCCGTCTCACAACTCCGATTGGTACTTGTAAGGTTGCTAGTAGTGTTGATTGCTTATTGTAGTTGATGCTAGTTGGTTTGTTTGGTGGAAGATCATATGTTCAGATCCTTAATGATATTCAATACCTCTCTGATCATGAACATAAGCGTGCTTTGTGAGTAGTTACTTTTGTTCCTGAGGACATGGGATAAGTCTTGTTAATAGTAGTCATGTGAATTTGGTATTCGTTCGATATTTTGATGTGTTGTATGTTGTCTCGCCTCTAGTGGTGTTATGTGAACGTCGACTACATGACACTTCACCATTATTTGGGCCTAGAGGAAGGCATTGGGATGTAATATGTAGATGATGGGTTGCTAGAGTGACAGAAGCTTAAACCCTAGTCTATGTGTTGCGTCATAAGGGGCTGATTTGGATCCACTAGTTTAATGCTATGGTTAGACTTTGTCTTAATTCTTCTTTCATAGTTGCGGATGCTTGCGAGAGGGGTTAATCATAAGTGGGATGTTTGTCCAAGTAAGGACAGCACCCAAGCACCGGTCCACCCACATATCAAACTATCAAAGTAGCGAACGCGAATCATATGAACATGATGAAAACTAGCTTGACAGTAATTCCCATGTGTCCTCAGGAGCACTTTACTTTATATTAGAGTTCGTTCAGGCTTGTCCCTTAATACAAAAGGGATTGGGTCGTATTGCTGCACCTTTGTTACTATTGCTACTTGCTACCCGTTACAAATTATCTTATCACACAACTATATGTTACCGACAATTTCAGTGCTTGTAGAGAATACCTTGCTAAAAACAACTTATCATTTCGTTTTGCTCCTCATTGGGTTCGACACTCTTACTTATCGAAAGGACTACGATAGATCCCCTATACTTGTGGGTCATCAGGTGCTGATGAAGATGTTGATGGAGATGAGTCCCCTCCGGCGAGAGGAGTGTTGGTGATGACGCTGGCGAAGATTTCCCCCTCCGGGAGAGAAGTTTCCCCGGCAGGACGGCCCTGTCGGAGCTCTAGATTGGTTCTGCTCAAGTTCCGCCTCATGGCGGCAGCGTTTCTTCCCGAAAGATCTCTTCTGATTTTTTTTCTGGGATGAAACCCTCCATATAGAAGAAGATGGGGGCCAGAGGGGCTACAGGGGGCCCACGAGCCCCCAGGCGTGCCCGACAGGCTCGTGGCCTCCTGGTGGCTCCCCTCTGGTATTTCTTCCGCCCAATATTTTTTATATATTCCAAAATAATTCCTCGCTGATTTTCACGGCTTTTGGAGTTGTGCAGAATAGACATCTTAAACTTGCTCCTTTTCCAGCCCAGAATTCCAGCTCCCGGCATTCTCCCTCTTCATGTAAACCTTGTAAATAAGAGATAAAAGGCATAAGTATTGTACCATAATGTGTAATAACATCTCATAATGCGATAAATATCAATATAAAAGTATGATGCAAAATGGACGTATCAAGGGGCAGTCAGCTGGTGTAGCAGCAAGCAAAGCGTCGTGGCAGCATCTACATGTGAAGCGGATTACATAGCTGCTTCCGAAGCAGCAAAGGAAGGAGTCTGGATGAAGGAGTTTATCACCGACCTAGGAGTGATTCCCAATGCGTCGGGCCCTATGACTCTATTCTGTGACAGCACTGGAGCTATTGCCCTTGCGAAGGAGCCCAGGTTTCACAAGAAGACAAGACACATCAAGCGCCGCTTCAACTCCATCCATGATTACATTCAGGAGGGAGATATAGATATTTGTAAAGTACATACGGATCTGAATGTCGCAGATCCGTTAACTAAACCTCTCTCACGAGCAAAACATGATCAACACTAGAATGCTACGGGTGTTTGATTCATCGCAATGTAACTAGATTATTTACTCTAGTGCAAGTGGGAGACTGTTGGAAATATGCCCTAGAGGCAATAATAAAATGGTTATTATTGTATTTCCTTGTTCATGATAATTTTCTATTGTTCATGCTATAATTCTGTTAACCAGAATCCTAAGCATAGCACAACATGTCCCTAGTGAGCCTCTAGTTGGCTAGCGCGTTGATAAATAGATGGTCACGGTTTCATGACCATGGACATTGGATGTCATTGATAACGGGATCACATCATTAGGAGAATGATGTGATGGACAAGACCCAATCCTAAGCATAGCACAAGATCGTGTAGTTCGTCTGCTAAAGCTTTTCTAATGGCAAGTTTCATTTCCATAGACCATGAGATTGTGCAACTCTCGGATACCGTAGGAATGCTTTGGGTGTGCCAAATGTCACAACGTAACTGGGTGGCTATAAAGGTGCACTACGGGTATCTTCGAAAGTGTCTGTTGGGTTGGCATGAATCGAGACTGGGATTTGTCACTCCGTGTGACGGAGAGGTATCTTTGGTCCCACTCGGTAAGACATCATCATAATGAGCTCAATGTGACTAAGGAGTTAGCCACGGGATGATGTGTTACAGAACGAGTAAAGAGACTTGCTAGTAACGAGATTGAACAAGGTATAGGGATACCGACGATCGAATCTTGGGCAAGTATCATACCGGTAGACAAAGGGAATTGTATACGGGATTGATTGAATCCCCAACATCGTGGTTCATCCGATGAGATCATCGTGGAGCATGTGGGAGCCAACATGGGTATCTAGATCCCGCTGTTGGTTATTGACCGGAGAGGTGTCTCGGTCATGTCTACGTACCTCCCGAACCCGTAGGGTCTGCACACTTAAGGTTCGATGACGCTAGGGTTATAGGGAAATAGTGTACGTGGTTACCTAAGGTTGTTCTGAGTCCCGGATTAGTTCCCGGACGTCACCAGGAGTTCGGAATGGTCCGAAGGTAAAGATTCATATATAGGAAGTGAGGTTTTGGTCACCGGAAGAGTTTCGGGCATCACCGGTAACGTATCGGGACCACCGGAAGGGTTCCGGGGGTCCACCAAGTGGGGCCATCGGCACCGGAGGGCTGCATGGGCCACAAGTGGGAGAGAACCAGCCCTAGGTGGGCTAATGCACCCCACAAGGGGCCCAAGGCGCAGCTTGAGGTGGGAGGGGGCAAACCCTAGAGGCAGATGGGCTCTAGGCCCACCTAGGGCGCCGCCCCTCCCACTCCCTCCTTGGCCGCCGCCCTAGATTGATCTAGGGTTAGCCGCCGGCCCTGGGGAGGGAACCCTAGGGCTGCCGCACCCCTCCTCCTTCCCCCTATATATATGGGGGGTGGTTTGGGGGCTACAAGACACACGGGTTCTCTCTCTCTCGGCGCAGCCCTACCCTTCCTCTTCCTCGTTCTCCGTGGTGCTTGGCGAAGCCCTGTCGGAGACCACGCAGCTCCACCATCACCGTGTCGTCGTGCTACCAGAGCTCTCCCTCAACCTCTCCTTCCTCCTTGCTGGATCAAGGCATAAAAGACGTCATCGGGCTGCACGTGTGTTGAACGAGGAGGCACCGTTGTTCGGCACTAAGATCGGATTCCACCGCGATCTGAATCGCTGCGAGTACGACTCCACCAACCGCGTTCTTGTAATGCTTCCGCTTTGCGATCTTCAAAGGTATGAAGATGCACTCTCCCCTCTCGTTGCTGGTTTCTCCATAGATAGATCTTGGTGAACACGTAGGAAAATTTTTGATTTACTACTACGTCTCCCAACAGTAGTATTATCCTTGTCTTACTTAAACTGATATATGTTTGCTATGTGTAGAATAGGATTTATTTTCCTTGGAGAATCTACTAGCTGGAGTGGTCATTCTCGATATACTAGTGAAAGTTGGCATGATCTTAGATTGAACCAACTCACAATGCTATCTTGAGCAGTGCTTTATTCACTTAAGTATCTTTTCTCATGAAAACACTAGGTTAAAAGCCTACTGCAATAAAATTAGATACAAAATTTACAAGGGTTACATGTATGCAACTTAAATGGGTATATATAATGTTAGAGTTACACGCCTCTAATTATTTGTTCTAGCTCTATGGATACCAGGAGCATTAGTTATTTTGAAGTATTCCATTTATATAGATATTGTATATGAAAATATGAAGTAATTATAAATGATATTTATGATCATGAACAATCTTACCGGGTGATTGTTTTCATGGCCTTCGAAGAAAGGATATCCTAGAAGTTAAGCACAGATGGAGGGGATTCAGTACTTTTGAGCCAAGAAAAGTAGATGGGGCCTGTCCAAGCTATGAATAGTAGGTGGGAAAGTGTTGAAATATTTTGTGTTGCCATGGTTCCTAAATTCTAGGAGGTGTGTTTAGTAACATGTATGGTTTCAATTGCCTAATTCACTACTGGAATCAAACAATTTGCCGTCTGCCAGTCCTTTGCCGTCCGTTGGCAGACGGCAAAGAGTGTCTTTGCCATAAGTTGGGTAAAAGCGGACGGCAAAGAGCTGGCAGATGGCAAAGAGGGGCTTTGCCATATGCCAGCTCTTTGCCGTCTGCTAGCGGACGGCAAAGAAACTTTGCCGTCAGCAAGCGGACGGCAAAGAGGTGGGTGGCGCCCAGTTGACGGCAAGACTATAACGGCCCACTGCCCCACCTCTTTGCCGTCCGCTAGCGGACAGCAAAGAGGTGAGCCCTAAGTACCTAACGGCGCAACCCAGCCCCACCCATCTCCCATCGTACGTCCCCTTGCGCCCGCACGCACGCACGCCGCCATGCCCTAGCCCCCACCCCCATCGCGCCCCCGCACTGCCCGCCGTCGCGCCCCCACCGCCCCCCATCCCCGCCGCCCGCGCCCACCGCTGACCGCCACTAGCGCCCCCCCCCCCCCCCCCCCCGCCGTCCGTTGCAGACCCCCCCCCGTCTCCTGCTGCCCGCGCCCCCCGCCGGCCGTCGACCGCCGCCCGCGCCACTCACCCCCACCGCCGCCCGCACCCCTCACCCCCACCGTCGCCCGCCCGCGCCCCTCACCCCCACCGCCGCCCGCCGCCCGAGCACCCCCGTCGGCCGCTGCCCCACTCCGGTGAGCCACCTCCTCTTTTTTCATTTTTTTAATAGTGTAGTTAATTATAGTAATTTAGTTAGTTAATATTAGGTGTAGTTAGTTAGTTGTAATTTAGTTAGCTAATTATGTGTAGTTAGTTAGCTAGTTAATTAGGTGCAGTTAGTTAGTTAGTTAATTAGGTGTAGTTAGTTAGTTAGTTAGTTGTAAGAAGAAGAAGAAGAAGAGGAAGGAGAAGAAGAAAAAGAAGAAGAAAAGGAGGAGGAGGAGGAGAAGAAAAGAAGAAAAATAAGAAGGAGAATAAGAAGAAGAAGAAGAGGAGGAGGGGTGTGTCGGCGCCGACATAACCGGGTCGAGGATCGCCGACACGACACCCCCCACACCCCGACCCCGACACGACACCCTGACACCCCGACCCCGACACGGCACCCCCGACACCCCGACCCCGACACGGCATCCCCGAAACCCCGACCCCGGCATGACACCCCCGACACCCCGACCCCGACACGGCACCCCCGACACCCCGACCCCGACACAACACCCCCTACACCCCGACCCTGACACGACACCCCGACACGGCACCCCCGACTACGACACAGCACCCCGACCCCAACACGACACCCCCGACACCCCGACCCCGACACGACACCCCGACACGGGACCCCCGACCACGACACAGCAACCCTACCCTGACATGACATCCCCGACACCCTGACCCCGACACGACACCCCGACCCCGACACGGCACCCCCGACACCCAACCCCGACACGGCACCCCCAACACCCCGACCCCGACACGACACCCCCGACACCCCGACCCCGACACCCTAACACGGCACCCCCGACCACGACACAACACCCCTACCCCGACACGACACCCCCGACACCCCTACCCCGACACGACACCCCCGACACCCCGACCCCGACACAACACCCCTGACACCCCGACCCCGACACGACACCCCCGATGTCGATGGAACCCTAAATAGCAAGTATCGTCGGTGCGAGATACATGTGGCCGTCGGTGTTGAACACTACATCCATGTCCCACAAGTCCCGTAGCAACAGTTCTCGGGGTCGATGGCGGTTGAACACCTATGCAAATTTGTCTTGCAGCCTCTGCGGTGACGATTAAAAGCCAAGTGTTGAAACTTGAAACACCCTAACTAACTCAAAGTCGGTTTGGTTGTTTGAAGTTTCAAAACTTGGCTTTAATCCTCATCGCAGAGGCTGCTAGACAAATTTGCCAAGGTGTTCGACCGTCATCGGCCCCTAGAACTATTGCTGCGCGTGGGACACCGGGCGCCGGCGTCACTTGTGGGATGTGGATCTAGTGTTCAACGCCGAGCGCCACATGTATCTCGCACCGATGATACTTTCTATTTAGGGTTTCATCGATGTCGAGGAACCCCCTAACCCACTCGTCCTCTTATAAATATTTAGTTAGGTTGACGGAAAAAACAATATTTCTATGTTACTCATCTTTCGATTTAAATGTGCACTTTCCTCCTGCCCCCTTCATTTCCTTTGTTCCGGTCTTCGTGCCGATGAAACTTGCTAGGAAATATGAGTGATCATGGGTGGATGTACATCGGTATAATGCGTGTGTGACTTTCGGTCTGTCGTTACTCCTTGTGTGACTTTCATGTGTGTTCTCGATCGAGGAATCCCGACTATTGTCGTGGGGGGCGCCTCATCATTCTTCTCTTCTTTGCGATATACTCGTCGATATATTGCGCAAGAAGAGAAGAGGTGAGGTGTCCATCACCGGTAGGGATGGACTGATACGTTGTCTTAGAACTCTCCCAAAGATCAAGAAGCGCCAGATGAGCTCTGATCCTGAGATAACGCCTCGCCCATGGCCAATGGAGCTTTCCATTGAGGCTAGGGCCCACGAGCTTCTGGCGGAGGCAAACAGGCAGGCAGCGCAGAGGGAGAGGGACATGAAGGAGAGGACGGCTAGGCTGTTGGAGGAGGAGAGGAACCGGAACGACGCGTCTCACCGGGCCCTATACGAGCTCCGCGTGGTAAGTTTCTCCTGCATATTAGCCAAATCATGCATGTAATGTTCGTTTCATCACTAACTAATATGAATGACTCGTGAAAACAAAATGTGCAGACCGTGTGTCAGAACAATGGTCAGACCCCTCCGTCGATGCCCCATATTGCTATAGCACCCACGGTGAGTTTCATTTAAATGGTCATTAGTTACTAGTATTCACATTTGAGTTGCATCATGCTAAGGAGACATTGCAAATGATCTTTGGTGCAGCGTGCCTCCCGACAAGCATCGACCGATCCTTCTGCGTCTGCCGCAACCCCGACCGGTCCTTCTACGTCTCACCCTGGCCCAAACCCTACCGGTTCTTCACCTCCGTGTTGATGGTAAGTTTTCCCAAGTGTTTTCATTAGCAAATGCATACTTGGCTTAAGAAATGACCTACTTAGCTCCAAAATGACCTATACTTAGCTTATTTTCCTCAAAATGACTTGATATGCTTGGTTAGATAGAAAATGGTATATTCTACCTAGGATAGCTATAAAATGACTTATACTTAGCATTTTTTCCTCCAAAATGACTTGATATGCTTAGTTAGCTAGAAAATGGCATTAGTAGCTATTATAGCTCAATAATGATCTATAGCTAGCTTAGCTAGTTCATTTATGACATAATTAGCTCACTTGGGTACAAAATGGCATAACTACCTAGGATATCTCAATAATGATCTATAATTAGCTTAGCTAGTTCATTTATGACATAATATGCTCACTTAGGTAAAAAATGGCATAATAACCTTGGTTTAGCTCCAAAATGACCTATACTTAGCTTATTTTTCTCAAAAATACATAATAACCTTACTTACCTCCAAAATGATATATTCTACCTAAGATAGCTATAAAATGACCTATACTTAGCATTTTTTCCTCCAAAATGACTTGATATGCTTAGTTAGCTAGAAAAATGGCATTACTACCTTGGAAAAGAGGAGAGGAGAGGAGAAAAAGAAAGAGAAGATAAATTCTTCTTCTTCTTCTTTTTCTTCTTTTGTTTCTTCTTTTTCTTCTACCTAGTCTTCTTCTTCTTCTAACTCTTATCTTTCCTACTTTGCTATAGATGAGGAAGCTTGCATTGATGGAGTGTACTCTTCTACTTCTGCTTCCTTTGTGTTTGTTGGATATGTTGGAAACTTGTTTTGGATATGTATGTTGGACACTTGTTTTCGATATGTATGTTGGATATGTTGTTCGAAACTTGTATATGTTGTTGAAACTTATTTCGTATGCTTGTTGAATGATATGTATGTTTTGGATATGTATGTTGGATATGTATATGTTGGCTATATATGAATATTCTGTCAAATTGAATGATTGTAAGAAAAACAAAAAAACAGGGGCTATACAGCCACTTTGCCGTCTACTGGCAGACGGCAAAGAGCTTTGTCGTCTGCCAGCAGACGGCAAAGTGGCCACGTGGAAGCTACCTATGCAAACTAGGGCTAGCCTAGGTGGGCTTTTTGCCGTCCGCTGGCAGGTCTTTGCCGTCTGCCAGCGGATGGGAAAGCACGCCGTTAAGCCTCCTAACGGAGCTAACTGCCCACGTGTGTCGTCCAGCCTCTTTGTCGTCTGCTGGCAGACGACAAAGATTCAAAGGTCTTTGTCATCCGCCAGCAGACGACAAAGCGGTCTTTACCGTGGCTTATTCAGCCAGACGGTTTGCCGTCTGCTGGCGGACGGCAAAGCCTTTACCGTCCGGGATGCATGCCTTTGCCGTCCGGGATGGCGGACGGCAAAGTGTCTGTTTCCTGTAGTGATTACATGTGTAATAGTTTTTCAGGGAATAGCAAAATGCAATCAAGTGTCTGGTTGTAGAATCTTGGAATAAGGAAACAAAATCCTACATGTGTTTTCTTTAATTAACGGATAATAACAATAGACATGCTTTCATGAGATGATTGGCCTTAAGCATAAAAATGCATCCATGTGCCACCTATCATTTGTAATGCACACCAAAGAGTTCTATGTTTTTGTACAACTTTCTTTATTTTGTGCATTAGATTTTAAAGTATATGTGATCGAATTATATTTTCTATTGAAATACATTGCAAATGAAGTGGATTCAATTATTTTTTGCATGTTACGGGCTACCTTTTCTATACATGTGAAATTTGATATGCAATCTGTAACAACCTACCTGCAAGGCATAGTAACGCTATGAATAACCCAATATCAACTACTGATAATAATATCAATAAAAGAATTGTCTCAATTTTTTTAAGGCTCGTGACAACGCACGGGCACTCTACTAGTCATTCCTAATTTGCCTATTGGCCAGCCCATTTAGCATTAGCCATGCATGTAGCATTTTCTATTGATTTGTCCCATGGACCAGACCTATGTAGATTCGGAATTATCCTTCCCTACGCTGTTTTCAAGCACTAGCAAAATACTTGACTCATTTCGATGGGCTCAGAGACTAGCCGATTTTATTTTTTCCGATCATCATAGCGTACTTCCACATATCCACTTAAAGGAAAGTCTTTTCGTAATGGACGGCCCTCGAAACCATAATCTGTTGATATATGACGTAAAACTGGATGATTGACGGAAGAAACACCAGACAGATACCATACTTCTCGCTCCCACTAGCCAGCTGATGGAAATAGACTCACTACTGAAGACTCGTGTTACTTCGTTTGCGCTTGTTTGTACATGAATGTGTGAGTTGTACCGAGTAATCAGTAAATTATGGACAACTTCAAAACTTCATTTTCGAGAAGGATCATTAGAAACCTTGTAGAATGTTCATAGCCAGTTCAGGTCCGGTTTTACCTGTTTTCGTCAGTTTCTTTTTCCATTTCCTTTTTATTTTCTCCTTTTCCAAAAGTTTCTTTTTCAACAAAGTGTTTGACAATTTTCAAATATGTTAGGAATTAAATAATGTTTAGGGAATCTCGAAAGAAAAAAAGTGCTTTCGCATATTTTAAGAATTTCAACTAATGTTATTGTTTTCAAAAAAATCAGAAATTCAATAAATGTTTGTGTTTTTAAAAAATGATCAGAAATTTACACAAATGCTCGTGTTTTCAAAAAAAATTGTAAAAACCCTGCTTCAAAAAAAATTCTCAAAATCAAAAATGTTTGACATTTAAAAACATATTCGGATATTCAAAAAAATTCCCGTTTAAAAAATAAAATCCAAATACATTATGGAATTTAAAAATAAAATCATGTTTTTTGAAATGTTTGTGGTCCCAAAATTGTTTGGGATTTTGTTTTAAGTTTGCGCTTTTTAAAAGCCGTTTTTCAAAATAATCACTCTTATACAAAAAAAATATCTTGAAAATCCGACAAAAAACCCGAGCTACAATCATCTTCTTGCAACAACTCGTGGTTATCGTTTATTGTTTGAGACTAGCAACAACTCGACAACTCGTGGTTGGCCACAGTGCGCTGTTTCACTACGGTTTTTTGCTACCTAGAATGGGCTAGCACACAGCCATCTCGCCTACAGAGCGGCGGTGGTGGGCTAGCACAGTACAAATGTTTTCTTAACGTAAACAAAATGCTCTCTTCTAAAAAGAAGGTACAAAAATGATTACCATTGAGAAAATGTACGTGGTATTTTATAAAAATATTCAGGCGTCTGAATAAAATGTCCGTGTCATTTTTCAATATTTTATGTACAACGTAAGGAAATGTCTGTGTGGTTTAAAAAAAATGTGGAATTTAAAGAAATAAACATGTGTTTCAAAAAAAAATCATAAAATTTCCATAAATGTTTATACGTTGTACAAACTGTTTGTGTGGTTTAAAAGAATTATTTCCATTAAAATATTAGACAACATGTGTTTTGGAAATGTTATCATGTGTTCGCCGAAGTGTTCCTAACATGTTTTTTCCTAACATGTACATCATATGTAAAAATGTCCAACATGTATAAAAATTATTTCACATGTGCTCTAAAAATGTAGAAAAAGGAGACATGCGTTAAAAATAGAAAATGATAAAAATAGACAAAGAAACAACAACGACGAAAAGTAAGAAAACCAAGAAACATACAAAATAAAATCAAAGTGTATCGAAGAAAGGGAAAAACAATATATTCAATGAGAAAACAAAGAAAATCAGTGTAAATGGAAGAAAAACCAAAGAAAACTAATAAAAAATAAATAAAGTCACTGAAAAAGTAAAAGTGGACGGAAGAAAACTGAAGCAGATCAAACCTATAGCATAGAGCAAACAAATCGTGCTAATGGGTCAGTCCGATAGTTGTCATTCGTAGGCGATTCCTATTAGGATATTTGGTTTTGTGTGTCAACAATAAAGATAGGATAACTAGACAAGAAATAAAACAAGCAAATGAGGTGTGCTTGTGTGCACGCGCACACGGGCTGGGACATCAGTTATTTGGTCAAGCCTGACAGCAATGGCACCAGAAATCATTCTACTATTTAGTGTAGGTGTTAGGTTTTCCCTAAAGAGGAAAGGATAAAGCGGTATCTCACAATTAAGAATCAAGGTTATCGAACCAATAGGAGACACCACATAGATAACGTCAACAGTACATGCACACACACAAAGCCAATACTCACACACAACGAAGACAAGAGGATTGTCAACCCCTTATTCCCGCCAATTGCGAGGATTAAAATTGGTAATGGTAGGTAGATAGTAAAATAAAGAAAAAGGTAAATACGAATAGCAAAGAAATTTTATTATTGGTGTTTAATAGGAAAAATGGACCCGGGGGGCATAGCATTCACTAGAGGCATATCTCATGATCATAATACGGTGGGTAAACAAATTATTGTTGGACAATTGATAGAAAAGCGGATAGTTATGATTGTGTTTCTTCATTGCATAATCCATATATAAGCATTAAGTCCGTGATAACTAGAACGTTAAACATATTGACGTATACTACTATTACTCCACCTCCTGACCGCAATCCAGCATTCATCCATAAGGTATTAAGTTCATAACAAACAGAGTAATGCTTGAAGCAAGATGACATAATTTCGACAAGATATGACCAATTAATATGTTCAGATCCCACCATTTTATTCTTAGTAGCAACAACGCAATACGCTGTCTTGCAACACCTCCTCTCACAGAGTAAGACACCACAAAATTGAACCCACAACTATGCAACACTCCCTCTGAAGATCATGTCGTTTATTTGGCAAAAAAAACTTATAAATTGGAAAGCATATATAGTATCAAATTACACATAATAGATCAGAGAAGATGCAATTACTTCTAATGAATAATCTGATCATAAGCTCACAATTTATCGGATCCCAACAAACGCACCGCGATAATTAGTCTTGGAAGAGATCATTGTATTGAAGGTCATAAAGAGAGGGAGAGAGAGATATCTAGCTACTGCTATGGACCCATAGGTCGTGTGGGGAACTACTGACACATCATCATGGAGGCACCAAGGTTGATGAAGATGGCATCTTTGATGCATTCCCCCTACGAAGGCACTCCGGAAAAGGGCTCTAGATGGGATCGTAGAGGCTTAGAGGCTTGCGGCGGCGATAAAATTGTTTTGGGTCTCGCTATGGTTATTTCTGGATTTTAAAGAATATACAGCGGGGCTCTCAGCATGGTGGTGAGGTAGAAGCGAGGACGGAGGAGAAAGAATGGCGGGGCGGCGACAGCTTGGCTCACCGGCGGTGACATGCAGTCCGACGCGCGATCCTTCCGGGTCGGTGTGGTGGCCGGCACAGTGGATCGGGAGGACGAGGATACTGAGACGGTTATTTTTATTGGAGGAAATAGAATACACTGACATGCGGGGCCCCACACTATTTTGACGGGCAACCAAACTTCAGTTGAATGTCGTTAGTTTCTTTGCCATGTCATCGCTCTGTCAGTTTTTAGCATCGACAAGTGCTTATCTGAGCGATCAGTGTTTATCACAAACTATCAGCACAATGGTAAGGGCTCTTTGAAGAAGAAGAAAAAGATGATGGTTTTTCGAATTAGGGACCCTATATAATTATGGGGATGCGCTTCGGTGCCTTAAGGCACCTGCCTTTGTGTCTATGACATGTGGGCCCACCAGGTGATTGACCCATATGTCAGTGACCCAAAGACGGCACCTGCCTTTGTGTCTATGACATGTACGCCCAACAGTTGGTTGGCCCATATGTCAGTGACCCAAAGATGGCACCTGTCTTTGTGTCTATGACATGTGGGCCCAACAGTTGGTTGGCCCATATGTCAGTGACCCAAAGACGGCACCTGCCTTTGTGTCTATGACACGTGGGCCCAACAGTTGGTTGGCCCATATGTCAGTGACCCAAAGACGGCACCTGCCTTTGTGTCTATGACACGTGGGCCCACCAGGTGATTGACCCATATGTCAGTGACCCAAAGACGGCACCTGCCTTTGTGTCTATGACATGTACGCCCAACAGTTGGTTGGCCCATATGTCAGTGACCCAAAGACGGCACCTGCCTTTGTGTCTATGACATGTGGGCCCAACAATTGGTTGGCCCATATGTCAGTGACCCAAAGACGGCACCTGCCTTTGTGTCTATGACACGTGGGCCCAACAGTTGGTTGGCCCATATGTCAGTGACCCAAAGACGGCACCTGCCTTTGTGTCTATGACACGTGGGCCCAACAGTTGGTTGGCCATATGTCAGTGACCCAAAGGCGACACCTGCCTTTGTGTCTATGACATATGGGCCCAACAGTTGGTTGGCCCATATGTCAGTGACCCAAAGGCGACACCTGCCTTTGTGTGTATGACATATAGTCCTAACAGGTGACTGGCCACCCAAAGGCAGGTGCAGCGTCCATAATTAGTTATGGTGAGTTTTTACAATCTACCCTAGGGCATGCAACGGTAACACAAAGAGTGAGAAAAACATGCAACGATGGAAGACGCGGGGTAGCAGCTTGTTGCTTGAAATTTGAATTCCGGTCTTGCTCGCGCGTCATCGGTCAAAGTGAAAAAGGGAAAGCAGCGCCGGTTTGGTGTGGCTGTGGCCTGTGGGAGAGGCAGCCAGCCGGCGCAAACCCCCTCCCGTCCTGGGCATAAAACCCAGGCCTTTCCTGCCCTGCCCTTCCCTGCCCTTCCCTGCCCTGCGGCGTAAGAATAAGATCGAGACCGGCATGCGTTGTCCTGCTCCCGCCGTGCCGGATCGCCGGTCGCCCTCTGCTCTGCCCGTTGAGGAAAAGCGGGGCCTTTCCTCTCCGAAAACATAGCCCTGCCTTCCCGCGTGCCGCGCCGTCGAACAGGGTCGTTTCTGCTTTGCTGCCGATGGGGGGCATGCCATGGCGCCCGGACGGAGCCTCTACCTGTACGTGTCGTGTGGTTGCTTTCCTAGTTCGCTTGCGTCGCCCTGCCATTGCCATGACGCAACGTCGATTCACCGGATCGCCGCACTGCGATGCTCCCTGCTGCAGGCATTTTCTTGGTGGCTTGCCAATGCCATGGTCACCACTCACCACACCGACCAGCCGGCCGGCGTATGTATCTTGCCTGCCTTTCTTTCCTGTGCAGTAGGAGTACAAGCACATGTTGGTGGCTCTGCCATGCCAAGCATGTTCATCGTCACCTAATTGCAGGATGCAGGATGCAGAGTAAACAGATCTATAGTCACCCATACATGTTGCTCATCTGGTTATTTCTGTATGTACACTGGTATTTTGTGAAAAGATAAAAAGGGCCTATCTTGAAACCTGGTTACAGCAGTAAGACTCATGCATTTCATATCTTGTGCTTCTTCTCAGAGCTAGCTATACATTATCTCTAGTGTAAGCTCCTATCAATGCAATTCCAGCAGATGTCCTTCTAATTTACTCCCTCCGTAAACTAATACAGTATAAGAGCGTTTAGAACAGAGGGAGTACAAAATATACATGATCTGTAAGGACAACAAGTAGTAGCCTAAATTAAGATGCAATAACTGCTTCCATAATTAATGCACTAACTCCAGTGTCCAACTTGAGGACATTTTCAGTGTTTAACTTCAACATCCATCTTAACAGGGATTTTACACATTTTGCAGGATGAGTTTCGTCGTGCCCATCTACAATGAGAAGGCCGTCGGTGATCGGACGGCGTACGGTCACATCGTCACCATGTTCAGCAGTGTGGCATGGTTTCTGTACGCCGCCCCGGACTACCCGGCCGCCATTTTCTCCATGGGCATCAACACCATCTCCACGGTGCTGCAGCTGGTGTATGTCAGCCGTGTTCCTATGGTTCGCGGTCGGAGTGGTGCGCCGCCACGCCCTCTACGTCTTTGGCCCCGTCCTCACCGCCTCATCGGTCATGACCGTCCTCGTATTCACCAAGGTCATCTGGGGCTCCAAGTTTGTTGCCTACACCGCCGCAATTGCCGCCTTCCTCTCCTAGTGCTCCGTGGCTGCTGATGTGGTAAATTGAATGAGCAACACTACCACAAAATTAAGACAAAAAAAAAGACAATTGCTTTCAAATTGTCGCGGCGGGACCGTGCATGAGGGCCAAAACCAAAACACTTTTAAGACCAACAACATTTTGCAGGTGGGGGCAATGAGGAGCAAGGATGTCAACAACATGGACCCGCTCCTCGAGGTGTTGCTTGGCCTAGCCAACGCCTCGGCTTCAACCATCTCCGGTTTCTTCTCCAAACCGCGGGATCTTTTCGTCGCGGTAATGATACAAACCCCGCATCATATTTTGAGTTTGGTAAATGGTTGTATTTGGAAATTGAGCATTACTACGTGACTTGCAGATACCCAACGTCATTGGAGTTCCGGTCCTGTTGGCACAGCTATTGGTGTTCGTGATGCACCGCAACCCTCAGCCTGAGCCGGAGCCGGAGCGCAACCCCGTCCACACCGTCGATGTGCCAAACTATGGGTCAGATCTCCACACACTGTTCGCATGCCAGGTGTAGGCATACACCATCATCCTTCCTAAAATACTTTCTCGCTGCTATGCGGCTGACTTATTTATGAGCTCATGTTGTTATGAGATTATTATGGCACTACCAGTTTTGTAATAATATCACTATTTGTTTTACCGAATATTATGATTAGACTCGAGCCATTTCTAAATTACCAAGATTCTTGAGTTTTTAACTTCGTCGGTAAAAAAATGGTGGTCAAAGTTACATCTCGAAGATCAATGTCTAGGCGGCATGTTTTTTGTGGTCGTAATCAAGTAGAACTGGTCTTGGCACAAAAATAGTTTAGATCAAGAAAAATCTTACTTCATGTTAGCCTGGATTTCATGAGAACTGGCCTTGGCATGCATGTATCATGTATGCAATTTCTACTTACTTTCCACCAAAAGGAAATATGACATCTTGAATCCAGATCAGTGCCAAAACATGAGCAAAAAGATGCTTCCCATTGCATCCAGAACAGTACCAACAGTCAAACCAACAGTCTTCACAATCTTTGTGACTAAAATTCTCGACGATACAAATGCGTACAAACCCTTACCAAGGACTCCAAACGCTTGTACAATTTACCAAAGGTGCTGCCTACTTATTCTGGTACAACAGCTGTATCCTTTTCTCGTCACGAAAAATAATCACAAGAGCGAAATATATTAACAATAATAAAGTGTGTATTGCTCGCCGACAGCAAGAGCGCTGCTGCTAACAGGATGGCATATGTAGAACACGGCTGGCTCGCCATTTTGTTCCAATGGTTAAGAGGGCGACCGGGGACGCACAGCAGCCGAATCTGCAGCAGTTTACACAAAAACAAAAATTTCTGGAACATCCACCCTACATCATCACGAGCTCTGTGTTTGGCGGTGAATTTGGAGTATCCAATCCATGTAACTGCTGGTTCCAGCCATCTGGTCCTCGACGAGGTTGGACAGAAGCAAGAAGCCCTCTCTTGGCTGCTCACCTTGTCGTACAACACGGGGCAGCTGGTAACACGAAGAATCCCTCTTCCTCAGGGCTCTTAGTACTGCCATGAAGTTTCTCGAGTGATTGTTGTCACATTCTCCCAACTGAATCTGCAAGATACCCCATGTCAGCAAGAAGCACAAATCTAATGTGGTATTGCATTACATGTTAAAAGTGAGTTTTTCATCTACTAAAAATAAAGGATTCTCATCCCAGAGAATATCAAAGGTAATTTTAAGAACAGACTAAAAAAGAGAAATGGCATGATACACTGTTAATTTATTTGAATTTTGTTTAAAAATGCCAAAAAATATACAAGGACAAAAAAGGGAATGAAGCATAAGTCCCAACGTCAGGATTATATTGTTTACCAGAGTAAAGAAGGGTACCTTTGATAGATCAGGGAAGTTTGACAGGCTGACTCCGAGAATGTCGTTCATGAGCTCAGGCTGGAGCATTCTACCTAACCATACTAGGAAGGTGAAGCCATCATCAAGAAGATATAAACCAGCAGTGTCTAGGCACTGCAAGGTTAATGGCAACCGCTTCAGGGACGCATCGATCCTATCTGGTTCCTGAAAATCATGACATATATTTCAGTTAGGAAAAACAACGCATAGGCTGAATTCAACAAAATGTTAACTTCAAATATACCAATCAAATCAGTTCATTTCAATCAACGCTTACTGTGCCTGTTGGCTCTACAATGTATAATAGAACCTTAACTTTGAAACAGAAACTTGATGTTAAGGCCCCTACCAAACCAACTAAGCAGACTAGGCAGTTTTAGCTTATACTGCTTTTCATTTATTTATTTATTTTGCAAAGTATACTGCTTTCATCTTCGACTACAAATGTGCCTAAATTCAAAGTAAACCTTCATATCAAACATATAACTAATAAAAACATCTAGAGGTTACGTAATTATTTGCTTAATGCCATGCCAGATGTGGCTGCAAATTTGTAAGACAAGGATTATTGTAAGGCCTACGGAACTAATTGAGCAGACTAACTACACTCGTTCTTTCCATCCCAAACAAACGGAACTGGAGTTATCTTTATTCTCCCTAGTTGATGTACATAGTTTGGGAATCATAAGTCTACAAGTAGCTCTGGTTAAAAGGAACTTAATCAGTTCAGTTGCAAGGAAATACTGCATACCATTGTCAATACTTCATCAAGCCTGTACAGAGAAGGATAAATAAAATTGAGCAGCCTTCTTGCAGGCAGTATCATCATACTGAAACCAGCAGCACAACGTTCATCAAGAGAGACATCAGCATAACCACCACGCAGAGCAAGGGATTTGCATAGGGCCAGGATGTATAATGGCAAGTATCTCAATGATTCTGGATATATCAGTCTCCCTCCTATCCGATGTTGTACAACATATAGGTTCCGGTATTCCTTTAAACTTTTCACAAGTTTTAACTGTAATTGTTGTCGAACACTGTCCAGCTTATCAGACAGTGAGTTTTCAACAGCTGCAGGAGAGAGATAATTAGTAAAGTGATCACAATCATGTATATTGACATTGATGAAGAGGAGAGCATCGATCTAGTACTAACCGATTCTGGCCAACACTGACACAATAGCACCAGTATCTGCTTGACGATACATTTCACCAAGATCTGTGACCACCGGTGCAGCTGCCGTATGCACCCTGATACGTCGTTCACCAGAAGATGAAGTATATCTGATGATGGTTATTAAGGACACAAGAATCACACTTGTAAATAACATTGTGCAAATAAAAGCCCAATGGCAGAAGGCAACATCCAACATCATATGCAGGAGGTGCTTTGACAAGAAGAAAGAAGCGACTTGGACCTCTCCCAGTTCTACTCTACTGACAAACCATATTCAGATCTAGCTATCACCAAACTAAGAGCAAAGGAAACCTTGAGAGAGGTGCTCCTTTGACATTTTGTCAAGCTATCGTTTGCAACATCAAGTTTCTAAAAAATCATAAGATAGCGAGCAGGGCACAAGCAACTTCACAGGAAAGGATACAGCAAGGCCACTTGGAAGTAAACAGTCTGTGTGGTCATTAGGGTCTCCTCTAGAGACAGTTGCATCGCAAAAGCTTTATCAGCGTCAACAGCTGGAAGAGCTAACAAATCTGTGGACCGTAGCATGAAATGACCATGATAGGTTGTGAAACGCACCCCTGAAAAACATTATGTTGAGAGTTAGGTTCAATAAACTAACAAGGCAAGGAAATATATAGGAAGATGATAAACATGCGGCTGTGGATATAAATCTAAAACCTTTTCCACATCTGATACGCATTACAGACTCCCAAGCAGTCTCCCGAGTAAGGTCTCTGCTAAGCTCATGTTTAAGTTTCTCCCCGTGAGTAGTTGCCTGGAAGGATGGATAATGGTATACCTGACCACCAGTATATTTCGCCAGAGAACCTACACATTAATACATATCACGGTACGTAAGAGCAAATAGGAAATACTATAGGAACTTCTCAACGGAGGTTGCCAATGAATTGTCACCTAAGGAAGCTATATCACAATACTTGTCACTCAAAGAAAATATGTCCACAGCGATCTGATTTTTCGTGAACTCAGCAGCCATCTGTTTATAGAAGGGATCTTCTGGTATCCTAAGAATATGCTCCTTGTCTGTTCCATATGCACGGACATCATCTCCTCGAAGTCTCAAACGGCCAATACCAAGAGATGGCAATGTGCTCTGGAAGACAAGCAACTTTCCCCCAATTTGACCCTACAACAGTGATGACATAAATGTCTAGAGATTAAATCATGTAACAGAGGGCACACAAGAATAACCAACACATATACTTCAATAATAAACCAAAAAGGATCTTACCATAACCATAAATGCTGCTTTAAGTGCAGGACCAAGAGCAGATTCTACATTTATATTGTCCTGAAACATATTGGGCAAGTTATCGAGAAAGGACTCGACAACATGTCTAGAATCAACCAAATTAACCAGGAGATCGTCAGGCAATGGCAGGAAAACATCGTCCAAGTCGGCAACCACCATCATTTGAGGCTGACTCAAAGAAGACTGATACAAGCAAAGAACACAAGTTGCTTATAAGTACCTCGTGAAATCAAGTTTGGTATGTTAAAGCAGTGATGTTGCATAGCAAAATGCAATCAAAAAAATAATAATAACTAAGGAGCTGTAGGAAATACCTTGAAATTGTGGAAGTGTAATGTGCTATCAAAGGTTAAGAATCCAATTTGTGTTCGTGGAAAGCCTAGAAGATCATCAAGACATGACTTGATGGTCTTCGCAACTACCTGAAAATATTAGGAACGAAAATATTTTTCATAAGAAAATGAACAATCTAAATCCCAAAGCTCTAATTTGCATCATCAATGATACCAAAAAAAATATGACGACCCTCAGGAAGAAGATAACTTCAAAAATGGAAATTTAGAACGTACCTCAAGCAGCCCACTTCGAACTGCAGATACTGAGACATCAATAAGAAAGAAATAGGAAGGCGGCATTGGTGGCCTAACCATATATTCAGTAGGAGCAACAAACTCCACTGTTCCCTTAGAAAGTTCTGGTCTTTGATCTGTATCAAATCTTCTGCCACTAGCATCAAGAGCACAAAAGTACTCACCAGGAACTGCACAAAAAGGAACATGTAAATTGTGGGGAAACTGGGCAGGAGGGTGCTAACTGCTAAGAGATCAGACAGCACTAGCACTGATACATACAGATCCCGTAAATGACAACCTAAACAGAATCAAAGATCATATAACAGATGATAGTTCTTTCTACCACAACTCCACAAGAACTATCTCTATACATTTATGCAATTAGTCAAAAACTCAAACATATCTGCTTAACCCTGCTAAACAGAAGATCTACCTACACTTTCTCTGGTTGGAAAATTTTATCAGGGCAGCATAAGGAGAATTGCATCTCTCGCAGAAGCAGGCTCTTTCCATTAAATTGTGTTGATCCTTGTCCATGTAGTTTGCAAGTCAAATATATAGCTTACGAAAATGAAATCCGTCAAAGAAGCAACATAGGTTCTAAACTATTTAACCTTATAATCCTATGGATTTCTTGTAACAACTTCAGATGCACTTTGAAGAACAAGTCGAGCTTAGTTATCCTGAAAGCAAACTTTTTAGTACAAGTGTTTAAGCATTTCTTCAACTACTTTTTTCTTGCCAAACAGCAACGGTATATATTATACATAAACAAAGGTGGCTCAATTAATATTATTTTCTAACGTGCCTACTGCCTAGTTATTTGGCGGAATATGACACATGGTTAAGCTTGAACAAAGATATCAGAAAAGGCTGATTAAACAGCAGCATGCCTGTGTAACAGGTCCTCTTTCCAGGCCTCGGTATAATCACAATATCCTATTCAAATAAATAAAATAAAATCTGAATGCACCTTCTGGAATAACATTTAGTGCGATGGTCAACAACAGATGTCTCAAATCTCAAGATAATTGTATAGCAACAGGTACTTAACCAAACATAATTTCCTAATGTTAGATTATTTCTGATTCTTTATTCACTTGAACATTTCAAACATTCTTGCATTAAAAGATGGTAGGAAACCTTCTGGAAAACAGCAATAGAAAAAAGGTGGCACTAAGTATATTCTATACATATCATAAAATAGCTAAAGAAACTATATTTTTAAAGCTTATCAGGAATCAAAACAAAACATTTCAGCCTATCTGGTATGTCCAGTGATGCGCCAATGATTAATTGATATCTTACTCAGGTTGAAGTTTACTCATAGCGTAAACTGATGCACAGAAACTTTCATACTTGTATGAAAACACCGAACCACCACAAAGTATACCATGCTAGAAGAGTTCTCACCCTACTTTGCAAACATTACAGTGAGGGACCTTGAGGATGAACAATTAAATGGTATTGGTATTAAGAAATCTTAGTAGACAATTTCGACTCTAAACAAGACGTAATGTGATGGCAGCCAGAAACATCAATAACGGTAATCATCCATACAATACACATCACATCTGTATAAGTTCCAAGTTAAAAGTTACCATCATTGAGCAATGTGCAGAGATTGCAGCGCCATTTCCTTCCAGCATCTGCAAATGTTGCATAAGGATTTATATATGTCCTGCATCTTCGGCAGCGGATTACACCGGCCGACCCAAAGTTGACAACTGGCACTTCCTCCTAAGCATCAAGAGACAAAACATGTCAAAACCATCCAGTGCTTTGGATACAGGAAAATGATAGAGCAGAGCTCATTACCCCATCAGGTGCTTCTGCGAGAGGATGTACCACGGCCCCAAGGGGCAAATGCCACCTGGAGACCAGTGACTGGGATGCCGGAATAGTGTGGGTTGTCAGCCGGAAGTACCTCGGGTGGCAATTCAGTGGGAACGCCTCCAAAACCTTAGCTGGCTCCTCATCGCCATACAGCGGACGTGGTAGCCCATTCACATCAACACCTGGGTCAAGCGATCCAGGCGCAGAACTAACCGAGAGAGACTGGAAGTCCTCCACTAAGCTCTGGAGCGTGCCCATCGGAGGCCCTGTAGTAGGGTATGCTGGCTGGTTACTATAGGAGGAAGGTGGCCCCATGGGAGGCGGTGGCATGTTCTGCATTGGCTGTTGAAACGGCGGCCGGGACGGCGGAAACTGTTGGTTAGGGCCGCCAGGGTAATACCCTTGCACAGGCTGGGGCTGCGATTGTACTGGCGGCGGCCTCACATAAGACGGTGGAGGCGTAATGTTTCCTGTGGGAGACTGTGGCTGTTGGATAGCTGACGATGGAGGGCGAAAAGGTGGAGGTGCTGTGCCAAAAGGGCCTTGAGACCGCGGCGCAGCGCCCAAGGGCCCCTGGGGTGGAGGTGTGGCGCCGAAAGGTCCCTGGGGTGGAGGTGCTGCGCCCATGGGTCTCTGGGAAGGAGAAGGTGCGGCGCCGAAGGGACCCTGAGCCGGCGGTGCGGCGCCGAAGGGGGCCTGAGCCGGTGGTGCGGCACCGAAGGGACCCTGAGCCGGTGGTGCCGTGCCGAAGGGGCCTTGAGGCGGCGGTGCTGCGCTGAACGGCCCTGGAGGCGTCGGCCCGGCGCCGAAGGAGCCCTGTGGCGGAGGTGGACCCCTGTACCCACCCATTGCGGCGGGCGGCGCAGCCCCGAACGGCGCCCGAGGGGAAGCAGCCGCCTGAGGAACCGGCACGCCCTGCTGCTGCTGCTGCTGCGTCGGCGGCGGGCCGAACGGGCCGGCCGCGGCACCGGGGCGCACGAGCGGAGCAGCGGCCCCGAAAGGCGAGCCCCCCGCCGCCGGCGGAGGGGCCCCGGCTGCGAAGCCGGGCGCGAAGCCGGACATGGGGCGGCCCGGCGGCCTCTCGTTCCCCGCGTACGGGCGCATCGCGTCGGGCACCTGCGGAATTCACAACAAGGAGGCCAAGATCAGGTTTTTGGCCGATCCGTGCGGCGGGGGGGTTTCTCGATCGGATCCCGCGCCGCGGCGGCCGGATCCGGCGGGACGGGCCGGATTCGGGGGGCGGGTACACGGGCACGTACCGAGATCGGGGCGGCGGCGGCGGCGCTCCGACGCGGCGAGATTGGAATTCGGAGGTGGAGATTGGAGAAGAAGGAAGGTTCGGAATAGAAAACAGGTGGGGAGGCCGGCTTGCTGACGCTGCTATAGCTGCGCGTGTCACTCCGAGGTGGGCCCCGCCTGTCTGCCTCTCTGTCTTCTCTTCTCTACCGTGTCAAGTTCAGTTTATGAATGTCAACCGAATTCGTGTGAAGACAGAAAAGTTTACAGTTTTGTGATGATGAACTGTCTAGCAGGATCAAGGTCCATTAGATCCAACATTAGAGGGATCGGCGATGTTCAAAGGAGCCGCCTGTAAAAGTTAAAGTTCGATCGCATGTTAGAGGATCACAAAAAATGGTTATATCCAAATTACGAAGATGACAACACAAAGCTCGGTACCACGCTGGAATTGCTGCAATGAAAGGCAGACAATGATGTATCTGACAAGGGATTTGATTCGCTACTGAAAATAATGAAGAAGAAGCTTCCAAAGGATAACGAATTGCCATGCAGTACGTACGAAGCAAAGAAGGTTCTATGCCCTCTAGGATTGGAGGTGCAGAAGATACATGCATGCCGTAATGACTGCATCCTCTATCGCGATGTGTACGAGGATTTGAACGCATGCCCGGTATACGATGCATTGCGGTATAAGATCAGACGAGATGCCCCTAGAGATGTTGAGGGCCAGCGCAGCGGGAAAAGGGTTCCTGCCAAGTTGATGTGGTATGCTCCTATAATACCACGGTTGAAATGTCTGTTCAGAAACAAAAATCATGTCGAGTTGATGCAATGGCACATAAAAGATCGTAAGAAAGACGGGAAGTTGAGAGCATCCGCTGACGGGTCACAGTGGAGAAAGATCGAGAGAAAGTGGAGCGACTTTACAGGTGACCCAAGAAACGTATGGTTTGATTTAAGTGCAGATGGCGTTAATCCTTTTGGGGAGCAAGACAACAAGCATAGCACATGGCCTGCGACTCTATGTATGTATAACCTTCCTCCTTGGTTGTGCATGAAGCGGAAGTTCATTATGATGACAGTGCTCATCCAAGGCCCTAAGCAACCCGGCAATGACATTGATGTGTACCTAAGTCCATTAGTTGATGAACTTTTACAGCTATGGAATGGAAGAGGTGTATGTGTATGGGATGAGAAAGAACAAGAGGAATTTGACCTACATGCGTTGTTATTTGTAAACATCAATGATTGGCCTGCTCTCAGTAACCTTTCAGAACAGACAAACAAGGGATACCACACATGCACACGTTGTTTAGATGACACCGAAAGTATATATTTGTACAAATGCAGGAAGAATGTGTACCTGGGGCATCATCGATTTCTTCCAACCAACCATCAATGTCGAAAGAAAGGAAAGCATTTCAAAGTTGAGGTAGATCACCGGAAGAAGCCCGCCCTCCATACCAGTGATCACATACTTGATATGGTCAATGATTTATAAGTAATCTTTGGAAAGGGTCCTGGCGGACTATCTGTTCCGACTGACGATGCGGAACGCGCACCCATGTGGAAGAAGAAATCTATATTTTGGGACCTACCCTATTGGAAAGACCTAGAGGTCCACTCTGCAATCGACGTGATGCACGTGACGAAGAATCTTTGGGTGAACCTGCTAGACTTCTTGGGAGTGTATGGGAAGACAAAAGATACACCGGAGGCACGGGAGGAACATCAACGTGTGCATGAAAAGGATGGTATGCATCCAAAGCAGTATGAAGGTCCTGCCAGCTACGCTCTTACCAAAGAAGAGAAGGAAATCTTCTTTGAATGCCTGCTCAGTATGAAGGTCCTGTCCGGCTTCTCGTCGAATATAAAGGGAATAATAAATATGGCAGAGAAAAAGTTCCAGAACCTAAAGTCTCATGATTGTGCTACCTCTTGAGCATGCGTTGGTTTTCCCGTGAAGAGGAAAGGGTGATGCAGCAAAGTAGATACGTATTTTCCTCAATTGTTGAGAACCAATGTATCAATCCAGTAGGAGGAACAAGCAAGTTACCAATGGATGCACCTACACAAACAATCAAACTCTTGCACCCAACGCTATAAAGGGGTTGTCAATCCATTCACGGTTATTTGCAAGGATTAGATCTGATAGAGATAGATGTAAACGAGAATATAAAGTAAAAGGTAAATAAATTACAGCAAAGTATTTTTAGTATTTTTGGTTTATAGATCTAAAAATATATTATGGAAAGTAGACCCAGGGCCATAAGTTTCACTAGAGACTTCTCTCATGATGGCAAGTATTACAGTGGGTGAACAAATTACTGTCGAGCAATTGATAGAAAAGAGAATAATTATGAAGATATCCAAGGCAATGATTATGCATATAGGCATCACGTTCGTGTCAAGTAGACCGAAACGATTCTGCATCTACTACTATTACTCCACACATCGACCGACTCCTGCCTGCATCTAGAGTATTAAGTTCATGAAGAACAGAGTAACGCATTAGGTAAGATGACATGATGTAGAGGGATAAACTCAAACAATATGATGAAAACTCCATCTTTTTATCCTTGATGGCAACAATACAATACGTGCCTCACTACCCCTACTATGTCACTGGGTGAGGATATCGCAAGATTGAACCCAAAACTAAGCACTTCTCCCATTGCAATAATTACCAATCTAGTTGGCCAAACCAAACCAATAACTCGAAGAGACTTGCAAAGATAAATCATGCATATAAGAATTCAGAAAAGACTCAAATAATATTCATAGATAATCTGAACATAAACCCACAATTCATCGGATCTCGACAAACACACCGCAAAAGAGTATTACATCGGATAGATCTCCATGAAGATCATGAAGAACATGGTATTGAAGAGCAAAGAGAGGGAAAAAGCCATCTAGCTACTAGATATGGACCCAAAGGTCTGTGATGAACTACTCACGCATCATCGGAAGGGCAATGAAGTTGATGTAGATGCCCTCCATGATCGAATCCCCCTCCGGCAAATTACTAGAAAAGGCTCCAAGATTGGATCTCTCGAGAAGGAGGCTTCCGACAGAGGAAAAGTGTTTTCGTGGCTCCCTCTAGTATACAGGGAATATTTGTGAATTTATAGGTCGAGAAATAGGGTTAGGAGAGCTGTTGTGGGCCCACAAGTCTGGGGGGGCGCCCCTGTGGCGTGTGGCCACACGACGGCTCTCCCGACTTCATCTCCAAGTCTCGTGGGTTGCTTTTGGTCCAAGAAAAATTATTCCGAAGATTCTGTTTGGACTCCATTTAATATTCCTTATCTACAATACTCAAAAACAAGGAAAAAACAAAAACTGACACTAGGCTCTAGATTAATACGTTAGTCCCAAAAATAATATAAAATAGCATATTAATACATATAAAACATCCAAAACAGATAATATAATAGAATGGAACAATCAAAAATTATAGATACGTTGGAGACGTAACGGACTACCACGTGATTATGACGCAACTGCTTCTGGTTGCATTGAGGGGGCTTCTACCAGAAAACGTATGATTAGCCATTGTGAAGCTATGTGCATTCCTCAATGCAATATCTCAGAAGGTAATCGATCCAGAAATCTTGCCAATGTTAAAGAGTGATTTGGTGTAATGTATTGTCAGTTTCGAGCTGGTGTTCCCACCATCCTTCTTCAATATCATGACGCACGTCCTAGTTCATCTAGTCGGCAAGATTGGCATTCTGGGCCCTGTATTTCTACACAATATTCCCCTTTGAGAGGTTCATGGGAATCTTAAAGAAATATGTTCATAACCGTGCTAGGCCAGAAGGAAGCATCTCCATGGGCCATAAAATAGATGAGGTCATTGGGTTTTGTGTTGAATTCTTTCCTGGCCTTAAACCGATTGGTCTCCCTCAATCGCGGTATGAGAGGATACTGACTGAAAAAGGCATGATAGGACCGGACTCAATAATATGTAGGGACGGGCATTCTTGGTCTCAAGCACACTACACAGTTCTACAGACTTCTACCTTGGTGATCCCATATGTCAATGATCACAAGAATATTCTGCGCACCAAACACCCGGAGCAGTGTGACAACTGGATTACATGTGAACACATCAGGACTTTCGGCAGTTGGTTGCAAATACATCTCATGGGTAACACCATTGTTGCAGATGAGTTGTACTCATTGGCCAGGGGACCATCTTTGACTGTATTGACTTACAAAGGGTACAAGATAAATGGGAATACATTTTACACGATTGCCAAATATTAAAAGAGCACCAACCAAAACAGTGGTGTCCGCTTTGATGGAGCAACCAATAGGGGAAAGGACACATATTATGGTTACATAGTGGACATATGGTAACTTGACTATGGACATGATTTTAAGGTCCCTTTGTTTCGGTGCAAATGGGTCAATCTGTCAGGAGGCGGGGTACAGGTAGACCCGCACTACAGAATGACAAAGTGGATCTGAACAATCTTGGGTGCATAGACGAACCATTCGTCCTAGCCAATGATGTGGCGCAGGTTTCCTATGTGAAGGACATGTCTACCAAACCGAGAAAATGATAAGATAAGGAAGTGAATACATCATACGATGAGCCAAAGCACCACATAGTTCTTTCAGGGAAAAGAGACATCATGGGAGTAGAGGGCTAGATGACATGTCTGTAGATTATGAAAAGTTTCATGAAATTCCTCCCTTCAAAGTGAAGGCTGACCCAAGCCCCCTGTTGAACGATGAAGATTATCCATGGTTACGGGGCAATAAGCAAGGGACACACGCGAAGAAAAAGTGAAGACTTTCTCTTCACAACTACTCTGATGATGGATTTGATCTAGAATATCACTCCAGTTACATGTCAAGAAATGAAATGCCTTTTGTAACGGACGTGTATTCGTCCGAACCCCTGATACTTCAAAAGAGATTGTCCATTTTGTACACGAAGTGCATCCAGTTTTTGTCGTAACCCTCTCAACTTTTTAGCACATGCTATGTGGGTGAAATGATGGTACCATGCCAAGTTTCAACCATTTCAGAGTTCATTTGTAGTGTTTTTCAATTTAGGGTCATTTTAGCTTAAAATAAGTGATGAAATGCATGAAAAATAACAAATGAAGTCAGAAAAGGGTTGAAAAGGGATGATGTGGCTTCGAATGGTGCATATTGAATGCAGAAAAATTCTTGACTTCAAATATGTTTAAAAAATTGAAATCTATTTGCAACAAATGTGTTTTCGTTCAAAATTGTAATACTTCGAAAGAGATTGTCCATTTTGTACACGAAGTGCATTCCAGTTTTTGACGTAACCCTCTCAACTTTTTAGCACATACTATGTGGGTGAAATGATGGTACCATGCCAAGTTTCAACCATTTCAGAGTTCATTTGTAGTGCTTTTCAATTTAGGATCATTTTAGCTTAAAATAAATGATGAAATTCATGAAAAATAGCAAATGAAGTTAGAAAAGGGTTGAAAAGGGATTATGTGGCTTCGAATAGTGCATATTGAATGCAGAGAAATTCTTGAGTTCAAATATGTTTAGAAAATTGAAATCCTTTTGTAACACATGTGTTTTCGTCCGATAAAAGTTATATAACTAAACTTGATATTATATAAAATTTATGCAACTAAAATTATTAAAGTTTTTTTGTTAAAAGCTTTAATAGCAAAAAGAATATTCATTTTTTTTAAAAACTCTAATATGCAAAAAAATAACATAAAAATGGCAAAAATAAAAATAGATGCGCTTATAGAGGAAATTCAACCTAAATTCAAAGTGCTAGTTAGGGCGCCTAACTAGCATTTTAAATTTAGGTCAAATTTCCTGTATAAGGGCATCTATTTTCAATTTGAGAGGAGCTCAACGTAGCAGTCGCGACGGGGCTTATAAACAGGTTCAGGCAACCTTCGTTTGGCGAGGTGGGACTAAACTTCCACTGCACCACTACGCCACCCTTTAGTTTCGGTTGGTTGCACCAATCGGGACTAAAAAGCTTAATAGCAAACAAAAATAACATAAAAATGCCGCCTACTAGGCAACAACGGCCTGCATACGACTAGAAACCCATCTAAACATGGGCCAGGACGTGGGCCCGTGGGCCCAGCAGGCCCAACACGGTAGAGGTAGAGTTTAGGCATATAAATAGCCTGCTTTGGAGAGGAGCTCGACAAGTCATGCGCAGTGAGGCTTATAAACCGGTGCGATCGCCCCTCGACTAGCGAGGTGGGACAAACTTTCGACATCGCCGCGCCAGGCCTTTGGTCTCGGTTGGTGGCTGCAACAGGGACTAGCCCCCTTTAGTCCCGGTTGCAGCCACCAATAGCGACTAGGTCCCGGTTGGTGGCTGCAACCGGGACTAATGCAACCCTTTAGTCCCGGTTGCAGCCACCAACCGAGACTAAAGGTCTCAGTATATAAGCGGGAGTTGGTAAAATTTGTAGGTTTTACCTGCAGTTGCCCCGACGACGCCGAGCACATCAATGCCGCCAGGCTGTCCGAGCTCGCCATCGCCGCCCTCGCCTCCCTCTGGCCGACGCTCCGACCCGATGTCGTCGCCCTCGCCGCCATCGCCGCTCTCCCCCTCGCACCACTCTCCCCATCGTGCCGCTCTCCTCGCCGCGCCGCTCTCGCCCCGTGACCTGACGCCGTCACCCTCGCCACCGTCATCGCCCTCGACGCCCTCGCTGTCGCCCTCGACGCCCCACGACCTGACGCTGTCACCGTCGCCGCCCTTGACGCCCTTGCCCCGTCGCCGTCCTATGCCCCCTCGCTGCCCTGACCCGATGCCATCGCAGCTTGTCGCCATCACCACTCTTCCCATTGTCGTCCCCACTCCCCCCATCGCCGCTCTCCCTGTTGTGCCGCTCTCCTCTCGTCAAGCCCCGGTGAACACGATCGTTTTAGTTGTTTCATGTGTTAGTTAATTTAGTTTTTTTATGTTTTAGTTAATTTAGTTGTTTTAGTTGTGTTGTGTTTTAGTTGTTTTGTTTTTTCATGTTTTATTTGCTTTAGTTAATTAAGTGTTCATATTGTTTTAGTTAGTTTAGTTGTTTTATGTTTTAGTTTTTTTAGTTGTTTAGTTGTTTTAGTTGTTTTATCGGTGACGCGATATTGAAGAGTCCCCGACGATCGTCGGTGAGGGAGAGTCCCCAACGATCGACGGTGAGGGAGAGAGAGTCCCCGACGATATCGACGATTTTATATTACGGAGATATCGACGTTTTGTGTTTTAGTTCTTTTATCGATGACACGATATCGAGGAGTCCCCGACGATCGTCAGTAAGGGAGAGTCCCCGACGATCGACGGTGAGGGAGCAAGAGTCCCCGACGATATCGACGATTTTTTATTAGGCAGATATCGAAGTTTTGTGTTTTAGTTGTTTTATCGGCGACGCGATATCGAGGAGTCCCAGACGATCGTCGGTAAGGGAGAGTCCCCGACGATCGATGGTGAGGGAGTGAGAGTCCCCGACGATATCGACGATTTTATATTAGGCAGATATATGACGTTTACATGTTTAAATGTTTACTTGCATAGCGTAGCCGTTGAGTCGACGATGCCTGGCCAGCATCCTCGTCGTCGACTCGGTGGCAACCACCTGCTTGAGACTATTGATTAATGCCTTGTATTGATTTCCATATCTCATGTTTGTATATTGCCATGTCGTAATATTTGCAGAAACTATGGATCACGGAGACATAGAACAAGAAGACTTGTTGGGGGATATAATCTACGCCGGGTATAATCCTTTGGCATATCTCAACGACACCGATGGTCAGGAAGGAGAGGACGGCTCCGGTTATCCAACAATGGAGGAGGCAAGAGGTAATGATGGCTCCGGTGACCGAATGGTGGAGGAAGGAGATCATGATCACGGCTCCGATGACCTAATGGCGGAGGAAAGAGATCATGATCACGGCTTCGGTGACCAAACGGAGGAGGGATCCTGAACTGTTGCAAAGTCCAGATAGACTGAAAGATGATCTTTGGATCGAGCTGATGAGAAATTTCAGCCTACCGCAAGAGGAGGATCCGAATAACCCAGTTATAGAGCGAAAGGTCAAGTTGTGGGCTCTTAAGAAGATGGCAAAACTATTCAGGAACTGGAAGAAAGAGTTGAACACAAAGTTTGTCAAGAAAGATGAGACTTCGAAGTTCACAGGTCGATATGAGAAGATAAGAGATCAATGGCCCGAATTTGTGGCCTACAAGAAATCGGAGAAGAGTAATAAAATGTCACTGACAAACAAGAAAAATGTTGCAGCGAAGAAGTATCACCATCACACGGGGTCATGTGGCTGCTACAAAGCCCGGCCATTATGGGACAAAGCTGAGCAAGACCTGCTTGCTAAGAATGTCCACCCAGAGACATTGCACTGGCCATATCGTTCAAGGACTTGGTTCTTCAGGGTTGGGGGAACTTTGACCCAGAAATAGGGAAGTGTGTCTACACGAAAGCTCAACTTGCAATACCCATCACAAAGCTTGAGGCAGCAATCAAGGCAGCGCGGGAAGGGACGTTCATTCCCATAGAGATAAGGACGAGCTGACAGAGGCCCTCGGGAATCCTGAACACCCTGGACGAACACGAGGTACATCAGGCTTCATTCCGTGGAAGCATGGGTTTCCCAACAACGGTGGTTATAGAAGTTGAGAGACAAAGAGGAAACTGGAAGTAAGCGAAATGCAGAAGCTCAGTGCAAGATTAGCAAAACTAGAGGAACTTGAGAGCCAGCGAGCTACCGACCAACCATCTAAGCGGCACGAAGATCCTTCCTTCGACACCGCCCGAGAAGCTACCCCACCATCTCAGCGGAGAAGCAGCGTGGCTTCCATGAAGCTCATTCAACTTGATTTCACGACTCCTCGCTGCCCAGTGGATAGTATCACGGAGGCTCAACATTGCGAGCTGATACGTCTCCATCGTATGCACTTTTCCAAACGCTAACTTGCATGATTTGTATGGAACTAACCCGGACTAACGCTGTTTTCAGCAGAATTGCCTTGGTGTTATTTTTCTGCAGAAATAAAAGTTCTCGGATCATCCTGAAAATTTACGAAGAATATTTTTTGGAATTAATAAAAAATACTGGCGCAAGAAGTAACCAGAGGGGGCCACCTGCAAGCCACCCCCTGGTGGCTCCTCCAACCTCCTCTCCAGCTCCATATAACCCTATTCATGGAGAAAAAACTCAGAGAGAAGAGTTCATCGCGTTTCACGATACGGAGCCGCCGCCACCTCCTGTTCTTCCTCGGGAGACCAGATCTGGAGTCCGTTTTGGGCTTCGGAGAGTGGAAATCGACGCTATCGTCATCACCAACCATCCTTTATCACCAGTTCCATGATGCTCTCCGCCGTTCGTGAGTAATCCCATCGTAGGCTTGCTGGACGGTGATGGGTTGGATGAGATTTATCATGTAATCAAGTTAGTTTTGTTAGAGTTTGATCCCTAGTATCCATTATGTTCCGAGATTGATGTTGCTATGACATTGCTATGCTTAATGCTTGTCACTAGGGCCCGAGTACCATGATTTCAGATCTGAACCTATTATTTTTTCATGAATATATGTGTGTTATTGATCCTATCTTGCAAGTTGTAGACACCTATTATGAGTTATGATCCACATCCCCCAGTGTGACAATAACTGGGATTCTTTTCGGTGATTACCGTAGTTTGAGGAGTTCATTTATTCACTAAGTGCTAATGCTTTGGTACGGTTCTCTATCAAAAGGAGGCCTTAATATCCCTTAGTTTCCAATAGGACCCCGCTGCCATGGGAGGGTAGGACCAAAGATGTCATGCAAGTTCTTTTCCATAAGCACGTATGACTATATATGGAATACATGCCTACATTACATTGATGAATTGGAGCTAGTTCTGTGTCACCCTATGTTATAACTGTTGCATGATGAATGACATCCAACATAATTATCCATCATTGATCCATTGCCTACGAGCTTTCCACATATTGATCCTTGCTAAGTTACTTCTCCGCTGCTACTGTTACAATCACTATAAAACTGCTACTGTTACTTTTTCTACCGTTACCATTACTTCCATACTACTTTGCTACTAATACTTTGCTGCAGATATTAAGTCTTTCAGGTGTGGTTGAATTGACAACTCAGCTGCTAATACTCGAGAATATTCTTTGGCTCCCCTTGTGTCTAATCAATAAATTTGGGTTGAATACGATCTACCCTCGAAAACTGTTGCGATCCCCTATACTTGTGGGTTATCAAGACCTTTTTCTGGCGCCGTTGCCGGGGATCATAGCTCTATTCTCTAAGTCACTTGGGATTTATATCTGTTGATCACTATGAAGAATATAAAAGATCCAAAAACCAATATCTATCCCTCTACTACAAGGGGAGGTAAGGAACTGCCATCTAGCTCTGCACTTAATTCACCTTTTGTTATGAGTAAGTTTGCGACACCACCACCTGCTAGTAATTCTGATATGTCGCAAGTAATTGATGATGCCACTTCTGCTATGCATGATGCTTATGATGATACTTTGCTTGATAATATTATGCCACTAGGTGAATTTCTTGATGAACAAATTGTTAGAGTCAATGCTTAAAATTATGATACTTCTGAAACTGATGAAATTATCGAAACTGAACACTTTGAGACACCGACTAGACCTAGCTCTCCTAGATATGAATTGCCTGATATTCCCGAGGGTTATGTTATGGAAGGAGAGGTAGCTAGGGACTTTCTTGCTTGTAATGATAGAGATGATCTTAAGAAATTACTTTGCAAGTGGAAAGAAAAACCTTTGAATGCTAGAATGAAATATGATCCTAGGTTTGCTACTTCACCTATCTTACAAAATTATGAATTCTCTGTTGATCCTGAGTTAATTACATTGGTTGAATCTGATCCTTTCCATGGTTATGAATCTGAAACTGTCGTGGCACATCTTACAAAATTGAATGATATAGCCACCCTATTTACTCATGAGGAAAAAATTCGTTATTACTATATCCTTAAGTTGTTTCCTTTCTCATTAAAGGGTGATGCTAAGATATGGTTTAATTCTCTTGCTCCTGGTTTTGTGCGTAGCCCCCAGGATATGATATATAACTTCTCTGAAAAATATTTTCCTGCCCATATGAAACAAGTTGCCTTGCAGGAAATATTTAACTTTGTGCAAATTAAAGAAGAGAGTCTCCCACAAGCCTGGGAGGCTTCTCCAATTACTTAATGCTTTGCCTAATCATCCTCTCAAGAAAAATGAAATACTTGATATCTTTTATAATGGACTAACCGATGCTTCTAGGGACCACCTAGATAGTTGTGCTAGTTGTGTTTTCAGGGAATGAACTGTTAAACAAGCTGAAATACTATTGAATAATATATTGAGCAATGATAATGATTGGACTATTCCTGATCCACCTTCGAAGCCAACTCCAAAGAAAAGAGGCATTCTATTTATCAGTCCTGAAGATATGCAAGAGGCAAAGAAATCTATGAAAGAAAAAGGTATTAAAGCTGAAGATGTTAAGAATCTACCACCTATTGAAGAAATACATGGTCTTGATAACCCGACACAGGTAGTAGAGGTAAATTCTCTTCGTAGATTCGATGAAAGCGATATTCCTTATAGTAAGTATGCTAGCCAATTCTTGGATGAATTTGATAATTTTGTTGTTAAGCAAGAAAATTTTATTGCTTATGTTAGTAGACAATTGAAACATAATGCTTTCATGCTTGATCACTTAGGTGATTATATGAGTAGAACTATCAGTGATCTTAAACTGATTAGTAAAGATGCTTCCATGGTAACTACTCAAGTAGAACAAGTACTTAAGGCACAAAATGATTTGCTTAATGAGATGAATAGTAAGAACAATGATCATTCTGTTAAAGTTGTGACTAGAGGTGGTAGAATGACCCATGAACCTTTGTATCCTAAGGGCCATCCTAAGAGAATTGAGCAAGATTCTCAAAGGAGTAATATTGATGTACCTAGTCATTCTAGAAATAAGAGGAACAAGGATGATGATAGAACTTTGCATGCTGCTAGTGAACCTGTTATTGATACACCTAGAAACCCAAATGCTATTTCTGTTTCTGATGCTGAGACACAATCTAGTGATGACCATGAGCCGATTGATAATATTAATGATGATGTTCATGTTGATGCTCAATCCAGTAATGATAATGATGTGGAGATTGAACCTGCTATTGATCTCGATAACCCACAACCTAAGAATAAAAGATATGGCAAAATATATTTTATTGCTAGGAAGCATGGTACAGAAAGAGAACCATGGGTTAAGAAACCCATGCCCTTTCCGCCTAAACCATCCAAGAAAAAGGATGATGAGGATTTTGAGCGCTTTGTAGAAATGCTTAGACATGTCTTTTTGCGTATGTGCTTGACTGATATTCTGAAAATGTCTCCTTATGCTAAGTATGTTGGAGAACGTTGCATGGGAAACAAAAAATTTCCTACGCACACGCAGATCTATCCATGGTGATGAGCATCTACGAGAGGGAGAGTGGATCTATGTACCCTTGTAGATCGCTAAGCGGGAAGCGTTAAGAAACGCGGTTGGTGTAGTCGAACGTCTTCGCGATTCAAATCGCCGAGCATCCCACGATCCAATCACGATCCGTCCCACGATCCAATCATGATCCGTCCCGCGAACTTGATCACGATCCTTCCCACGAACTTGATCACGATCCTTCCGATCTAGCGCCGAATGGACGACACCTCCGCGTTCAGCACACATACAGCTTGATGACGATCTCCGCCGTCTTGATCCAGCAAGAAGGAGCAGAGAGGATGAAGAGTTCTCCGACAACATGATGGCACTCCGGCAATCGTGGTGGAGCTATTCCGACAGGGCTTCGCCTAAGCGCTGTAGAAATCCGATCTAGAGGAGAAACTATGCACTGGAGGAACGGGTAGCACGTGGCTGAAAATCAAGTGCAAAACCCCCAAACCCTCTAGTATATATAGGAGGAGAGGAGGAGAGGAGTCAGCCTTGGCTTCCAAGACAAGGCTGGTTCGGCTTAATAGGAGGGAGGAGTCCATCTCCTCCACTCCTAGTAGGATTAGGACTCCTTCCTTAATTTGCCTTTTTTGCCTTTTTCCACCTTTTTCCTTTTGGGCTTTTCTTCCCAGCCACATGGGCCTTGTGTGGGACTTCCACAAGCCCACTAAGGTATGGTATTCACTCTCCCATAGCCCATGAAGCCTCTTGGGTCGAAATACCCCTCCCGGTGGTCTCCCGGTATACTACCGGCACTCCTGGTACACTACCGATGAGCCCGAAACTTTTCCGGCGACCAAAACAGGACTTCCTATATATGAATCTTTACCACCGGACCATTCCGGAGCTCCTCGTGACATCCGGGATCTCATCTGAGACTCTGAACAACCTTCGGTCACCACCATACATAACTCTATACTACCGAAACGTCACCAAACCTTAAGTGTGCAGACCCTGCGGGTTCGAGAACTATGTAGACATGACCGAGACACCTCTACGGTCAATAACCGATAGCGGGACCTGGATGCCCATATTGGTTCCTACATATTCTACGAAGATCTTTATCAGTCAAACCTCTATGCCAAGGATTCAGTTAATCCTGGATGATGTTCCCTTTGTTCTTCGGTATGTTACTTGCCCGAGATTCGATTGTCGGTATCTCCATACCTACTTCAAGCTCGTTACCGGCAAGTCTCTTTACTCGTTCCATAATACAAGATCCCTCAACTAACACTTAGTCACATTGCTTGAAAGGCTTATTGTGATGTTGTATTACCGAGTGGGCCCTGAGATACCTCTCCGTCACACGGAGTAACAAATCCCAGTCTTGATCCATGCCAACTCAACAGAAACCTTCGGAGATACCTATAGAGCACCTTTATAGTCACCCAGTTACGTTGCGACATTTTATACACACAAGGCACTCCTCTGATGTCCGTGAGTTGCATGATCTCATGGTCATAGGAACACATACTTGACATGCAGAAAACAGTAGCAATAAACTTACACGATCATATGCTATGTTTGTAGTTTGGGTCTTGTCCATCACATCATTCTCCTAATGATGTGATCCCGTTATTAAATGACATCTCATGTCAATGGCTAGGAAACCTTGACCATCTTTGATCAACGAGCTAGTTCACTAGAGGCATACTAGGGACAGAGTGTTGTCTATTTACCCACACATGTAGTGTGTTTCCAATCAATACAATTATAGCTTGGATAATAAACGATTATCGTGAACAAGGAAATATAATAATAAACACATTATTTATTGCCTCTAGGGCATATTTCCAATAGTCTCCCACTTGCACTAGAGTCAATAATTTAGTTCACATCACTATGTGATTTACATGGTAATGAATCGAACACCCATGTAGTTCTGGTGTTGATCATGTTTAGCCCTTGGAAGAGGTTTAGTCAACGGGTCTGCAACATTCAGATCCGTGTGCACTTTGCAAATATTTATGTCCTTCTCCTCGATGTAATAGTGAATGGAGTTGAAGCGTCGCTTTATGTGTTTGGTCCTCTTGTGAAACCTTGGTTCCTTGGCCAAAGCAATGGCACTAGTGTTGTCACAAAACAGATTCATTGGATTCAGTGCACTGGGCACTACTCCAAGATCTGTCATGAACTACTTCATCCAGACACCTTCCTTCGTCGCCTCCGAGGCTGCGATGTACTGCGCTTCGCACGTAGAATGCTACCACGCTTTGCTTGGAACTGCACCAGCTTACCACTCCCCCGTTAAGAATAAATATGTATCCGGTTTGTGACTTAGAGTCATCAGGATCAGTGTCAAAGCTTGCATCGACGTAAACCTTTATGACGAGCTCTTCATCACCTCCATAAACAAGAAACATTTCCTTAGTCCTTTTCAGGTACTTAAGGATATTCTTGACCGCTGCCCAGTGCTCCATTCCAGGATCACTTTGAAACCTTCCTACCATACTTATGGCAGGGCTAACATCGGGTCTTGTGCACAGCATTGCATACATGATAGAGCCTATGGCTGAAGCATAGGGGACGACACTCATCTTTTCTCTATCTTCTGCAGTCACTGGGCATTGAGTCTTACTCAACTTCACACCTTGTAACACAAGCAAGAACCCGTTCTTAGACTGATCCATTTTGAACTTCTTCAAAACTTTATCAAGGTATGTGGTTTGTGAAAATGCTATTAAGCGTCTCGATCTATCTCTATAGATCTTAATGCCTAATATGAAAACAGATTCTCCGAGGTCCTTCATTGAAAAACTCTTGTTCAAATATTCCTTCACACTTTCCAGCATTTCTATATTGTTTCCAATCAACAATATGTCATCCACATATAATATTAGAAATGCTATAGAGCTCCCACTCACTTTCTTGTAAATACAAGCTTCTCCATAAACTTGTATAAACTCAAACGCTTTGATCACCTCATCAAAGCGCTTATTCCAACTCCGAGATGCTTGCACCAGTCCATAAATGGATCGCTGGAGTTTGCAAACTTTGTCAGCATTCTCTGGATCGACAAAACCTTTGGGTTGCATCATATACAACTCTTCCTCAAGGAAACCGTTGAGGAACGCCGTTTTGACATCCATCTGCCAAATTTCATAGTCAAAATAAGCAGCTATTGCCAACATGATTCTGACAGACTTAAGCATCGCTACGGGTGAGAATGTCTCATCGTAGTCAACTCCTTGAACTTGTGAAAAACCCTTTGCCACAAGTCGAGCTTTATAGACGGTGATATTACCGTCCGCGTCTGTCTTCTTCTTAAAGATCCATTTGTTTGGAATGGCCTTTCGCCCTTCAGATAATACTTCCAAAGTCCATACTTTGTTTTCATACATGGATCCCATCTCGGATTTCATGGCCTCAACCATTTCTCGGAATCCAGGCCCATCACTGCTCCTCCATAGCTCGTAGGTTCATTGTTGTCCAGCAGCATGACCTCTAAGACAGGGTTGCCGTACCACTCAGGAGCAGTACGCGCCCTTATCGACCTACGAGGTTCAATAGCAGCTTGATCCGAAGATTCATGATCATCATCATTAACTTCGTCTTCTACTGTCGTAGGTTCCATAGAAACATCTTTCTATGTTGCGCTACTTTATGGTTGAAGTAAAGGTTCAATAACCTCATCTAGCTCTATCTTCCTCCCACTCAATTCTTTCGAGAGAAACTTTCTCAAGAAATATTCTGTTCTTAGTGACAAACACTTTGTCTTCGGATCTGAGATAGAAGGTATACCTATAGGAGATATGCCCTAGAGGCAGTAATAATAGTTACTATTGTATCTCCAAGTATGTAATGAATGTTTATGATCCATGCTATAACTGCAATGATTCTCGAGTCTGCAATATCCACGAGGCTTGGAGGGAAACTCATGTGCACGTGTGGTATAATAAACGGTAAATTGTATTCCTAGTCTTGCCTCTAAGACTGGCTCAAGTATTGCATGATGATCCTGTTTTCCTAATCATGGGCAGGGCTATGCCGGCAATTTTGAGGGCACGATGTTGGTAGAACACTTGTGTTGAATCGATCCGAATTGATGTTATGCTATGAGATACATTCATCACAAGTTAATGGTTAGTAACACAGAGATGGTTTACGTTTGCATAATTCCTTAGACCATGAGAGTATCGAGTTTCTTCATGCTTGCTTCATGAACTTTGGGGTTTGTTAAACGTCATCCGTAAATGGGTGGCTATTACGGTAGCTTACGGGTTCATGGAAAAGTATGTCAAGTAACTTGATAGCTCAAGAATGGGATTTGCTCCTCCGACGATGGAGAGATATCTCTGGGCCCTCTCGGTGTTACGGCATATCATCGTCTGGCCAGACCTTTTGTGATTTGATCACGGGGATGCCGGAACACGGGAACGAGAAAAGAGAACAATACCGGTAACGAGGTAACTGGCATAGTGGACAAGTTGTTGATCCACGGGGATGCCAACATGTCTCACCTTGGGTATTTGTAACATATCATGAAGCAACAGGAATAGTACACGACAACTGGAGGTTCACTCGAATATTCATTCGTGTGGGTATAGGGGTCAATATGGGTGTCCACGGCTCCGATGTTGATCATTGATCGGAAGGGGTTCCGGGTCATGTCTATGCTTCACACGCTTAAGGGTCATCTATCTGCTGAATACTAGACACGGAGTCTGAGAGAAAATCGTCGAGAAAGTTTTGGACACCGGAAAAGTTTCGGACAGCGGAAAAGTTCCGCAGAGAGAACACCGGAACAGTTTCGGTAAAACTGAAAAGTTGTTTCAGGGGATACCATTAAGTCAAATTGGTTTCGGCACATGCGTGATAATTCTTCGAGGGTGCCAGAATCATTCTGGAAACTTCTAGGAATTTTCCGGAAGAAAAACGGGAGATGTTCCGGAGCTGTCGGAACTGCTTCAGATGCATTTCGCAGATGAAAATCACTAATCCGGAATTGTTCCGGATCGCATTGAAAATTATTTTAGTGGGTGCTGGAAATGTTCTAAGCCCACATAAATATTTTCAGTCGTAGTTTCGATCTTTTGCCCGAAGGGCTGTCCGAGTCTCCGTTCGAGTTTCGAGTGTCCTCCCGAAGGGCTGTCCGAGTCTCCGTTCGAGTTTCGAGGGTCCTCCCAAAGGGCTGTCCGCGACATCGTCCGGGGGACTGTCCGACCGCCTCCCGGAGGGCTTTCCGATGAGTACATTCTCGCGGTTGGGAGGTTGTAAAATCCTAGCTGTGGGGATCTGCACCAACGATCTCCACCGACTCTTCTACCGCTGCGCTTCGAGTCGGTATGGATCAGATCAAACCTTGTATGCAGTCTCCATAGTGGTCCTGGGCGTGCTTGCTATACCGGAAATTTTTGTTTTCTGTCGCGTTCCCCAACAGTGGCATCAAGAGCCAGGCTATGAGTAGATGCATGTTATGATCTAGAATACATGAGATGTATGGGTATTGCATAGTATAATTTTGTAGTAGATGAGATCTATTGCTGAAAATTATTTGTGCGGGTAGCAGATGAAATCTGTTACCCGATGTTCCTGTTGCTTCCCGTGAATTTGCGTAGTCCATATCTTGACGAAATGGTGGAATCTTACAAAGTTTTGGCAATCCGCAATCCTTTCATGCTGCTCCTGAGTATGCTGATTGACAGATCAACGAAGTGCTAACAGTTCTTTGGGTTCCACCATAGTCAAAAGAAAGATGGATGTTTCGCGGACGAAAGGGCAATGCAAATATGATCTGCACGGGGGTCACACGTATGACGAAGTTTAGTATGGGGCTCGAGATTTTATCATCTCATGTTTCATACACCCTGGAAAGTTAATCTAGCAACTTGAATTATCATACTTGATGATAAACGTTGGTAGCTGCGGTTTGAGTCAAAACCTTAGAAGCCACGTAAAATAAAATTTTGTATAAACCGATTAGAGGCGTCTAACTTGGTTTTGCAGGATGGTTTGCATGTGATGTGGTATAGCAAAGCTCATATTCAATTTTGATTATGTATGAGATGGCTATATGGTGTAATTAACATGACCTGCGTGTCATGATTCGGCATGATGGCTGGAGCCATATGATTGCACTTTAATGACCTACGTGTCAACCTTATGTAATGCACTTATTTTATTAGCTATAGAGATAGCAATATTATCTGGTGCATCGACAAGGTGGTGGCAATCTTCACAAAGGTGAACACCGATGCGAATGCCGAAGACACAGAAATACTTGACTTCTCCGTCAGAAGGGGCTATACCATATCATGCTAATTATGAATTGCCTGAGATGTTTATCCCTTATGTTGCACCCTTCTTGATTGCGCGGTAGTCGCTTTTTATTAGGGTGATATCTCACAAAAATATCAAGTAGTTAATGTTCTCCCAAGTGTAGCACCGTCACGGCACCTAACTTTTCGGGGTGCGCCATGGATGCATGGGTACGAACGATTAGGGATGTGTGAGGCGGGTGAGTAAAGACCTCGCAGTAATATCACTTGGTTGTCTTGACATTCAGGCATGAAAGTCATGAGCTCGGAACACACGCATCGAAAGATGAACAAGAGTCACATGGAGATGTGATCGGCAAGTTAGCCTACCGATTAAAATTCCCGTCATGAGATGATGATTCTATGACGATGAATTGAAGTCTGGGTCTTGAATCACTCATAATCAATTTTGAGAGATATTGATTTGAGTGGGAGCGCATCTTGGAATAAAAACGCTTTATTCACTAGTGCTAATATCATTATGAACAAAGTCTAAGTGAATTTGTGTTTTCCGTTGTAGATCAAATGGCTCGCAATAGCGCGTTCAACTTAGGCCCGATGTTAGAGAAAGAGAAGTTAGCTGCGAATGGAAACAACTATGCGGACTGGGTCCGTACCCTGAGGATTGTCCTCAGGGGTGCTAAGAAAGTGTACGTGCTTGACGGACCTCTTCCTCCTAAACCGGCGGCAACTGCTACGGCAGACATACAAAATGTCTGGGTCACTAAGGATGATGATTACAACTTAGTGCAGTGCCTCATGTTGTCTTGCATGAGTTCAGAGCTTCAAAAACATTTTGAATTCCATAACTCCTTTGATATGATCAAAGATCTGGATGCTCTTTACAAGTTTAATGCACGGTCTGAACGTTTTGACATCATGAAAATGATGGCGGAGACCAAGATGGCTGAGGGTTGTTCAGTTGGCGAGCACGTAGTCAATATGATTGGCTACGCTGAAAGTCTTAAAATCCTGGAATTCCCACTTCCAGAAGAGCATGTTATGGACTTGTTGCTAGGTTCACTCCCCCCGTCTTATGGCGGTTTTATCATGAACTACAACATGAATGGGATGGACAAAACAGCAAATGAGGTGCTTGCCATGCTAAAAACTGCTGAAGGAGGACTGCAGAAAAATCGCAAGCAAGTGTTGCTTGTGAATAAAACTGCCAGTTTCAAAAAGAAAGGCAAGCCAAAGAAGGGCAAGGGCACCGGTAAGACCGGTTTCCAACACAAATCTAAGGGCGGAGCCAAGAATGAAACTGAGTGCTTGTACTACAAGGGCACAGGTCACTGGAAGAGAAACTGCAAGAAGTATCTGGAAGATAAGAAGTCCGGGAAAACCGGAAAAGGTATAATTGTTATACAAGTTAATGTCATTGATGTTTTGCTTGCTAGCGAAAATTCTAAGTCTTGGGTATTTGATACCGGATCGGTTGCTCACATTTGCAACTCAATACAGGGGCTTCAGAAGGTGCGCAAGCTGGGAAAGAATGAAGTCGTGATGCGTGTCGGGAACGGCGATGGGATCGCCGCTCAAGCCATCGGCATTATGCCTCTACGTCTCCCCTTAGGATTTATTTTGGAACTTAGTAACTGTTATTTTGTTCCGTTGTTGTGTAGAAACATTATCTCTGGATCATGTTTAGTACACGATGGGTACTCCTACAAGTCTGAGAACAATGGTTGTTCACTTTATTGTAAGGATATGTTTTATGGATTTGCACCCATTGTTGGGGGCCTTTTCATACTAAATCTTGAAAGTAAAAATGATGTCTTTAATGTGAATGCTAAACACCTTAAAAAGGCTGATACCACTACCACTTTCATGTGGCACTGTCGGCTTGGCCACATCGGAAAGAAATGCATGCAAAGACTCCATAAAGATGGAGTTTTACCGTCTTTTGATTTTGAATCATTTGACACATGTGAAGCTTGCTTGATGGGAAAAATGATCAAGACGCCGTTCACGGGTCATCCTGAACAGGCGAGTGAATTATTGGAAATAATACATAGTGATGTATGTGGTCCAATGAGCACAGTCGCACGGGGTGGGTATTTCTACTTCGTAACTTTTAGTGATGATTTAAGTAGGTATGGATATATCTACTTGATGAAGCATAAGTCGGAAACATTTGAAAAGTTCAAAGAATTTCAAAATGAGGTAGAAAATCATCGTAACAAAAAGATTAAGTTTCCACGGTCTGATCGCGGAGGCGAATATCTTAGTCACGAGTTTGGCGAACATCTGAGTGATCGTGGAATCATTTCACAGCTTACGCCTCCCGGAACTCCACAGAGAAACGGAGTGTCGGAACGACGTAACCGAACCCTGTTATACATGGTAAGGTCGATGATGTCTCTTACAGATCTACCAATATCTTTTTGGGGTCATGCACTAGAAACTGCCGCTCACACACTAAACAAAGCACCGTCTAAGTCTGTTAAAACGACACCACATGAGATGTGGCATGGGAAGAAACCTTGTGTGTCGCATCTTAAAATTTGGGGTTGTGAGGCATACGTAAAAGCATTTACAGCCTAGCAAACTCGATCCCAGATTAGACAAATGTTACTTTGTAGGTTATCCAACAAGCACTGTTGGGTATTCCTTCTACCTACCCTCCGAGCACAAAGTGTTTGTCGCTAAAGCCGGAGTCTTTCTTGAGAAAGAGTTTCTCGCTAAAGAAGCTAGTGGGAGGATAGTACAACTTAATGAGATTAGTGAATCTTCGGCCACCGTTGATATGGCAAAGGAACCGGAAGTAATTCCGCAAATTATCCCTACAACTGGGCCGGAAGTTGTCGCATGTGATGCGGAAACTTCAGACAATGTTGTAACTGAACCGCGCAGATCAGGTAGGGCTATCCAGCCACCTGAATGGTTTCATAACGAAATCTTCATTCTTGAAGACGATGAACCTGCGCACTACAAGGAAGCGATGGCGGGGCCTAGCTCAAGGGAATGGCACAAGCCCATGAGATCTGAAATGGAATCCATGTACGAAAAGCAAGTTTGGAACTTGGAAGAACTTCTAGATGGCGTAAAACCCATTGGTTGTAAATGGATTTTCAAAAGAAAGACGGACGCGGATGGTAACATTACTATCCACAAAGCTAGACTTGTCGCGAAAGGGTTCACGCAAGTTCCAGGAGTGGACTACGACGAGACTTTCTCGCCCATAGCTATGCTTAGGTCTGTTCGGATATTACTAGCATTTGCTGCTTATTTCGATTATGAAATATGGTAGATGGATGTCAAAACGGCTTTCCTAAATGGAAACCTTGAACAGGATGTATACATGATACAGCCAAAAGGTTTTGTTGATCCTAAGAATGCTAGAAAGGTATGTAAGCTTCCGAAAGCCATTTATGGTCTGAAGCAAGCATCAAGGAGCTGGAACATTCGTTTTGATGAAGTGGTCAAAGAGTTTGGCTTCATCAGGAACGATGAAGAATCTTGTGTTTACAAGAAGTTTAGTGGGAGCGCAAAAGCATTTCTAATCTTGTATGTGGATGACATATTGTTGATTGGAAATGATGTGAATTTTCTTAGCGAAATAAAAGACTCATTGAAAAGGAGCTTTTCAATGAAAGACTTAGGTGAAGCGACATATGTATTGGGCATCAGGATCTATAGAGATAGATCAAGACGCCTAATAGCGCTTTGCCAAAGCACGTACATTGACAAGGTGTTGAAAAGGTTCAACATGGAGAACTCCAAGAAAGGCCTACTCCCCATGTCACCTGGCACAGTGCTTTGCAAGAATCAGAGTCCTCAGACCCTCGATGAGTGAGTACAAATGAATGATATTCCATATGCTTCGGCAGTTGGTTCTATTATATATGCCATGCTATGTACAAGACCGGATGTTTCCTATGCGCTAAGTGTTAGTAGTCGGTACCAAGGTGATCCAGGATTGGAACACTGGGCCGCAGTCAAGGGTATTCTTAAGTACCTCAAAAGGACCAAGGATTTACTCCTTGTGTACGTAGGTGATAAAGAGCTCATTGTAAGTTGTTACACTGATGCAGGCTTCATGACTGACCCAGATGACTTCAAATCTCAATCAGGCTATGTTTTCATATTGAACGGCGGCGCAGTTGATTGGAAAAGTTCCAAACAAAAGACTGTGGCGGATTCTACGATGAAGGAAGAATATGTTGCTGCTTCTGAAGCCTCCAAGCAAGCTATCGTTATCAAGCAATTTCTTGAAGACCTTGGTGTGGTTCCAAGTGCTCTGGACCCGGTGGAGATCTATTGTGATAATAGTGGCGCCGTGGCTCAGGCAAGGGAGCCATGTTCGCACCATAAGACAATGCATATTCAACGCAAATATAAACTCATTCGACATCATGTCAAAGAAGGTTTAGTGAAAGTACGCAAAGTTCACACGGATTTGAATGTGTCAGACCCGATGACAAAGCCTCTACCACGAGCAAAGCATGAGCAACACCAGATAGCCATTGGTGTTAGGGAAGCCATGTAACTGGATTATGACTCTAGTGCAAGTGGGAGTCTGTAGGAGATATGCCCTAGAGGCAGTAATAACAGTTACTTTTGTATCTCCAAGTATGTAATGAATGTTTATGATCCATGCTATAACTGCAATGATTCTCGAGTCTGCAATATCCACGAGGCTTGGAGGGAAACTCATGTCACGTGTGGTATAATAAACGGTAAATTGTATTCCTAGTCTTGCCTCTAAGACTGGCTCAAGTATTGCATGATGATCCTGTATTCCTAATCATGGGCATGGCTATGCCGGCAATTTTGAGGGCACGATGTTGGTAGAACACTTGTGTTGAGTCAATCCAAATTGATGTTATGCTATGAGATACATTAGTCACAAGTTAATGGTTAATAACAAAGAGATGGTTTACGTTTGCATAATTCCTTAGACCATGAGAGTATCGAGTTTCTTCATGCTTGCTTCATGAACTTTGGGGTTTGTTAAACGTCATCCGTAAATGGGTGGCTATTACAGCGGCTTACGGGTTCATGGAAAAGTATGTCAAGTAACTTGATAGCTCAAGAATGGGATTTTCTCCTTCGACGATGGATAGATATCTCTGGGCCCTCTCGGTGTTACGGCATCCATCATCATCTGGCCAGACCTTTTGTGATTTGATCACGGGGATGCCGGAACACGGGAACGAGAAAAGAGAACAATACCGGTAACGAGGTAACTGGCATAGTGGACAAGTTGTTGATCCACGGGGATGCCAACATGTCTCACCTTGGGTATTTGTAACATATCATGAAGCAACAGGAATAGCACACGACAACTGGAGGTTCACTCGAATATTCATTCGTGTGAGTATAGGGGTCAATATGGGTGTCCACGGCTCCGATGTTGATCATTGATCGGAAGGGGTTTCGGGTCATGTCTAAGCTTCACCGAACCTATAGGGTCACACGCTTAAGGGTCATCTATCTGCTGAATACTAGACAGGGAGTCTGAGAGAAAATCACCGAAAAAGTTTCGGACACCGGAAAAGTTTCGGACACCGGAAAAGTTCCGCAGAGAGAACATCGGAACAGTTTCGGTAAAACTGAAAAGTTGTTTCAAGGGATACCATTAAGTCAAATTGGTTTCGGCACATGCGTGATAATTCTTGGAGGGTGCCAGAATCATTCTGGAAACTTCTAGGAATTTTTCGGAAGAAAAACGAGAGATGTTCCGGAGCTGCCGGAACTGCTTCAGATGCATTTCGCTGATGAAAATCACTAATCCGGAATTGTTCCGGATCGCATTGAAAATTATTTTAGTGGGTGCTGGAAATGTTCTAAGCCCACATAAATATTTTCAGTTTGAACGGACGCTGAAAAATGTCGTCGTGAACATGGTTCAAAATATCGGATATCGGGTTCATATCGGTTTGGCCTCGACATATCGGATGTCGGATATCGGGTGATATATCGGACGATATGTAGATATATCAGAGGCAACATATTTCAATTTTTCTTGTTATTCTAACTCAAAACATGTGTTTTTAGTAAAACTAAATGTATGATGTCCTAGTGTGTTAACTTGTTAATTAAGATACTATTAAGAAATATTCAAAAAATAGATACTATAAAATTGAAAACAATACGTTCTATATGCATATGTATAAAATTTCATGTGTGAGTTCGATAATATGATGAAGTTATAAATGCATAATCTTATTTGCACTACTATTTTACAATGAATTTTGATCATCTACGTATCGGTCTATATCACTGGACATATCGGGTCATATATCGGTCAATATTTCGGCTCATATCGGATGATATGTGTGAAAATGATATTTACAAAATGATATGTTATGTTTATATCGGTAGAGCCCCCAAAATGATATATCAGCCTATATATCGGTCATATCGGCCTAGATTTCAAAGCTTGGTCGTGAATAGTGAAAGTGCTTTTTGGGAGAAAATATCTCGTGCATAGTGGAAACACTATTCTGAATAGTGGGAAACACTATTGGGAGAAAATATCTCATGACTAGTGAAAACACTATTACGAAATAGTGGAAAACACTATTATGAATAGTGGGAAACACTATTTATGAATAGTGGAATCACTATTATGAATAGTGAAAATATCTGAGGGCATTTTGGTATTTTTACCATAGTCTCTCACCCTATAAATAGGGGTGAGGAGGCAGCCCGAAAACTCACTTCTTCTCACATACAAGTGCCATTGCAATGATCTGGCTTCTTCTCTCCCTCCCAGCGAAATAGTTTCGTAGAGCCGAAAGGCTGTCTGGGTTCCGGCAGGAACTAGTTCTGGACGGCGAAGTCCTGCCGGATAGATCACACCGTATGTGTGAAACCCCATAGTGAGGTCGTAGTTTCGATCTTTTTCCTGAAGGGTTGTCCGAGTCTCCGTTCGAGTTTCGAGTGTCCTCCCAAAGGGCTGTCCGAGTCTCCGTTCGAGTTTCGAGGGTCCTCCCGAAGGGCTGTCCGCGACATCGTCCGGGGGACTGTCCGACCGCCTCTCGGAGGGCTTTCCGACGAGAGAGTACATCCTCGCGGTTGGGAGGTTGTAAATCCTAGCTGCGGGGATCTGCACCAACGATCTCCACCGACTCTTCTACCGCTGCGCTTCGAGTCAGTATGGATCAGATCAAACCTTGTATGCAGTCTCCATAGTGGTCCCGGGCGTGCTCGCTATACCGAAATTTTTTGTTTTCTGTCGCGTTCCCCAACAATACCCGACTGTCTCTTTCGGGTATCCTATGAAGACGCATTTCTCCGCTTTGGGTTCCAGCTTTCCAGGCTGAAGCTTTTTGACATAAGCATCACATCCCCAAACTTTAAGAAACAACAATGTTGGCCTTTTGCCAAACCATAGTTCATATGGTGTCGTCTCAACGGATTTCGATGGTGCCCTATTTAAAGTGAATGCAGCTGTCTCTAATGCATAACCCCAAAACGATAGTGGCAAATCAGCAAGAGACATCATAGAATGCACCATATCTAATAAGGTTCGATTATGACGTTCGGACACACCATTACGCTGTGGTGTTCCGGGCGGTGTCAACTGTGAAACAATTCCACAGTGTCTTAAGTGACTGCCAAACTCATAACTCAGATATTCACCTCCTCGATCAGATTGCAAGAACTTAATCTTCTTGTTATGATGATTCTCAACTTCACTCTGAAATTGCTTGAACTTTTCAAATGTTTTAGACTTGTGATTCATTAAGTAAATATACCCATATCAACTTAAGTCATCAGTGAAGGTGAGAAAATAACGATATCGACCACGCGCTGTAACATTCATTGGACCGCACACATCAGTATGTATGATTTCCAATAAGTCACTTGCCCGTTCCATTGTTCCAGAGAACGACGTTTTAGTCATCTTGCCCATGAGGCATGGTTCACATGTGTCAAGTGATTCAAAATCAAGTGACTCCAAAAGTCCATCAGCATGGAGCTTCCTCATGCGTTTTCCACCAATATGACCTAAACGGCAGTGCCACAAGAAAGTGGTACTATCATTATCAACTCTGCATCTTTTGGCGTCAATGTTATGAACATGTGTGTCATCACTATCAAGATTCAATATGAATAAACCCCTAACATTGAAGATAACACCAATAACACCAATATGACCATAAAAGATATTACTCATATAAATAGAACAACCTTTATTCTCTGATTTAAATGAGTAACCGTCTTGCAATAAACAAGATCCATATATAATGTTCATGTTTAACACAGGCACTAAATAACAATTATTCAGGTTCATCACTAATCCCGATGGTAATCGAAGACAGAGCGTGCCGACGGTGATCACATCAACCTTGGAACCATTTCCCACGCGCATCATCACTTCGTCCTTCGCGAGCCTTCGTTTATTCTGTAGTTCCTGCTTTGAGTTGCAAATGTGAGCAACCGAACCGGTATCAAATACCCATGCACTACTACGAGAGCTAGTAAGGTACACATCAATAAAATGTATATCATATATACCTTGTTTGTCGTTAGCCGCCTTCTTGTCAGCCAGGTACTTGGGGCAGTTCCGCTTCTAGTGACCAGACCCCTTATAATGAAAGCACTCAGTTTCTGGCTTAGCTCCATGCTTAGGCTTCTTTACAGGAGTAGCAACTGCTTTGCCATCCTTCTTGGTTTTACACATCTTGCCCTTGCCCTTGCCATTCTTCTTGACACTAGTGGTTTTATTGACCATCAACTCTTGATGTTCTTTCTGGATTTCAGACTCAGAGACTTTGAACATCGCAAACAGCTCGGCGACTGACTTGTTCATCCCGTGCATGTTATAGTTCATCACAAAGCTCGTGTAACTAGGTGGCAGTGATTGAAGAACTCTGTCAGTGATTGCCTTTGGCGGAAGGGTAATTCCCAACTCTGCTAGATGATGTCTACTACGCAACCTTCTCCTTGTAGACGTTGTTGGGCCTCCAAGTGCAGAGGTTTGTAGGATAGTAGCAATTTTCCCTCAAGTGGGTGACCTAAGGTTTATCAATCCGCGGGAGGCGTAGGATGAAGATGGTCTCTCTCAATCAACCTTGCAACCAAATAACAAAGAGTCTCTTGTGTCCCCAACACACCCAATACAATGGTAAGTTGTATAGGTGCACTAGTTCGGCGAAGAGATGGTGATACAAGTGCAATATGGATGGTAGATATAGGTTTTTGTAATCTGAAAATATAAAAACAGCAAGGTAATTCATAGTAAAAGTGAGCACGAACGGTATTGCAATGCATGGAAACAAGGCCTAGGGTTCATACTTTCACTAGTGGAAGTTCTCCCAACAATGATAATATAATTTGATCATATAAATAGCCCTCAACGTGCAACAAAGAGTCACTCCAATGTAATAATAGCGGAGAACAAACAAAGAGATTATTGTCGGGTTCGAAACCACCACAAAGTTATTCTTTCTGATCGATCTATTCAAGAGTCCGTAGTAAAATAACACGAAGCTATTCTTTCCGTTCAATCTATCCTAGAGTTCGTACTAGAATAATACCTTAAGACACATATCAACCAAGACCCTAATGTCACCTAGATACTCCATTGTCACCTCAAGTATCCGTGGGCATGATTATACGATATGCATCACACAATCTCAGAATCATCTATTCAACCAACACATAGAACTTCAAAGAGAGCCCCAAAGTTTCTACCGGAGAGTCAAAACGTGTGCCAACCCCTATGCATAGGTTCCCGAGGTCACGAAACCCGCAAGTTGATCACCAAAACATACATCAAGTACTCACATGAATATCCCATTGTCACCACAGATAGACACGTGCAAGACATACATCAAGTGTTCTCAGACTAAATCCGATAAGATAACTTCAAAGGGAAAACTCAATTCATTACAAGAAGGGAGAGGGGAAAGAACATCATAAGATCCAACTATAGTAGCAAAGCCCGCGGTACATCGAGATCAAGACATCTCAAGAACACGAGAGAGAGAGAGAGATCAAACACATAGCTACTGGTACATACCCTCAGCCCCAAGGGTGAACTACTCCGTCCTCATCATGGAGATCGTCGGGATGATGAAGATGGCCATCGGAGATGGATTCCCCCTCCGGCAGGGTGCCGGAATGGCCTCCCGATTGGTTTTTAGTGGCTACAACGGCTTGCGGCGGCGGAACTCCCGATCTAGGTTTAATTCTGAGGGTTTCCGTATTTATAAGACCATATGGCGGCGAGAACAAGTCAGGAGGGGCCACGAGGAGGTCATGAGCCCCCTAGCCGCGCCCTAGGGGGGGCCGCGCCTCCCAGGCTCGTGGCTCCCTCGGGCCTTCTCTCCGGTATTTTTTCCTTCAGGTATTTTTGACATTTTCCGTAAAAAATCATGGTGAAAGTTTTATTCCGTTTGGAATCCGATTGATATTCCTATCTAGAAAAGGTCAAAAACACGGAAAAAATAGAAATTGGCACTGGGTACTGAGTTAATAAGTTAGTCCCAAAAATAATATAAAATAGCATATTCATGCATATAAAACATCCAAAGTTGATAATATAATAACATGGAACAATCAAAAATTATAGATATGTTGGAGACGTATCAAGCATCCCCAAGCTTAACTCCTGCTCGTCCTCGAGTAGACCGAATTTTTGATGTGGAATGCTACCTAACATATTTGTTCTATGTAATCTCTTTATTTTGACATGAATGTTCAGATCCATAAGATTCAAAACAATAGTTTAATATTGACATGAAAACAAGAATACTTTAACTATAATAGCAAAGTAATCATGAACTTTTGAAATAACAAGGCCAAAGAAAGTTATCCCTACAAAATCATATAGTCTGGCTATGCTCCATCATCCCCACACAACGAATTTAGATCATGCACAACCTCGGTATTGGCCAAGTAATTGTTTCTGCACTCTTACTTTCTCAAACTTTTTCAACTCTCACACAATACATGAGCGTGAGCCATGGATATAACACTATAGGTGGAATGGAGTGTGGTGGAGGTTGTGAGGCAAAAAGGAGAAGATGGTCACATCGACTCGGCGTATGATACGTCTCCAACATATCTATAATTTTTGATTGTTCCATGCTATTATATTATCAACTTTGGATGATTTATATGCATGAATATGCTATTTTATATTATTTTTGGGACTAACTTATTAACTCAGTGCCTAGTGCCAGTTTCTGTTTTTTCCATGTTTTTGACCTTTTTCAGATAGGAATATCAAACGGAGTCCAAACGGAATAAAACTTTCGCCGTAATTTTTTATGGGAAATATCAAAAATACCTGAAGGAAAAACTACCGGAGAGGGGGCCCGAGGGAGCCACAAGCCTGGGAGGCACAACCACCCCCCTGGCCGCGCCTGGGAGGCTCGTGACCTCCTTGTGGCCCCTCTTGACTTGTTCTCAATGCCAGACGGTCTTATAAATACCAAAACCCGCAGAATTAAACCTAGATCGGAGTTCCGCCGCCGCAAGCCTCCAGAGCCACCAAAAACCAATCAGGAGCCCGTTCCGGCACCCTGTCGGAGGGGGAATCCATCTCCGGTGGCCATCTTCATCATCCCGGCGATCTCCATGACGAGGAGGGAGTAGTTCACCCTCGGGGCCGAGGGTATGTATCAGTAGCTATGTGTTTGATCTCTCTCTCTCTCTCTCTCTCTTGTTCTTGAGATGTCTTGATCTCGATCTACCGCGAGCTTTGCTACTATAGTTGGATCTTATGATGTTCTTCCCCCTCTCCCTTCTTGCAATGAATTGAGTTTTCCCTTTGAAGTTATCTTATCGGATTGAATCTTTAAGAACACTTGATGTATGTCTTGCACGTGCCTATCTGTGGTCACAATGGGATATTCATGTGAGTACTTGATGTATGTTTTGGTGATCAACTTGCGGGTTTGTGACCTCGGGAACCTATGCATAGGGGTTGGCACCCATTTTGACTCTTCGGTAGAAACTTCGGGACACTCTTTGAAGTTCTATGTGTTGGTTGAATTGATGATTTTGAGATTGTGTGATGCATGTCGTATAATCATACCCATGGATACTTGAGGTGACAATGGAGTATCTAGGTGACATTAGGGTTTTGGTTGACGTGTGTCTTAAGGTGTTATTCTAGTACGAACTCTAGGATAGATTGAACAGAAAGAATAACTTTGTGGTGGTTTCGTACCCGACAATAATCTCTTCGTTTGTTCTCCGCTATTAGTTACTTTGGAGTGACTCTTGTTGCACGTTGAGGGATAGTTATATGATCCAATTATGTTATCATTGTTGAGAGAACTTCACTAGTGAAAGTATGAACCCTAGGCCTTGTTTCCACGCATTGCAATACCATTCGTGCTCACTATTACTATTAATTACCTTGCTGTTTTTATATTTTCAGATTACAAAAACCTATATCTACCATCCATATTGCACTTGTATCACCATCTCTTCGCCGAACTAGTGCACCTATACAACTTACCATTGTATTGGGTGTGTTGGGGACACAAGAGACTCTTTGTTATTTGGTTGCAGGGTTGCTTGAGAGATACCATCTCCATCCTACACCTCTCGCGGATTGATAACCTTAGGTCACCCACTTAAGGGAAAATTGCTACTGTCCTACAAACCTCTACACTTGGAGGCCCAACAACGTCTACAAGGAGAAGGTTGCGTAGTAGACATCAAGCTCTTTTCTGGCACCATTGTCGGGGAGGTTAGCGCTTGAAGGTATATCTTTAGATCTTGCAATTGAATCTTGTAGTTTCTTGTTTTATCACTAGTTTAGTTTATTAAAAGAAAACAAAAAAATGGAATTAAGTATACCTCATATGCTTCATCTTTTTAATGTCTTTCGCGAAAATGATGGAAAAAAAATTGTGCTCAAGTGCTAGAAGAAGAATTACATAGGATGCTTGGCATAAAATATGTGAGTGATGAGCATGATTGCAATGTTGTTAGTATGAATACTTTGAATATCCATGATGCTAATGATATGCAAAGCTACAAGCTTGGGGATGCTATGTTTGATAAAGATGATCTTTTTATTTCCCCCACTTTGAATGATCAAAATTATTATGATGAAAGCATGCCCCCTATCTATGATGATTATTGTGATGATACTTATGCTATAAAGAAGAATGATGATAAAACTTGTCACAATTGTGAGTACCCTTTTGCTAAACATCACTCTTTTAATGTGGAAACTATTCGTAGTATTCAAGTCTTCTACGATACTCCCGCTATTAATCATGAGAATAAAATTGCTTATGTGGAGAGTAGTAAAATTTCTATGCTTGTAGATCATGAAAATAATGCTCTAGGTGCTGGTCATATTGTTGAATTCATTCATGATTCTACTGAAAATTATTATGAGAGAGGATCATATGCTTCTACATATTGCAATAATGTTAAGTTTCCTCTCTATGTGTTGAAATTTTTGAAGCTATGCTTGTTTTGCCTTCCTATGCTAGATGATTCTTGCTCTAATAAGTTGTTTGTTCAAAAATTCCCAATGCATAGGAAGTGGGTTATACTAAAATGTGCTAGTCATATGCTTCATGATGCTTCCATTATGTTTCAATCATTATCTTTTATGTGAGCATCATTGAAATCATCATGCCTAGCTTGAAAGGCATTAAAGAAAAGTGCTTGTTGGGAGACAAACCAATATGTATCCTTAATGTTTTTGTGTGTTCACATGATTAGTATACTTTATTAATCATGTTTTATAGCTTTTATTTCAATAAAGTGCCAAGTAAAGCCTTTATGATTAGTTTGGGTGATAGTTGTTTGATCATGCTGAAAAAGACAGAAACTTTGTGCTCACGAAATTATTTTTCATTTTTATCCAGAGAGAGATTTTGAGTTGATTCCTTTTTCTTATGATTTAAATACAAATTTCCCTATTTTTAATAAGTTTTTAAGAATTTTTGGAGGTGCATAAGTATGGTTATCATTCAGATCATTACAGATTGTTCTTTTCTTGACAGATTCTGTATTCAATGCATAGTTTGCTTGTTTTAGTGTTTCCATAGATTATATTAAGTGATATAAATTGTGGAAATTATAATATACAGCAGGAATTGTGTGGGAACATTTATGAATCTTGTATTTACAGTACCAAAATGAATGATTTGTCTTTATTATACTAACCCATCTCACGAAGTTCCGTTAAGTTTTGTGTTGTGAAGTTTTCAAGTTTTGGGTAAAGTTCGGATGGACAACGGAACAAGGAGTGGACAGATCCTAAGATTGGTTATGCCCAAGGCATCCCAATCCATATTCAAGGACACCAAAGAGCCTAATCTTGGGGATGCCCCGGGAAGGCATCCCCTCTTTCGTCTTCAATCCATCGGTAACTTTACTTGGGGCTATATTTTTATTCACCACATGATATGTGTTTTGCTTGGAGCGTCATTTTCTTTTATTAGTACTTAGTTTCTGTTATTTATATTAATGTTAATGTTTTTCATCATTTAGTTCAATAAAAATTTCAAGGATAGCCTTTACCATGCTTAATTTGCAAGTATAGGAGTTGTTGTTCCAAAACAGAAAGTTTGCTTGTAGTGCAAAAATTCCCTAGAATTTGATGTATGTCAGAATAACTTGAAATTTGGACAAAGTATGCTCTTATAAATTACATACAGCTTGTAATTTGTTCAGATTTTTTGGAGTTAATTAAGTATGGATGTTTCTGCATTCTTCACAGACTGTTGTGTTTAAGCAGATTGCCGTTATGTTTGCGTTGTTCGCATATGTTTGCTTGTTTAATGATTCCATTTGATGATGGGAGTTTTAAATATGCAGAGTCATTTAGTGTGCAATGACAAATAATAATCTTAGTGATTTTCTACAGTAGAGTATGATAAAGTTTTGCATTGATTTATACTAATATATCTCACGAGTTTTTGTTGAGTTTTGTGTGGAGGAAGTTTTTAAAGATTTTGGAAACCACCATATGAGAGGAATTAAGGAGACACAAAAGCTCAAGATTGGTGATGCCCAAGGCACCCCAATCCATATTTCAAGAAGTCTCAAGCATCTAAGCTTGGGGATTCCCTGGTTGGCATCCCACCTTTCTTCTTCAACAATTATCGGTTAGTATCGGTTGACCCTAAGTTTTTGCTTCTTCACATGATTCGTGCTATCCTTGGAGTGTCAATTTATTTTGTTTGAATAAGGTACTTAAGATCTTAAATTCTTAGATTGGAGTGTCTTCACATAGCTAAATAATTATTCAACTACTGATTGAGCTTCACTTATATCTTTTGGAGTAGTTTGTCTTTTGCTCTAGCGCTTCACTTATATCCTTATAGAGCATTGCAATGTTTATATTTTAGAGAAATTGATGAAATCTCATGCTTCACTTAGATAATTTTGAGAGTCTTAAACAACATGGTAATTTGCCTAGGTTATGAAACTAGTCCTAATATGATAGGCATCCAAAAGGGATATAATAAAAACTTTCATATTCAAGTGCATTGAGTAGTAAGAGAAGTTTGATTCCTTGCATCTAGTTTTGAGACATAGAGATGGTGATATTAGAGTCATGTTAGTAGAGTGTTGTGAATCTAGAAATACTTTTTTTGAAGTTTGTGATTCCGTAGCATGCACGTATGGTGAACCGCTATGTTAGGAAGTCGGAGCATGATGTTTTTATTGATTGTCATCCTTTGTGTGGCGGTCGAGATCGCGTGATGGTTAACTCCTACCAACCCTTCCCCTAGGAGCATGCGTCTAGAACTTTGTTTTGATTACTAATAAAACTTTCACAACAAGTATGTGAGATCTCTATGACTAATGTGAGTCCATGGTATATACGCACTCTCACCCTTCCACCTTCGCTAGACTCTCTAGTGCCACACAACTTTCGCCGGTGCATAAACCCACCATATACCTTCCTCAAAACAGCCACCATACCTACCTATTATGGCATTTTCATAGCCATTCCGAGATATATTGCCATGCAACTTGCACCGTTCCGTTTATTATGACACGCATCATCATTGTCATATTGCTTTGCATGATCATGTAGTTGACATCGTATTTGTGGCAAAGCCACCGTTCATATCTTTCATACATGTCACTCATGAGTCACTGCACATCCCGGTACACTGCCGGAGGCATTCATATAGAGTCATATCTTTTGTTCTAAGTATTGAGTTGTAAGTAAATAAAAGTGTGATGATCATCATTATTAGAGCATTGTCCCATGTGAGAAAATAAAAAAGAGGCCAAATATGCCCGCCAAATAAAAAAATAAAAAATAAAAAAGAGGCCAAAGATCCCAAACAAAAAAAATGAGAGAAAAGGAGAGAAGGGACAATGCTACTATCCTTTACCACACTTGTGCTTCAAAGTAGCACCATGATCTTCAAGATAGAGAGTCTCTTGTTTTGTCACTTTCATATGCTAGTGGAAATTTTCATTATATAACTTGGCTTGTATATTCCAATGATGGGCTTCCTCAAATTGCCCTAGGTCTTCGTGAGCAAGCAAGTTGGGTGCACACCCACTAGTTTTTATTTTTGAGCTTTCATACACTTATAGATCTAGTGCATCCGTTCCATGGCAATCCCTACTCATTCACATTGATATCTATTGATGGGCATCTCCATAACCCATTGATACGCTGAGTCGATGTGACCATATCTTCCTTTTTGCCTCACAACCTCCACCACACTCTATTCCACTTATAGTGCTATATCCATGGCTCACGCTCATGTATTGCGTGAGAGTTGAAAAAGTTTGAGAAAGTAAGAGTGTGAAAACAATTACTTGGCCAATACCGAGGTTGTGCATGATTTATTTGTGTGGGGATGATGGAGCATAGCCACACTATATGATTTTGTAGGGATAACTTTCTTTGGCCATGTTATTTCGAAAGTTCATGATTGCTTTGCTAGTATGCTTGAAGTATTATTGTTTTCATGTCAATATTAAACTTTTGTTTTGAATCTTATGGTTCTGAACCTTCATGCCAGAATAAATAAGATTATAATAATAAATATGCTAGGTAGCATTCCACATCAAAAATTCTGTTTTTATCACTTCCCTACTCGAGGACGAGTAGGAGTTAAGCTTGGGGATGCTATTATATTATCAACTTTGGATGTTTTTATATGCATGAATATGCTATTTTATATTATTTTTGGGACTAACTTATTAACTTAGTGCCCAGTGCCATTTTCTATTTTTTCCGTGTTTTTGACCTTTTTCAGATAGGAATATCAAACGGAGTCCAAACGGAATGAAACTTTCGCCGTGATTTTTTATGGGAAATATAAAAAATACCTGAAGGAAAAACTACCGGAGAGGGGGCCCGAGGGAGCCACGAGCCAGGGAGGCGCGGCCACCCCCTGGCCACGCTTAGGAGGCTCGTGACCTCCTCGTGGCCCCTCTCGACTTGTTCTTGATGCCAGACGGTCTTATAAATACCAAAACTCGCAGAATTAAACCTAGATCGGGAGTTCCGCCGCCGCAAGCCTCCAGAGCCACCAAAAACCAACCGGGAGCCCGTTCCGGCACCCTGCCAGAGGGGGAATCCATTTCCGATGGCCATCTTCATCATCCCGGCGATCTCCATGACGAGAAGGGAGTAGTTCACCCTCGGGGCCGAGGGTATGTACCAGTAGCTATGTGTTTGATCTCTCTCTCGTGTTCTTGAGATGTCTTGATCTCGTTGTACCACGAGCTTTGCTACTATAGTTGGATCTTATGATGTTCTTCCTCCTCTCCCTTCTTGCAATGAATTGAGTTTTCCCTTTGAAGTTATCTTATACGATTGAATCTTTGAGAACACTTGATGTATGTCTTGCACGTGTCTATCTGTGGTGTCAATGGGATATTCATGTGAGTACTTGATGTATGTTTTGGTGATCAACTTGCGGGTTTGTGACCTCGGGAACCTATGCATAGGGGTTGGCACACGTTTTGACTCTCCAGTAGAAACTTCGGGACACTCTTTGAAGTTCTATGTGTTGGTTGAATAGATGATTTTGAGATTGTGTGATGCATGTCGTATAATCATACCCACGGATACTTGAGGTGACAATGAAGTATCTAGGTGACATTAGGGTTTTGGTTGATGTGTCTCTTAAGGTGTTATTCTAGTACGAAATCTAGGATAGATTGAACAGAAAGAATAACTTTGTGGTTGTTTCGTACCCGACAATAATCTCTTCGTTTGTTCTCCGCTATTAGTTACTTTGGAGTGACTCTTGTTGCACGTTGAGGGATAGTTATATGATCCAATTATGTTATCATTGTTGAGAGAACTTCACTAGTGAAATTATGAACCCTAGGCCTTATTTCCACGCATTGCAATACCGTTCGTGCACACTTTTACTATTAATTACCTTGTTGTTTTTATATTTTCAGATTACAAAAACCTATATCTACCATCCATATTGCACTTGTATCACCATCTCTTCGCCGAACTAGTGCACCTATACATTCTACCATTGTATTGGGTGTGTTGCGGACACAAGAGACTCTTTGTTATTTGGTTGCAGGGTTGCTTGAGAGATACCATCTTCATCCTACACCTCTCGTGGATTGATAACCTTAGGTCACCCACTTAAGGGAAAATTGCTACTGTCCTACAAACCTCTGCACTTGGAGGCCCAACAACGTCTACAAGGAGAAGGTTGCATAGTAGACATCAGCGTATCAATGGGCTATGGAGATGCCCATCAGTAGATATCAATGTGAATGAGTAGGGATTGCCATGGAATGGATGCACTAGAGCTATAAGTGTATGAAAGCTCAAAAATGAAAACTAGTGGGTGTGCACCCAACTTGCTTGCTCACGAAGACCTAGGGCAATTTGAGGAAGCCCATCATTGGAATATACAAGCCAAGTTACATAATGAAAATTTCCACTAGCATATGAAAGTGACAAAACAAGAGACTTTCTATCATCAAGAACATGGTGCTATTTTGAAGCACAAGTGTGGAAAAAGATAGTAGCATTGTCCCTTCTCTCTTTTTCTCTCGTTTTTTTGTTTGGGCTCTCTGGCCTCTTTTTTTGGGTGGGCATCTTTGGCCTCTTTTTTTTATTTCCACACATGGTACAATGCTCTAATGATCATCATCACACTTTTATTTACTTACAACTCGATACTTAGAACAATAATGACTCGATATGAATGAAAGTGATGGCACATGTCATGAGACGGAACGGTGGAAGTTGCATGGCAATATATCTCGGAATGGCTATGAAAATTCCATAATAGGTAGGTATGGTGGTTGTTTTGAGGAAGGTGTATGGTGGGTTTGTGCACCGGTGAAAATTGCACGACACTAGAGAGGTTAACAATGGTGGAAGGGTGAGAGTGCGTATAATCCATGGACTCAACATTAGTCATAAAGAACTCACATACTTATTGCAAAAGTTTTATTAGTAATTGAAACAAAGTGCTATACGCATGCTCCTAGGGGAAGGGTTGGTAGGAGTTAACCATCGCGCGATCCCGACCACCACACAAAGGATGACAATCAATAAATCAATTATGCTCCGACTTCGTAACATAGCGGTTCACCATACGTGCATGATACGGGAATCACTAACCTCAACACAAGTATTTCTAGATTCACAACAACCTACTAGCATAACTCTAATATTACCACCTCCATATCTCAAAACTAATCGCGAGGAATGAAACTTCTCTTACTAATCAATGCACTTGAATATGAAAGTTTTTATTATATCCTCTTTGGATGCCTATCATATTAGGACTAGTTTCATAACCGAAGAAAATTACCATGCTGTTTAAGACTCTCAAAATGATATAAGTTAAGCATGAGAGTTCATCAATTTCTCTAAAATATAAACATTGCAATGCTCTATAAGGATATAAGTGAAGCGCTAGAGCAAAAGACAAACTACTCCAAAAGATATAAGTGAAGCTCAATGAGTAGTGGAATAATTATTTAGCTATGTGAAGACTCTACCATCTAAGAATTTCAGATCCTAAGTACCTTATTCAAACAAAATAAAATGACACTCCAAGGATAGCACGAATCATGTGAAGAAGCAAAAACTTGGGTTTAACCGATACTAACAGATAATTGTTGAAGAAGAAAGGTGGGATGCCAACCGGGGCAGCCCCAAGCTTAGATGCTTGAGACTTCTTGAAATATGGATTGGGGTGACTTTGGAATCCCCAATCTTGACCTTTTGTGTCTCCTTAATTCCTCTCATATGGTGGTTTCCAAAATCTTAAAAACTTCATCCATACAAAACTTAACAAGAACTCGTGAGATAGGTTAGTATAAATACATGCAAAACTATATCATCCTATACTGTAGAAAATCACTAAGATTATTATTTGACATTTAACACTAAATTACTCTGCATATTTAAAACTCCCATCATCAAATGGAATCATTAAACAAGCAAACATATGCGAACAATGCAAACATAGCAGCAATCTGCCTAAACAGAACAGCCTGTGAAGAATGCAGCAAGATCCATACTTAATTAAAAAATATGAAACAATTCCAAGCTGTATGGAATTTATAAGAGCATACTTTGTCCAAATTGCAAGTTATTATGACATACATAAAATTCTAGGGAATGTTTGCACTACAAGCAAACTTTCTGTTTTGGAACAGCAACTCCTATACTTGCAAATTAAGCATGGTAAAGGCTATCCTTGGCATTTTTGTTGAACTAAAAGATGAAAAACATTAAAATTAATATAAATAAAATCAATTAAGTATTAATAAAATAAAATGACGCTCCAAGCAAAACACATATCATGTGGTGAATAAAAATATAACCCCAAGTAAAGTTACCGATGGATTGAAGACGAAAGAGGGGATGCCTTCCCGGGGCATCCCATAGCTTAGGCTCTTTGGTGTACTTGAATATGGCTTGGGATGCCTTGGGCATCCCCAAGCTTAGGCTTTTTCCGCTCCTTGTTCCGTTGTCCATCCGAACTTTACCCAAAACTTGAAAACTTCACAACACAAAACTTAACGGAACTTCGTGAGATGGGTTAGTATAATAAAGACAAATCATTCATTTTGGTACTGTCAAGAAATGATTCATAAAAGTTCCCACACAATTCCTACTGTATCTTATCATTTCCACAATTTATATCACTTAATATAATCTATGGAAACACTAAAACAAGCAAACTATGCATTGAAAACAGAATCTGTCAAGAACAGAACAGTCTGTAATGATCTGAATGATAACCATACTTATGCACCTCCAAAAATTCTGAAAAAATTATGAAAATTAAGGAATTTTTTTATATCAATAAGTATAAAAAATAATCAACCTAAAATCACTCTCTGTATAGTAATTAAAAATAATTTCGTGAGCACAAAGTTTCTGTCTTTTTCAGCATGATCAAACAACTATCATCCAAACTAATCATAAAGGCTTTACTTGGCACTTTATTGAAATAAAAGCTCTAAAAAAGGATTAATACAGAAGCTTAATCATGTGAACACACAAAAACAGTAAGTATACATATTGGGTTGTCTCCCAACAAGCACTTTTCTTTAATGCCTTTCAAGCTAGGCATGATGATTTCAATGATGCTCACATAAAAGATAATGATTGAAACATAATGGAAGCATCATGAAGCATATGACTAGCACATTTAAGTCTAACCCACTTCCTATGCATAGGGATTTTTTGAACAAACAACTTATTGAAGCAAGAATCATCTAGCATAGGAAGGCAAAACAAGCATAGCTTCAAAAATTTCAACACATAGAGAGGAAACTTGACATTATTGCAATATGTAGAAGCATATGATCCTCTCTCATAATAATTTTCGTAGAATCATGAATGAATTCAACAATATAACCAGAACCGAAAGCATTATTTTCATGATCTACAATCATAGAAATTTTACTACTCTCCACATAAGCAAATTTATTCTCATGATTAATAGTGGGAGTATCGTAAAAGACTTAAGCACTACAAATTGTTTCCACATTAAAAGAGTTATGTTTAGCAAAAGGGTACTCATAATTGTGGCAAGTTTTATCATCATTCTTATTTATATCATAAGTATCATCACAATAATCATCATATATAGGAGGTATGCAATAATCATAGTAAATTTGATCACTCAAAGTGGGGGGACTAAAAGGATTATCTTCATTTAACATAGCATCCCCAAGCTTCTGGTTTTGCATATCATAGACATAATCACTCTCATCATTAATAGTATGAATAGCACCAATAGTATAGCAATTATTATCATCCTCCACATTTATTTTTGATTCATTCTCATGAGGCATATCAATAATAGGAGCAACATTATTTGGGAGAGATACCTCTTTACCTTTACCTTTTCTTCTTTTCTTCTTCTTCACCCCATCATGTGAAGGTTTACTTAATTTTTCCAAGCTTCTTTTTGGAGAGGTTTGTTGAATAGAAAGTTCCTCCTCGTTACCTGATTCATCATAAGAAATAATAGGAGGGTATTGGGAAACCCCTTCCCCTTCGTTAGTATTATCTTTATCTTCCATTTTTTTCTTGACTTTAAGTAATTGGCGATATAAGGATTCTCAATGCAATTTACCGCACAATATAAATAAATTTCTTCTAGATCATAATCAAGCATATTCATGACAGCCCAATCTGAGAGGCTCTTAGTTATATGTTTCATTTCTTAATATCTTAGAAGCAAACTAAGTTCATTATGATGCGCAAGGGAAATCAAGTAATCACAATTTTTGGACACGATTCGATCATGAAACAATTTGCATTGGAGATTTAAATGACCATGTTCATTGCAAAGTTCACAAGGACGGCTATCCATATTAAATATTTCAGCACAATCATCTAGCCTCACATGCAACGACTTAGTTTCAAATACTTATGCGTCTTACAAAATCTATCTTCCCTTTTTGGTATATATTTGCAAACTCTATGTATTCCATAGAAATCAACATGCTTATAGGAAATATTTTCATCATGGATAGTGCAATCGGAATTAGCATCATGGATATTCAAAGTATTCATACTAACAACATTGCAATCATGCTCATCATTCACATATTTTATGCCAAGCATCCTATGTAATTCTTCTTCTAGCATTTGAGCACAATTTTCTTTTCCATCATTTTCACGAAAGACATTAAAAATATGAAGCATATGAGGTATCCTTAATTCCATTTTTTGTTGTTGTTTTCTTTTAATAAACTAAACTAGTGATAAAACAAGAAACTAAAAGATTCGATCGCAAGATCTACAAATATACCTACAAGCGCTAACCTCGCCGGCAACGGCGCCAGAAAAGAGCTTGATGTCTACTACGCAACCTTCTCCTTGTAGACGTTGTTGGGCCTTCAAGTGCAGAGGTTTGTAGGACAATAGCAATTTTCCCTCAAGTGGGTGACCTAAGGTTTATCAATCCGTGGGAGGTGTAGGATGAAGATGGTTTCTCTCAATCAACCCTGCAACCAAATAACAAAGAGTCTCTTGTGTCCCCAACACACCCAATACAATGGTAAGTTGTATAGGTGCACTAGTTCGGCGAAGAGATGGTGATACAAGTGCAATATGGATGGTAGATATAGGTTTTTGTAATCTGAAAATATAAAAACAGCAAGCTAGTTAATAGTAAAAGTGAGCACGAACGGTATTGCAATGCGTGGAAACAAGGCCTAGGGTTCATACTTTCACTAGTGGAAGTTCTCTCAACAATGATAACATAATTGGATCATATAACTAGCCCTCAACGTGCAACAAAGAGTCACTCCAAAGTAACTAATAGCGGAGAACAAACGAAGAGATTATTGTCGGGTACGAAACCACCACAAAGTTATTCTTTCTGATCGATCTATTCAAGAGTTCGTAGTAAAATAACATGAAGCTATTCTTTTCGTTCAATCTATGCTAGAGTTCGTACTAGAATAACACCTTAAGACACATATCAACCAAGACCCTAATGTCACCTAGATACTCCATTGTCACCTCAAGTATCCGTGGGCATGATTATACGATATGCATCTGCTACTTCTCGAGCGTGCGTTGGTTTTTCCCTTGAAGAGGAAAGGGTGATGTGGCAAAGTAGAGATAAGTATTTCCCTCAGTTTGAGAACCAAGATATCAATCCAGTAGGAGTATCAAGATGAGGCACCAAGAAACCTCCACAAACACAAACAAACTTGCACCCAACGCGATAAAGGGGTCGTCAATCCCTTCATGATTACTTGCAAGGTGAGATCTAATAGTGATAATGAGTAAATAAAATTGCAGCAAGGTATTTTTGGTGTTTTTATGTTTAGATCTGAATATATAATATGTAAAATAGACCCGGGGGCCATAGTGTTCACTAGAGGCTTCTCTCATGATAACAAGTATTACGGTGGGTGAACAAATTACTGTTGAGCAATTGATAGAATAGCGCAAAGTCATGATGATATCTAAGGCAATGATCATACATATAGGCATCACGTCCGAGACAAGTAGACCGATACTGTCTGCATCTACTACTATTACTCCACACATCGACCGCTATCCAGCATGCATCTAGTGTATTAAGTTCATGACAAACAGAGTAATGCTTTAAGCAAGATGACATGATGTCGAAGGATAAATTCATGCAATATGATATAAACCCCATATTTTTACCCTTGATGGAAACAACACAATACGTGCCTCGCTACCCCTTCTGTCACTAGGTGAGGACACCGCATGATATGAACCCAAACCAAGCACTTCTCCCATTGCAAGAATCATAGATCAAGTTGGCCAAACGAAACCCATAACTCGAAGAGAATTACAAGGATATGAAATCATGCATATAAGAAGTCAGAGGAGACTCAAATAATATTCATAGATAAGCTGATCATAAATCCACAATTCATCGGATCTCAACAAACACACCGCAAAAGAGAATTACATCGGATAGATCACCATGAAGATCATGGAGAACTTTGTATTGAAGATCAAAGAGAGAGAAGAAGCCATCTAGCTACTAGATATGGACCCGTAGGTCTGATGTGAACTACTCACGCATCATCGGAGAGGCAAGGATTTTGATGAAGATGGCCACCGGAGATGGATTCCCCATCCCCTCTGGCAGGATGCCGGAACGGTCTCCCGATTGGTTTTTGGTGGTTCTGGAGGCTTGAGGTGGCGGAACTTGCGATCTAGGTCTAATTTTGAGCGTTTGGCTATTTATAAGACCGTATGGCGGCGGAAACAAGTGTAGGTGGGCCACGAGGAGGCCACAAGCCCCTAGCCGCGACTCACGGGGGGCGCCTCCCAGGCTCGTGGCTCCCTTGGCCCACTTCTCTGGTATTTTTCCTTCAGGTATTTTTGATATTTTTCATAAAAAATCACGGCGAAAGTTTTATTCCATTTGGACTCCGTTTGATATTCCTATCTAAAAAAGATCAAAAACACGGAAAAAACAGGAACTGGTGCTGGGCACTGAGTTAATAAGTTAATCCCAAAAATCACATAAAATAGGATATTCATGCATATAAAACATCCAAAGTTGATAATATAATAGCATGTAACAATCAAAAATTATAGATTTGTTTAAGACGTATCAACATCACACAATCTCAGAATCATCTATTCAACCAACACATAGAACTTCAAAGAGTGCCCCGAAGTTTCTACCGGAGAGTCAAAACGTGTGCCAACCCCTATGCATAGGTTCCCGAGGTCACGAAACCTGCAAGTTGATCACCAAAACATACATCAAGTACTCACATGAATATCCCATTGTTACCACAGATAGACACGTGCAAGACATACATCAAGTGTTCTTAAAGACTCAATCCAATAAGATAACTTCAAAGGGAAAACTCAATTCATTACAAGAAGGGAGAGGGGAAAGAACATCATAAGATCCAACTATAGTAGCAAAGCCCGCAGTACATCGAGATCAAGACATCTCAAGAACACGAGAGAGAGATATCAAACACATAGCTACTGGTACATACCCTCAGCCCCGAGGGTGAACTACTCCCTCCTCGTCATGGAGATCGCCGGGATGATGAAGATGGCCACCGGAGATGGATTCCCCCTCCGGCAGGGTGCTGGAACGGGCTCCCGATTGGTTTTTGGTGGCTATAGAGGCTTGCGGCGGCGAAACTCCCGATCTAGGTTTAATTCTGAGGGTTTCTGTATTTATAAGACCATATGGCAGGAAGAACAAGTCAGGAGGGGCCACGAGGAGGTCACGAGCCCCCTAGCTGCATGCTAGGGGGGGTGCCTCCCAGGCTCCTGGCTCCCTCGGGCCTTCTCTCCAGTATTTTTTCCTTCAGGTATTTTTGATATTTTCCATAAAAAATCACGGCGAAAGTTGTATTCCGTTTGGACTCCATTTGATATTCCTATCTAGAAAAGGTCAAAAAAAAAACGGAAAAAACAAAAACTGGCACTGGGCACTGAGTTAATAAGTTAGTCCCAAAAATAATATAAAATAGCATATTCATGCATATAAAACATCCAAAGTTGATAATATAATAGCATGGAACAATAAAAAATTATAGATATGCTGGAGACGTATCACTAGACGATTTGAATACCTAGACATTCTGAGTATATGCTCACTAATAGACCCGTTCTCCTCCATCTTGCAAGCATAGAATTTATCAGAGGTCTCATACCTCTCAATCCGGGCATTCTTCTGAAAGATAAACTTCAACTCCTAGAAAAACTCATATGCTCCATGATGTTCAAAATGTCTTTGAAGTCCCAGTTCTAAGCCATACAATATTGCACACTGAACTATTGAGTAGTCTCCAGCACGTGCCTCCCAAGCGTTCTTAACGTCTTTGGAGGTCATGTCTTTTGGTTGGTTACCAAGCGGTGCATCAAGGACATATGATTTCTGGGAAGCCGTGAGGATAATCCTTAGATTACGGGCCCAATCAACAAAGTTACTTCCATCATCTTTCAACTTAGCTTTCTCTAGGAACGCATTAAAATTCAGGGGTGCTACTGCGCGAGCCATTGATCTACAACATAAATATGCAAAGGTTACTTAGACTTTTGTTCAAGACAATGAGTTTACTTAATCAAATTTACTAAAGCTCCCACTCAAATCGACATCCCTCAGGTCATCTGAGTGTCACATGATCCAAATTCACCAACTCAAGTCCGATCATCACGTGAGTTGAGGTGGTTTCAATGGTGAACATATCATGTTGATCATATCTACTATATGACTCATGTTCGACCTTTCGGTCTCTTGTGTTCCGAGGCCATGTCTGTACATGCTAGGCTCATCAAGTTAAACCCGAGTGTTCTGCGTGTCTATCACACCCGATCATCACGTGGTGTCTCGACACGACGAACTTTCGCAACGGTGCACACTCGGGGAGAACACAATTCATCTTGAAATGTAAGTGAGGGATCACCTTATAATGCTACCGTCGTCCTAAGAAAAACAAGGTGCATAAAAGGATTAACATCACATGTAATTCATAAGTGACATGATATGGACATGAACTTGTGCTTTTGATCTCCATCTAGAAAGGACCGGCATGGTTGCTACTTCTCGAGCATGCGTTGGTTTTCCCCTTGAAGAGGAAAGGGTGATGCATCAAAGTAGAAGTAAGTATTCCCCTCAGTTTGAGAACCAAGGTATCAATCCAGTAGGAGTATCAAGATGAGGCACCAAGAAACCTGCACAAACACAAACAAACTTGCACCCAACGCGATAAAGGGGTTGTCAATCCCTTCATGATTATTTGCAAGGTGAGATCTGATGGTGATAATGAGTAAATATAAATAAGTAAAAAAAGTTGCAGCAAGGTATTTTGGTGTTTTTATGTTTAGATCTGAATATATAATATGTAAAATAGACCCGGGGGCCATAGTGTTCACTAGAGGCTTCTCTCATGATAGCAAGTATTATGGTGGGTGAACAAATTACTGTTGAGCAATTGATAGAATAGCGCAAAGTCATGACGATATCTAAGGTAATTATCATACATATAGGCATCATGTCCGAGACAAGTAGACCGATACTGTCTGCATCTACTACTATTACTCCACACATCGACCGCTATCCAGCATGCATCTAGTGTATTAAGTTAATGACAAACAGAGTAATGCTTTAAGCAAGATGACATGATGTCGAAGGATAAATTCATGCAATATGATATAAACCCCATATTTTTACCCTTGATGGAAACAACACAATACGTGCCTCGCTACCCCTTCTGTCACTAGGTGAGGACACCGCATGATATGAACCCAAACCAAGCACTTCTCCCATTGCAAGAATCATAGATCAAGTTGGCCAAACGAAACCCATAACTCGAAGAGAATTACAAGGATATGAAATCATGCATATAAGAAGTCAGAGGAGACTCAAATAATATTCATAGATAAGCTGATCATAAATCCACAATTCATCGGATCTCAACAAACACACCGCAAAAGAGAATTACATCGGATAGATCACCATGAAGATCATGGAGAACTTTGTATTGAAGATCAAAGAGAGAGAAGAAGCCATCTAGCTACTAGCTATGGACCCGTAGGTCTGATGTGAACTACTCACGCATCATCGGAGAGGCAAGGATGTTGATGAAGATGGCCACCGGAGATGGATTCCCCTCTGGCAAGATGCCGGAACGGTCTCCCGATTGGTTTTTGGTGGTTCTGGAGGCTTGAGGTGGCGGAACTTGCGATCTAGGTCTAATTCTGAGCGTTTGGCTATTTATAAGACTGTATGGCGGCGGAAACAAGTGTAGGTGGGCCACGAGGAGGCCACAAGCCCCTAGCCGCGACTCACGGGGGGCGCCTCCCAGGCTCGTGGCTCCCATGGCCCACTTCTCTGGTATTTTTCCTTCAGGTATTTTTGATATTTTTCATAAAAAATCACGGCGAAAGTTTTATTCCATCTGGACTCCGTTTGATATTCCTATCTAAAAAAGATCAAAAACACGGAAAAAACAGGAACTGGTGCTGGGCACTGAGTTAATAAGTTAATCCCAAAAATCACATAAAATAGCATATTCATGCATATAAAACATCCAAAGTTGATAATTAATAGCATGGAACAATAAAAAATTATAGATATGTCGGAGACGTATGAATGATCTCCATCGTCACCGACACGACACCATGATCTCCATCATCTTGATCTCCATCAACGTGTCGCCATCGGGGTTGTCGCGCCCAACATGCTTCTACTACTATTGCTACCATAGCGATAAAGTAAATCATTACATAGAGCTTAATGATTGACACACAGGTCATACAATAATTAAAGACAACCCTATGGCTCCTGCCGGTTGCCGTACTCATCGACATGCAATTCGTGACAATCTATACATCACATGATCATCTCATACATCACATATATCACATCATATAATTGGCCATATCACATCACAACATACCCTACAAAAACAAGTTAGACGTCCTCTAATTGTTTTTGCATGTTTTACGTGGCTGCTACGGGTATCTAGCAAGAATAATTCCCATCTACGCAAAAACCACAACGGTGATACACTAGTTGCTTTTCAACCTTCTCAAGGACCGCATTTGTCGAACTCGATCCAACTAAAGTGAGAGAAACTGGCACCTGCAATCCATCTATGCAACAAGTTGCAGTCGAGGGAACCGGTCTCTCGTAAGTGTATGAGTAATGTTGGTCCGGACCACTTCATCTCACAATACCGCTGAACAAAAATCCGACCAAGGGAGGAAGCAATCTAAGCATCAACGCCCACAAACCTTCTGTGTTCTACTCGAGATCTCATCTACACATAGACCTATCTCATGATGCCACTGTTGGGGAACGTTGCATGGGAAACAAAAAATTTCCTATGCGTACGCAGATCTATCCATGGTGATGAGCATCTATGAGAGGGAGAGTGGATTACGTACCCTTGTAGATCGCTAAGCGGGAAGCGTTAAGAAACGCGGTTGGTGTAGTCGAACGTCTTCGCGATCCAAATCGCCGAGCGTCCCGCGATCCAATCACGATCCGTCCCGCAATCCAATCACGATCCGTCCCGCGAACTTGATCACGATCCGTCCCACGAACTTCATCACGATCCGTCCCACAAACTTGATCACGATCCTTCCGATCTAGCGCCGAACGGACGGCACCTCCGCGTTCAGCACACGTACATCTTGATGACGATCTCCGCCATCTTGATCCAGCAAGAAGGAGCAGAGAGGATGAAGAGTTCTCCGGCAGCATGATGGTGCTCCGGCTGGTGGAGCTATTCTGACAGGGCTTCGCCTAAGCGCTGCAGAAATCCGATCTAGAGGAGAAACTATGTACTGGAGGAACGGGTAGCACGTGGCTGAAAATCAAGTGCAAAACCCCCAAAACCCTCTAGTATATATAGGAGGAGAGGAGTAGAGGAGGAAGCCTTGGCTTCTAAGCCAAGGCTGGTTCGGCCGAATAGGAGGGAGGAGTCCACCTCCTCCACTCCTAGTAGGATTAGGACTCCTTCCTTAATTTGCCTTTTTTGCCTTTTTCCACCTTTTTCCTTTTGGGCTTTTCTTCCCAGCCACATGGGCCTTGTGTGGGACTTCCACCAGCCCACTAAGAGCTGGTATTCACTCTCCCACAGCCATGAAACCTCTTGGTCGAAATACCCCTCCTGGTGGTCTCCCGGACACTACCGGCACTCCCGGTACACTACCGATGAGCCCCAAACTTTTCCGGCGACCAAAACAGGACTTCCTATATATGAATCTTTACCTCCGGACCATTCCGGAGCTCCTTGTGACGTCCAGGATCTCATCTGGGACTCCGAACAACCTTCGGTCACCACCATACATAAATCTATACTACCAAAACGTCACCAAACCTTAAGTGTGCAGACCCTGCGGGTTCGAGAACTATGTAGACATGACCGAGACACCTCTACGGTCAATAACAAATAGCGGGACCTAGATGCCCATATTGGTTCCTTCATATTCTACGAAGATCTTTATCGGTCGAACCTCTATGTCAAGGATTTAGTTAATCCCGTATGATGTTCCCTTTGTTCTTCGGTATGTTACTTGCCCGAGCTTCGATCGTAGGTACCTCCATACCTAGTTCAACCTCGTTACCGGCAAGTCTCTTTACTCATTCTATAATACAAGATCCCGCAACTAACACTTGGTCAGATTGCTTGCAAGGCTTTTTTTGTGATGTTGTATTACTGAGTGGGCCCTGAGATACCTCTCCATTGCACGGAGTAACAAATCCCAGTCTTGATCCATGCCAACTCAACAGACACCTTCGGAGATACCTGTAGAGCACCTTTATAGTCACCCAGTTACGTTGCGACATTTGATACACACAAGGCACTCCTCTGATGTCCGTGAGTTGCATGATCTCATGGTCATAGGAACACATACTTGACATGCAGAAAACAGTAGCAATAAACTGACACGATCATATTGTTGGGGAACGTCGCATGGGAAACAAAAAAAATTCCTACGCACATGCAAACCTATCCATGGGGATGAGCATCTACGAGAGGGAGAGTGGATCTACGTACCCTTGTAGATCGCTAAGCGGGAAGCATTGAGAAACACGGTTGGTGTAGTCAAACTTCTTCGCGATTCAAATCGCCGAGCATCCCGCGATCTAATCACGAACCGTCCAACAAACCAATCATGAACCGTCCCGCGATCTCGTCATGATCCGTCCCGCGATCCCATCACGAACGTCCCGTGGCCTTGATCACGATCCTTCCGATTTAGTACCGAACGGATGGCACCTCCGCGTTCAACGCACGTGTAGCTTGATGACGATCTCCACCGTCTTGATCTAGCAAGAAGAGGCAGAGAGGAGGGAGAGTTCACCGGCAGCATGACAGCGCTCCGGTTATGGTGGTGGTGGAGCAATTCCGGCAGGGCTTCGCCTAAGCACTGCGGAAAACCAATCTAGAGGGGCACCGGTGGAATGGGTAGCAAGTGGCCGTAATTTCTGCCAAAACCCTAGCTATTCCACTAATATATATAGGAGGAGAGGAGAGGAGAGGCAGCCAAGGCCTCTTTGGTTCGGCCGAATAGGTGGGGTGGAGTCCTACTCCACCTCCAATCCTAGTTGGAGTAGGATTGCCTCCTATTGGCTGATTTTTACCTTTTTCCTTAGCCTTTTTCTCTTCCTGCACCATGGGCCTTTTGTGGCTGTTTCACCAGCCCACTAAGGGCTGGTTAATACTCTCCCACAGCCCATGGTCCCTCTAGGGTCAAAATACCCCCCCGGAGGTCTCCCGGTACACTACCGGCACTCCCGGTACACTACCGACGAGCCCGAAACTTTTCCGGCGACCAAACTGGGACTTCCTATATATGAATCTTTACCTCCGGACCATTCCGGAGCTCCTCGTGACATCCAGGATCTCATCCGGGACTCCGAACAACCTTCGGTCACCACCACACATAACTCTACACTGCCGAAACGTCACCGAACCTTAAGTGTGCAGACCCTGCGGGTTCGAGAACTATGTAGACATGACCGAGACACCTCTACGGTTAATAACCAATGGTGGGACCTGGACATCCACATTGGTTCCTACATATTCTACGAAGATATTTATTGGTCGGACCTCTATGTCAAGGATTCAGTTAATCCCGTATAACATTCCCTTTGTTCTTCGGTATGTTACTTGCTCGAGATTCGATCGTCGGTATCTCCATACCTAGTTCAACCTCGTTACCGGCAAGTCTCTTTACTCGTTCTGTAATACAAGATCCCGCAACTAACAATTATTCACATTGCTTGCAAGGCTTATTGTGATGTTGTATTACCGAGTGGGCCCTGAGATACCTCTCCGTCACACGGAGTAACAAATCCCAGTCTCGATCCATGCCAACTCAACAGACACCATCGGAGATACCTGTAGAGCACCTTTATAGTCACCCAGTTACGTTGCGACGTTTGATACACACAAGGCACTCCTCCGATGTCTGTGAGTTGCATGATCTCATGGTCATAGGAACATATACTTGACATGCGGAAAACAGTAGCAATAAACTGACACGATCATATGCTACGTTTGTAGTTTGGGTCTTTTCCATCACATCATTCTCCTAATGATGTGATCCCGTTATCAAATGACATCTCATGTCAATGGCTAGGAAACCCTGACCATCTTTGATCAACGAGCTAGTTCACTAGAGGCATACTAGGGACACAGTGTTGTCTATTTACCCACACATGCAATGTGTTTCCAATCAATGCAATTATGGCATGGATAATAAACGATTATCGTGAACAAGGAAATATAATAATAAACACTTTATATATTGCCTCTAGGGCATATTTCCAACAGTCTCCCACTTGCACTAGAGTCAGTAATCTAGTTCACATCACTATGTGATTTACATGGTAATGAATCGAACACCCATACAGCTCTGGTGTTGATCATGTTTAGCCCTTGGAAGAGGTTTAGTCAACGGGTCTGCAACATTTAGATCCGTGTGCACTTTGCAAATATTTATGTCCTTCTCCTCGATGTAGAACCGGATGGAGTTGAAGCGTCGCTTTATGTGTCTGGTCCTCTTGTGAAACCTTGGTTCCTTGGCTAGAGCAATGGCACCAGTGTTGTCACAGAACAGGTTTATTGGATTTAGTGTACTAGGCACTACTCCAAGATCTGTCATGAACTGCTTCATCCAGACACCTTCCTTCGCTGCCTCCGAGGCTGCGATGTACTCCGCTTCGCACGTAGAATCAACTACCACGCTTTGCTTGGAACTGCACCAGCTTACCGCTCCCCCGTTAAGAATAAATACATATCTGGTTTGCGACTTAGAATCGTCCGGATCAGTGTCAAAGCTTGCATCGACGTAACTCTTTATGACGAGCTCTTCATCACCTCCATAAACGAGAAACATGTCCTTAGTCCTGTTAAGGTACTTAAGGATATTCTTGACCGCTTGCTAGTGCTCCACTCCAGGATCACTTTGAAACCTTCGGCCATACTTATGGCAAGGCTGACATCGGGTCTTGTGCACAGCATTTCATACATGATAGAGCCTATGGCTGAAGCATAGGGGATTGTTGGGGAACGTCGCATGGGAAACAAAAATTTTCCTACGCACACGCAAACCTATCCATGGTGATGAGCATCTACAAGAGGGAGAGTGGATCTACGTACCCTTGTAGATCGCTAAGCGGGAAGCGTTAAGAAACGCGGTTGGTGTAGTCGAACTTCTTCGCGATCCAAATCGCCGAGCGTCCCGCGATCCAATCACGAACCATCCCGCGAACACATCATGATCCGTCCCGCGAACTCATCACAATCTGTCTCACGATCTTGATCACGATCTGTCCCGCGAACTCATCACGATCCGTTCCGTGATCACATCACGAACCGTCTCGCGATCTCGATCACGGTCCTTCCGATCTAGCGCCGAACGAACGGCACCTCCGCGTTCAGCACACGTGCAGCTTGATGACGATCTCCACCGTCTCGATCCAGCGAGAGGAGGTGGAGAGGAGAGAGAGTTCACCGGCAGCGTGACGGCACTTCGGTGATGGTGGTGGAGCAATTTCGGAAGGGCTTCGCCTAAGCGCTGCAGAAAATCGATCTAGAGGAGAAACTATGCACCGGTGTAACGGGTAGCACGTGGCCGGAAATTCTGTCCAAAAACCACCCAATCCACTAGTATATATAGGAGGAGAGGAGAGCAGAGGCAGCCAAGGCCTTTGGGTCGGCCGAAATAGGAGGTGGGAAGCAATCCTACTTCACCTCCAATCCTAGTTGGAGTAGGATTGCCTCCTATTGGCTGATTTTCCACTTTTTGCTTTAGGACTTTCTCTCCTGCGCCATGGGCCTTTGTGGCTGTTTTACCAGCCCACTAAGGGCTGGTTATTATTTTCCCACAGCCCATGGACCTCTTGGGGTCGAAATACCCCTCCCGGAGGCCTCCCGGTACACTACCGGCACTCCCGGTACACTACTGGCACTCCCGGTACACTACCGATGAGCCTGAAACTTTTCCGGAAACCAAACTGGGACTTCCTATATATGAATCTTTACCTCCGGACCATTCCGGAGCTCCTCGTGATGTCTGGGATCTCATCCGAGACTCCGAACAAACTTCGGTCACCACCATACATAACTCTACACTACCGAAACGTCACCGAACCTTAAGTGTGCAGACCCTGCGGGTTCGAGAACTATGTAGACATGACCGAGACACCTCTACGGTCAATAACCAATGGCGGGACCTGGACGTCCACATTGGTTCCTACATATTCTACGATGATCTTTATCGGTCGAACCTCTATGTCAAGGATTCAGTTAATCCCGTATAACGTTCCCTTTGTTCTTCGGTATGTTACTTGCCCGAGATTCGATCGTCGGTATCTCCATACCTAGTTCAACCTCGTTACCGGCAAGTCTCTTTACTCGTTCCGTAATACAAGATCCTGCAACTAACAATTAGTCACATTGCTTGCAAGGCTTATTGTGATGTTGCATTACCGAGTGGGCCCCGAGATACCTCTCCGTCACACGGAGTAACAAATCCCAGTCTCGATCCATGCCAACTCAACAAACACCATCAGAGATACCTGTAGAGCACCTTTATAGTCACCCAGTTACGTTGCGACATTTGATACACACAAGGCACTCCTCCGATATCTGTGAGTTGCATGATCTCATGGTCATAGGAACACATACTTGACATGCGGAAAACAGTAGCAATAAACTGACACGATCATATGCTACGTTTGCAGTTTGGGTCTTGTCCATCACATCATTCTCCTAATGATGTGACCCCGTTATCAAATGACATCTCATGTCCATGGCTAGGAAACCTTAACCATCTTTTGATCAACGAGCTAGTCTATTAGAGGCATACTAGGGACATGGTTTTGTCTATGTATCCACACATGCATCTAAGTCTCCGATCAATACAATTATAGCATGGATAATAAACGATTATCATGAACAAGGAAATATGATAATAACTAATTTATTATTGCCTCTAGGGCATATTTCCAACAGTCTCCCACTTGCACTAGAGTCAATAATCTAGTTCACATCACCATGTGATTCACATTGTTGTGAATCTAACACCCAACGAGTTCTGGGGCTCGATCATGCTTTGCATGTGAGAGAGGTCTTATAGTCAATGGGTCTGTAACATTCAGATCCATGTGCACTTTGCAAATACCTATGTCAAACTGTAAACACTGCTACCACACTCCGCTCGGTACTATTCCAAATGGTTGCTCCACTATACGTATCCAGATTGATACTACGAGTCATCCGGATTAGTGTTAAAGCTTGTATCAACGTAACTCCTTACGACGAACTCTTTATCACCTCCATAATCGAGAAACATCTCCTCAGTCTCTTAGTTACTGAGGATAATCTTGACCGCTGTCCAGTGATCCACTCCTGGTTCACTCTTGTACCCCCTGACGGACTCATGGCAAGGCACACATAGGTGCGGTACACATCATGGCATAATATAGAGCCTATGGCTAAGGCATATGGGACGACGTTTGTCCTTTCTCTTTCTTCTTCCGTTGTCGAGCTTTGAGTCTCACTCAACTTTCACACCTTACAAATCAGGCGAGAACTCTTTCTCTGACTGATCCATTTTGAACTCTTTCAAAATCTTGTCAAGGTATGCACTCATTGAAAGTCTCATCGAGCATCTTGATCTATTTCCATAGATTTTGATGCTCAACAATTAGGTAGCTTCATCCAGGTCTTCCTTTGAAAATCACTTTCCAAATGACCATTTTATGCTTTTCAGAAACTCTACATTATTTCTGATCAACAATATGTCATCCACATATACTTATCGGAAATTCTATAGTGCTCCCACTCACTTTATTGCAAATACAAGTTTCTCGTAAACTTTGTATAAACATCAAAACTTTGATCACCTCATCAAAGCGTATATTCCAACTCCGAGATGCTTGCTTCAGTCCATGGAAGGATCACCGAAGCTTGCACACCTTTTAGCATCCTTAGGCCTGACAAAACCTTCTGGTTGTATCACATACAACCTTTCCTCAAGTAAACCGTTAAGGAAATGATGTTTTGACATCCATCTACCAGATTTCATAATTGAAAACACAACAACTGCTAACATAATTCCAACAGACTTTAGCACCACTACGAGTGAGAAAGTGTCATCGTAGTCAACTCCTTGAACTTGTCACAAACATCTTTGCAACAAGTCGAGCTTTACAAATAGTGACATTCACCATCAGTGTCTGTCTTCATTTTAAAGATCTATTTGTACTCAACGACCTGCCGTCCAACGAGCAAGTCTACCAAAGTCTACACTTGGTTTTCATACATGGATCCTATCTTGGATTTCATGGCCTCCAACCATTTGTCGGAATCTGGGCCCATCATCGCTTCTCCATAGCTCGTAGGTTCATCGTTTGTCCAACAACATGACCTCCAAGACAGGGTTGTCGTACCGCTTAGGAGCAGTACACATCCTTGTCGACCTACGAAGTTCGATAGTAACTTGATCCTGAAGCTTCATGATCATCATCATTAACTTGCTCTTCAACTAACGTAGGCTTCACAGAAACAACATCCTGCGCTGCGCTATTCTCTGGTTGAACAAAGTTTAAACAACCTCATCAAGTTCTATCTTCCTCCCACTTAATGCTTTCGAGAGAAACTTTTCCTCGAGAAAGGATCCGTTTTAGTAACAAACACTTTGCACTTGGATCTGAGATAGAAGGTTCACCCAACTGATCTTAGGGTATTCTATGAAGATGCATTTGTACACCTTGGGTTTGACCTCATTAGGTGAAAACATTTTCCACACAAGTGTCGCAGCCCCAAGTATTAAGAAATGACAGCTTAGGTTTCTATAAAACCATAATTCACACGGTGTCATCTCCATACCTAGTTCGACCTCGTTACCACAAGTCTCTTTACTCGTTCCGTAATACAAGATCCCGCAACTAACAATTAGTCACATTGCTTGCAAGGCTTATTGTGATGTTGCATTACCGAGTGGGCCCCGAGATACCTCTCTGTCACACGGAGTAACAAATCCCAGTCTCGATCCATGCCAACTCAACAAACACCATCAGAGATACCTGTAGAGCACCTTTATAGTCACCCAGTTACGTTGCGACGTTTGATACACACAAGGCACTCCTCCGATATCTGTGAGTTGCATGATCTCATGGTCATAGGAACACATACTTGACATGCGGAAAACAGTAGCAATAAATTGACACGATCATATGCTACGTTTGCAGTTTAGGTCTTGTCCATCACATCATTCTCCTAATGATGTGACCCCGTTATCAAATGACATCTCATGTCCATGGCTAGGAAACCTTAACCATCTTTTGATCAACGAGCTAGTCTATTAGAGGCAGACTAGGGACATGGTTTTGTCTATGTATCCACACATGCATCTAAGTCTCCGATCAATACAGTTATAGCATGGATAATAAACGATTATCATGAACAAGGAAATATGATAATAACTAATTTATTATTGCCTCTAGGGCATATTTCCAACAGGGATGACGCTCATCTTTTCTTTATCTTCTGTAGTCACTAGGCATTGAGTCTTACTCAACTTCACACCTTGTAACAGAGGCAAGAACCCTTTCTTGGACTGCTCCATTTTGAACTTCTTCAAAACTTTATCAAGGTATGTGCTCTGTGAAAGTGCTATTAAGCGTCTCGATCTATCTCTATAGATCTTAATGCCTAATATGAAAGCAGCTTCTCCTAGGTCCTTCATTGAAAAACTCTTATTCAAATATTCCTTCACACTTTCCAGCATTTCTATATTGTTTCCAATTAGCAATATGTCATCCACATATAACACTAGAAACGCTATAGAGCTCCCACTCACTTTATTGTAAATACAAACTTCTCCGTAAACTTGTATAAACCCAAACGCTTTGATCACCTCATCAAAGCGCTTATTCCAACTCCAAGATGCTTGCACCAGTCCATAAATGGATCGCTGGACTTTGCAAACTTTGTCAGCATTCTCTGGATCGACAAAACCTTCGGGTTGCATCATATACAACTCTTCCTCAAGGAAACCGTTGAGGAACGCTGTTTTGACATCCATCTGCTAAATTTCATAGTAAAAATAAGCAACTATTGCCAACATGATTCTGACAGACTTAAGCATCGCTACGGGTGAGAAAGTCTCATCGCAGTCAACTCCTTGAACTTGTGAAAAACCCTTTGCCACAAGTCAAGATTTATAGACGGTGACATTACCATCCGCGTCCGTCTTCTTCTTATAGATCCATTTGTTCTGAATGGCCTTTCGCACTTCAGGTAGTACTTCCAAAGTCCATACTTTGTTTTCATACATGGATCCCATATCGGATTTCATGGCCTCTAATCATTTCTCGGAATCCGGGCCCATCACTGCTCCTCCATAGCTCGTAGGTTCATTGTTGTCTAACAACATAACCTCCAAGACAGGGTTGCCGTACCACTCGGGAGTACTACGCGTCCTTGTCGACCTACGAGGTTCAATAGCAGCTTGATCCGAAGCTTCATGATCATCATCATTAACTTCCTGTTCTACCGTCGTAGGTTCCACAGAAACATCTTTCCGTGCTGCGCTACTTTCTGGTTGAAGTAAAGGTTCAATAACCTCATCAAGCTCTATTTTCCTCCCACTCAATTCTTTCGAGAGAAACTCTTTCTCAAGAAATGTTCCGTTCTTAGCGGCAAACACTTTGCCTTCGGATCTGAGATAGAAGGTATACCCGTCTGTCTCTTTCGGGTATCCTATGAAGACGCATTTCTCTGCTTTGGGTTCCAGCTTTTCAGGCTGAAGCTTTTTGACATAAGCATCACATCCCCAAACTATAAGAAACGACAACTTTGGCCTTTTACCAAACCACAGTTCATATGGCGTCGTCTCAACGGATTTTGATGGTGCCCTATTTAAAGTGAATGCAGCTGTCTCCAATGCATAACAACAAAACGATAGTGGCAAATCAGCAAGAGACATCATAGAACGCACCATATCTAATAAGGTTCGATTACGACGTTCAGACACACCATTACGCTGTGGTGTTCCGGGCGGTGTCAACTGTGAAACAATTCCACATTGTCTTAAGTGACTGCCAAACTCATAACTTAGATATTCACCTCCTCGATCAGATCGCAGAAATTTAATCTTCTTGTTACGATGATTCTCAACTTCACTCTGAAATTGCTTGAACTTTTCAAACGTTTCAGACTTGTGTTTCATCAAGTAAATATACCCATATCTACTCAAGTCATCAGTGAAGGTGAGAAAGTAATGATATCCACTACGCGCTGCAACATTCATTGGACCGCACACATCAGTATGTATGATTTCCAATAAGTCACTTGCCCGTTCCATTGTTCCTGAGAACGGCGTTTTAGTCATCTTGCCCATCAGGCATGGTTCACATGTGTCAAGTGATTCAAAATCAAGTGACTCCAAAAGTCCATCAGCATGGAGCTTCCTCATGCGTCTTACACCAATATGACCTAAACGGCAGTGCCACAAGAAAGTGGTACTATCATTAACCACTCTACGTCTTTTGGCATCAATGTTATGAACATGTGTGTCATCACTATCAAGATTCAATATGAATAAACCTCTAACATTGGGTGCATGACCATAAAAGATATCACTCATATAAATAGAACAACCTTTATTCTCTGATTTAAATGAGTAACCGCCTCGCAATAAACAAGATCCAGATATAATGTTCATGCTTAACGCAGGCACTAAATAACAATTATTCAGGTTCATCACTAATCCTGATGGTAATCGAAGAGAGAGCGTGCCGACGGCGATCACATCAACCTTGGAACCATTTCCCACGCGCCTCGTCACTTCGTCCTTTGCCAGTCTTCGTTTATTCCATAGTTCCTGATTTGAGTTGCAAATGTGAGCAACCGAACCGGTATCAAATACCCAGGCACTACTACGAGAACTAGTAAGGTACACATCAATAACATGTATATCATATATACCTTGTTTATCGTTGGCCGCCTTCTTGTCAGCCACATACTTGGGGCAGTTCCGCTTCCAGTGACCAGTTCCTTTGCAATGAAAGCACTCAGTTTCTGGATTAGGTCCATGCTTAGGCTTCTTTGTAGGAGTAGCAACTGCTTTGCCATCCTTCTTTGTTTTACCCTTCTTGCCTTTGCCCTTGCCATTTTTCTTGAAACTAGTGGTTTTATTGACCATCAACACTTGATGTTCTTTCTGGATTTCAGACTCAGCGACTTTCAGCATCGCAAACAGCTCGGATGATGACTTGTTTATTCCATGCATGTTATAGTTCATCACAAAACTCTTGTAACTAGGAGGCAGTGATTGAAGAACTCTATCAATGATCGCCTCTTGCGGAAGGGCAATTCCCAACTCAGCTAGACGGTTTGAATATCCAGACATTCTGAGTATATGCTCACTGATAGACCCATTCTCGTCCATCTTGCAAGCATAGAACTTATCGGAGGTCTCATACCTCTCGATCCAGGCATTCTTCTGAAAGATAAACTTCAACTCTTGGAACATCTCATATGCTCCATGACGTTCAAAACGTCTTTCAAGTCCCGGTTCTAAGCCATACAATATTGCACACTGAACTATTGAGTAGTCTCCAGCACGAGCGTCCCAAGTGTTCTTAACGTCTTCGGAGGTCATGTCTTCTGGTTGGTCACCAAGCGGTGCATCAAGGACATATTGTTTCTGGTAAGCCGTGAGGATAATCCTCAGATTACGGGCCCAATCAACAAAGTTACTTCTGTCATCTTTCAACTTAGCTTTCTCTAGGAACGCATTAAAATTCAGGGGTGCTACTGCACGAGCCATTGATCTACAACATAAATATGCAATGGTTACTTAGACTATTGTTCAAGATAATGAGTTTAGTTAACCAAATTACTAAAGCTCCCACTCAAATTGACATCCCTCAGGTCATCTGAGTGTCACATGATCCAAATTCACCAACTCAAGTCCGATCATCACGTGGGTTGAGCTGGTTTCAATGGTGAACATCATTATGTTGATCATATCTACTATATGACTCATGTTCGACCTTTCGGTCTCTTGTGTTTCGAGGCCATGTCTGTAAATGCTAGGCTCGTCAAGTTTAACCCGAGTGTTCTGCACGTGCAAATCTGGCTTACACCCGTTGTATGTGAATGTAGAGTCTATCACACCCGATCATCACGTGGTGTCTCGACACGACGAACTTTTGCAATGGTGCACACTCAGGGAGAACACAGTTCTTCTTGAAATTCAAGTGAGGGATCACCTTATAATGCTATCGCCGTACTAAGCAAAACAAGGTGCATAAAAGGATTAACATCTCATGCAATTCATAAGTGACATGATATGGCCATGAACTTGTGTTTAAGATCTCAATCTTCGAAACACCGGCATGATCTCCATCATCACCGGCACAACACCATGATCTCCATCATCTTGATCTCCATCAACGTGCTGCCATTGGGGTTGTGGCGCTAGCCCTGCTTCTACTTCTATTGCTACCGCTTAGCGATAAAGTAAAGCATTACATAGCGCTTAATGATTGACACCCTATGGCTCCTGCCGGTTGCCGTATTCATCGACGTGCAAGTCGTGAAATTCTATACATCACATGATCATCTCATACATCACATATATCTCATCATGTAATTGGCCATATCACATCACAACATACCCTACAAAAACAAGTTAGACATCCTCTAATTGTTGTTGCATGTTTTACGTGGCTGCTACGGGTATCTAGCAAGAACGATTCTCACCTACGCATAAACCACAACGGTGATACATAGATTGCTTTTCAACCTTCTCAAGGACCGCCTTTGTCGGATCCGATCCAACTAAAGTGAGAGAAACTGTCACCCGCAAGCCATCTAAGCAACAAGTTGCATCGAGGGAACCGGTCTCTCGTAAGCATACGAGTAATGTTGGTCCGGGCCGCTTCATCTCACAATCCCGCTGAACCAAAATCCGACCAAGGGACGAAGCAATCTAAGCATCAACGCCCACAAACCTTTTGTGTTCTACTCGAGATCTCATCGAACCATCAACCCAGCTCATGATGCCACTGTTGGGGAACATCGCATGGGAAACAAAAAAAATTCCTACGCACACGCAAACCTATCCATCGTGATGAGCATCTACGAGAGGGAGAGTGGATCTACGTACCCTTGTAGATCGCTAAGCGGGAAGCATTGAGAAACGCGGTTGGTGTAGTCGAACTTCTTCGCGATTTAAATCGCCGAGCGTCCCGTGATATAATCACGAACCATTCCGCGAACCAATCACGAACCGTCCCGCGATCTCATCACGATCCGTCCCGCGATCCGATCACGAACGTCCGATGGCCTTGATCACGATCCTTCCGATTTAGTACCGAACGGACGGCACCTCCGCGTTCAGCACACGTGCAGCTTGATGACGATCTCCACCGTATTGATCCAGCAAGAAGAGGCGGAGAGGAGGGAGAGTTCACCGGCAGCGTGATGGCTCTCCGGTGATGGTGGTGGTGGAGCAATTCCGACAGGGCTTCGCCTAAGCACTACGGAAAACCAATCTAGAGGAGCACCGATGGAACTGGTAGCAAGTGGCCGTAATTTCTGCCAAAACCCTAGCTATTACACTAGTATATATAGGAGGAGAGGAGAGGAGAGGCAGACAAGGCCTCTTTGGTTCGGCCGAATAGGTGGGGTGGAGTCCTACTCGACCTCCAATCCTAGTTGGAGTAGGATTGCCTCCTATTAGCTGATTTTTACCTTTTTCCTTAGCCTTTTTCTCTTCCTGCGCCATGGGCCTTTTGTGGCTGTTTCACCAGCCCACTAAGGTCTGGTTAATACTCTCCCACAGCCCATGGTCCCTCTAGGGTCGAAATACCCCCCCGGAGGTCTCCCGGTACACTACCGGCACTCCCGGTACACTACCGATGAGCCCGAAACTTTTCCGGCGACCAAACTGGGACTTCCTATATATGAATCTTTACCTCCGGACCATTCCGGAGCTCCTCGTGATGTCCAGGATCTCATCCGGAACTCCGAACAACCTTCGGTCACCACCATACATAACTCTACACTACCGAAACATCACCGAACCTTAAGTGTGCAGACCCTGCGGGTTCGAGAACTATGTAGACATGACCGAGACACCTCTACGGTCAATAACCAATGGTGGGACCTGGACGTCTACATTGGTTCCTACATATTCTACGAAGATATTTATCGGTCGAACCTCTATGTCAAGGATTCAGTTAATCCCGTATAACGTTCCCTTTGTTCTTCGGTATGTTACTTGCCCAAGATTCGAGCGTCGGTATCTCCATACCTAGTTCAACCTCGTTACCGACAAGTCTCTTTACTCGTTCCGTAATACAAGATCCCGCAACTAGCAATTATTCACATTGCTTGCAAGGCTTATTGTGATGTTGTATTACCGAGTGGGCCCTGAGATACCTCTCCGTCACACGGAGTAACAAATCCCAGTCTCGATCCATGCCAACTCAACAGACACCATCGGAGATACCTGTAGAGCACCTTTATAGTCACCCAGTTACGTTGCGACGTTTGATACACACAAGGCACTCCTCCGATGTCCGTGAGTTGCATGATCTCATGGTCATAGGAACATATACTTGACATGCGGAAAACAGTAGCAATAAACTGACACGATCATATGCTACGTTTGTAGTTTGGGTCTTGTCCATCACATCATTCTCCTAATGATGTGATCCCATTATTAAATGACATCTCATGTCAATGGCTAGGAAACCCTGACCATCTTTGATCAACGAGCTAGTTCACTAGAGGCATACTAGGGACACAGTGTTGTCTATTTACCCGCACATGCAATGTGTTTCCAATCAATGCAATTATAGCATGGATAATAAACGATTATCATGAAGAAGGAAATATAATAATAAACACTTTATATATTGCCTCTAGGGCATATTTCCAACACATATGCTACGTTTGTAGTTTGGGTCTTGTCCATCACATCATTCTCCTAATGATGTGATCCCGTTATCAAATGACATCTCATGTCAATGGCTAGGAAACCTTGACCATCTTTGATCAACGACCTAGTTCACTAGAGGCATACTAGGGACAGAGTGTTGTCTATTTATCCACACATGTAATGTGTTTCCAATCAATACAATTATAGCATGGATAATAAACGATTATCATGAACAAGGAAATATAATAATAAACACTTTATTTATTGCCTCTAGGGCATATTTCCAACAAAGTATACGAAAGATATTGTGACTAATAAAAGAAAGATACCAGAAGCCGAGATTTCCACCATGCTTGCTAATTATACTTTTAAGGGTGGAGTACCAAAGAAATTGGGAGGTCGAGGAATACCAACTATACCATGCTCTATAAAAGGGGATTATGTTAAAACTAATTTATGTGATTTGGGAGCTGGTGTTAGTGTGATGCCTTTCTCTTTATATTGTAGACTTGATTTGAATAAGTTGACACGTACTGAAATTTCTTTGCAAATGGCTGATGAATCAACTGCTCTACCTATCGGTATTTGTGAGGATGTACCTGTCGTAGTTGCAAATGCTACTATCTTGATAGACTTTGTTATTCTTGATATTCCCGAGGACGACAGTATGTCGATCATCCTTGATAGAAGATTTTTGAATACTGCAGGGGCTGTTGTTGATTGCAACAAGGGCAATGCCACTTTTCATATTAATGGTAATGAGCATACGGTACACTTTCTGAAGAAACAACCTCAAGTTCACAGTATCAACTCTATTGAAAAAATTCCAACGATTATTATTGGAGACTTTGACTTCCCTCTTCCCACTATCAATAAGAAATATGATACACTTATTGTTGGGGACATGCATATCCCCATTGAGGTAACTTAGTGTTATTCGAAAATTCTTCGCTTTCATGTTATTCAAAAGAAGTTTGTTAATAAGACTTGATCAACCTTATTGATGGATTCCTTTCGATGAGCATGAGATGGATGAATTTAGAAAGCACAACTTTTTGTACCCAACTTTCACTTTCTGTTAGCTAGATTAAATCAAGTAAAAATGCTATTATTTTCCTGTTTTCTGAGTTTTCGTGCAATAAAAAAGTGGCCTGAAAATAAAAGTTCTTCAAATGCCCTGAAAATGGAGTATTTTTTCTGGAATATTTGAAAATATTTGGCACTGAGCACACTGCAGGGGGCTGCACTAGTGGGCCACAAGCCCACAAGGCGCGCCCACGCCGCTGGCTGCGCCTAGCAGGCTTGTGGGTCTCACGTGTAGGCCTGGGCATTCGGTTACCCGAAAGAGTTCGGCTCGGTACTTCGGGTTATTTTGAATTTAGGTTTTGAGAATGTGCTACCCGATCGGTTAACTAAAAAAGAGATAACCGAGGATTCAGTGCACTAGAAATTCGGTTCGGTGCTCGTGTTGACCGAGTAGGACCGATACAGTTCAGGTTCGAATCAAAATCTTATGGGTTCGCTTGCCTTTTGCGCGTGTAGGATGCCACTTTCCATCACAGATTGAGGTGGTGAAAATAAGATGGAGAAGGAGACACAGGAGATGCACATGGGCACTGGTCACCTAACAACCTGGCTGTGCAATTAAAAAAGTTGATGGGTGACAACACGTGATGAGAAATAGGAAAGAGACGGTACTATCGAGTAAGCCTCGAGCATATCTAGGAGAAGGTGTGGGGCCTGCATTTTTAGCAAAGCTTGTTTCTGTTTGTGGCTGTGATGAAAAGAAAAGGCTAAGAAAAATTGTCGTGTACGGCTTGTTTCATGGGCTAATCAGCCTAGCTGGATGGGCTTAATTAATATAATAATATACATTAGTAAAATACTTCGGTTCATTCGGGAGATTCGGTCAGCGGACTCCAGTGACCGAATTCACTGAACTAAGTTCGGTTTTTGCCGTTTGCTAACCGAACAAAGAACTGAGGCTTCGGTTTTTGGTTATTTCGGCTTCGGTCTCAGGTTTTTCGGTTCCGGTCATCGGTTCTCGGTTTTTATGCCCACCCCTACTCACGTGGCCCCTTCCACTTATTCCAGCACCCATCCACTTCATCTTCCTCCAGAAAAAATCCTACCATAGCTCAAACCCGTGTTCTAGCTCATTTTGCTGCCATTTTCGATCTCCTTGCTCAAAGCTTCATTCGCAAAAATGTATTGGGAGATTGTTCCTCGGTATGTGACTCCTCCAATGGTCCAATTAGTTTTTGTTCTAGTGCTTTATATATTTCAAAAATTTTCTACTATGGTGACCTTGTTCTTGAGCTTGCATGTCAAATTTGTATGGTCCCAAGTAGTTTTGATGCATGATATAGCCTCTAGGCACTTGAGGGAGTAGTTGCTATGAGTTTTGTTGAGTTTTGTACACTTTTATTTCGAGTCACTACAAATTTCAGAATTCTTTAGAAAAGAAAATGTTGAGGAAGGTATTTCAAGGGGGTTCATCGAGCAAGAAGGCCCCGAGACTCGCGATACGTGAGACCAACCTTGAACCACCGAGGGAAGCTCAAGTATGACCTTGTGAATGGCCATCGGATCAATTCATGAGTGACGTCGGTTTCAAGGAAGAATTTTACGCGTACATAAGAAATGCTGGCCTCGAGGAATTCGTGTCGGACAAGTGCAAGCAATATTATCAACTCACGGATTCTTTCGTGCGGAGGTTTGCTTTTTTCTCAATCGTAATAAACCTTCCGTTCTATTTGACCTTTATGATAAATCTTATACTGTGGACATAGAGGATTTTAATCATGCATGCAAAATTCCACAATGGGGTAGATATAGTGATCCTCGCAAAGCTGAATATAATGATTTTCTGCTAGCATCACTATGGGAGAAACTAGAAATATTACACAGGCTACCATGGGGAGCATTCCCTTTCCTGCCATACATCATTTTGCTCTATTCATAGGTAGATGTATTAACGGTAAAACTGAGCATAGCCACCTTTGTGCACCTGATCTTAGTATTCTTAAGAGTGCAATAATGGGTGATAGACGATATAACATAGGAGCCATTATTGCTAGAAGGTTGCATAATAATGCTAAGGATGGAGATTTCTTTGGTGGGATTTATGCCACTCGTTTTGTTAATTATCTTGGGGTATCCATACGTGGCAATGATGTTGAGTTACCACCTGAATTTGTTGATTATGAGGCTTTGATAAGTTTTTAGTTTCTCGAAAGGAACGAACAATCTCTCCAGTACCGACTAATTTTTGACAGACATCGTGTTGTCCATGTTACCCTTCCTGCTCCTGCCTTCTTTAACTTTCAGGAAAAATAGAGATACATTATAACCAGAGAGGAGGCAGACGAGTACGAGAGGAGCACAAAATCAGCTCGCCTCCACGCTGCAGTCGTTCAGGAGGCAGCCGCTGCAGCCCAGTACAACCTCAACTATGAGTTCGGATATTATCAGGGCCAGCCATGGCCATAGACCAACTTAGGCCAAAAGCCTAAGCTTGGGGGAGTACGTATTTCTCACCGACTTTACATTCATGTTTACACACTCATCTCAGTAGACGGTGTTCATACTTTTTCATTGTACTATTCATGGTAGTTTATTTTCTTGTTTCGCTTTCTTCTTGTGTGTTTATTTAACTTTGAGATAAAAAAATCAGTTCTATCTTTATTTCCAGTTGCTTAGTTGTAGCATTACAAAGAAAACTCAAAAGATTTTTCATTCTTCTTTTACTTATTGGGAGCTTTCCCGTGTAAATAGTTTTTCTCGTTTTTGTTTTGATTTTTCTTTCTTTGGGTCATAAGAAGAAGACCACAATGAAATGTCGAGTGGCTCTCATATGCATTATTGTTTACCTATTAGAGAGCCCATATTACCTTGTCTTCTCCTTTGAGTTATTGTTTGCAGATTCCAGCTTAGTCCAATGCATATGCACTCTTGTTATTTTCCACACCGTTCGGTCGTGCAAGTGAAAGGCAATAATGACGATATTTGATGAAAAGATTGAGATGGAAAAAGTTGGTATGAACTAGACCTATCTTGCTTTTATAAATATGATTAGCTCATCATTTCGAATTCAGTCCATCATGGGTGAAACATATTTGCAATGACAATTATAGATCATAGTTATTCATGCCATGCTTTATTAGCTAAGAGTGGATAATGGTTTGTTTTGGGTGCCAACATGCATATTAAAATGGTTGTGATGTAGTATGATGGGATGGTCTCCTCCTCTGAACAATTCAAGTGGCTCGACTTGGCACATGTTCATGCATGTAGTTGAAACAAAATCAACATAGCCTCCACGATATTTATGTTCATAGTGATTTATATCCTACTCATGCTTGCATTCAATGTTGGTTAATCTCAAAGCATGTTGATGACTGTGTTGCTCCCTAGTTGGTCACTCCCCAGTCTTTTGCTAGCCTTCACTTGTACTAAGCAGGAATACTGCTTGTGCATCCAATCCCTCAGACCCAAAGTTGTTTCATATGAGTCCACCAAACCTACCTATTTGTGGTATTTACCTGCTGTTCCAAGTAAATTTGCATGTGCCAAACTTTAAACCTTCAAATAAATATTCTCTTTTGTATACCCAAATTGCTCATGTGACGACTGGGGGCTGTCAGTATCTTCCATGCTAGGTGGGTTTTTCTCACGATATGTGTTGATTCACTATCATTCACGAGAAAGTGGCTGGTAATCGGAATGCCCAGTTCCATGCTCGAAATAAAAAGCAAAGTATAATTAAACAAAACTCCCCCATGACTATGTTTGTATGGATGGTACCCGTGGATTCGACTCGCCGTGGAGTGTGACTGATTGGTGGAGGGGAGTAAAAACAATATCATTTTGTTTGGGAACCGCCTATAATGTATCTAGCATGGAAGATATTGAAAACCTTTTGGTCGTTATGTGAGCAATGAAATCATACCGCGCAAAAATCATTACTTATCTCTGTTTTAAAATCTCGAGCTCTGGCACCTCTTCAAATCAATGCTTCCCTCTGCGAAGGGCCTTTCCATTTGCTTTATTGCTGAGTCATCATCTTCTTATAAAAAGGCACCAGTTAGAGAGCACCACCGTCATTTGTATGCTTGCTGTTAATTGATATTGAGAATGAGCATGACTGGATCTCTTTCACCGTGAATTACAATGTCTAGTCAGTCCTTGTTCTTTAGAGGTGCTCTGCATTTATGTTTTGCGGTCTCAGAAAGGGCTAGCGAGATACCATTTTGTCATATTGTATCATGACTGTTTTGAAAAAGTGTTTTCATTCGAGAGTTGTTATTATTGCTCGCTAGTTGATTATGTCATTGATATGAGTAAATGTGAGACCTAAATGTTATTGTGAACGTGGTTTTTCCATGATCTTTGCTGAAAATCTAAACATCAGTTAGACGTATTTACCACAACAAGATCAAACCGAGTTTGTAAAAGTTTATCTTTATCACTTTTAGTTTATCAACTGAATTGCTTGAGGAAAAGCAATGTGTTAAGCTTGGGGGAGTTGATACGTCTCCATCGTATCCACTTTTCCAAACTCTTTTGCCCTTGTTTTGGACTCTAATTTGTGTGATTTGAATGGAACTAACCCGGACTAACACTGTTTTCAGAATTGCCTTGGTCTTATTTTTGTGCAGAAATAAAAGTTCTCAGATCGTCCTGAGAATATTTTTGGAATTAATAAAAAATACTGGTGCAAGAAGTAACAAGAGGGGGGCCACCTACAGGCCACAAGCCTGCTAGGCACGGCCACCCCCTGGCCGTGCCTAGCAGGCTTGTGGGGCCCTCATGGCTCCTACGACCTCCTCTCCAACTCCATATAAGCCTATTCACGGAGAAAAAAAATCAGAGAGAAGAGTTCATCGCGTTTCATGATACGGAGACGCCGCCACCTCCTGTTCTTCCTCGGGAGACCACATCTGGAGTCCGTTTTGGGCTCTAGAGAGTGGAAATCGACGCCATCGTCATCACCAACCATACTTCATCACCAATTCCATGATGCTCTCCGCCATTTGTGAGTAATCCCATCATAGGCTTGCTGGGCGGTGATGGGTTGAATGAGATATATCATGTAATTGAGTTAGTTTTGATAGGGTATGATCCCTAGTATCCATTATGTTCTGAGATTGATGTTGCTATGACTTTGCTATGCTTAATGCTTGTCACTAGGGCCCGAGTGCCATGATTTCAGATCTGAACCTATTATTTTTTTGATGAATATATACGTGTTCTTGGTCCTATCTTGCAAGTTGTAGACACATATTACGATTTATGATCCGCATCCCTCAGGGTGACAATAACTTGGATTCTTTTCGGTGTTTATCGTAGTTTGAGGAGTTCATGTATTCACTAAGTGCTAATGCTTTGGTCTGGTTCTCTATTAAAAGGAGGCCTTAATATCCCTTAGTTTCCAATAGGACCCCGCTGCCACGGGAGGGTAGGACAAAATATGTCATGCAAGTTCTTTTCCATAAGCACGTATGACTATATATGGAATACATGCCTACATTACATTGATGAATTGGAGCTAGTTCTGTGTCACCCTATGTTATAACTGTTGCCTGATGAATGACATCCAACATAATTATCCATCACTGATCCATTGCCTACGAGCTTTCCACATATTGATCATTGCTAAGTTACTTCTCCGCTGCTACTGTTACAATCACTATAAAACTTCTACTGTTACTTTTGCTATCGTTACCGTTACTTCCATACTACTTTGCTACTAATACTTTGCTGCAGATATTAAGTCTTTCAGGTGTGGTTGAATTGACAACTCAGCTGCTAATACTCGAGAATATTCTTTGGCTCCCCTTGTGTCGAATCAATAAATTTGGGTTGAATATTCTACCCTCAAAAACTGTTGTGATTCCCTATACTTGTGGGTTATCAAGAGCTAATGACGAGATGCCAGAACCTGACCTTCAAGGCGCCGGTCGGCTCTGTTCTGTTGGGGAACATTGCATGGGAAACAAAAAATTTCCTACGTGCATGCAAGATCTATCCATGGTGATGAGCATCTACGAGAGGGAGAGTGGATTTACATACCCTTTTAGATTGCTAAGCGGAAAGCGTTAAGAAAAGTGGTTGATGTAGTCGAACGTCTTCGCGATCCAAATCGCCGAGCATCCCGCGATCCAATCACGATCCGTCCCGATCTAGCACCGAACGGACGACACCTCCGCGTTCAGCACACGTACGGCTTGATGACGATCTTTGCCTTCTTGATCCAGCAAGAGGGAGCGGAGAGGTAGACAAGTTCTCCGGGAGCGCGACGGCGTTGCGGTGATGGTGGTATAGTAATTCCAGCAGGGCTTCGCCTAAGCACTGCTGAAACCGATCTAGAGGAGAAACTACGAACTAGAGGAGAGGGTAGCACGTGGCTAAAAATCTATGTGCAAAACCCCTAAAACCTCTAGTATATATAGGAGGAGGAGTGGAGGAGGCTTGGCTGCAAGGGCAAGCCCTCTTGGCTTCGACCGAAGTGGAGGGAAGAGTCCTACTCCTCCACTCCTAGTCGGTTTAGGACTCCTTCCTTATATTAGCCTTTTTTCCACCTTTTCCACTTTGGATTTCCTTTCTAGCCGCATGGGACCTATGTGGGACTTCGGCCAGCCCACTAAGGGCTGATATTCATCCTCCCACAGCCCATGTAGTCTCTTGGGTCGAAGTACCCCTCCCGATGGTCTCCCGGTACCCTCTCGGCACTCCTGGTACACTATCGATGAGCCCAGAACTTTTTCGGTGACCGAAACAGGACTTCCTATATAGCAATCTTTACCTCCGGACCATTCCAATGCTCCTCGTGACTTGCGGGATCTCATCAGGGACTCCGAACAACCTTTGGTCACCACCATGCATAACTCTATACTACCGAAACGTCACCACACCTTAAGTGTGCAGACCCTACGGGTTCGAGAACTATGTAGACATGACCGAGACACCTCTATGGCCAATAACCAATAGCGGGACCTGGATGCCCATATTGATTCCTACATATTCTACGAAGATCTTTATCGGTAGAACCTCTATGTCAACGATTCAGTTAATCCCGTATGATGTTCCCTTTGTTCTTCGGTATGTTACTTGCCCAAGATTCGATCATCGGTATCTACATACCTAGTTCAACCTCGTTACCGGCAAGTCTCTTTTCTCGTTCCGTAATACAAGATCCTATGGCTAACACTTAGTCACATTGCTTGCAAGGCTTATTATGATGTTGTATTACCGAGTGGGCCCTAAGATACCTCTCCGTCACACAGAGCAACAAATCCCAGTGTTGATCCATGTCAACCCAACAGACACCCTCGGAGATACCTGTAGAGCACCTTTATAGTCACCCAGTTACGTTGTGACGTTTGATAGACACAAGGCACTCCTCCGGTGTCCATGAGTTGCATGATCTCATGGTCGTAGGAACATATACTTGACATGTAGAAAACTGTATTAATAAACTTACACGATCATATGCTACGTTTATAGTTTGGGTCTTGTCCATCCCATCATTCTCCTAATGATGTGATCCTGTTATCAAATGACATCTCATGTCCATGGCTAGGAAACCTTGACCATCTTTGATCAACGAGCTAGTCTACTAGAGGCACACTAGGGACAAAGTGTTGTCTATATATCCACACATGCAATGTGTTTCCAATCAATACAATTATAGCATGGATAATAAAAAATTATCATGAACAAGGAAATATAATAATAAACACTTTCTTTATTGCCTCTAGGGCATATTTCCAACATGTTCTACCTCCTCGAGCTGAGGGAACTTTCCATTGCCGTCCGATTCCACATGGCTATGCTGTTGTGACGGTGGATAAAATAATGGATGGATATGAGGGGCTCGAGCTTGATAACCCTACAGGTGAAGAGGATATTGTTATTCTGGAAAATGCTTAGAGGAGTACATGTCTATGGAGAAAGGTGTACATCAAGCTTCCAAACTGGAAGCCTCAGCAGATTCAGCCTCCTCTAGAATGTGAGGGCACTCCACCTCCTCCTCCTCCTCATCCTTCGCCTCCTCCGACGCATGAGGCCACTCCGCCTCCTCCTACTCCTCCTCCTCCTCCTCCTCCGCCTCCTCCGGCGCATGAGTCCACTTCGCCTCCTCCTCCGCCTCCTCCGGCGCGTGAGGCCACTCCGCCTCCTCCGGCGCGTGAGGCCACTTTGCCTCCTCCTACGCGTCAGGCCACTCAGCCTCCTCCGACACATCAGGCCACTCCGCCTCCTCCTCCTCCTCCGGCGCGTCAGGCCACTCTGCCTCCTCCGACGTGTCAGCCACGACGGAAGAATGACGCCGCCGCCTCTCCGACGGCTAGCAGTACAATAGGCGGGAAGAAATTCAAATTTGGTCCAAGCCTCAAGCCTCTTCCAAAGTTACCATACGAGAGGACTGACAAAGAAAATGATGACATCAGTAAAGCTGAAGTGAAGGCCCATTTTGCACGGAAACATCCACCTCCAAAGGAAACTGTAGATCCGGTGAAAGTGAAGCGCACTGTGGATGCCCTTAAGTGACCATCACCGCCTCCGCTGCCATCAAACTATGACCGTTGTATTATAAAGACATATAATGAAGCATAGCGGCCGGGAAGTACTTCCATTGCTACAAGAGTCAAAGAACGAAGAAGTGGGAAAACAATTCCCCAAATCGGCGAGCAGGAGAAGCAGGTGCTAGTGCCCAGTACCAAACCTGGTGATTACTTGGGGGATGATGTACATTTTGAAACAACTGAGGTAATAGTACAAGAATTTAGATACATGCACGGGAAGCCACTCGTCAAACCTGATCATCCTCATCTAACAATGATGATGTACAATTTGCATGAGTGGTACATGAAAACCTGCAGGGGGTCTGGGAAAGACACTATGTATGTTAGAGTTAAACCAGAGCACGAATTCATAGGACTCAACATGATGCCTATTAAATTTGCGGAGTTATTTCAGTTATACAATCAAGAGGCCCTCGACAAACAACTCATGACTTGCTATTGTCCGTAAGTATTACTTCTATAGTTAAGTCTCTAGCTCAGCTCGTTCATTGCATGTATATATAATTATCCTCACTATATTATGCAGATTGAAGATCGTCGAATGCGAAAAAGTAGGAATCTTTGACGTTGGGTTCATTAGCCTAGATGTCGTAAATGAATGGTTGGTACGAAACTCTATCGAAGAGACCGATGAGAACTTGCTAAAGTTGTTCCTTATACATCAAAACAAAAGGGAAATGCTCTTTCCTTACAACTTCAACTGAGTGTTACTGTCTTCTGTATATTCGGTTTCGTTTACTCGAGGTTAAGTAATGTATTTGATGAGTTATATATGTGTGCACATGTACCACTTTATTCTGCTATCCATTAAGCTTGACGAGGCATTAGTAACTGTCTTAGACTCGAGACATAAAGATCCCGAGGATTATGCGGACATGACTGCAATGCTCAATAAGTAAGTTCAATCAATACCGGGACCATATCGACAACTTTCATTCATTTCCTGATATCAAGTAATTATTTTCTTTCCTTGGCAGGGTTTGGAAAAAGTTCACCCGAAAGGTTCCCGGTCTAAACAAAGAGTTGCGATTTACACACCCCAAAGTAAGTAGTACTAGCTAGTTCCGCACATCTCTAATTGATTCAAATTTTCATCAATATTGATTTACCATGCTTGCTTATCAGTTTGATTGACTTCTACCTCCTAAAGTGCTTGTACCAGAAAGCCGGGACTGTTTTATGTGGATACTATGTATGCGAGTTCATTCGCCACTCGACCTCTGAGCGGGGCTTCTCTTACAAACAATTTGACGTATGTAAATAATATTCCAAATTTAATATTATATATTACCATCAATTGTGTTGAGTTTCATTCATATATATGCACGCATTGACCCCCTTCTTTAAATTAGATCTGGCAGATGCGGGATGAACTCCTACCACATGATCGCATACGAGCAATTCAAGAGGAATTGGCGGGATTCTTTCTTGACCACGTCATATCTGAAGATGAAGAATACTATGTGGATTTGCGATTGGATCTTAGGTAGATGATGTTAGGGATTGTAAAAGATGTTATATTGTATATATGTAGTAGCGTCGGATAGATATACAAAAACTTGTTGTTTGACCAAGCACGGAGAAAGAGATGTCACTTCTCTATATATATGTTCAGCATGACGATCTTGTGTAGTTAATGGTTTCCTTCATTTGCTTATTAGCTAGCGTCAAGTTCTCTCTATATGTATAGTAGCTAGCGTCGACCAAGCACAGAGAAAGAGAGGTCACTTCTCTCTATGAGCTAGCTAACAGAATATGAAACCCCTAAATTAACCCTCCAAAACCCCTAAACCCCCTTCCAAAAAAATCAGCACCTGACGCGTGGCTGCCTTTTGGTCCCGGTTGGTGTTACCAACCGAGACTAACACTACAAGAAATATGTCAAATTGTGACTTTCTGTCAGTGGCCCTAGAGGAAAAGGTCATAAATCTACGACCATTTGAGACCAATTGGTCGTAAGCTGTTCGGAGGTCTCCAAACCCTCAACTATAACAACCATTTTGGTTAGAAAGGTTGTAATTTCCTTACACGAAATGGTCGTAAAGCAGACAACACTGCCCCGTTGCCTTATTTCTAGCTAATCACGACCAATATAGATGGTCATAACCTTGTGGATTGTGGTGGGTTGCGATGACTAGGCGCCACCTCATCAGTTTTGCCTATGTGTCATGTCCATGTGTCAATTTTTGCCCTAGCTTGTGAAGCAACCTATATTTCTATTATTCCCAAAATTCCCAAACAATTCTCATAAATTCTTTGGATTATATCTTCGTCAAATATGTCAAAAACCTTCCTTGCCTAGTTCAAAAATAATTCAACAATATTCAATTTCCTATTCTGTTCAGAACATCACTTTGTGAAGGAAGTGATATTTATATATTCTTGATTGCTCTAAAAAATTTGGGCACTCTTTCCTATCCAAATCATTGTCTCATGACAAAATTCAGCTCCATTTGCCTAGTAAATCTTCCTCGACAAATTTCCAAAGTTTTTGTTCAGCTAGAAGCTTTGCGAAGGAAGTACTAGCTATGCGTATCCTAATGAGTTGAATTTTTTCCACATCTTCTATGTGCCCATATCATAGCTCTCCAAATTTTTTTAGCCCAATCTAACAATCCATGAGAGCTCACCATCCAATCTTTGTTTCTGGTAATATTTTCAGTTTGCGAAGCAAATATATTTTATATTGCTTTATAATTGCTGCAAATTTACCAGAACTTGACCCTGCCCATAGAACCTACCTCCACCAAATTTTAGCTCGTTTAATTTAACCATTTTCCCTCAATATTTTCCCAATTTTCTGTTTAGTGGAGAGCATTGTGCAGGAAGTACCATTTTTATATATCCAAATGGCATGAAATTTATACAGTGACTTCATATGCCCAAATTATCACACTAATCCAAATTACAGCTCAATCAAATCAACTATGTGTGCCCAGGTTCAATTTCTATTTTATGGCCAGATTGGCACATTGCAAAGCAAGTGCTATCTAGACCCCTCCTATTACCCTCAAACTTTTTGAGCACTCTTCCATACCCATATCATTACCACATGATAATATTCAGCTCAATTTTCCTGGTAAAGCTTCCTCAGAAAATTTCCAAAGTTTCTATCCAGAGAGAAGCTTGGTGAAGCAAATATATTATATATTGCTTCATTATTTATGAAAATTTACCAGAGCATGAACATACCTATTTAACTTACCTACACCAAATTTGAGCTCATTTTATTTATTCACTTTCTCTCACTAATTTCCCCAAGTTTCTGTCCAGAGAAGAGCATTGTGAAGGAAGTACCACTTTGGCATGTCCAAATGGCATCAATTTTCTACAGTGCTTTCCTATTCCCAAATAACCATCCTCCACCAAATTTCAGCTCAATACATTCATTAGTTTGAGCCTAGCTTCAACATTCATATTTCTATCCAGTGTGGTACTTTGCAAAGCAAGTGCCACCTAGGATCCTCTATTTGAGCTAGAAATTTGTGAAGATGGTATTCTTAGTAGATGATCATCCTCAGCCAAAACTCACACCCATTGTCCTTGTGCATTTACCGTACCGCTAATCAAACACTTGGCTGCTAATTCATGTTTGAGCATAGTTCGGTCTCCTCGTGAGAATCTTATGTTGTCATTTTCTTCCTAGCACCTACCTAGGGAGTGCCCAACCCACTAGACATGCCTATGCCGCCCAGAATACAAGGCAACGCCATAGTCACGCGGTGACCACGCGGCGGACATGCGAGTTTACGCGCTCTGGAGTTGGGGCACTCGACCACCATCAAAACCTTGACGTATCGCCACCAAACCATGTATTTCTGATTAAATAGATACTTATGTAAATAGAAATGATTTTTCGAAAAAATCACGAGCAAACTATAGGCAACTGCAGTTCAAATTTGTCTCGGTTCCTCCTAAATTGGCAGAGTTTTGTCTTTTTCACTAGAGGTGGATCGAAAGCTTTTGGCACCCAAATATTTTATTAATTGTGCATTAAATATGGCCTAATATTTTATAAAATTGATTTGGTCCAATTTTGCAACAAATATTTGGTAGGTCCTTCACATAAAAACTCATTTTGGGCACTCAAAAGAAGGAAAATGTTTTTTTGTGCAAAGAAAATGAAAAATTTCTTTGGCAACATTGTTTGTCATTCCAAGATGCACCCTTATGCAAAATATGAGATCATTTGAACAAACTATGGAGTGGATGTGGCCATGAGATTGATCATTTGGCTTGAAAGCCATGAATCTTCAAACATGATAGCTCATTTCTGAGAACACTTTTTAAAAATAATTACCGTATTACAAGTTTATTATTTTTCCTGGTAACTTTATCACATATGATGACACAAAGCAAAGGTTTTGCATTTTTTTGATTCTTTTTGAATTTGTTATGTCCGTTTCAAAATGCGGTCAAAACGCCGGGCATGACCGTTCATATCTAGGGGTTGAATCTTGCCAAAATTTTGTTGGATATCTAATTAAATAGATACTTATTTACCTAAAAGTGATTTTTGAAAAAAATCATGAGCAAACTATGGGCACCTCTAGTTCAAATTTGTCTCGGTTCCTATTGAATCAGCAAGGTTTTGTCTTTTTCACTAGAGGTGGATCTAAAGCTTTTGGCACCCAACCATTTGATTAATTGTACATTAAATATGGCCTAATACTTTAGAAAATTGATTTGGTCCAATTTTGCAATAAATATATGCTAGGTCCTTAACAAAAAAAACTCATTTTGGGCACTCGAAAAAAGGAAAATGATTTTTTTGTGCAAAGAAAATGAAAAATCCCTTTGGCAACATTGTTTTTCATCCCAACATGCACCCTTCTACAAAATATGAGATCATTTGAACAAACTATGACATGAATGTGGCCATTAGATTGATCATTTGGCTTGAAAGCCATGAAGCTTCACATATGATAGCTCATTTCTGAGAATACTTTTTTAAAATAATTACCGTATTACAAGTTTATTATTTTTCCTGGTAACTTGATCACATATGATGACACAACGCGAAGGTTTTGCATTGTTTTGTTTTTTTGAATTTGTTATGCCCGTTTCAAAATGCGGTCAAAACGCCGGGCATGTCCGTTCATGTCTAGGGGTTGAATCTTGCCAAAATTTTGTTGGATATCTGATTAAATAGATACTTCTTTACCTAAAAATGATTTTTGAAAAAAATCATGAGCAAACTATGAGGCACCTCTAGTTCAAATTTGTCTCGGTTCCCGCTCAATCGGTAGGGTTTTGTCTTTTTCACTGGAGGTGGATCGAATTCTTTTGGCACCCAACCATTTGATTAATTTTACATTAAATATGGCCTAATATTTTATAAAATTGATATGGTCCAATTTTGCAAACAAACATACAATAGGTTCTTCACAAAAAAGCTCATTTTCCGCACTCGAAAAATAGAAAAATAATTTTGTTGTGCAAAGAAAATGAAAGCTCTATTTGGCAACATTGTTTACCATTCCAAGATGCACACTTATGCAAAATACGATATCATTTTGACAAACCATGCCATTGTTATGTTTTTTGAAAAGAAAATCAGAGATTTAAGTTCAATTTTTTGGGATTCAAGCGTGGGATAGCCAGCCAATAAGACGCGAGGAACCACCTTCACATAGATCACCAAATTGGAGCAATCTGAGCCATACATCATGCATCCATCCAACGGTGGAGCTTCTCCCGAGAAACAAAAACCCTAACCTACCCACCCACCCTCCCCTCAATCCCTCGGCACCACCCACCCACCGCTGGCCCACCCTCTCGGCCTCTCCCCCTCCCCTCGATCACCCAGATCCGATCGAGGCAAGCCCCACCGCCACCCCCACCCACCGTTGATCCACCCTCGCGCTCGGTTGCGCCGCCCTCCTCCTTCTCTCTACACTCCATGGCCGGCACCATAGCCTCGTCTCCACGGCCTCCTCCACGCTTGCTCCGCAATGCCTCCGACGATCGTGCCTCGAGCGCGATGGCGCCGTCGTTCCGAGCACTTGATGCCACGCTCTACCGCTGGACTCTACCCCTCCAAGTTGCCTAGACACCTCCCTAACTCTCCCTCCACCTCAACAAGGCCGTTGCCATCCTGGCGGCGTGCCTCAGCCCGCGGCGGCGGACCAGCCCAGGTAGGTGCCCCTCGTCCCTGCTCGTTTTTCCTCTTCGATCCGTTCGATTGGCAGGAGGCTGTAGCTGACCCCCTCTCTCACCCCACCTTGTGGATGCAGATCCGTGAGGGATACACCATCGCCGGATAAATGGAGACGATGGATGTGGTGAATGACGTACTCAACTGGGCGGCGATGCCCGCCATGGTCGCCAGCCTCCTGCTCTTCTCCCCTCCCCTCCTCCTCGTCGTCGCCGTCGCCCGAGAGAGCCAAAAAAGGATATTTCATGTATAATCCTGCATAACCTCGAATGTTATCAGTTCCGGTACATAGACCAAATAATACAATGCAAGAAAAAGTTCCTAGATTCATGGAGACTCCCCTCTGCGGATTCCTCCTGCACCGCCGATGCCCCTTCCTCTTGCTGTTGCGCCCTGCCCTGCCAGGGTCGGGCCGGGCCTCCGCTGTCGTCGCGTAGATCCACGAAGCTCTGGTTGATTCTCCTCCGCCTTCACCTCACTCAAGTTTCATTATTACTCTACTTTACCAGATCCCCTCCCCTCCCCTCCCCCATTCTTCCCCACCAGACCGCTGCAACCGCAACCACCAAACAAATTACTACTAGTAGTAAGCAAAGATTATTGTTGTTGCTGCTGTTGCTTGATCAAAGTGTCTAATTTGCTTAATCTTTAAGTGTACACATTAGTGTGCCATCCGAATAAGTAAACAAATTAGTAAGTAAAGATCATTGCTGCTCCTGTATGCTGGGCTGGATTGTATTGCTTTGCTTGTTTGGGTTGGGTTGGGTACAAGTTTTGGTTTTGGTTTTGGTTTGGACCTTCTATTCCATTCCACGGGGAAGGAAGGTAGCAGCAGCTTACTACTACTTAGTTTTTGACTTGTCAATCCTTGCTATGTTACCCCCTTTGACTCTAGGCCTGTATCTGCATGTGTATGTAGGATCTACTATGCAATTCAATTCAGAATATTACACCTATTGTATCATCATTTTCATTCTCATTTCATTTCATTTCACCCAATATATCCTCTCCACAAACTGGGCTGCCCAATATATTCTATTAAGGGCATGTATGTTATCTTCATTTTCTCTCTCAAAACACACCTTTGTGCAGGGAGATGTTGCTCCCAATTCCTGGATAGATACTAGGTACATACATAGGTAGCAACATCATCCTTGACCCTTTCTGCCATTTTTTTCTTTTCTTTTCTTTTCTTTTCTCCGTAAGAATTGCTTCATCAACCACCAAGTAGTAGCATATATCCGCCTTATTCATATACTAATAGGTCGATCAGAGGCTCTACTGCAACACAAACTTTCACCTATCCTATGCACAAGTGGGTGGGTGGGTGTGGGACAACAAGTGTTACATGAACTCAGTTTCTTAGCATGCGTATAACCATCTTCTTCTCGTGTTTGTGCACATTAGGGATGGCTCAGATCTGACGTTTTTGGTGTCTTGCTGGTTTTCAAGGCGGGGGTGGTGTAGTGGCGAGGTGGATGTTGCCCACCCAGACGGTCTGCAACATGGGGGAGTCCATCTCCAGCCGTCCCAAGCACGACCACGACAGACCCACAGCGGCAAGTATCATCTCCATCTCCCTCCCCCTCTTCCTCGAAGTAGTAGCACAACATCAGGTAGTAATAGGAAGGTCAATACATGTCTATGGTAGCTTGTTCTGTAAGATTGTAACTTGTTCAAATGATAAGAGAGGTTCCCATGCAGCATCAGGTAGTAGTAGCACAACATCAACATCAAAGAGGTTCTGTAGCTTGTTGTGTAACTTGTGTCTCAGATTGTTCAATATAATTTGTAGCATTAGTTAGGTACTGCTGTAGTCTTTTTTAGACTTCTCTTGTATGAGTAAAATGCTATGAGTAAATTCATATTTCCTTACTTGCTTTAGGCATATGAATAAGCTGATAAGAACAGAATATTGATACTTTGCATGCTATGAGTAAAATGCTCTATTTTGTTTCGTAACCTTTCTTGTGTGAATGAGTATCTCATTTCAACTAGCTAGAGAATGAAAGCATTGTACTAGCTGAATTTGTCTTATCATTCTAAAGAACTTGCTAGTTTTTTGATTGGTTTATTCATAATATATTGGCCCTAGATTTTTTGATTCTTCTCTTCTGGTTGATCTAACAGGGCGACCGTGGAAGGCATGATGATAATTCATATTGTCATTCTGTTAGTCCAGTGTAATGAAGGTCATGGCCTAGTCGAGTATGGTCTACCATTGAGTCCTGCACATGTTTCATATGATTGGAGCAGGAGCCCAGTTTGCGTCGATTGTCACTGCATATGTTTAACAGTGATTCTACTTGTATATGTGTTATTACACTAGTAGAATTTGTACCTATGTCATATGATGACTGGAGCAGGATCCCAATGTACACTTGTAGAGCTTGTAGATTGTTTGTCACTGTATACAGATTGACTCTAGCTGCTGTTACTTGAAGTATTTCTTATGTTTTATGTCTGTGTTGATTTAAATATTAATTATTTATTTACTGTCAAATCGAAATCAGAAGAAAAAGGCATTGACAAAAGGGGCCCACTTACTAGAACTTGACCACAGGTACCCATCTAACCAGAGGACTTTTTTGAAAAAAGAAAAATAAAACTGTCTAGCCAAAAAGGCCACAACCCAAAAATGAGAAGGCTTAATTGTTGGGCTTGGCCCATCTACCCGACCAAAATTAATAGAAAAATATAAAAAGGTTTAATTGTTGGGCTCGGCCCATGTAGAACACCGAATTGGACCGGGCTGATTCTTATCAACAACCTTCTCATTTGGTCGTAATTCTGCCACGTCAGCTTGCCATGGTGGATCTGGCGTGGCATGGGCCGTGATTTTTGGTCATAAATGTCTACGACCTTTTTAGAACAAAGTTCCTTAATTTCCATTAACGACGGTCAGCTTTTGACCATCTGTTTTTGGTCACAAAAAGGTCGCAAATGAAAAACAATGACCTTTCACTGACCAATATTGATGGTCAAAAGTTAGCATATTTCTTGTAGTGTAAACGTACTCCTGCATGGGCGCCTCGCAGCAGCCACGTGGAGCCCCTTTCGTTCCGGTTCGTAAGCGAACCAGAACTAAAGGTTTTGGGTATTAGTCCCGCTTGTTTTGTCCCATTTCCAGAACCGGGACTAAAGGCCCTCTGGAACCGGGACTAGTTCCCTATTTTCTACTAGTGACCGTACGACCACTATCACCGCCAGAACAAGCCCCCGATGTGTCAATGCCGCCGCTCCCATACCGGAATCGGGTTGATCTTGTTAATTTGATAGCATGGAAGTATTCGTGCATGTGCCCCTAAGAAAAAGGCTTATTAGATGTAAAACGTAACTTGCGTGTATTACTGAACCAAAGTAGCTTATATGTTGGGTAAGTAATGGTAACTATGACAATAGATTTGACTCTTCTTGATTACTTTTATTCTTTCATGGAATAAGGGTAACATATGACTTTCAATGCCCTATTGAAAGAATAGAAGACTTAAATATGTAAGAAATATTTGAGAGTAGAACCTAGCACTATCGCTAATACTTGTTGATGTGACTTGATTGTTTCAATCCAAAAGCTACATGATTTTAGGTTTTAACTTATCCCTCCCACAATCAGTCGGGGCAAACCATTTGCAAATCTTAGTTATTAGGATAACTTATCTCCCCCACTTGGTATATATAATGATTAATGATGTTTTTATCACATTCGACAACTTCCCTCAATTGTTTAAATCACTAATGTTTGTGACGCTTCACATATGATTTTTTTGTCACTTTTGCATGAAATTTGAGTATTAAAATTTGTTGAAAACAGATATCACCATATTTAAATTATTAGTTTTATCAGTGGTGGCCAAATCACTTGGGGGGGGGGGTGTATTGCAATTGCCCCCTCGTTATCTTTTTAGATAATTGGCATTTATATAGGTGCATCTCTTGTGGTTCTCAACAACTAAGTATGATGTATTCAAGTATGATGTATTCAGGTAAACACATAAAGGATCCGAATTTGGTTTGGCATCTAAGTGAGGGATTGACTGCTAAGCATGGGCTAATGCACCCTTTGCTAGGTTGCTGCGACGAGGGTTACGATGGTATTCCATTATGTGGCTTAGTGGGGCCTCTAATTGGGGATGAGTGATGACAATAATGTTGCGGGCAGCTCTGACTATGGCCTTGTTTCCGAAGGTGTGTGTGTGAGAGAGAGAGAGAGGGAGAGAGAGAGGCATGCGTATGTGTTGGTGGATTGTTCTACTCTTTTTACGATGGGTTTTTCCTCCATTTTATGTAATTTACATGGATAGAGCACTTTCGAACTCTGGACTAAAAAATCAAGAAATTGAGATGGTGACAGGCCTGTCCAAATTTGAGCATCAACATCAATGATTTTTTCTACTGGGATGGATCACAACCCATGTTGTACCTCAATCGATTGGCGGGTCATTGATTAGTGTGTGTATAGTTCAGCGTCATGCCTTTTCAGTCGATAGTCAAGTGCTTCTTGTTCTAGGGATATCCATTGTCAACTGAGTGGAGGCCCGAGGTGAGCTATGTCACAGTTATAGTTCGGCAGTCATGAACCATAGTGTTGGATAATGGAACATGCCTTACGTCAACCATAAATGCGTTTGAAACAATATCGGTCACCTTTATGGCGATATTGTAGGAGATATGCACTAGAGGCAATAATAAATGTTATTGATTATCTCCCTGTTCATAATTAGGTTTATGTTCCATGCTATAACTTCTATGGTTCTCGAGTCTGCAATAACCACGAGGCTTGAAGGAAGACTCATATGCACGTGTGGAATAATAAACGGTAAAATGTATTCCTAGTCTGGCCTCTAAGACTGGCTCAAGAATTGCATGATGATCCTGTTTTCCTGATTATGGGCATGGCTATGCTGGCAATTTTGAGGGCACAATGTTAGAACAACATTTGTGTTGAATCAACCCGAATTGATGTTATGCTATGAGATTCATTCGATCATAAGTTAATGGTTAATAACACAGAGAAGTTAATGTTTGCATAATTCCTTAGACCATGAGAGTATTGTTGGAAATATGCCCTAGAGGCAATAAATAAAGTGTTTATTATTATATTTCCTTGTTCATGGTAATCGTTTATTATCCATGCTATAATTGTATTGATTGGAAACACATTACATGTGTGGGTAAATAGACAACACACTGTCCCTAGTATGCCTCTAGTGAACTAGCTCGTTGATCAAAGATGGTCAAGGTTTCCTAGCCATTGACATGAGATGTCATTTGATAATGGGATCACATCATTAGGAGAATGATGTGATGGACAAGACCCAAACTGCAAACGTAGCATATGATCGTGTCAGTTTATTGCTACTGTTTTTTGCATGTCAAGTATGTGTTCCTATGACCATGAGATCATGCAACCCACAGACATCGGAGGAGTACCTTGTGTGTATCAAACATCGCAATGTAACCGGGTGACTATAAAGGTGCTCTACAGGTATCTCCGAGGGTGTCTGTTGAGTTGGCATGGATCAAGACTGGGATTTGTTACTCCGTGTAACGGAGAGGTATCTCGGGGCCCACTCGGTAATACAACATCACAATGATCCTTGCAAGCAATGTGACTAAGTGTTAGTTGCGGGATCTTCTATTACGGAACGAGTAAAGAGACTTGCCGGTAACGAGGTTGAACTAGGCATGGAGATAACGACGATCGAATCTCGGGCAAGTAACATACCGAAGAACAAAGGGAACATCATACATGATTAACTGAATCCTTGACATAGAGGTTCGACCGATAAAGATCTTCATAGAATATGTAGGAACCAATGTGGACATCCAGGTCCCGCCATTGGTTATTGACCGTAGAGGTGTCTCGGTCATGTCTACATAGTTCTCGAACCCGCAGGGTGTGCACACTTAAGGTTTGGTGATATTTCGGTAGTATAGAGTTATGTATGGTGGTGACCGAAGTTTGTTCAGAGTCCCGGATGAGATCCCAGACGTCACGAGGAGCTCTAGAATGGTCCAGAGGTAAAGATTCATATATAGGAAGTCCTGTTTTGGTCGCCGGAAAAGTTCCGGGCTTATCGATAGTGTACCGGGAGTGCCGGTAGTGTACTGGGAGACCTCCGGGAGGGGTATTTCGACCCAAGAGGCTTCATGGGCTGTGGGATAGTGAATATCAGCCCTTAGTGGGCTGGTGGAAATCCCACACAAGGCCCATGAGGCTGGGAAGAAAAGCCCAAAGAGAAAAAGGTGGAAAAAGGCAAAAATAGGGTGAATCCTAGTCCTACTAGGATTGGAGGTGGATTCCACCTCTCCCACTTGATTTAGTCGACCCAATTGCTGGTCCTTTGAGGGCCAAGCCTCCTCCTCTCTTCCTCTTATATATACTAGAGGTTTTAGGGTTTTTGGCACAAAATTTTAGCCACATGCTACCCGTTCCTCCAGTGCATAGTTTCTCTAGATCGGATGTCTACAGTGCTTAGGCGAAGCCCTGCCGGAATTGCACCACCACCATCGCCGGAGCGCCGTCACGCTGCCGGAGAACTCTTCTACCTCTCCACTCTATCTTGCTGGATCAAGATGGTAGAGATCGTCATCAAGCTGTACGTGTGTTGAACGCGGAGGTGCCGTCCGTTCGGCGCTAGATCGGAAGGATCGTGATCAAGTTCGTGGGACGGATCGTGATCAAGTTCGCAGGACGGATCGTGATTAGATCATGGGATGGATCGTGATTGGATCGCGGGATGCACAACGATTTGGATCGCGAAGACATTCGACTACACTAACCGCGTTACTTAACGCTTCCCGCTTAGCGATCTACAAGGGTACGTAGATCCACTCTCCCTCTCGTAGATGCTTATCACCATGGATAGATCTGCGTGTGCATAGGAATTTTTTGTTTCCCATGCAACGTTCCCCTACAGTGGCATCATGATCTAGGTCTATGTGTAGATGAGATCTCGAGTAGAACACAAAAGGTTTGTGGGCGTTGTTGCATAGATTTCTTCCTACCTTGGTCGGATTTTGGTTCAGCGGTATTGTGAGATGAAGCGGCCCGGATCAACATTACTCGTACGCTTACGAGAGACCGGTTCCCTCGACCGCAACTTGTTGCTTAGATGGCTTGCGGGTGCGATTTTCTATCACTTTAGTTGGATCGGATTCGACAAAGGCGGTCCTTGAGAAGGTTGAAAAGCAACTAGTGTATCACCATTGTGGTTTTTGCGTAGATGAGAATTGTTCTTGCTAGATACCTGTAGCAGCCATGTAAAACATGCAACAACAATTAGAGGACGTCTAACTTGTTTTTGCAGGGTATGTTGTGATATGATATGGCCAATTACATGATGTGATATATGTGATGTATGAGATGATCATGTGATGTATAGATTATCACGACTTACACGTCGATGAGTACGACAACCGGCAGGAGCCATAGGGTTGTCTTTAATTATTGTATGACCTGCGTGTCAATCATTAAGCGCTATGTAATGCTTTAATTTATCGCTACGGTAGCAATAGTAGTAGAAGCATGTTGGGCGCGACAACCCTGATGGCGACACGTTGATGGAGATCAAGATGACGGAGATCATGGTGTCGTGCCGGTGATGATGGAGATCATGCCGGTGCTTTCATGATGGAGATCAAAAGCACAAGATCATGGCCATATCATGTCACTTATGATTTGCATGTGATGTTAATCCTTTTATGCACCTTGTTTTTCTTAGAACGACGGTAGCATTATAAGGTGATCCCTCACATAATTTCAAGATAAATTGTGTTCTCCCCGAGTGTGCACCGTTGCGAAAGTTCGTCATGTCGAGACACCACGTGATGATCGGGTGTGATAGACTCTACGTTCACATACAACGGGTGCAAGCCAGTTTTTCACGTGCAGAACACTCGGGTTAAACTTGACGAGCCTAGCATGTACAGACATGGCCTCGGAACACAAGAGACCGAAAGGTCGAACATGAGTCACATAGTAGATATGATCAACATAATGATGTTCACCATTGAAGCCACCTTAACTCACGTGACGATCGGACTTGAGTTGGTGAATTTGGATCATGTGACACTCAAATGACCTGAGGGATGTCAATTTGAGTGGGAGCTTTAGTAATTTGATTAACTAAACTCATTATCTTGAACAATAGTCCAAGTAACCTTTGCATATTTATGTTGTAGATCAATGGCTCGCGTAGTAGCACCCCTGAATTTCTAGAGAAAGCTAAGTTGAAAGATGATGGAAGTAACTATGTGGACTGGGCCCGTAATCTAAGGATTATCCTCACGGCTTCCCAGAAACAATATGTCCTTGATGCACCGCTTGGTAACCAACCAGAAGACATGACCTCCGAAGACGTTAAGAACGCTTGGGAGGCTCGTGCTGGAGACTACTCAATAGTTCAGTGTGCAATATTGTATGGCTTAGAACCGGGACTTCAAAGACGTTTTGAATGTCATGGAGCATATGAGATGTTCCAGGAGTTGAAGTTTATCTTTCAAAAGAATGCCCGGATCGAGAGGTATGAGACCTCCAAAAATTCTATGCTTGCAAGATGGAGGAGAACGGGTCTATCAGTGAGCACATACTCAGAATGTCTAGGTATTCAAATCGTCTAGCGGAGTTGGGAATTACCCTCCCGCCAGAGGCAATCACTGACAGAGTTCTTCAATCACTGCCACCTAGTTACAAGAGCTTTGTAATGAACTATAACATGCACGGGATGAACAAGTCAGTCGCCGAGCTGTTTGCGATGCTGAAAGTCGCTGAGTCTGAAATCCAGAAAGAACATCAAGTGTGGATGGTCAATAAAACCACTAGTTTCAAGAAAAATGGCAAGGGCAAAGTCAAGAAGGGTAAAACCAAGAAGGATGGAAAAGCAGTTGCTACTCCTACAAAGAAGCCTAAGCACGGACCTAAGCCAGAAACTGAGTGCTTTCATTGCAAAGGAACTGGTCACTGGAAGCGGAACTGCCCCAAGTACCTGGCTGACAAGAAGGAGGCCAACGACAAACAAGGTATATATGATATACATGTTATTGATGTGTACCTTACTAGCTCTCGTAGTAGTGCCTGGGTATTTGATACCGGTTCGGTTGCTCACATTTGCAACTCAAAGCAGGAACTACGGAATAAACGAAGGCTGGCGAAGGACGAAGTGACGATGCGCGTGGGAAATGGTTCCAAGGTTGATGTGATCGTCGTCAACACGCTCTCTCTTCGATTACCATCGGGATTAGTGATGAACCTGAATAGTTGTTATTTAGTGCCTGCGTTAAGCATGAACATTATATCTGGATCTTGTTTATTGCGAGACGGTTACTCATTTAAATCAGAGAATAAAGGTTGTTCTATTTATATGAGTAATATCTTTTATGGTCATGCATCCAGTGTTAGGGGTTTATTCATATTGAATCTTGATAGTGATGACACACATGTTCATAACATTGATGCCAAAAGATGTAGAGTTGATAATGATAGTACCACTTTCTTGTGGCACTGCCGTTTAGGTCATATTGGTGTAAAACGCCTGAGGAAGCTCCATGCTGATGGACTTTTGGAGTCACTTGATTTTGAATCACTTGACACATGTGAACCATGCATCATGGGCAAGATGACTAAATCGCCGTTCTCTAAAACAATGGAACGGGCAAGTGACTTATTGGAAATCATACATACTAATGTGTGCGGTCCAATGAATGTTGCAACGCGTGGTGGATATCATTATTTTCTCACCTTCACTGATGACTTAAGTAGATATGGGTATATTTACTTAATGAAACACTGTTCAAGCAATTTCAGAGTGAAGTTGAGAATCATCGTAACAAGAAGATTAAGTTCCTGCGATCTGATCGAGGAGGTGAATATCTGAGTTATGAGTTTAGCAGTCACTTAAGATAATGTGGAATTGTTTCACAGTTGACACCGGCCGGAACACGGCAGCGTAATGGTGTGTCCGAATGTCGTAATTGAACCTTATTAGATATGGTGCGTTCTATGATGTCTCTTGCTGATTTGCCACTATCGTTTTGGGGTTATGCATTAGAGACAGCTGCATTCACTTTAAATAGGGCACCATCGAAATCCGTTGAGACGACGCCATATGAACTATGGTTTGGAAAAAGGCCAAAGTTGTCGTTTCTTAAATTTGGGGATGTGATGCTTATGTCAAAAAGCTTCGGCCTGAAAAGCTGGAACCCAAAGCGGAGAAATGCGTCTTCATAGGATACCTTCTATCTCAGATCCGAAGGCAAAGTGTTTGTCGCTAAGAACAGAACATTTCTTGAGAAAGAGTTTCTCTCAAAAGAATTGAGTGGGAGGAAGATAGAGCTTGATGAGGTTCTTGAACCTTTACTTCAACCAGAAAGTAGCGCAGCGCAGAAAGTTGTTTCTGTCGAACCTACGACGGTAGAAGAGGAAGTTAATGATGATGATCATGAAGCTTCGGATCAAGCTACTATTGAACCTCGTAGGTCGACAAGGGAGCGTACTACTCCTGAGTGGTACGGCAACCCTGTCTTAGAGGTCATGTTGTTGGACAACAATGAACCTACGAGCTATGGAGGAGCATAGATGGGCCCGGATTCCAAGAAATGGTTAGAGGCCATGAAATCTGAGATGGGATCCATGTATGAAAACAAAGTATGGACTTTGGAAGTATTACCTGAAGGGCGAAAGGCCATTCAGAATAAATGGATCTTTAAGAAGAAGACAGACGCGGACGGTAATATCACTGTCTATAAAGCTCGACTTGTGGCAAAGGGTTTTTCACAAGTTCAAGGAGTTGACTATGATGAGACTTTCTCACCCGTAGCGATGCTTAAATTTGTCAGAATCATGTTGGCAATAGCTGCTTATTTCGACTATGAAATTTGGCTGATGGATGTCAAAACGGCGTTCCTCAACGGTTTCCTTGAGTAAGAGTTGTATATGATGAAACCCGAAGGTTTTGTCGATCCAGAGAATGCTGACAAAGTTTGCAAACTCTAGCAATCCATTTATGGACTGGTGCAAGCATCTCAGAGTTGGAATAAGCGCTTTGATGAGGTGATAAAAGCGTTTGAGTTTATACAAGTTGATGGAGAAGCTTGTATTTACAAGAAAGTGAGTGGGAGCTCTATAGCGTTTCTAATATTATATGTGGATGACGTATTGCTGATTGGAAACAATATAGAAATGCTGGACAGCGTGAAGGAATATTTGAACAAGAGTTTTTCAATGAAGGACCTAGGAGAAGCTGCTTACATATTAGGCATTAAGATCTATAGAGATAGATCGAAACGCTTAATAGCACTTTCACAGAGCACATACCTTGATAAAGTTTTGAAGAAGTTCAAAATGGATTAGTCCAAGAAGGGGTTCTTGCCTGTGTTACAAGGTGTGAAGTTGAGTAAGACTCAATGCTCAGTGACTGCAGAAGATAGAGAAAAGATGAGTGTCATCCCCTATGCTTCAGCCATAGGCTCTATCATGTATGCAATGCTGTGCACAAGACCCGATGTCAGCCTTGCCATAAGTATGGCCGGAAGGTTTCAAAGTGATCCTGGAATGGAGCACTGGCAAGCGGTCAAGAATATCCTAAAGTACCTGAAAAGGACAAAGGAAATGTTTCTCGTTTATGGAGGTGATGAAGAGCTTGTCATAAAGGGTTACGTCGATGCAAGCTTTGACATTGATCCGGACGACTCTAAGTCACAAACCGGATACATATTTATTCTTAACGGGGGAGCAGTAAGTTGGTGCAGTTCCAAGCAAAGTGTGGTAGCTGATTCTACGTGCGAAGCAGAGTACATCGCAGCCTCGGAGGCGACGAAGGAAGGTGTCTGGATGAAGCAGTTCATGACAGATCTTGGAGTAGTGCCTAGTGCACTGAATCCAATGAACCTGTTCTGTGACAACACCGGTGCCACTGCTCTAGCCAAGGAACCAAGGTTTCACAAGAGGACCAGACACATAAAGCGACGCTTCAACTCCATCCGGTATTACATCGAGGAGAAGGACATAAATATCTACAAAGTGCACATGGATCTGAATGTTGTAGACCCGTTGACTAAACCTCTTCCAAGGGCTAAACATGATCAACACTAGAGCTTCATGGGTGTTCGATTCATTACCATGTAAATCACATAGTGATGTGAACTTGATTTTTGACTCTAGTGCAAGTGGGAGACTGTTGGAAATATGCCCTAGAGGCAATAAATAAAGTTTTTATTATTATATTTCCTTGTTCAATCATTTATTATCCATGCTATAATTGTATTGATTGGAAACACATTACATGTGTGGGTAAATAGACAACACACTGTCCCTAGTATGCCTCTAGTGAACTAGCTCGTTGATCAAAGATGGTCAAGGTTTCCTAGCCATTGACATGAGATGTCATTTGATAACGGGATCACATCATTAGTAGAATGATGTGATGGACAAGACCCAAACTACAAACGTAGCATATGATCGTGTCAGTTTATTGCTACTGTTTTCCGCATGTCAAGTATGTGTTCCTATGACCATGAGATCATGCAACTCATGGACATCGGAGGAGTGCCTTGTGTGTATCAAACATCACAACATAACTGGGTGACTATAAATGTGCTCTACAGGTATCTCCGAGTGTGTCTGTTGAGTTGGCATGGATCAAGGCTGGGATTTGTTACTCCGTGTAACGGAGAGGTATCTCGGGGCCCACTCGGTAATACAACATCACAATGAGCCTTGCAAGCAATGTGACTAAGTGTTAGTTGCGGGATCTTGTATTACGGAACAAGTAAAGAGACTTGCCGATAACGAGGTTGAACTAGGTATGGAGATACCGACGATCGAATCTCGGGCAAGTAACATACCGAAGAACAAAGGGAGCATCATACGGGATTAACTGAATCCTTGACATAGAGGTTCGACCGATAAAGATCTTGGTAGAATACGTAGGAACCAATGTGGACATCCTGGTCCTGCCATTGGTTATTGACCGTAGAGGTATCTCGGTCATGTCTACATAGTTCTCGAACCCGCAGGGTCTACACACTTAAGGTTTGGTGATGTTTCGATAGTATAGAGTTATGTATGGCGGTGACTGAAGTTTGTACGGAGTCCCAGATGAGATCCCGGATATCACGAGGAGCTCTGGAATGGTCTGGAGGTAAATATTCATATATAGGAAGTCCTGTTTTGATCGCCGGAAAAGTTCCGGGCTTATCGGTAGTGTACGGGGAGTGCCGGTAGTGTACCGGGAGACCTCCGGTAGGGGTATTTCGACCCAAGAGCCTTCTTGGGCTGTGGGATAGTGAATATCAGCCCATAGTGGGCTTGTGGAAATCCCACACAAGGCCCATGAGGCTGGGAAGAAAAGCCCAAAGAGAAAAAGGTGGAAAAAGGCAAAAAAATAGGGTGAATCCTAGTCCTACTAGGATTGGAGGTGGATTCCACCTCTCCCACTTGATTTAGTCGACCCAATTGCTGGTCCTTTGAGGACCAAGCCTCCTCCTCTCTTCCTCTTATATAGATACTAGAGGTTTTAGGGTTTTTTGGCACCAAATTTTAGCCACATGCTACCCGTTCCTCCAGTGCATAGTTTCTCCTCTAGATCGGATTTCTGCAGTGCTTAGGCGAAGCCCTGCCGGAATTGCACCACCACCATCTCCAGAGTGCCGTCACGCTGCCGGCGAACTCTTCTACCTCTCCGCTCTCTCTTGCTGGATCAAGACAGCGGAGATCGTCATCAAGCTGTACGTGTGCTGAACGCAGAGGTGCCGTCCGTTCAGCGCTAGATCGGAAGGATCATGATCAAGTTCGTGGGATGGATCGTAATCAAGTTCGCGGGACGGATCGTGATTATATCGCGGGACGGATTGTGATTGGATCACGGGAAGCACGGAGATTTGGATCGCGAAGACGTTCGACTACACTAACCGCGTTACTTAACGCTTCCCGCTTAGCGATCTACAAGGGTACATAGATCCACTCTCCCTCTCGTAGATGCTCATCACCATGGATAGATCTGCGTGTGCGTAGGAAATTTTTTGTTTCCCATGCAACATTCCCCTAGAAGTATCGAGTTTCTTCACGCTTGCTTCATGAACTTTGGGGTTTGTTAAACGCCATCCATAAATGGGTGGCTATTACGGCGGCTTTCGGGTTCATGGAAAAGTATGTCCAGTAACTTGATAGCTCAAGATTGGGATTTTCTCCTCCGACGATGGAGAGATATCTCTGGGCCCTCTCGGTGTTACGGTATCCATCATCGTCTGGCCAGCCACTTTGTGATTTGATCACGAGGATGCCGGAACACGGGAACGAGAAAAGAGAACAATACAGGCAACGAGGTAACTGGCATAGTGGACAAGTTGTTGATCCACGGGGATGCCAACATGTCTCACCTCGGGTATTTGTAACATATCGCAAAGCCATTGGAATAGCACACGTTAACGGGAGGTTTACTCGAATATTCATTCGTGTGGGTATAGGGGTCAATATGGGTGTCCACGGCTCCGATGTTTATCATTGATCGGAAGGGGTTCCGGGTCATGTCTATGCTTCACCGAACCTATAGGTTCACACGCTTAAGGGTCATCTATATGCTGAATACTAGACAGGGAGTGTGAGAGAAAATCACCAAAAAAGTTTCGGACATCGGAAAGTTTCGGACAGCGGAAAAGTTCCGTAGAGAGAACACCGGAATAGTTTCGGTAAAACTGAAAAGTTGTTTCAGGGGATACCATTAAGTCAAATTGGTTTCGACACATGCGTGATAATTCCTGGAGGGTGCCGGAATCATTCTCGAAACTTCTGGGAATTTTCCGGAAGAAAAACGGGAAATGTTCCGGAGCTGCCGGAACTGCTTCCGATGCTTTTCGCAGATGAAAATCACTAATCCGAAATTGTTCCGGATCGCATTGAAAATTATTTTAGTGGGTGCTGGAAATGTTCTAAGCCCACATAAATATTTTCAATTTGAACGGACGCTGAAAAATGTCATCATGAATAGTGAAAGTGCTTTTTGGACTACTTTATTGGAAACACTATTGCAAATAGTGGAAACACTATTTGTGAATAGTGGAAATACTACTAGGGGATGATGCGGGCATGGTGATGCAGGCAACACTATTTGGAGGCTTTCCCTTTATGCCCTTGTGGTGTGCTCACCTCATGGGCATTTTGGTAATTCCAAGTCCCATCCTACCCCTTGGTTTCCCTATAAACAGAGGTGAGTGGGCTGCCCACAAACTCACTCCTTCTCACATACAAGTGCCATTGCAATGATCTGGCTTCTTCTCTCCCTCCGAGTGAAATAGTTTCGTAGAGCCGAAAGGCTGTCTGGGTTCCGGCAGGAACTAGTTCTGGACGGCGAAGCCGTGCCGGATAGGTGACACGGTATGTGTGCAACTCTATAGAGAGATCGTAGTTTGGGTCTTGGTTTGAGAGTGCCTCCCGAAGGGCTGTCCGTGTGACCGTCCGAGTTTCAAAGGTCCTCCTGTAGGGCTGTCCGAGTGACAGTCCAAGTTTTGATGGTCCTCCCGAAGGGCTATCCGCGACACCGTCCGGGGGACTGTGTGACCACCTCCCGAAGGGCTGTCCGAGGGGCAGATGAGGGTATACATCCTCGCGGTTGGGAGGTTGCAAATCCTAGCTGCGGGGATCTACACCGCCGATCGTCATCGGCTCTACTTCCGCTGCGCTACGAGTCGGTAACGAAAATGATCAAACCTTGTATGCAGTCTCCATAGTGGTCCTGGGCTGGTGCGTAGGTCGGATTTTTTTGTTTTCTGCTGCGTTACCCTACAGTGGCATCAAGAGCCGTGCTATGCGTACATGCAGGTTGCGATCTAGAATACATAGAGATGTATGGGTGTTGCACAATATAATTAGGTAGTAGATGAGATCTATTGCTGAAAATTATTTGTGTGGATAGCAGATGAAATCTGTTACTCAGTGTTCTTGTTGCTTCCCTGAAATGTGCGTAGTCCTAATCTTAACGGCATGGTGGAATCTCACAAAGTTCTAGCAATCCGCGATCCTTTCATACTGCTCCTCACTATGCTGATTGACAGATCAACGAAGTGCTAACAGTTCTTTGGGTTCCACCATAGTTAAGAAAGATGGATGTTTCGCAGACGAAAGGGCAATGCAGATATGATCTGCAAGGGGGTCATGCGTATGACGAAGTTTAGTACGGGGCTCGAGATTTTATTTTCTCGTGTTTCATACACCCCGCAATGTTAATCTAGCGACTTGGATTATCATGCTTGATGATGGACGTTGGTAGATTCGGTTTGTTTCAAAACCTTAGAACCGATTAGAGGCGTCTAACTTGGTTTTGCAGGATGGTTTGCATGTGCATATGATGTGGTATCGCGAGTCTCATATTAATTCGATTATGTATGAGATGACTATATGATGTTATTTGATTAACATGACCTGCGTGCCATGATTCGGCATGATGGCTGGAGCCATATGATTGCACTTTAATGACCTGCGTGTCAACCTTATGTAATGCACTTATTTTATTTTATATAGAGATAGCAATATTATTTGGTGCATCGATACGGTGGTGGCAATCTTCGTGAAGGTGAACACCGACGCGAATGCCGAAGACGAAGAAATGAAAGACTTCTCCATTAGAAAGGGCTATACCATATCATGCTATTATAAATTGCCTGAGATGTTTATCCCTTATGATGCACCCTTCTTGATTGCGCGGTAATCGCTTTTATTAGGGTGATCTCTCACAAAAATATCAATTAGTTAGTGTTCTCCCAAGTGTAGCACCGTCACGGCACCTAACTTTTCGGGGTGCGCCATGGATGCATGGGTACGAACGATTAGGGATGTGTGAGGCGGGTGAGTATAGACCTCACAGCAAGATCACTTGGTTGTCTTGACGTTCAGGCATGAAAGTCATGAGCTCGGAACACGTGCATCGAAAGATGAACAAGAGTCACAAGGAGATGTGATCGGCAAGTTGGCCTACCGATTAAAATTCCCGTCATGAGATGATGATTCTATGACGATGAATTGAAGTCTGGATCTTGTCTCACTCAAAATCAATTATGAGAGATATTGATTTGAGTGGGAGTGCACCGCTTAATTAACTTGTTTAATTTTTAGTGCAATTAATTTTGAACATTGTCTAAATGTGTTTTACATAATAGTTGTAGAATAATGGCTCGCATTTCCACCTTCCCTATTAAAATTGAATAGTTGTTAAATATCTCGTTAAAACTTTACGGTTGGTAACGTAATTGTGAGGATTGTCCTCAAGAGTGCCGAGAAGGACTTGTCTTATCGCATGCTTTTGGTATTCTCCCGCTAATGCTATGGATCATGTGACTCTCGTCCTTCGAACCAAAAGCTAGAATTCTGTTTCAGTCAAATGCAATACGTTTGCTTCCATGAGACCCAAACTTCGTAAGTTTGTATAGTTATGTAATATTCATGGAATCTGAAAAATCATTTTCAGAGACAGACAAAGGCTAAAATATATGAGATATCCAAAGCAATGTTTGTTTTCAAACTATTAGTAAAGGAGTTTACTATGCATTATACTGATAAGAGAGGGATCTAGGAGAACGCCTATCATATGATGAAAGGTGAATAAAACAACAACTTAAAGATAAATGAAGTGTCTGAAGGGTGTTAGTAAGACTTTCATGCCTAGGAAGTCCGGGGCTAATGCCACTCTTAAGTTGGATGCTTCTTCTGAGAGTAGGAGAAATACTGAAAAGTTAAACTGTTAGAAGTATAATGGCAAAAGGAAAGAAGACTGGAATATCCAGCTCATGTATGAATGCCATACAAGTTTTTGATGTATAGAAGGCTGGTCAAATATATAGTTCTTGGGATTTATGGTTAAACATGTTATCACTAATTATTGGGTATTGTGAGTTGGTCACAAAGATACCCGCTTGATTGCATTCTGTTGCAACTCGATGTAAGAACTACTATGGCCTGAAAGACTAGCCAGGGATGAGGTTTAGATACACGCAGGGAACATAGTAAATGTTGCTATCCCTTCCATCGGTGTCTTCCCTATGTATTAAGTTTCATGATTCATTTTAGAGTTTCACACTCTAGCCCTTTGCATAAGGTATCTTGCAAGAAGGTTGTTCATAAGAGAACTTTTCATGTTCGGTGTTATGAATAACATAAGGGCCATATTTTCATTATGAATGAGACATATGTTATGAATATTGATAATAATACATTACCTCTAGGTTTACTTTTATAATTAATTTTAGAGTTTCATAGACCCTAGCCCAATGTTTGTTGCAAAAGAGTTGTTCATAAAAACAACAATTGTTGTTCGGTATTATGAATAACATGAAGGGCCATGCTTCCATCCTAGATGGGATGTATGTTATGAATATTTATGGAAATATGATACATCCATAACACTGACGCTAAATGTCGCAAGACTAAAAGAATACCACATATGTGTGGCACTGCATTTGGTCACATTGGATAAACCCGCATGGAAAATTCCATTATGATGGATTTTTAAGTCATTAGATTTTGAATCATCTGACACTTGCAACTTTCCTCCAAAAGGTGAACTAACTAAAATACCGTTCACATGCCATAAGGAACGAGAAAAGAACTTATTGGTGATCATACATTTGATGTATGTAGTCCGATAAATGTTGTTGCAAACAGTGGATTTGTCTACCTTCAAAAATGACTCAAGTAGATATATTGATATTTACTTGATGAGACGTAAGTCTGGATCTTTTGAAATCATTCGAAAGGTTTTCAAAAATGAAGTAGAAGTTATTGTACCAAGAAAATTATGGTTTTGCAATTTGATTGCGGAAAGGAATATTTGAGTTACAAGTTTAGCAAATGTCTGATGAGTTGTGAAAAGAGTTTCATAACTTGCACCTCCCGGAACACCACTGCAAGTGGAAAGTCCGTGAAGATGTAATCAAACCATTTATGACATGGTATGATCAAAGATGACAAAAATAGATTTACCATTATCCCTTTTATAGAATGGTGCGTTAGAGACTGCGGCTTTTACACTGAAAAGAGCTCCATCGGGTTTGTTGAAATGACATCGCGGTATGGTACGCCTAACCATGTTATATCTTTTCTTAACATTTGGAATATGGGGCTTGTGTAAAAGGTTACAAACCTATTCCAAATCAGACAAGTGCTATTTTGTAAGGTTATCCCAAGTCATTGGGTATTTCCCCACCACTACACCGAGGCAAAGGGTTTTGCCACAAAACGGTATGCTTTTAAAGAGAATAGTTCTTACAAAAGGTGAGTGGGAGGACAGTGCAACTCGACGAGATAACCAATATCTTCGTCATTAGATCAAAGGAAAAAAACCTTGGAAGTGATTCCGGAGTTTCCTACTACAACTGATACGAAAGTCTCTACAATAAAATGTATGGACGTCGGTCGAACGTGCAGCTCAACCACGTAGGCAAGGCCCGTGCAAAACTCTCAGGTGCGCAAATGAGATATTGTTGTTGGACAACAATATACCTACAATACACAAGGAAGCGTTGATGGGACCTGACTCCGGAATTGGCTAAATGCCAATACAATCCGAGATAGTTTCCATAAAAGTTATTCAAGATTAAAATCTTGATACACCTTTCGGAAGACTTAGAGTCTAACGAATATTTATGAAACTAAAAACTGATACGGATAAAATGTTTTATCCATATAGCTCAACTTGTTGAAATAACGAGTTCAAGGAGTTGACTATGGTGAGGTTGATTCACAGTAGCGATGCTTGAAGTCGGTTCGGGTTGAACTAGCAATTAATACATATTTCAATCATGAGATATGAACATGGATGACGAAAGGATTTCCATCTGATGGAAATGTAACCAAGGACTTGCATGTGTTACCGTCCAAGGTATTTTGTCAGTCCAGAGGATGCTAGTAAGTATGCAAACTTCAGAGTTCCAGCAATGGACAGAAGAGAGCATAGTGGAGTTGGAATCTTCGTTTTTGATGGAATGGTCAAAGGAGTTTGACTTCATCAAATGGGTATCGAGGATGCTTGTGATTCAAGAAAGTAAGTGGGAGCATAATAATATTTCTAAAAACCTTGTGTACTTGACACATTGTTAATTGGAAATAAATTTCTTGACATGAATTAGGACTTCATTTGAAAATAGTTTTTCGATGAAGTGCGTAGACTAAATAGCCTCAATATTAGGCATGATGATCTATGGAGATAGATTTACCTAATGGGGCTAAGCTATGAATACATATTGACAAGATGCTAAAACTTTTAGCATTTAAAACGCAAAGGAGTGATTCTTGCCGAAGTCACATGGAAAGAGTTTTTGCAAGACTCGGTGTCCCAAAACACTAATGAGTAAAATACATGATGCAGATTCCACACACTCTTGTGTTTGGATTAATCATGTATTCCATGGTATGTAAAACAACCAGATATGTCCAATACTCCAAAGTTGTTGCGAGTATAGATACCAAAGTGATCAAAGTACTGATCATGGGATAACAGTGAAAGATGTCATTAAGTACTAGAGTAGTACTGATGACATGTTTTCTCGCATGTAGAAATCATGAAGAGTTCGTTGTAATATGTTACATCGATACAGTCTTCACCATTTCTCCATGCGATTTTTGATTTAATTGAGGGTTTTGTGTGATACACAATATGGTGGCACGGTAGTTGGAAATTGTTCCAAACAAGATACTGTGGCGAATTCTATAACAAAGGATTAGTATGCTGACGCTTTAGAAGCGACAAAGAAGTTGTTAAATCATATAGTTCATTCATGAACTTAGTATGGTTCCAAGATGGTTTTCATCTATGGGACACTATTGCAGATAGTTGCTCCATAGCTCAGTCCGATGAATCAGATTTTGACCAATGATTCACACATATGCAAAGCCAAGTCCACACAAAATATGAATTTTGTGGAAGCGTGAAAACGCAAGGATATGCAAAGTTACACATGGAGCTGAAGTTATCATATCCGTTGGACATCAGGCTATACCACAAGCGAAGCATATTTTACACCAGTATGCCATAGGTGTAAAGTGCATTAGCATTGACTATATTATTGACTCTAGTGCAAGTGGGAGTCTGTAGGAGATATGCCCTAGAGGCAATAATAAATGTTATTGATTATCTCCCTGTTCAAAATTAGGTTTATGTTCCATGCTATAACTTCTATGGTTCTCGAGTCTGCAATAACCACGAGGCCTGAAGGAAGACTCATATGCACGTGTGGAATAATAAACGGTAAAATGTATTCCTAGTCTGGCCTCTAAGACTGGCTCAAGAATTGCATGATGTTCCTGTTTTCCTGATCATGGGCATGGCTATGCCGGCAATTTTGAGGGCACAATGTTAGAAGAACATTTGTGTTGAATCGACCCGAATTGATGTTATGCTATGAGATACATTCGTCATAAGTTAATGGTTAATAACACAGAGAAGTTAATGTTTGCATAATTCCTTAGACCATGAGAGTATCGAGTTTCTTCACAATTGCTTCATGAACTTTGGGGTTTGTTAAACGTCATCCGTAAATGGGTGGCTATTACGATGGCTTTCGGGTTCATGGAAAAGTATGTCAAGTAACTTGATAGATCAAGATTGGGATTTGCTCCTCCGACGATGGAGAGATATCTTTGGGCCCTCTCAGTGTTATGGTATCCATCATCGTCTGGCCAGACACTTTGTGATTTGATCACGGGGATGCCGGAACATGGGAACGAGAAAAGAGAACAATACCGGTAACGAGGTAAGTGGCATAGTGGACAAGTTGTTGATCCACGGGGATGCCAACATGTCTCACCTCGGGTATTTGTAACATATCGCGAAGTAACAGGAATAGCACACGTCAACTGGAGGTTCACTCGAATATTCATTCATGTGGGTATAAGGGTCAATATGGGTGTCCACGGCTCCGATGTTGATCATTGATCGGAAGGGGTTCCGGGTCATGTCTATGCTTCACCGAACCTATAGGGTCACACGCTTAAGGGTCATCTATCTGCTGAATACTAGACAAGGAGTGTGAGAGAAAATCACCGAAAAAGTTTCGGACACCGAAAAAGTTTCGGATAGCGGAAAAGTTCCGTAGAGAGAACACCGGAACAGTTTCGGTAAAACTGAAAAGTTGTTTCAGGAGATACCATTAAGTCAAATTGGTTTCGGCACATGTCTGATAATTCTTGGAGGGTGCCAGAATCATTCTGGAAACTTCTAGGAATTTTCCGGAAGAAAAATGGGAAATGTTCCGAAGCTGCCGGAACCGCTTCAGATGCTTTTCGCAGATGAAAATCACTAATCCGGAATTGTTCCGGATCGCATTGAAAATTATTTTAGTGGGTGCTGAAAATGTTCTAAGCCCACATAAATATTTTCAGTTTGAACGGACGCTGAAAAATGTCGTCATGAATAGTGAAAGTGCTTTTTGGATTACTTTATTGGAAACACTATTGCAAATAGTGGAAACACTATTTGTGAATAGTGGAAACACTATTTGTGAATAGTGGAAATACTATTAGGGGATGATGCAGGCATGGTGATGCAAGCATGATGATGCAGGCAACACTATTTGGAGGCTTTCCCTTTATGCCCTTGTGGTGTGCTCATCTCATGGGCATTTTGGTAATTCCAAGTCCCATCCTACCCCTTGGTTTTCCTATAAATAGAGGTGAGCAGGCTGCCCACAAACTCACTCCTTCCCACATACAAGTGTCATTGCAATGATCTGGCTTCTTCTCTCCCTCCGAGCGAAATAGTTTTGTAGAGCCGAAAGGCTGTCTGGGTTCCGGCAGGAACTAGTTCTGGACGGCGAAGCCCTGCCGGATAGGTAACACCGTATGTGTGCAACTCTGTAGAGAGATCATAGTTTCGGTCTTAGTTCGAGAGTGCCTCCCGAAGGGCTGTCCGTGTAACCGTCCGAGTTTCGAAGGTCCTCCCATAGGGTTGTCCGAGTGACAGTCCAAGTTTTGGTGGTCCTCCCGAAGGGCTGTCCACGACACCGGCCGGGGGACTGTGTGACCGCCTCCCGGAGGGCTGTCCAAGGGGCAGATGAGGGTATACATCCTCGCGGTTGGGAGGTTGTAAATCCTAACTGCGGGGATCTGCACCGCCGATCGTCATCGATTCTACTTCCGCTACGCTACGAGTCGGTAACGAAAATGATCAAACCTTGTATGCAGTCTCCATAGTGGTCCTGGGCTGGTGCGTAGGTCGGTTTTTTTTTGTTTTCTGCTGCGTTACCCTACAGATATTGCAGGGCCATACCAATTGAATCCTCCTCCTCAAGGGAACGGGAGGCAAAGTATACGAAACCCACCAAGAAGAACTCCTTAGACGAGAGAGAAAGAGAGAAATGAGCATGAGGTCCAAAGCAACAACGCACTTGAGCTATCGCAACCGAGAAGTCCCAATGGAGGAGGGCATCCATGTTGTAGGCGAGCTAGAGAGAAGTTTCATGGTAGGTCAGGTTTGGGTATTGATGGGAGAGGAGAGCCATAATCAGGCAGATTGTGAGCTCGTGATGATCCCCATTCAAAGGAAGGTAGGAGCGGTGTAGACTCCTCCACTGGACTGAGGATGCTAAAATGCCCATTCCCAATCCCCAATGGTAGTCTGGAACAACCATCACATAATTGATAAGTATGCACGTATAACTCTACGCATTACAAGCAACCCTAGTCCAAGTCCGCAGCCAACAAATGATATCTTGAATGATGAACCAACAATAGAATTTGAGCTTTCAGCGAAAATATTGCCTTTGCTTGAGAGTCCTAAGGCAAATCTAGTTTTGGGGACTGCATGACCAATATGTGTGCGTCGCGACACAAACACCTATGTAGTGAAACATAATTTTCTTTTTTGAATATATAGGGGAAGGGTATGAAAGGATCTAGATTGAATTAGATAATACCCAAAATGGGTACAAAAACATTTTACAAAAGGACACCATAAAAACTACAAACTACAAACTAGTCCATACACATTACAGATAGCACCCTAGGTCACAAACCTGAATCACAATCCGATGCTTACCAAAAACACTAGAACAAAACTGATCCAGGTGCCACCGAGGACGAAATCACTTGGGGCAAAGAATCGCCACAATACCATAGCCACAAGTTGCCGGAACATGGAGATGTGGGTGCCTGGCTGGGGTCGAACTGCCTCCCATCAGGCTCGGTGGTCGGAGGAATAAGCAAAGTTGACAACTCCACATGGTTGCCATTCGACCAGAGAATATAGTTGGCGTACGTCAGAGGCCAAAAATTGCCATAGAAGACGGGGAGAGAGGTCGTAAGGAAAGAGAGCAATGAGAGGCTTAGAGGAAAAAGAAAAACAAAGTGCCGGGGCGATTCTCCAAATTTGTAACATTTGGCCAACACATGAGAAGATAATAATATCTTGTGCCTACTTGGTCGAGTGTACACTACTCTTTTCCTCAACGGGGTGAGGCGTAGTGAAACAATCACTACTCCATTCTAGCTACTCCCTCCAGATGGGTTTATAAGTCGGGCACGGGTTCTTAGGTCTTTATTTTGACTAGCAAAATATTGATTATTGTATACAAAACTTCCATGTTAAGTGTAGTTTCTAACCATATAACTTTTGTGACATATTGTACATGTTTTATTGGTCAAAGCCGAAGACCGAAAAAATCCATGCTTGATATAAACCCATCGAGAGAGAGTAGGTATGTTCGTACTGCAGACCAAAGAACGTCTTCAGACCACAGAATAGTACATGCATGATCAACACGATCAACACCACACCACACGTACATGCATTATCAACAAGATCAACATTGAACTACTATACGTATTTAGAATACATATTTACTCGATAGTCTAGGATCCTCTTGTACTCTTTAGCAGACTCGGTCCATTTGATAAACGAGGAAGACTCCCCAGCACACGGCGACAGCTTGGCTGGCATATCCGACGACGCGCGAGGCGAAGTACACCTTCCGCCCGGCGGTGGACGGCTCGATGCACGCCATGAACGGGGCGACGCCGAGGACGAAGACGAATTCGAGCAGGGTCAGCCACCACAGGAACCTGCGCCCCCGACGCCGTCGTCCTCTGGCCCCTTCTCGATATCGGCTTCCAACATCGATCGATCTATGGTTTTTGTTGTCTCTGATTAAGACGTTGAGTATAGAATGTTTGAGTTGATGATGAAGTAGCCCTTTTTCTTTTTATTGTACTGCGTGTCGGGTTTTATCGAAGGTTTTTCAATACATATATACTTTTTCTCAGTACACATTGTAATTTTTTTAGTACACGTGAAATATTTTTCTGATACACGTTGGACATTTTCAAAATACATGTTCTACATTTATAAATAATACATGTCTTGATCATTTTCAAATACACGTTGAATATTTTTTTGTAGCAATAACTTTTATTAAAATTGTTGCAAGGAGATCACTGTAGCTAAGATTATTCCATATGAGTTTTAAATTTATTTTTGTTTACAAAGGTGATTGTTTCTAAAAACACGTTTTGTTTTAAAACACAAACATTTTTTTGAAAGTTCCAAAAGTTTTTGAGAACGCAATTTTTTTTAAAGGAATAAAGTATTTTAAAAAATTCCAGAACTGTTTCCCATTTTTTGAACGGAATTTTAAAGAAGGAATAATTTCTAAAACTACGAATATTTTTGGAATTGCAAACCTTCCTGAATTTGGGAACAATTTTTGAAAGTATCTATTTATGAATCCCATACAATTTTGAAAAGACACGCATTTATAAAAAAATGCGAACATTTATTGAATTTCTGAACCAATTTGGAAAAGATTGTTTTTGGTAATCATGAGTTTTTTTTATTTGAAACACTATTCTTTCAAAATTCCACGAACAATTTCTGGAAACTGGACATTTTTTGAATATTTCAAGACACTTTTATTAAAAGGAAACTTTTGAAAAAGAAGAAAATAACCCCCCCCCCCCCCTTGATGAAAACAGGTAAAAGCAGGCCCGAACCAGCCAGGAACCTTCTACAAGGTTCCCTAAACCGACATGCATTAGTGCTAAATGGGACGACCCACTGTGACGTTGTTCAGTTGTGCATTTGACCGACTAATTGCCGCAACACGAGACAAATTATGAATGTTATGTGTGCCCAACCGTCGTCTGGATCGGATAGATCCGAAACTGGCTCCGTTTGAATGCGTGCGCTTCTAAATGCTACTGCACATGCCTTGAGTCCCCTGCTCGATTGAATCCAGCCCTAGATCACACAAGCTCGTTGTTTCATGCTTGCTCTTTTCTGATCTCTTCATGAATCACGCCGCAACCAATGACAATTTCTTCTCGACCTTGAGTCTTCCTCTGGATCAACTGAAACAAAATCTTTGAACATGAAAAATTGGTCATGATACCACTTGTTAGAATTATCTGAAACAAACACTGATTGAAGATAAGCGATCACACAAACACGAGCACGCCATCAGATTTGTCAATGAGGTTCACTAGCATGGCCACATAATTGGGACATGACGGTGCTTCGATCCCTATACAACGTCCGATTCGTCCAACCCTGCCACAGGTGCACGGATCACTCCTCTCGTGATCTCTATCTTGGCCATCAGTTTATGTCTAGTTTATTTCACTACTTCATGGTAGAGCTTCTAAGACTGGGCAAGCATCTTCTTCTTTTTCCAATAAATTAAATATATTAGTATGAAGAAGATACTACATACGTCCAGCCTCTGCAACAACAAAATGTCTAGAACTAGTCTAGGCATCAAGGAAGCACAGAACTGAAAAGGACAAAAAAGAAAGAAACCCGCTGGAGACTCATGGCAATATGAACAAAACACCATTGTTGACGACACATGTACTGCACGTAAGGTTTCTCCAAACGATGCATCCAAGAAGGTAATAGGGCACAAGCGTCGTCGTCGTCCTGTCTAACGGCAAAAGACAGATCATGTTTTTTCGTCCCGAAGAAGTCCGATCTCCAGACAATGCATTCAACAAGAAAATGACTAGAGAGCCATCATTGCCACATACATCCAATAAAGGCTAGACCTACGGTTTTCACATGGAAACCGAGACGCGGAGCTCAAAAAGCACCACGAAGAAAGAAGTCATCTTGTGTCACCATCCCCACGTGCCGAACTCCTACAATTCACCGATCGCCCGGTTCATAGTCGTCACACGCGCGGCTCCGTAAACCGTATGCACACAATGAGCAGCGGATCGTTATTTTCTCCCCATCCACTACAAGCACTCCCTGGAAAAAGGAGCACGGTGGATTCGAACCTTGGTCTCCTCGCTGAAAGGTTGTGCTAGAGTAGTAGGCCGTGACTACTTAAGTCGAAACCAGTCAGGTTTCCATTGTTTCTTATATGTTTTTTCCAGCTTTATTTTTTGTTTTGTTTTCCTTTTGTTTTTCACCAATTTATCTTAGTTTTTCTTTTGTTTTCATGGTTTTTCTCATTGCTTTCCCTTATTTCTTTCTCACTTCACACTGAGTTTTGTTTTTGTTTCTGTCTTTCTCATTTTCAACAGTTTTTTCTCTTTTTTTTGTTTCTTTGCTTTTTGTTTGGCGTCTTAGTTCTTATCCGTTTTTTTTGTTTTTCTTCCCGTTTTCTTTCGTTTTTTCTTATGTTTCTTTTGGTCCATTCTCACAAGATAAATAGTCATAAAAAGGCAGAAATATGAGAGAAGGAGGGAAGGAACCGGGTCTTCAAGGAGAACGCACGCTGCACTAATCACTCCACCTAAGGTGTGTAATACTTGAGGCTACTCTAGTCATTTTTTTCGGGAATTTTTCATCTTTTTTGTTTTATTTTGTTTCATATATTTTTTTCTTTTCCTTTTTATTTCATTCTTGTTCATTCATTTTTATTTTGTTTTATTTGGTTATTATGTTTTTTTGACATTATTCTATTTTTTGTTTGGTTTTCCCTTTTTCTTCTCCATTTTTTGTTCCTTTTTCTTTTTTCTTTTCCATTTTTTCTTATGTTTGCTTTCGTGTTCATTCTACATTTTCGTATATGTGATAAACATTTTTTTGATGAGCGATCAACATTTTTTGTATACGCATTCAACATTGTCTGAACGCTTATTCGACATTCTTCTACATACTTGTTAAACATTTTAATACTTATTCAACATTTTTCAAATTCTGGTCTAACGTTTTCCAAATACTCATTCCACAATATTTTAAAAATTAGTCAATATTTTAAATACTCATTTCATATTTTAAATACTTGTTTAACTTTTTAAATACTTATTAAACATGTTTTAAATACTCGTTCAATATTTTTATATTCTTATTCATTATTTTTAAAATAATTGTTCAAATGTGTTTTTTGTATATATATGTAGAATATTTTGAATTGTAAAGAAAAGAACAAAAAATAAAAAAACAAGAAAATAAAAGAGAAAAAATAGCAAAAACAAAATAGACAGTGGCCTGCCGCGCTGCTGGGCCGTCTATCTGGCTTTCTCCCGATGCGAGGCTCCCAATGTGCTCGCTGCTGGGCGCCCTGTCTTGATTTCTTTCCGACTTCGTCGTTCGTTCATCTGTTGACCAATGGTCAGCGGTCGTTAGATTCATTGACCATTAACTATTCAGGAAAATTTAAAAGAATGATTTTCTTTTGAAAAAAGGTTAATTCAGTAAATTTGAAAAAAGTACTACAATTTGAAAAATGTTTATCAAAATTTTAAAATGATTCTTTTAATTTAGAAAATGTACATAGATTTTGAAAATGTTCATCATACTTGAAAAAAAGTTAAAATCATTTTAAATATTTCCGATTCTGAAAAAGGTGTTCATGAATGAAAGAAAAAATAGAGCATTTAAAAAGAAAAAAAAAGAAGAATAGTGAAGCAATACGAAAAGAATATAAAAGAAAACAGAAAAGAAAGAAGAGTAAAACGAACTGAATAAGGAAACCAAAGGAAGAATCAAAGTAATTGTGCACAAGCGGGTGAGATTGGTCGGTGGTTGTTGTGCTTCCTTGAAGCGACGAGATGCCTTTTTTTGCAGGTTAAAATCGATAGAGGAATAAAAATAGATGGGCTGACCCTGTTCACTGGATCTGTGAGCGCCCGTTTGTTTAATGCACTATATCGGGCACTTGGAGCGCCAAATAGAGTCTGCCGGGGCGCCCTTAGTTTTTTTTAGGGGTATCACCAGGGGCGCCCTTAGTAGCCTAGCTGAAACGGTTGGTCTAACAAAAGAAGAAAGAGCCCGCAACCTGACCGGCCCCACAGAATTCCTTATTGAACGATTACTGCACGTTTGGTCCATCTGTGCGGGCCTGTCCATTTAGCTACCATGCAAAGGTTTTTCTGTACGGTTTGCTACCGAATTTGGAACTTTCTAGAAGATTCCTGACCAGGTCTTCCGATTTTATTTAATTTTGTGGTTTGCTTTACATTTTTTATTTGTATTCTTTATAAAATTCTCAAATGGTCAAAAAACAAAATCTTAAAAAATGTTCTCTTTTTCACATAATACTTAGAATTTCAAAAAACTGTTCCATTAAAAAAAATCTGTTCATACTTTCAAAAAAGTAAATGATTTTACAATTTTTTCTCTTTCTCATGATATAATTGGAATTGAAAATTTGTGTTCATTTATTTCATTTTTTTACATTTTAAAAAGACATAAGTTTTGAAAAATACTTAAGAAAAAACAGAATTAAAAAATTCATTCAAAATTTTCAGAATTAGCTGAATAAATAATTATTTTTCATATTTCCGAAATATATTTTTGAATTTGAAGATACAAAAAAATTCAGAATTGTTTACTTGTAACTTTTTTTTTGGAATTTCCAAATTTATGTCAAAAACTCTTCAAAAATTAGAAAATGTTCACAAAATTTAGAAAAATGTTGAAAATATTCGAAAGCTGTTTTGTTCCAGAAAATGTTCACAAACTTGAAGAAGTTTCATGATTTGAAAAAAATGTTAAAGGCTTGAAACTTTGTTTGCCATGTTTTCTATCCGACATTACAGAAAACCTGCATTCTACAGTACGAAAAAGGCTCCAGTAAATTCAAGCGCTAGTTCCTCAGATGCTACAACGAATTCGCGCGCTAGAGTATCCTCCCATGAGCCGGTCGAGTTGAACTGCCCCCATTGTGGGTCGCTCCCCTATTGGACGCAACGAGAGTCAAACGAGTGTCCAATAGGAGCTCCCGGGACTAAACCACGGCCAAGAAACCGCATCACCCTGTCAAAAAAAATGAGAAAAAACCAAACCACACCAGCCCGCATAAGAAAGCTCGAATTTTGGCGCATTGCATCCAATAGTCATGGGGTGACTAAGATTCAATGGAAAAACGCTTCGCAGTGCCAGGTCTCCCATGGAAGAGAGGTTAGGTTCCAACCTAAACCCATTGTAACGGTCGATCATCGGAGCTCACTCGACGGAGACATGCTAAGGATTAGAACTTGACACGACCGCATCGCTTTTCTATTGGTGAATATTGTCTCAAGTAGCAACTTGCTTTGCTTTCACATTTGAGAAACATCCAAAACGTCCAAAACGTCCAAAACGCCTACCCGGACATTGCCTGGATAAAAAAAGCCGATCCAATCGGACGCGGGAGCTTGACTCAATAGGAATGATAAATTACTCATATTAACAAGGAATTTCTTTTTTTTCGGAAGTCCACTCGAAAAGAACTCTAAAATTACGCACGAGTAAACACAAAGTGCGTAGGAAATAGTAGTGTTGATCCAGTCTAGATCTCGCTAGACATAACCTTGTGTTACACCGGATCTCTCAATTTACCCTTAAACGTCCGGACTGATCGGCACCCCTCAAACCCGTCTCAAATTTGAAGGCAGTACAAAGGGTCGTGGGTGTGTCTGTGCTCCATGTCAGATCAAGCTGACCAGCGACCCCACTTAGAATGACTCGGAGGAAGAAGACCACGGACGTGCGAGGGCGCGGGCCAACGCGGGGGCGCGAACTGGGCGGGAGCACGCCCATCGCGGCACGCTGGATGCCGGGCGCGCGGGCCGCAGTGCATGGCATGCTGCTGGCCCCGGCTCGTTGCGTGTCGGCATGCTGCTGCTGCTGGCCGCATACGAGGTCCTGGCTAGCTTGCTCTGGACACGCGTCAAGTATTCGGTGTGCACGCACCAAACGTGTTTCATGAAATGTTGCATGTAAAGATAAAAAATGAGGGTAACGAATGAGGAATGCGGTTGTTTTAAAGAGAGAGGGAATAAGGATTAAAACGAATGTGTCGGACACTGACCGATCGCGTCCGCAAACGTTTGAAGGACCGAATTAGGTACACGTGGCTGTAGATGCTCTTACATATGTGATACGCGATACGCTTCAGCCGGTTAAAGCACGAATCAAAATCGACTCCTGCAGAGCCATTAGATCCCCCGCATGACAGACATCTGCAGATCTGAGATAATTCAGCTGCGGTCTAGGGTATGCAAATGAGCCGTGTTGCGCTTGCTTGGTTTGCAGGCCCCGTTTAAAGTTTGTAACATATTAGTGTCAACGATTACAATTTCTTGTTGATAACTTGCGATGCTAAATGTCAGACTAAAGAAGAAGAGACAAGTTAGTTCCAGATTCTTATTTGGGGATCAAACTTAAATGATCATGTTGCTCGAGCTGTCAACTAGAATGCAAATTAACCAGGAGCTCGGTAAGCGGATAGGGTTTCTGTTCGTGTGTCTATAGGTTGGATTCTTTCGATCTACGTCTCTATTCATCGGCGGAGGGTTACTGTTCTGGTGTGTCGGTTCTATAGTGTCTTAACACGACGATTTTTCTACTGTCTACTACAATTAGCTTTGTCAGGCTTTGGTGAGGGAGAAACGATAACGACAATGCGCCTTCGACACGATTCAGTTTGTATTCGTCGCTCGATGGTCTATAGACCAGAATGTAAAAAAATTATACATATCTCGCTGATGAGATATACATATCTGAAAGAAAAAAAAGACCCAATTAATGTACACTCGACTCGGTCGTCCAAGGCCTAGCTAGAGCTAGCTAGCGCTTTCGGGGACGTGCCATCGTTCGGCCAGAAAAACAAGAAGACAGATAAAGTCGGCGCGAATGGAAAACGGAGCACCTAGCATATGCATATGCATGCAGCTAGAGTGATCTATCGGCGCTTCCTCGTCTTGGCCCACAAGCACATCCAGGAGGCAGGACGAGTTCGATCGTGCCGTCCAGCAGTATCTAATTGGCCGCCGCCGGCCGCGATCGATCATGCACGCACATGTTGGCACCATGCTATCTATGGGATACGGTGCAACTTGCGCGAGCCCGGCCATCCATCGGAGTTAAAGTCATGGGACGTCGATCGACACTTGTCGCCGGCGGCGACACACGGCAGGCGCTGGCGCAAGCGCATGGCGGCCGCGGCCCCCATGCAGGACCCACGAGGGCAACCATGTGCCTCCGCTACAATCAATTTGTTCGTTTCCATCAATCGATCGCGATTCATCCAATTACCTATATGGCGCGCATGAGTGATGCTACACCTACGTAGAATCGGTTACTTTCTTCGTAAAGAAATATAAAAATGTTTAGATTACTACTACGCAGGAAGTACATGTTTTACGTAGGACATAATCCTTCTCCGTCGTCACTTCTCGCGTTTTCGTTGCCATGCAGCGCGCCTTCGACCATGCCGCCAGCCCCGCAGCACCCGTCGGACCAACCACACCTCGTCGAGTCGTCTTCCCTCTCCCCCGTGCTGTCGCTGCCGTCTGCCGCATCGTTTCTACGCCACCACGAGTCGCCGCTGCAGCAGGAGTTGCAACATCTGGCCTTACCGTCGCCGTGGCGTCGAAGATCAAGGCCTCACGTAAGCTACGCGTGGGGCACCGGTGAGAAGAGGCATCTAGCGGTCCAGCGAGTTAAAAAGACAAAGGGTGCAGGCGCGGCGGTACCCCCTCCACCTCCTCATCCATATTTCATGTCGTCACCATCCGTGGAGGAGCAGCCATCGTCACCCGTCACCACGGTTACCGGCACCCCCAACATGTTTGACCACATGTCCGAAAGGAATAAATAACCCCCCTTCCGATTTCTCTTAAATTCATTGCTTCAATTCAATTGAGAGGTGATGTGTGTTACCGTGTCCGTGTAGTATCGACGATGAAACCTACTTACACTACACAAATATCGCATCACAAGAGTTTGTCTCTTAATGATTGTGGCAACAAGGTCAATGCAAGCTGCGGAGACAATGCAAGCACATGTGACAACGGAGGTGATGAGAGTTGAGAACTGAGAGATTTATGTTCTATGCACTTGTATTTTGTTGTGTTGGATGCACTATGATGGATTGCTTGCATTTGAATTTGATATGTTGTTTGAATTTAAATTTGCCATGTGCATTTCATGTTAATGATATGTGCATCCGTGTGTTGCGAAGTTCAAAATCATATGCAAAGTTCATGTTTGTGTTTCAATATCTACGCAATGGTGGTGCAAATGGTGTGGTTGGTCTGCTATCACGGCAGCTGTTAGAGCAAAATGGCACCCTATTTTGCATCCGTTGTCAGAGCAAAAATGTTTCAGGTGATGCAAAATACGCATTTTGGTGCAAAACTACTTTTTTGCCCAATATTGATCGTTGTTGGAGATGCTCTAAGGTGCATATGTTTTCTGATATTTAACTTTGAACATTAATTAACCCAGCAATACATGATGTGGCTGATAATTATACTATTGAAGTTTTCTTTCTAAAATGAACTGGATGGTATAATTTTTGTGACACATAACCCATATTTTATTTATTAAATTTATGATCAAACTTATTCTCAAAAATTGAGCACATCTTATAAGTTGAAACGGAGGAAGTACCTTTTTACGTGGAAGAATCCTGAACTCACAAGGAAAAAATACAGTGTACAACGTATGTCTATCTCTACAGTTTATATGAAATACTCCCTAGAGGTATGTCGTGAGCAGCCTCATAGCAAGCAAGGGGTTGGGGATCTTTTTTCCTTGATGCCCAAAAAGAGGTAGAGAAAGGATAAACTTTGGGCGTGTCTTTATTCCAGCCTTTCTTCTCCCTCCTCCTCCTAATGTACGACCTGCCCAACTGCCTCGCCGCACCGCCCTCCCCCCAACCACGGCCCACCGTCGTGCTGGCCCTCCCATGGCCATCCCTCTACCCCTGACGCCTACTGCGATTTTCCCCGGTGAACCTGCATCATAGCCATGCCACTGCTCCCCACCACCGCCATGTTAAAATATATTGTACGTCTTCATACATCAATTCAAACTTTTGAATGAGTTAGCCGGAGCATGAATTCAATATGGTATTCGAGCCAAGAGGTCTTAAGTTTAAGACCCTGCCTACGCAGTATTTAAAACAAGATTATACGGCCTACATCGATCCCATGTCTAAGGACTAAATAAGACTAGACTTAGAAACACGTTAAAATATATTGTCCGCCTCCGTCCATCGGTTCAGATATTTGTATTAGTTAATTAAAACATGAATTCAATACGTCGTGCTGCCTATCCCACTCTAAGATAAATGATGGGTAGCCCTCCGACGAGCTCCTTTCTTCCCTCCGGCGAACTTCTTCATCCTTCTCAAAATTGACAGACCTAAAAGCTAAAGTTAATGGCTGACATTTAGCTCTTGTGTAAACTTCAGACTTGCATGTCTTGTGAAATATTGACCACTCGCGCTCATCACTGCACAACAAGTTTTTTAATATACTTTTTTCAATACTAATATAATGTTAAAACGTCTTACGTCATAAAAACGGAGGAAGTACAATCCAAATCGCCCACATATATAAACATATAATCACCCAATGTAAACGCATCCAAGCACAACAACTTGGATAGACACTGTGACATCGCACATGTCATGCGCTGCACTGTATGCTTTGTGATCCGTGGATTGGGGAAGTAGCTGACAATACCCTCACGCATCCTCCATCACTAAGCTGCATGCAACCCATGCCACGTGTCAACACCACAACATCTGCATACATGCATGCATGCGTGGTACAGCGCGCTATATATTGTGAACGTTGACACTGAACTAAGATATGCTGCATCAGCGACAGCAACCATAGCTCTCACCCTATGGCGCATTGCCCTCCTCTCCGTCCGCCGGCGCCGGCAACAACACTGCCACCACCACCACAGCTCACCATGAACGCTCTCCGGCTACCAGCTCAGCCACGCAAACCGCCGGCAACCTTAAACACCAGCACCATGAGGGGCCTCTTCGCCAGCGCCCTGAACCTGCTCGAAGACCGAGTGATAGTCCCGTTCGAGTCGAGGAGGCCGCTCCCCAGCTGCGTCGACCCGGCGGTGCAGCTCGCCGGCAACTTCGCGCCCGTGCAGGAGATCCCGTCCCCGCTGCGGAACCTGCGCGTCACCGGCGAGATCCCGCCGGCTTTGCTAGGCGGCGTGTACGTCCGCAACGGCGCGAACCCGCTGCTCCCGCCCACGGCAGGGCACCATCTCTTCGACGGCGACGGGATGCTACATGCGGTCTCGCTGCCGTCATCTTCTTCGTCATCGGCGTCGTACGCGCGTCGGTTCACGCGCACCAGTCGGCTCGCGCAGGAGGAGGCGCTGGGGAGGTGCACGTTCCCCAGGGCCATCGGTGAGCTGCACGGCTGCACGGGGCTTGCCCGGCTTGCTCTCTTCGGCCTACGCGCGGCCGCCGGCATCGTGGACGTGAGCCACGGTGCCGGCGCCGCAAACGCCGGGCTCGTCTACTTCGACGGCCGCCTCCTCGCGCTCTCGGAAGACGACCTGCCGTACGAGGTAAACGTCGGCCGTGGCGGCGACCTACGCACCGTCGGCCGGTTCCATTTCGCCGGGCAGTTGCGCTCACCGATGATCGCCCACCCGAAGGTCGACCCGGCCACCGGCGAGCTGTTCGCACTGAGCTACGACCCCGTGAGGAAGCCGTACCTGCGCTACTTCCGCGTGGACCCGGCCACCGGCGAGAAGTCCCGCGACGTGGAGGTGGCGCTCCGGCAGCCGACGATGGTGCACGATTTCGCGATCACCGAGAGCTTCGCCGTGATCCCGGACCAGCAGGTGGTGTTCGACGTTGGCCGGATGCTACGTGGCGGCTCCCCGCTCGTGCACGACGCCGGGAAGGTCTCCCGCTTCGGCCTTCTCCCGAGGTACGTACAGCTGCATGCTGCATCGCGACACGTGTCAGAAAAGTGCTGCTCCTCTCGCCCACGTGTCACCTAATTTTCACACGTGTCAACTGAATAGTTTGTTTGTTCGGTTTTGCTAGACTTCGCAATCTAAATCGACCGTTATAATTCGTTGTTGTACAATTTTTTATATATACTGTAGTATTTAACTGAGACTTTGACTGACACACTCTTCTTTGTTCTGTATAGGTTTGATCCGGACGACTCCAGGATGCGGTGGGTCGACGTGCCGGACTGCTTCTGCTTCCACGTCTGGAACGCCTGGGAGGAGACCAACCACGGCCCCGATGGCCCGGACACCGTTGTCATCATCTGCTCCTGCATGACGCCGCCGGACGCGCTCTTCTCGGAAGCCGCTGCCGATGCCCCGGCGAACTTGCGCGCCACCCTGACAGAGATCCGGCTAGACCTCCGGACGGGGGTGTCTCGTCGGCGTGAGCTCGCGTCGGGGTTGAGCCTGGAGGCCGGCACGGTGAACCGGACCCTGCTAGGGCGGCGGACACGGTATGCGTACCTCGCTGTCGCGGAGCCATGGCCGCGGTGCCGTGGCGTGGCTAAGGTGGACCTGGAGACTGGCGAGGCCGTCGCCGTGCACGAGTACGGCGACGGGCGGTTCGGCGGCGAGGCGACCTTCGTGCCGACGGCCAACGGCGAGAAGGAGGACGAGGGGCACGTGGTGGTGATGGTGCACGAGGAGGAGGCGTGCGCGTCGGAGCTGATGGTGCTGGACGCGGTCACCATGGAGGGGCGGTGGCAATGGTGGCGCTGCCGTGCCGCGTGCCCTACGGCTTCCACGGTGCGTTCCTCACCAGAGACCAGTTCGCCACGCAGAGAAGTAGCTAATCATTAATCACGCCGGTTAGTTTGAGCTAAAGTGTGTGTATTTCTTCTGTTTTGCCCTGTACGCAAGCGTAGACAATAGGTAAAGTTGGCTGAGCACAATCGCAGCAGTCACCCAAGAAAAAGAGATGCTAACCGCACGGAGGATTACTTACGGAGTCCACGGATGAAAATCGGGGGGACGATAAATTTAGCTAGGAAAGGTCCCCGTAAAATGCCTGTAAAACCCCGTGGATGTAGGATTATTGGGAAAAAAATGTGACTGGTCGTGAGTGCAGTGATGCTACACTCCGTAAGTGTATAATTTTCGGTCGTGAGTGCGTCCCTCTCAAGTTTTGTAGGATTGATGTCTACGTAGCTTTGCCTTATTTTTTAAAAGGTTTTCTGGAGCATCTACCGCGAGACGTCTCAAACCCTTTGTATCTCCGGACCGAACGGACGGCCATGACCAGTCAGAAAAACTCGACCCAGATCGATGTCTCCTCAAATGGCCGGGCTGACCGGTATCTCTATATTCAACTTAAATATGGTGCGGATATGGGAAGTATCAAGTGTGTTTGTGTGCGTGTTTGTATGCATCCGCCACGTCGGATCCCATGCTGTCGCACCCGGCCCAACGTATATCCGTCCCCATCCGCTTCCCGGATCAAACCCTAACCATTTCACTCTACTCCTCTCCACTCCACTCCGTCGCCCAATCTCCTGTCGAGCAATCTCCAGCTTTCACCGGTTATGGCAGGCAGTGGATCTAACTTTGACAAGTCCAGATCTGTCAACTGGGATGTCGTCCAACGCGGCTTGAAGAAGGCAATGGCCATCCGCATTGCACTTCATCGCTCCCGATAGGACAGCGCCCCACTGATGGCGGGATCTGTTCGGTGCGAGTCCATTGCGTCGGTGCATTGGGCGCTCAAATCATCCGGAGCTGGATCATCACGGTCCTCCCGGGAGCATTCCAATCTTCCTTTCCCATCACCGGTCCGCCAGAGTGTGAGTGCTACCGGGACCAGTGTGCCCGCCGTGGAAAGGAAAGGATGAGGGTGGCCGAGGCCCGCCTCGTTGCCAACATGGCGGCAACAGAGGTGGCCGATGCGGCGGTGTGGGCTGCTGTAGAGGAAGAAGCCATCCACGTCCGCATTAAAGAAGCGACAACAGAGGAACATGCACGCCTTCGTCCGAGAGCAGAATTGGACGGTCCATGCCATGGACGGAGTACCCACAAGGAGGAGAAGGAGGACAGTAACGGCGGGTCAGACAGTTCCGATGATGAGCAGATCCGGCTCGATTCATATTGTATTTTTGACCAGTACTTCCATGAGGAGGATGGCTAGGGTGTCAGGAAGGGCAAGGGCAGTTACTTCATAGGAGTGTTTGGGATGGAGTAAGGGCAGTTGCGTCAGCAGTTACCTTTGTCATCTCTAAGCACTGCTGACATAACTCCAACACCTTCATCAACATAGTAAGCAACGACAACATTAAGTTTCACAAACTTAGGATCACGCTTATTTCATAGTAGTGTTTTGTGATTGAGTAAGGGTGACAAAACAGCCTAGTCCATACCTCTTGTGTGTTTGATCCTCCTGATTGTTCTAGTAAGTTTGCAGGCGCCTAAAAAGTTTAATTCCATTCTCATCTGTATGTAGTATGTACCAAGAACGCGTACTTCCAGTCTGGACGCCATGCAATAAAATCGTCGAATGCATGATGATTGATTGGTGCAAGATCCTTTTGATATCGACCGGGATGAATAATGTTTCGATCAAATCCTCGTCCCACTTCCCCGTATTAGGATCTATCAAATCATTGACAATGTAAGAACTATGTGTCCCTAGCGGATATCACCTTCCTGTTGGGGCTTGCAGGTACCCATAGGCCCCTCTAGACATTCACACTCTCACTTGTTGCAATCTGCCAAATGTATTCCATCTTGAAGGGCTCTACACCTTTCATGATGCTTTTCCTTGTAAAGCAAGCTCTTCAACGTGTCTTGGGGTAAACTTCCATTGGGAAAATATCTTTCTTTCAACAGACTAGCACATAAGGAATCTGGATGGGTAATATGACACCAACATTGCTTCTAGAGCATTGCCAAGTTAAAGCACCAGAGGTCCCTAAAGCCCATCCCTCCACTTTTTGGATAACATAGTTTTCACCAAGTGTATCAATGCATTCTTGATGACCTACAAGTATAATGATCACAACAGTCCTCGAGGGTAGTATTTTATCAAAATTTGTTGACACAAGGAAAACCAAAGAATATTTATCAGCCTTAGCAGTTGAGTTGTCAAATCAACCACACCTGAAAAGTCACTTTCTTGCAGCAATTTATTAGTAGCATAGTAATATGATAATATTGATAACAATGGTAACAATAGTAGCAATAGTACCAGTACTAGTAACAATAGTTTTGTAGCAAGTATGACAATAGCAGTAATAGTAACTTGAGCAAAGTCAATATTATGAAAGCATAGGCATGGAGTAGGGATGGATATTTGTCTGAAATTTATTATGTAACATTCACAACCTAGAGCAATATTAGAACTAGCTCCAATTCATCAATCATATGTAAGCATGTATTCCGTATATAGTCATATGTGCTCGCAGTAAGAACTTGCATGACATTTTTTGTCCTACCCTTTCGTAGTAGTGGGGTCCTGATGGAAACTAAGGATAATTAAGGCACTCCTCCTAATAGAGAATTGGAGCAGAGCATTAAAAAGTAATGAATACATGAACTCCTCAAATTACAGCCATCTCCGAAGAGTATCCCAATTATTGCCACCTTGGGTCATGGATCGTAATAGATGCATATAACTTGCAAGATAGGATCAAGAACTCAAATAGGGGTCTTAGAACTTGCACGTGATCGTCACTTTGATGCACAAAGTTGCAAAATACGTGTTTGTGGTCACTAAACTTGCGAGGTTATTCGAATACAGTCACTCTCACCGTATGCATGTGTATCCGTCGACGTCAACGTGGCACGGGCCTGCTGCCAGCCACTGTAAATGTTCCTGTAAGATATATTTGTAGAAAAAGCACCGTCTCTTATTTTATTTACATAGAAAACCCCTCAATAAAAAGGCAAAATAGTGGGATGGGGTTTTGATCTCATGACGTGCTGCTAGATGGCTCGCTTGGACAACCACCACACCAATACATCCCTATACATAATGTTTGCATAGGACGGCTACCTTATACATCCCTATACACACCAGTACGTAATGTTTGCATAGGACGACTACCTTATACATCCTATCAGCATATACCAATTTTTTTAACGAGAAATCTATCTAATAATTTAATAACCATACAAACTGCAACCGACATGGAGATTCACTCGCACATAAGTTGACCACCAGGCAACTGTGACATGTGATGTAGTTTAGAGACAAACAATGTATATGTTTTAATCAGTCTAGTTCTACGTAAATCCGTGTCAAAAAAAATTTGAATGTTGTAAAAAATGGTTGTGTGGTTCAAAATATGTTCATGCATTAAAACAACAATGCGAACAGTTTTTTGAACTTTGCGAACATTTTTGTACATTGTATAAACTACAAGAATATATGTATTTTTTGAAATGTGTCAAAAAAGTTTAAATGCAATATACATTCTTTAATTCACATATATACTTTTATAAATGTTGCGTAGTTTTTTAACGCATGTAGATATTTTTAATTGCACAAGCATTTTTTATAAAGCGTAAACATTCTTTTACAATAAAAAATATTTAGTTAATATTATTTACATATTAACCTGTGTGTATTTTTACTCATGACTTATATTCAACAAAATTATAATCTAAAAATTAGACATGATTAACTATTCAGACCAACAGTTTAAATTTTAAATTATGAATATTGTAAACTATACAAAATGTGCGTAGAATTATTGAAATGCTCGTATAATTAAAACGATATATATTCATTTCATTTTACAAAGTATTATAATTACAAAAACATATTTAGTATTCATAAATATTATTTGAAAATAATGTATGAACATTGTTCTATCATCCTCGAATTTCTAAACTAAAACGAAAAGATATAATTATAGATATTTTTTAATTATCAATATTTCAAAAAATTATTTAAAAAAATATGAATACTGTAAAAACTATTTGTGTTATTATTATACACACATTTTTATAATTCAAAATTATTATTTTAGAATAATACATGGACAAGATTTGAAACTTATCTTATTATTGGGATTATAATTTACATAGTATCTACAATTTCTGAAATAGATAAACAAGTGCATAATGAGCCATGCGGACCCCAGCCATTTGTACTTCACGGGCGCTTCCGTTGTTGTTCAAGACCTGGCAGTCATACTTTTTCACTACAATAATCGATGGTTGACTTTTTGCAAAAAAGAAAATAAAAATAAGAAGGGTTTTTATGCAAAAACACGTCCATGTGTCACTAACATTGGACCCGTGCCATGCTGACGTTGATGGATACACATGCTACGATGAGAGTGACTGTATTTGAATGGCCTCGCAAGTTCAGTGATCATAAACACATATTTGACAACTTTGTGCACCAAAGTGACTGCCGCATGCAAGTTCTACGACCCCTGTTGTATTTAACTCAACTCAAATATATGCATGAAAACGTAATAGTTTCAGATATTAAATCATAGCACTCGGGCGCCCCTAAGCTTGTGGCTCCCTGGTGGCACCTTCTATAGTTCTTTGCATCAGTAAATTTTTTATATTCGAAAACAATTCTCCGTAAAATTTCATCCAATTTCAGGAACTTTAATTGCTGCATAAAAAACAACATCAAAGTAGCTCTGATGAAAACAAGGTCAATTGTGGGTTAGTTTCATTCAAATCATGCAAATTCGAATACGAAACAAGAGCAGACGTGTTTGAAAAAGTACATACATTTAAGACGTATCAACTCCCCAAAGCTTAACTCATTGATCGTCCTCAAGCAGTTGAGTTGATAAACTGAAAGTGACAAGGAAAAACTTTTACAAACTCATTTATTTTTGTTGCCGTATAAAACCTAACTAGTAATCAAGTTTTCAGCAAAAATCACGAACTAACCACAGATATGATAGCATTTAGAATTTATATTTATTCATGTCAATGGCATGATATGTTTTTTCATACCCTTCCGTGGCAGTGAGGTCCTTATGAAAACTAAGGGTAATTAAGGCGATCCTTCTAATAAATAACCGGAACAAAGCATTTAAACATAGTAAATACATGAAGTCCTCTACTACCTCTGTCACAGTTTAGAAGGCATGCACGTGTACCTAGGTCGTCAATTTGACCAACGTAATAAGATTCATACATTAAAAAAAATCATTAGAAACTTTGGATGTTCTACTTTCTAATGATATAATTTTTATGTTAAACAATATATTTTATATAATTTAAATTAACGACCTAGATATACGTGCATGCCTTCTAAATTGTGATGGAGGGAGTAATTACAATCATCCCTATACAGTATCCCAATTATTGTCACCTTGGATCTAGGGTTCAGAACAATAGCAGGTGCATACAACTCTCAGATATGATCAAGAGCTCCAATATACTCATGAAAACATAATAGGTTCAACTCCAAAATTGTGGCACTCGGGCCCTAGTGACAAGCATTAAGCACAACAAATTCATAACAACTTGAATCTAAGAACATAGTGGATACTAGGAATCAAACCCTACAAGAAGATTACTCACACATGATTGTGAGCATAATGAAATTGTTGATGGAGAAGGGTTGGTCATGACAACAACGACTCTCTCTTCAAAGCCACAAATGCACTCAAGATTAGGGCTCCCGACGAACAACAGGAGGTGGCAACAACTCTGTATCGTAAAACATGATGACACTTTCTCCTTGATTTTTTTCTCATGAGATGTGAATTTATAGCATTTGAATTAGCTCGAAACGAAGAACAGGGGTCCCGTAAGTCTGGGTGGCGTGCCCCGGGGGGGGGGGGGGGGGGGGGGCGTGGCCGCACCACCTGCCCTTGGGGCTCCCTATGGCTCTTCTTCAATACTTCTTCGTTCGAGAATTTTTACTTATTCCAAAGTAATTCTCCAGAAATCCTCGTCCAATTCCGAGAACTTTTATTTCTCAACAAAAACAACACCATGGTAGTTTTTCTCAAAACAACGTCAGTCCGGGTTATATTCACTCAAATCATGAAAATTAGAGGTCGAAACAAGAGCAAAAGTGTTTGAAAAAGTAGATACGTTAGAGGAGTATCGGTAAGCTAAAAACCGGCATGGAAAAGTACTGAATAGCCCGTGCCACAAACTTCAGAAGGATTTCTTTAGCACCAATAGAAAGTTTCTTGTACATCCATCCACTCAATCTTTGTTTAATTATGTCATAGAAGTGTTTAAATCAAGTGCTTCTATCTACGCCAACCATAGATGGATGGCCGCGGTACTTATCAGATAACACTTCAGTGTTAGTGTGCAACCCCTCACAAATTAAAGTCCTCGATATGACAGGAGTGGTAGGACTGAAAAGGACACTAGATTTGGAAATACTCGCCAATTGCCTCGAGCTTCCTACACGTCTTGTAAGGAAGCTGCATTTAAAACATCCGGTTTCATAGGAATCAGATAATCGTTAGTGAATAAAAGATGTGATATTGATGGTGCATTTCTGCACACTTGAATTCCCTCTATGCCACCATCTTATTCTTCAATACTGCAGTAGACTAGAGAGACCTTCTGCACAAAGGAGAAATAGGTAGGGGGAAAGGGGTCCCCTACCTAACCTCTTGTGGGAGTAAAAGAATTTGTCCCTTGGGAATTAAACCTTAAATTATATGTGATAGAGCTCACACATGACATCATCATCTCAATCCATTGTTCATGAAACCTCAAAGTAACCATCATATAATGAAAGAATATATGACCATTCCACCCTATCATACGCTTTATGCATGCCTAGTTTGACAACAGATAACCATGTCCGGCCACCTCTCTTATTCTTAATTTTGTTCACACACTTATATGCTATCAGGATATTCTTAGTTATCACCCTACGATGCACGAAAGCACTTTGTGTAGGCGAAATTATTTGGGAAAAATATTCTGCAGACGTATAGTTAACATCTTGGAGATGATTTTGGATAGAACATTACAAAGATTGATGGGATGAAATTGAGTTACAAGTTTAGGTGTGTTAGTCGTTGGGATCATAACTATGGTGGTATCATCCATTTGGTTGGTATATTTCTAGAATTGATAGCAAATAGGAGTTCCTGCATAATTTCATCATCAAGTATATGCAAATACCCTTTTTAAAGATCACATGAAGCCAATCTGGTCCAGGTGCCTTCAGATCTACAGGAACTACGGGTCCATAGTAGGAGCTAGATGACTCTCTCTCCCTCCCTCCCTCCCTCCCCCCCTCTCTCTCTTTATTTCCCTCTCTTTCTCTCTCTCCCTTCAACACAATGATCTCCTCTGAGATCAATGCAATATAATCTTTTGCGATGTGTTAGTAGGGATCCGATGAATTATGAGTTTATGATTAGATAATTTATTGATCTATTTTCAGTTCTTGAGCCTTAATTATTGTGAAATTTTATACCTTTGTACTTCTCGTCGATTTATAAGTCTGCTTTGGCAATTTTGATGGATTTAACATTAGTGGGAGATGGCCTTGTAGTAGGTTCAATCTTGCATCGATCCTATGCAGTGACATAAAGGATAAGGGCAAGTATTTGTACTATTTCTATTAAGGATAAAAATATGGGGTTTGACATATTGTTTGGTCTGATTTTGTTTACATTATGTCATCTTGCTTAATGTGTTACTCTATTTGTATGAACTTAATACTTTGAGATGCATGCTAGATATAGCTCTGTTGGGGTGGAGTAATAGTAGTATACGTTAGTAAGTTTAACAATCTACTTGTCATGGACGTAATGCTTATATAAGGATTATACTGTTGGAAATATGCCCTAGAGGCAATAATAAATTAGTTATTATCATATTTCCTTGTTCATGATAATCGTTTATTATCCATCTATAATTGTGTTGATCGGAGACTTAAATGCATGTGTGGATACATAGACAAAACCATGCCCCTAGTATGCCTCTAATGGACTAGCTCGTTGATCAAAGGATGGTTAAGGTTTCCTAGCCATGGACATGAGATGTCATTTGATAACGGGATCACATCATTAGGAGAATGATGTGATGGACAAGACCCAAACTACAAACGTAGCATATGATCGTATCAGTTTATTGCTACTGTTTTCTGCATGTCAAGTATATGTTCCTATTGTTGGGGAACGTCGCATGGGAAACAAAAATTTTCCTATGCACACGCAAACCTATCCATGGTGATGAGCATCTACGAGAGGGAGAGTGGATCTACGTACCCTTGTAGATCGCTAAGCGGGAAGCGTTAAGAAACGCGGTTGGTGTAGTCGAACATCTTCGCGATCCAAATCGCCGAGCGTCCCGCGATCTCATCACGATCCGTCCCGCGATCCAATCACGATCCGTCCCGCGAACTCATCACGGTCCGTCCCGCGATCTCATCACGATCCGTCTCACGATCTTGATCACGATTTGTCCCACGAACTCATCACGACATGTTCCACGATCTTATCACGAATCGTCTCGCGATCTTGATCACGGTCCTTCCGATCTAGAGCCAAACGGACGGCACCTCCGCGTTCAACACACGTGCAGCTTGATGACGATCTCCACCGTCTCGATCCAGCAAGAGGAGGTGGAGAGGAGAGAGAGTTCACCGGCAGCGTGACGGCGCTCTGGTGATGGTGGTGGTGGAGCAATTCCGGCAGGGCTTCGCCTAAGCACTGCAGAAATCCAATCTAGAGGAGCACCGGTGAAACGGGTAGCACGTGGCCGTAAATTATGTGCAAAACCCTAGCTATCCACCAATATATATAGGAGGAGAGGAGGAGGAGGGGGGCTGGCGCACCAAGTCTCCCTAGGGGATTCGGCCGGCAAAGGAGGAGCAATCCTACTTCTCCTCCAATCCTAGTTGGAGTAGGATTGCTTCCTATTGGCTGATTTCCCCTTTTTCCTTTAGGACTTCCTCTCCCTGCGCCATGGGACTTTGTGGCTGTTTCCCCAGCCCACTAAGGGCTTGTTAATACTCTCCCACAGCCCATGAACCTCTTGGGGTCGAAATACCCCTCCTGGAGGCCTCCCGGTACAGTACCGACACTCCCGGTACACTACCGATGAGCCCGAAACTTTTCCGGCGACCAAAACAGGATTTCCTATATATGAATCTTTACCTACGGACCATTCCGGAGCTCCTCGTGACGTCCGGGATCTCATCTGAGACTCCGAACAAACTTCGGTCACCACCATACATAACTCTATACTACCGAAACGTCACCAAACCTTAAGTGTGCAGACCCTGTGGGTTCGAGAACTATGTAGACATGACCGAGACACCTCTACGGTCAATAACCAATGGCGGGACATGGATGTCCACATTGGTTCCTACATATTCTACGAAGATCTTTATCGGTCGAACCTCTATGTCAAGGATTCAGTTAATCCCGTATAACGTTCCCTTTGTTCTTCGGTATGTTACTTGCCCGAGATTCGATCGTCGGTATCTCCATACCTAGTTCAACCCCGTTACCGGCAAGTCTCTTTACTCGTTCCGTAATAAAAGATCCCGCAACTAACAATTAGTCACATTGCTTGCAAGGTTCATTGTGATGTTGTATTACCGAGTGGGCCCTGAGATACCTCTCCGTCACACGGAGTAACAAATCCCAGTCTCGATCCATGCCAACTCAACAGACACCATCGGAGATACCTGTAGAGAACCTTTATAGTCACCCAGTTACGTTGTGACGTTTGATACACACAAGGCACTCCTCCGATATCCGTGAGTTGCATGATCTCATGGTCATAGGAACATATACTTGACATGCGGAAAACAGTAGCAATAAACTGACATGATCATATGCTACGTTTGTAGTTTGGGTCTTGTCCATCACATCATTCTCCTAATGATGTGATCCCGTTATCAAATGACATCTCATGTCCATGGCTAGGAAACCTTAACCATGTTTTGATCAACGAGCTAGTCTATCAGAGGCATACTAGGGACATGGTTTTGTCTGTGTATCCACACATGCATTTAAGTCTCCGATCAATACAATTATACCATGGATAATAAACGATTATCATGAACAAGGAAATATGATAATAACCAATTTATTATTGCCTCTAGGGCATATTTCCAACAGTCTCCCACTTGCACTAGAGTCAATAATCTAGTTCACATCACCATGTGATTCGCATTGTTATGAATCTAACACCCAATGAGTTCTGGGGTTCGATCATGCTTTGCATGTGAGAGAGGTCTTATAGTCAACGGGTCTGTAACATTCAGATCCGTGTGTACTCTGCAAATCTCTATGTCAAACCGTAAACACTGCTACCACACTCCACTTGGTACTATTCCAAATGGCTACTCCACTATATGTATCCAGATTGCTACTACGAGTCATCCGGATTACTGTTAAAGCTTGCATCGACGTAACTCCTTACGACGAACTCTTTATCACCTCCATAATCGAGAAACAATTCCTTTAGTCTTTTAGTCACTAAGGATAATGTTGACCGCTGTCCAGTGATCCACTCCTGAATCACTCTTGTACCCCTTGACGGACTCATGGCAAGGCACACACAAGTGCGGTACACAGCATGGCATATTATAGAGCCTATGGCTAAGGCATAGGGGACGACGTTCGTCCTTTCTCTTTCTTCCGCTGTTGTCGAGCTTTGAGTCTCACTCAACTTTCACACCTTATAAATCAGGCGAGAACTCTTTCTCTGACTGATCCATTTTGAACTCTTTCAAAATCTTGTCACGGTATGCACTCATTGAAAGTCTCATCAAGCATCTTGATCTATCTCTATAGATTTTGATGCTCAACAATTAGGTAGCTTTATCCAGGTCTTCCTTTGAAAATCACCTTTCAAACAACCATTTACGCTTTCCAGAAATTCTACATTATTTCCGATCAACAATATGTCATCCACATATACTTATCAGAAATTCTATAGTCCTCCCACTCACTTTATTGTAAATACAAGTTTCTCATAAACTTTGTATAAACTTCAAAAACTTTGATCACCTCATCAAAGTGTATATTCCAACTCCGAGATGCTTGCTTCAGTCCACAGAAGGATCACTGAAGCTTGCTCATCTTTTAGCATCCTTAGGACTGACAAAACCTTCTGGTTGTATCACATACAACCGTTCCTCAAGTAAACCGTTAAGGAAACAATGTTTTGACATCCATCTGCCAGATTTCATAATTGAAAAATGCAGCAACTGCTAACATAATTCCAACAGACTTTAGCACCACTACGAGTGAGAAAGTCTCATCGCAGTCAACTCCTTGAACTTGTCACTAACAACTTTGCAACAAGTCGAGCTTTAAAAATGGTGACATTTACCATCAGTGTCTGTCTTCATTTTAAAGATCCATTTGTACTCAACGACCTGCCGTCTAACGAGCAAGTCCACCAAAGTCTATACTTGGTTTTCATACATGGATCCTATCTCGGATTTCATGGCCTCCAACCATTTGTCGGAATCCGGGCCAATCATCGCTTCTCCATAGCTCCTAGGTTCATCGTTGTCCAACAACATGACTTCCAAGATAGGGTTGTCATACCACTTAGGAGCAGTACACATCCTTGTCAACCCACAAAGTTTGAAAGCAACTTGATCCTGAAGCTTCATGATCATCATCATTAACTTCCTCTTCAACTAACGTAGGCTTCACAGAAACATCTTTCTGCGCTGCGCTACTCTCTGGTTGAACAAAGGTTTAACAACCTCATCAAGTTCTATCTTCCTCCCACTCAATTCTTTCGAGAGAAACATTTCCTCGAGAAAGGATCCGTTTAAGCAACAAACACTTTGCACTTGGATCTGAGATAGAAGGTTCACCCAACTAATCTTAGGTTATTCTATGAAGATGCATTTGTCCGCCTTGGGTTCGACCTCATTAGGTGAAAACATTTTCCACACAAGGGTCGCAGCCCCAAACATTAAGAAATGACAGCTTAGGTTTCTATCAAACCATAATTCACACGGTGTCATCTCAACGGATTTAGATGGTGCCCTATTTAAAGTGAATGTCGTTGTCTCTAATGCATAACCCCAAAATTATAGTAGTAAAACGATAAGAGACATCATAGCATGCACCATATCCAATAGAGCATGACTATGATGTTCGGACATACCATCACACTATGGTGTTCCAGGTGGCGTTAGTTGTGAAACAAATTTCACATTGTCTTAAGTTGTATGCCAAACTCGTAAATCAGATATTCACCTCCACGATCATATCGCAGTCATTTTTATCTTCTTGTCACGATGATCTTAAACTTCACTCTGAATTGTCTTGAACCTTTCAAACGATTCAGACTTGTGTTTCATTAAGTAAATATACGCTATATCTACTCAAATCATCAGTGAAGGTAAGAAAATGACGATATCCACTGCACGCTACAAGACTCACTGGATTGCATACATCAACATGTATCATTTCCAATGAATCACTTGCCCGCTCCATCCAACGGGGTCCTTTAGTCATCTTGCCCAAGAGGCATGGTTCGCATGTCTCAACCGATTCGAAATCGAATGAGTCCAAAGATCCATCAGCATGGATTTTCTTCATGCGCTTTATACCAATATGACATTTTGCGGCAGTGCCACAAATATGTGGTACTATCATTATTAACTTTGTATCTTTTGACATCAATGTTATGAACATGTGTATTACTACGATCAAGCTTTCAACAAACCATTCTCACTGGGTGCATGACCATTGAAGGTATTATTCATATAAACAGAATAACCATTATTCTCTAGCTTAAATGAATAACCGTATTGCAACAAACATGATCTAGTCATGTCCATGCTCAACGCAAAACACCAAATAACATTTATTCAGGTTCGTCACTAATCCTGAAGGTAAAGAGAGCGTGCGATGTTGATCACATCAACCTTGGAAACATTTCCAACACATATCGTCACCTCACCCTTAGCTAGTTCTCCGTTTATTCCGTAGCTTTTATTTCGAGTTACTAACATTTAGCAACCGAACCGGTATCCAATACCCAGGTGCTACTAGGAGTACTAGCAAGGTACACATTAATAACTCGTATATCAAATATATTTCTATCGATGTTGCCAGCCTTCTTATCTACCAAGCATCTAGGGTTGTTCCGCTTCAGCGACCGCTCACCTCATAATAGAAGCACTTAGTCTCGGGTTTGAGTTCAACTGTGGGTTGCTTCACTGGAGCAGCAACTGACTTGCTATCCATGAAGTTTCCCTCCTTGCTCTTGCCCTTCTCGAAACTAGTGGTTTGATTAACCATCAACACTTGACGCTCCTTTTTGATTTCTACCTTCGCGGTGTCAAACATCGCGAACAGCTCAGGAATCATTATTTCTATCCCTGGCAATTTATAGTTCATCACCAAGTTCGAGTAGCTTAGTGACAGTGACTTGGAGAACTATGTCAATCCCTATCTTATCTGGAAGATCAACTCCCACTTGATTCAAGCGATTGTAGCACCCAGACAATCTGAGTAGATGCTCAACGATTGAGCTCTTCTCTTTCATCTTGCAGGCAAAGAATCTTGTTGGTGATCTCATATCTCGCAACACGGGCACGAGCCTGAGATCCTAATTTCAGCTCTTAGAAACATCTCATATGTTCCGTGACGTTCAAAACGTTTTGGAGCCTCAATTCTAAGCCGTAATGCATGACGCACTAAACTATCAAGTAGTCATCAGAACATGCCTGTCAGATGTTCACAACATCTAGAGACGACGCTAGAGGGGTTGGCGCAACGAGCGGTGCATTAAGGACATAAGCCTCCTGTACAGCAATAGGGACAATCCTCAGATCACGGACCCAGTCCGCAATATTGCTACCATCATCTTTCAACTCTATTTCTCTAGGAACATATAAAAATTTAAGGGAGCTACAGCGCGAGCTAGTAATCTACAACATAATTTGCAAAGACACTATTGACTATGTTCATGATAATGAGTTCAATTAATCATATTACTTAAGAACTCCCACTCAAATTGACATCCCTCCGATCATTCGAGTGATACATGATCCAAATTCACCAACTCAAGTCCGATCATCACGTGAGTTGAGGTGGCTGCAATGGTGAACATCATTATGTTGATCATATCTACTATATGACTCATGTTCGACCTTTCGGTCTCTTGTGATCCGAGGTCATGTCTGTACATGCTAGGCTCGTCAAGTTTAACCCGAGTGTTCTGCACGTGCAAATCTGGCTTGCACCCGTTGTATGTGAACGTAGAGTCTATCACACCCGATCATCACGTGGTGTCTCAACATGACGAACTTTCGCAACGGTGCACACTCGGGGAGAACACAATTTATCTTGAAATTAAGTGAGGGATCACCTTATAATGATACCGTCTTCCTAAGCAAAACAAGGTGCATAAAAGGATTAACATCACATGCAAATCATAAGTGACATGATATGGCCATGAACTTGTGCTTTTGATCTCTATCTAGAAAGCACCGGCATGATCTCCATCGTCACCGGCATGACACCATGATCTCCATCATCTTGATCTCCATCAACGTGTCGCCATCGGGGTTGTCACGCCCTGCATGCTTCTACTACTATTGCTACCGTTTAGCAATAAAGTAAAGCATTACATAGCGCTTAATGATTGACACGCAGGTCATACAATAATTAAAGACAACCCTATGGCTCCTGCCGGTTGCCGTATTCATCGAAATGCAAGTCGTGATAATCTATACATCACATGATCATCTCATACATCACATATATCACATCATGTAATTGGCCATATCATATCACAACATACCCTGCAAAAACAAGTTAGACGTCCTCTAATTGTTGTTGCATGTTTTACGTGGCTGCCACGGGTATCTAGCAAGATCAATACTCACCTACGCAAAAACCACAACGGTGATACACTAGTTGCTTTTCAACCTTCTCAAGGACCGCCTTTGTCGAATCCGATCCAACTAAAGTGAGAGAAACTGTCACCCGCAAGCCATCTAGGCAACAAGTTGCGGCGAGGGAACCGGTCTCTCGTATGCGTACGAGTAATGTTGGTCCGGGCCGCTTCATCTCACAATCCCGCTGAACCAAAATACGACCAAGGGAGGAAGCAATCTAAGCATCAACGCCCACAAACTTTTTGTGTTCTACTCGAGATCTCATCGAACCATCAACCTAGCTCATGATGCCACTGTTGGGGAACGTCGCATGGGAAACAAAAAATTTCCTACGCACATGAAAACCTATCCATGGTGATGAGCATCTACGAGAGGGAGAGTGGATCTACGTACCCTTGTAGATCACTAAACGGGAAGCGTTAAGAAACGCGGTTGGTGTAGTCGAACATCTTCACGATCCAAATCGCCGAGCGTCCCACGATCTCATCACGATCCATCCCGCGAACTCATCACGGTCCGTCCCGCGATCTCATCACGATACGTCTCACGATCTCGATCACGATCTGTCCCGCGAACTCATCACGATCTGTTCCGCGATCTTATCGCGAATCGTCTCGCGATCTCGATCACGGTCCTTCCGATCTAGCACCGAACGGACGGCACCTCCGCGTTCAGCACACGTGCAGCTTGATGACATCTCCACCATCTCGATCCAGCAAGAGGAGGTGGAGAGGAGAGAGAGTTCACCGGCAGCGTGACGGCGCTCCGGTGATGGTGGTGGTGGAGCAATTCCGGCAGGGCTTCGCCTAAGCACTTCAGAAATCCAATCTAGAGGAGCATCGGTGAAACGGGTAGCACGTGGCCGTAAATTATGTGCAAAACCCTAGCTATCCACCAATATATATAGGAGGAGAGGAGGAGGAGGGGGGCTGGCGCACCAAGTCTCCCTAGGGGATTCGCCCGGCCAAGGAGGAGCAATCCTACTTCTCCTCCAATCCTAGTTGGAGTAGGATTGCTTCCTATTGGCTGATTTCCCCTTTTTCCTTTAGGACTTCCTCTCCCTGCGCCATGTGCCTTTGTGTCTGTTTCCCCAGCCCACTAAGGGCTGGTTAATACTCTCCCACAGCCCATGAACCTCTTGGGGTCGAAATACCCCTCCCGGAGGCCTCCCGGTACACTACCGGCACTCCCGGTACACTACCGATGAGCCCGAAACTTTTCCGGTGACCAAACTGGGACTTCCTATATATGAATCTTTACCTCCAGACCATTCCGGAGCTCCTCGTGACGTCCAGGATCTCATCCGGGACTCCGAACAACCTTCGGTCACCACCATACATAACTCTACACTACCGAAACGTCACCAAACCTTAAGTGTGCAGACCCTGTGGGTTCGAGAACTATGTAGACATGACCGAGACACCTCTACGGTCAATAACCAATGGCGGGACCTTGATGTCCACACAGGTTCCTACATATTCTACGAAGATCTTTATCGATCGAACCTCTATGTCAAGGATTCAGTTAATCCCGTATAACGTTCCCTTTGTTCTTCGGTATGTTACTTGCCCGAGATTCGATCGTCGGTATCTCCATAACTAGTTCAACCTCGTTACCGGCAAGTCTCTTTACTCGTTCCGTAATACAAGATCCCGCAACTAACAATTAGTCACATTGCTTGCAAGGCTCATTGTGATGTTGTATTACGGAGTGGGCCCCGAGATACCTCTTCATCACACGGAGTAACAAATCGCAGTCTCGATCCATGCCAACTCAACAGACACCATCGGAGATACCTGTAGAGCACCTTTATAGTCACCCAGTTACGTTGCGACGTTTGATACACACAAGGCACTCCTCCTATATCCGTGAGTTGCATGTTCTCATGGTCATAGGAACATATACTTGACATGCGGAAAACAGTAGCAATAAACTGACATGATCATATGCTACGTTTGTAGTTTGGGTCTTGTCCATCACATCATTCTCCTAATGATGTGATCCCGTTATCAAATGCCATCTCATGTCCATGGCTAGGAAAACTTAACCATCTTTTGATCAACGAGCTAGTCTATCAGAGGCATACTAGGGACATGGTTTTGTCTATGTATCCACACATGCATTTAAGTCTCCGATCAATACAATTATAGCATGGATAATAAACGATTATCATGAACAAGGAAATATGATAATAAACAATTTATTATTGCCTCTAGGGCATATTTTCAACACCTATGACCATGAGATCATGCACCTCACAGATATCGGAGGAGTGCCTTGTGTGTATCAAACATCGCAACATAATTGGGTGTCTATAAAGGTGCTCTACAGGTATCTCCGAGGGTGTCTGTTGAGTTGGCATGGATTGAGACTGGGATTTGTTACTCCATGTGACGGAGAGGTATCTCGGGGCCCACTCGGTAATGCAAGATCACAACAAGCCTTGCAAGCAATGTGACTAAAGTGTTAGCCACGGGATCTTGCATTACGGAACGTGTAAAGAGACTTGCCAGTAACGAGGTTGAACTAGGTATGGAGATACCGACGATCAAATCTCGGGCAACTAACATACTGAAGAACAAAGGGAACGTTATACGGGATTAACTGAATCCTTGACATAGAGGTTCGACCGATAAAGATCTTCGTAGAATATGTAGGAACCAATATGGTCATCCAGGGCCCGCTATTGGTTATTGGCCGTAGAGGTGTCTCGGTCATGTCTACGTAGTTCTCGAACCCGTAGGGTCTGCACACTTAAGGTTTGGTGACGTTTCGGTAGTGTAGAGTTATGTATGGTGGTGACCGAAGGTTTTTCAGAGTCCCGGATGAGATCCCGGACGTCATGAGGAGCTCCGGAATGGTCCGGAGGTAAAGATTCATATATAGGAAGTCCCAGTTTGGTCGCCGGAAAGTTTTGGGCTCATCGGTAGTGTACCGGGAGTGTCGGTAGTGTACCGGGAGACCTCCGGGAGGGGTATTTCGACCCTAGAGGGTCCATGGGCTGTGGGAGAATAATAACCAGCCCTTAGTGGGCTGGTGGAACAGCCACAAAAGGCCCATGGCGCCAGGAGGAAAAAGGCATAAGGAAAAAGATGGAAAAAAGGCAAAAAGGAAGAGTCCTACCCTACCAGGAGTGGAGGAGTAGGACTCCTCCTCTCTTGCTTCGGCCAACTCTTATAGGAGTTTTTCCCTGCGTCAGCCCTCCTCCTGCTCTCCTCCTATATACACTAGTGGAATAGAAGGGTTTTGCACAGATTTTACGGCCACGTGCTACCCGTTTCACCGGTGCTCCTCCAGATCGGTTTTCCACAGTGCTTAGGCGAAGCCCTGCCGGATTCACTCCACCACCATCACCGGAGCGCCATCACGCTGCCGGTGAACTCTCTATCCTCTCCACCTCCTCTTGCTGGACCAAGACGGTGGAGATCGTCATCGAGCTACACGTGTGCTGAACGCGGAGGTGTCGTCCGTTCGGCGCTAGATCGGAAGGACCGTGATCGAGATCGCGAGACGGTTCGTGATGAGATCGCGGAACGGATCGTGATGAGTCCGCGGGACAGATCGTGAGCAAGATCGTGATGAGATCGCGGGATGGATCGTGATGAGTTCACGGGATGGATCATGATGAGATCGTGGGACGCTCGGCGATTTGGATCGCGAAGATGTTCGACTACACCAACCGTGTTTCTTAAATCTTCCCGCTTAGCGATCTACAAGGGTATGTAGATCCACTCTCCCTCTCGTAGATGCTCATCACCATGGATAGATCTGCGTGTGCGTAGGAAATTTTTTGTTTCCCATGCGATGTTCCCCAACATATACCTTGGATGATCTTCATAACTATGCATAATTCTGTCAATTTCCCAACAGTAATCATCAAGAGTAAAAGCACAACCATCCATTATAGTGAGATAAATACTAGCTAAAGTCTTCACCCTTCAAACCCACTTTTCAAAAAAAAATCAAGATAGGATCGATCACTCAATGAACGTATGGAATTTTTTAACTCTTCCAAGCTCACTTTCTTTGTCATCATATTTAATACCACTAAGTAAGTTTGTAGCCTCTCTTTCTTTTCGTTCTCTATCACACCTAGCCCTAAGAATGTAAATCATTCTATCATTATTATCAAGAACAACTTGAATAGCTTTAGAGATTCAGGCTTATCTGTTGTATTGTTAAGAATATTAGTGAAATCCTTTTGAGTGGCAATAAAATCATTTATAAAACTTTCTAGGTAAGGATGCAACTTTTATTAACATATGAATTCCAAAATTGTTTGGAGGAAAAGGTCTAGAATAATTATTATTACCACAAAGATGGTTTCTATAAGCATCGTTAGAAAATCTGTTCTATTAATAAATTTAACATCTACTTGTTCATTACTTTGTTCAACACGTGCATATGGATAAACAACCTTAACATCACTATGAGCATGTTTAGAAGCAACATTGCTACTAAATGCTACCTATCCTCGCCACATGTACTCACTACTCCGAGGATTGTCGACACCTTTTGTAGAGTTTGGCACGTGACCAACATTTGTTACAAGTAACACAAAGCTACCTATTCGTCGCCACTTCCGCATTGACTGCCGGTTCAATCTTCTGTTTCATCGCTCTTCCCTTTCTTTAAGAGATACAAACAAACATAACTATACATGAGTTGTCCCTATTAATACAACTTTGCAAAATCGAAAACAATAACACATAGATAGATCACACAGGATGAAAGGTCTACGCTGGACATATGATGGAAAAAATAGGATCACAAAATTAATCTTGCAATGTGGCTGCCATGGGGTTTTGTGACCATCAATATCACTCCAAGGATATGCTTGCCATTGAGTACGTGTTATCACATATACATGCAAATGTGATAGTGGAGACAAATTCCCTTATAACTGCAATGCAATTGTCTATAGATGCAAACCTTGACATCTCATAGTACACAACTAGTACAACTAGGAGCAACATGTGACATTGCTAAGCTAACAGTTGAAAGGGCCTGTCTCCAACAGATGTTTTAAGATGTGGCAATGTGTTCCACTGCTCACTTCTCCAGACAACTCGCAAAGCACTAGTATCAAGCATAGACACTGAAGTTTGTACTTAACACAACATACTCCCTAGACTATGAGTGCAAATAGTGTAACCATATCATGCCTATAAGGTTCAAATGAGATAGGGTGCAAGGGCTAATTGAGCCAGCTGTAGCTTGTTTTTTTGTTTGTATTAGTCCGAAATAGCTTACCACACTGGCCATGTGATAATTGGAGTATCTTTTACAGTTCTCGTATATATATGGAGCCTGGCCATACATGTCGATCATTGGTTGTGGGGCATGGTTGCATCCACAAAAAATGGCGTATCAAATTCCTAGACAAGTAGTCTTTACGCAGCAGAAAAATATAAAAACGATAAAAGGGATGCAAAATGATAAAGTGTGTGCTCGTGAATGGCTAAAAAATTGTATCATTCGATTAGAAGGAGCATACATGTATTAGTCCACTTATCATCGTCTAAGAAGGGTTGAGAGAGAGAGAGAGAGAGAGAGAGAGAGAGAGAGTCTTATATGTTGGTCTCAACTCCACTTCACTCTCCACGTGGTACTAAACTTTGCTCATGCCATACAACATTAATGAGTATATGTGTTTTCTTTAGGAATGAAAAGTTAAATGGGGGCAAAGCCCATAAACTTTCAACAATGACAAGGATGTACTATACATGCGAAACATTTGGGGCCAGTCCTCCCTGCAAGAAAAATGTATGAGTTGCAAATTTGCATCAGAGCATATTGTATAGTAAACAAAATATCTGACGACTACTATGTAGAGAAAGCATTACCGAAACAAAGTACACAACGAGTCAAGACAGAGGAAAGCTATAATTAAGTAGAATGTGCGCATGCAAAACTATTTTATAAGTTGTTTCGTGGGTTCACAAAAAGTGAGGGCACATATCTCATCTAGAATTATCTTTGCTAGGGATCACCATGTGTTTCCCGGACAGTTTAGTCATCCGAGCAATACGTATACATATAATACAGTTTAATAATCTGTGAGAAGGTGGAGTTGTAATAGTAATTTTTATTCCTTTTCTTTTATATATAAACTGCCACATGTTTTTTATATATTTTTTGCCATCGATATAAAGAAAATTTGAATTGAGAACACATAGGTAGATTAACGCTGGGAATATATATATATATATATATATATATAAACATTTAATAGAACTTTGGAGGTTTATTTACTCTTTAAACCTAAACTATATTAATGATGAAAACCATTAAGGATGGTCGATGGACACCGTGTCTCCAGTTAAGAAACAAACATGGCATCTTTGATTCACATGATTGCTAAAACATAGGAACGTAAAAAAAAAGATTACAGTGGAAATGTTCACTCAGGTCCTACATGATTTTTTTATATCAAATGTGTTTGATTGCACCATAGGAAAAACAAAGAATATTTTGCAACAGTTTTGAGTGGATGAAAAATTTCCTATAACATGTAGTACTATTGCTTTCCCATGAAATGCAGTCCTACGAACCAAACAAGCAACATAGAAAAAAAAAGAATTCCAATTCTCCAAAATCTCTATCAAAAATATTTGAATCAAAGAGGCCCTCATATAGTGAGTTAACTTGTACTCCCTTTCTCCCATTATATAAGATGTTATTACAACCAATATATAAGATGTTATTACAGCCGGTATAATCACATATTGATTTTAATAACAACTTATATTATGAGACGGATGGAGTCTTAACTTTTAACATATATATAGTAGGATCTACAAAACTGAAAGGGCTGAGAACGTACTGTAAGACTGAAAGGCCAGCCCTCCGGACGGCATCGTCACGAGCAGAATGATCTCCAGTGTAACGAGCAGAAGGACCATGTTCGTCTGGCACCTCCAAGCCATGGCAAAATGAAAGCTGTTGCACTCACCGTTCTCTTCACTTCTCTTGTCACGCCCTGCTGCGTTATATATTAGGAATTTCTACATGTGCATGAACGCACGCTACTTGAGATTTGACTGGCTGGTGGTATGGACGCAGACACGCTCTGCTTGACCTTTGAATTGGCAGCTGGCGTGCATGGACGTAACACGTCCTGCCTGACCTTTGAATTGGCAGCTGATTTTCGAAAGCAGACACGTGCTGCTTGACCTTTTGAATGTGGAGACTAGGGAGGTATACATTCACCCGTCCGCTTGGCCATATCCATCCCCACCAAATAAGTTAAAAGAGTCGCTGTGTTGCTGATCCTGCATGCTCAATAATCCGAACATCGCCATGAAAGTCGCACAAGAAAAATCAGAGAAAAAGAATGATGAGATAGCATTGTAGGAATGTTCTGCAATATATTACAATAAGATTGATTGTATACAATATTAATATATATTTAGAGTAATAATATGAGAATTAACAATTAAAATACATATGATTTATTATGTTTGATTATTGTATAGTTGTAAAATGTTTCTGAAGTATAAATAGCATAATATAATGGAAAGGCTCTTGCATGTTCACATGTTGAGGTGTGTTTTCCCTATGCATAGTTGCATGTTGTCGTGGACCTTTTCCATTTTTCATGCATGTTGCATGCTAAGGTGGTATCCTTGCATATTGAGAGAAATAAGTTAGTAAGGGATAGCTACTTAGATATAGAAGACACATCAGAAATTGTCACAGGTAAATTGGAAGCACAACTTTGAAGATGGAATATTCAATATGCATGCATATAACGTGGTGAAGCACCATTTCCACACGTCTTTAGTCACCAGTTTCCATAGGATATGCACTATGCCTTGAGTTACTAACTTGCTTGTGATGCATCGAGTTTTTTTTTGCAGTGTGGGAACTTCCCCGAAAGAAGAAAAATGAATCGTTCAGTGCCCTCTAGCACAACAACTCCTCGTCCAAATAGGGTTTCCCCGCACCCCGCTGCAAGATCATTCTAGTCGCCATCGTCACCGTCCTCCACTGTTCCTCAGCTGCCGCCGCCCTCCTCCGTCCCGCTGCCACCAAGACATGGACGGACTATGATTGTTCCAGTTCTTGCCGAGGGGCCTATCCCCAGGAGGAAATTAGTTCATGGTGGTTTCCGTCATAGAAAATGATCTTAGGCGACGTTTTGTTTTTCGTCATGAGGACTTTCGTCGCATAATAGCAAACATTTTGTATGCCACCTTGGGGGTCAAAGTACTGCATCTGGACCCATAGGTGCTCCTTCTCCTCGGCCTTGGAGCATATCCTCATGTTCTCTATCGTGAGGAAGTCCACGATGACCTGGAAATCATGGAAGTTAAGATTCGCCTTGTTCTAATAGAGATGGCCCGCCTTGGTATCGTAGGCGTGCATCAGAAGCTCTTGGTTGTCCCTTTGGTCGAGGTGGTGCTTCACGCCATTGTTGGTAATCGCCACCGCCCACTTATTTGTGTTCCATTTTACACAATAGAAGGGCGGCATCATCTGAGACACTGGCAATACCTGGCAAGTTAGTAAAAAATTGCATTCTAAAATTGCAAAAAAAATTCGCTATGACTGTCACTACAAATAGGACATATTGAGTGCGAGGAATTTGACGAAATGGATATTAATCAACGTTTCGCCAAAATGTTGGTACTCATTTTGAATACCTACAAAATATAACTAGAATATAGAAGCACTATCGATCTAAACTGAACACAATTGAACTAGAATATCAAAACTAAACCAAATTACCGAATCTACCGAAATATAACTAGAATATAGAAGCACTACGATCTAAACTGAACACAATTGAACTAGAATATCAAATCTAACCCAAATTACCGAATCTACCGAAACTACACTACCACAAATTTTGAAACTATCGAAAGTATACTACCAAAATTTCCAAAATATCAAAACTACTCTACCAAATGAAAGGACTCTTTCACGCTCGTGCGCTCTGAGATCCATCCGAAAACAGTCTTTCGGTCCACAGGCCCTTTTTTCCTTGAGCCCACCACACGAATGACGTCTGCTTGTACGAAACGGATGGCTGATTAACCCAGGCATGGATGCAGGCCCACTCTTATTTATCCAAATCCCCCACCTAATGCTTTATGGGCACCTACCAAATGGGGAGAAAACAACATGCATGCGTGTGAATTAGCATCTCCATAACCAAATTTTCGAATCTAATTACACATAATTGAACTAAACCAATGAAACTTAATGAAGCACACCTAATTGAACTAATCAAACAGAACTAATGGAACTACACTAACTAGTAATTAACTAATCTATCCAAATCAATCTCTAACACCTATTACATAAACAAATTTGTTATAACACCTAAAAATAGAAAAGAAGATAAGGAAAAAAATGCGGCACCACTCACCGTTAACTGGAGAAGGCCGGAGGAGGAGGCGGACGGCTGACAACATCAGAAGAGACAGATGCCCGGTGCTTCGATTCGGCATGGGAGGAGGCACGACACTTCGAAGCAAGCGGAGGCGCAACGTCGGAGGGAGAGGTTGTGTGGCACGGGGTGGCGGTAGCGATGGAGGCTTATTTTATTTTATTTTATTTTATATAGAAGTATTATTTTACAGTCTATTTTTTATTTTTATTATTAAGGCTTACTTTTTTATTACTCGATCTAGCTAATTGCCTAAACAATATAGATATATATTACTAGAAAACATAATACCAGCCTGAAGGCTAAACAGTAACAACTAGTTGTCACTCGATCTAGCTAATTGCCTAAACAAAGAACATCAGAACTGCAATGACTCCCGCAAGAAGAAATTCAGCTATCGATCCAGCTAGGAGTACGAGCCCAGTCATAACACCGGTTAGGAGTGCATATCGATGCTTCTTGAATTTTCTGATCTGGTCTCTCTTAAAAATCTAATTGTTTTGGCCCTGCATCTCATCATTTTGTCTCTGATCTCATCTAGCTATTGTCTCAGTGGTTCATGGTAGTATTCGAGCAACTCACTTGCATATTTTTTTTCACAAGATCGACCTATATCCATGTGCAGCAAGAGACTCTTTCCAGCACATTTGTAGAAATAATGATGTGACCAACGCGACATTTGTATGCATGCCGATTTGCTGCACTGAGAGAGATCTTAAACCATACCTTTCCACGGCCAGCGTTGATGGAGAACTCTCGTTCTAGATTCCATGATGTGTAGGAAGTTATCCTATCAAGAGGGCATTGGCATGCGCAAAGCAGCATGGGTGGCCTCAACGGACTCCGGCCCGCTTCGCCGCCGGTGGAGTAAGATTTTTGGCAGGATCGAACGGACATGCTACTGCAGCACGATGATTCGCCAGACATGGCCAACTCCATAGGCCATGGTGGAGAGCTCATGGACGAGCCAATAGGGACAGAGGGGAGCACGGCCAAGGGGGACGGAGGCCCAATATTTCTGCGCTCTAGGCCATCTTTAGCTCGCATGTGGGGCTCATGTCCATTCTGCAAGCTCCGATGGGTCCATTACCGGCCGCATACCTACGAGAGAAAGAAACAAACTAAGTGGAGCTAGCTTGTGATAAGTTAAAGTCAATAAGAAAAGAAGAAATAAGTGAAGTTATATAAGAGTAACAAGAGAGAGGTTGTCATATACCAGCGGCATGAAGAGAAGGCACATGCCATACCAGTGGCGTGCCAATATCTCACACCAACACTAGTGTCTGGTCAGGAGACTTTGTCCCACACACTTGTGGCATGTGAAAATGCAGTCACGCCACAAGTAACCGATTGTAGGTGGCGTACGGAAGATTTCCACCCCACCACTATTTCAGAATAAAAAATAAAAATGGAAGTGGCGTGGAAAGAAAGTGTTGCACCACTAATTAAAATTGTGTGTAAGCATTTTTACACTAGTGAAGGATAATATGCATTCCAAACAAAATATGTGCGAACAACATGAACAGTTCAATCTTCATTTTGTTTACGTGTCAAAAAATTACCTTGCTACTTCTTCACTTCTTATGCAATGGGGAAATGGTTTCTTTGTTCATCTACAAGAACAAATAATTTACATTGTGGAGTTGTTTTCATTAAATCTGAAATAGACATTTCCTTATTATTAGCTATTCATGATTTCTATTATCTCTAGTATTTTTAGTTGTCTGAGTGCTCAATGGCTTCTTTACCACTGTATAATGTAGGAGGGTGATAATGCAAGTACAACATTAAAGCTAATTTGATACGAATCCCACGTTCGTGCATTACAGATTGTTTGCTTAGGTAAGGCCCTTGTATTTACAACTTCAAAATTAATCGTGAATTTATTTCCATTCAACTGTTTAAATCATTCAAAACAAGGTAAAATTCCTTGACCTAGAAGGAATCCAAAATTATAGAATATACATGGTTCATGAATCATGATAAGAGGCAACTATTGATCGGACATTGCTCCTCTTACTTTTATTTCTAATTTTGAGCGTCAACAAGAAATAAAGTGGGATAGCTAAATGTAGAATCTAAAATTTTGTATAATTTGTTGTGTTAGCACCATGTTTGTTTTTAACAAAACACTTAATTTTTCATATAGGTAGATATTTATTCTAAAACATTAAATGTATAACATTAATATTAGTGCCAGCTTTAGGAGAGAGGAGATGGGTTGGGGTGATTTAAATGATTTTTGAGGCATGGTAAATGCCAACCTATCATTGGCCTTTACCGTTCCTGATCTGGTAGACTCTTTAATTAAATCGCAGCCCAATACTACTTGGTTAGGTGGTTATTTGCTGTTTATATTACTTCGTTTCAACATGGCCTGTCTCTTCTATACGGATTGCGTGTAAGGAAAAACTCACGAGGGAGCGTAAGGAAAAACTCATGGACCAATATTTTGTATTTTCCCTAATTTATGAAGTACATTGTAATGTCAAATACAATGTTTTCAGCTGTGCCACTGAGACTTGAAAATATATGAATATATTCGTCCTCTCATTCTTTAAGGTTGTCTGTTGCAGAATATATGGTGAAGGGAGGTTCACATTCATTCAGATTTATTGAAGAGTAGACCTTATAGACTGTTGTGAGTTTGTTGAATGATAATGGCGTTTTCAATTACACTAGGGGTAATTTAGCCTTGTGGATGCAAAATTACAAATGCTACTGTTTCCATTTTCAAGATGTTGTTTTGATCACTACTTTTATGCCCAGAGTGAAAACTCTTCTTCTAACATTTATTGGTCGGGCTCAATAACGACGAACTTGTGGCGTCACCTTGTTAAAGACATTATCTACTTGCTGTTGTATGGGTCTTCATTGACTGATCTTAGCAATCAGGATGGCACAAGGGTGGTTATTCCTTCTTGAAGGCGCTCCTGCGGAAAAAGTACTATGTGTTTATTTTGTATGTTGTAATGGCTCGGACATTGGTTGTCTTTTGTTTGTATTCTACTTAATAATTAATAAAAATGATTGTGTGCATCACACTGATGCAGAGGCCGGGCGTTTAACCTCCTTTTCAAAAAAAACATGGCATTGTGTTCCATTACTCAATTTTCGAGACAACTCACAAATCACCAGAGTCATGCGTTTGTTCCGAAAAGGGGAGTACCCCAGCCTCCGCATCATAGTATGCACACATCAAACCAGTATCATGCATTCCCTCAAAAAACCAAAAACAATATCATGCATTCCCTCCAAAAACCAATAACAATATCTTTTGTTTGAACATAGAACAACATACTGCCTACATAATAAGTACAAATGATGTAACCGTGTCATGTCTGGTAGTTTTATATCAAATCTTGTGCAAGGGGTAGTTGAGCCAATTGGAGCCTCTATTATGTTTGATATTGGTCAAAGATTTCTTGCCACATCGAACATTGTTAATTAGAGCCTCTTTTACACTGGAGCATGGTCATACATGTGGGATCATCAGTTACTGCAGGTTAGCATTGCATGCAGAACAAAATGATGTACTCCCCCGTTCCTAATTACAAATCTTTTTAGAGATTTCAATATAGATTACATACGGATGTATATAGACATATATTAGATTATTGATTCATTCATTTTGCTCTGTATGTAGATCATATTGAAATCTCTTAAATGACTTATATTTAGGAGCGGAGGGAGTGCCAAATTGCCGGACGAGCAGTATTTACACGACACAAAAACATAACAACAATAGAAAGGATGCAAAACAGCAAAGCACATGCTCTTAGATGGCTGACAAAATTGCTACTGCATCGGGGCGCATTCTTAGTACAGAATAAGTTACTGAGAATCGAAGACATAGGCGACTGGGATGGCGGTGGAGAAACGTGTGACCTATCATGCTGTAGGGGAAGAGTAAGAGTGTCTTTTATATGGTTTTCTCAAATCACCTCCACTCTCTATGTGGGACTAAAATTTGTTGATGCCGTGTATGACCATTAATGTGTCTATGTGATTTTTCAGGAATAGAAAGTTAACTGGACCGGAAGCCATAAACTTTCAACAATAACAAGGATCTCCACGACACGAGGGACACTTGGAGCCGGTCCTTCCTGCAAGAATGATTTATGAGTTGTAAATTTGTTGTGCTAAAAAAGAAGTAGGATCAGAAAGACTGAAAGGCCAGAGTACGTACTGTAAGAACGAAAGGCCAGGCCTCCAGACGGCATCGTAGTGAGCAGAATGATCTCCAGTAGAATGAGCAGAAGAACCATGTTCATGTGGCACCTCCAAGCCATGGCAAAATGAAGGCTGTTGCACTCACTGATCTCTTATCTTCTCTTGTCACCCTGTTTATTTATATACAAATGAAGGATGTGTACCTGTATATGAACGCACGCTCTGCTTTACTTTTCAATGGTTGGGCATGGACGCAGTCACGCAGACTCCCTCTAATTGACCGTTAAATTGGCAGCTGCCGTGGACGCACACACGCAGCCACTCTACTTGACTTTTGAATGTGGAGACTTTGACCATGCACATCAGTTGATTCTCGAAGACTTTTACCATGCATTGTCGTCCATCAACCCCCTTACCCGGCCTGAGAGAGTTTATGTTTTTTCAACAAAGACAAAAAAATTGTCTCATTCAATAATTAGCAAGTTGTGTATACTAGAGTACAAAGCATGGCTCAAACGACTTCTCCCGTTGGACAATCAAAATACTAAGAGCGTGTTTGGCACCCGTTCCTAGCAGGACTGACCCATGAAGCCTGGCTCAACAAGGCCTGATTGAGGTAAAACAAACACAAAACTAACATCCGCACTTAGTTTGGTTGCCTGCATACACTCTAGGCTGCCTGGTTTGTCACGAAAGGCATGCTATTTGGTTGCTCGCTTGTGTACGCGCACATACAAGGCTTGTTTGGTTGCATGCAACGTCTGTTTTCTAATAACCTCTTCGGCGTGGTGGTGAGGTTACCAGCACACAACGGCGTTAGGAAGAACACACACAACAAAACATAGTAGTAAGAAGTTATTAATATTTTGCCACAATTAAACTTATCAGTTCAAACGCGAAGCAGTTTGATATTAAACTAAAGCAGCTGGAGCATATGAGGAGCCGTACCTGGTCACCACTTCAATGCCATCTTCATTAAAGACGATGACCTTCAGCGTGTCAGTAGTCAGCAACTTGAAGGTCACCATGAAGCCTATCTTGATCTGATGGACGAGTGGCGAAGGTGTCCCAGCCTTGATCGAGGGTGACCCTGCCGTTCAACAGCCTGAAAGTTACCCTCCATGAGCATCTGGTGTTCGTCTTCAACATGACTCTTGCGGCACGGACGGGAAGTGCTTCGTGAAGTCCAGCGTCATAGGTATGGCCTCGAGCTGGGGGGGGGGGGGCATGATCACCTTGCAAAAGTTAGTTAGCCCTCCCACCTCATGGTAGTGGCCGTAGTTCCAGTGCTTGCCGCTAAGGGGCTCCTCCGGCACGTCGTCGTCCATGGCCGGGCTCTAGACAAGCGTCAATTGGATGGGCATCACCTCTGAGGCGTTACCACGTCCTTGCCCTTGTTCTCCTTATCTATCTACATTATGAAGAGGTTCAAATAGTCAGGATCTACATTATGAACGTTGCAACATCGTCATTAAAACCTATCGCCCAGAACCCCTTTATTTACCCAGCCTGACGGTCACCACTTACCCACCACCTCTTTGTCTCTCACTCTTCCTCCAACCCAACGCAACAACTCCAACAACAAGTTGAACCCCAACCCCATACCCAACCCTTCCCTTGGGGAATTGGATGGAGATATTTCTTCCTAGGGTGCTCGCTCGGTGACCGCACCAAGTTTGAGAAAACCATGGAAGTGTACTCAAACTTCAGCATCATGGAAGAGCTGCACAGTCAGACGCTGTGGTGAAGAAGGCGACGCTGGAGGAGTTGAATACGTGGACTCCTAACCTAGCGAAGGGCTCTCTGTCAGTTGACATACTTCACTGGGCCATGAATTAGGCCGACTCCGGCGATGCTGGACAGAGGACAAAGTGGGCCAAGTACAGACAGTACCGACGTCCTCATGACCATCGTGTCGTGGTGTACTTCAGCACAAAGATTTTGGTGGTGCCGCTAAAGGAGGATCAAGAAGGGGTGGCTATGAAGGTGGAAGAAGAAGATGCGGTGGCGATGATTGTGAGGGCGCCGAAGCCAGGACAAGGAAGCATGCCAATCGAGCTGGACTCCAGCGAGGAAGAAGAGATGGTGATGCAGGTCGAGGAGACCATGGACAAGGAGACCCGCCACTCCAATCGCCTCCCGAGTCCCCGAGGCTAAGATCTGTGCGTACTGTGTAAGATCACTAGTAGAAAACGGACCTTTCGTCCTGAGCATTAGTCCCGGTCTGGTCACGAACCGGTACTAAAGATGGTATTAGTCCCGGTTCGTGTCGGCTCCAACGGCTAGGAGCAGGGCGACCTTTAGTACCGGCTCGTGAGGGACCTTTAGTATCGGTTCGTGTCACGAGCCGGTACTAAAGGGGGCGTGGCAGGGTTTTGGTCAGACATGGGCCCCTCTTGCACCTTTAGTACCGGCTGGTGACACAAACCGGTACTAAAGGACAACCTTTAGTACTGGCTGGTGTCACCAGCCGGTACTAAAGACTTCCTACATATACATCCATCCGCAGCCGATCGAAAGAGCTCTATTTTCTCCCTTGTTCTTCTTCTTGCTTGAAGATCATCCTCCATTTTGCCAAGGATTTGCCAAGATTTAAAGGCACCCCATCTATCCAAGTGTTCATAAAGGTTAGCAACTTTGCTCCTTCATCTCTCATTGCTAGATTAGCTTGTGGTATGCTCAAAGATATGTGATATGTGATTTGTGGGAGTTTATTTTATTTATATGCAATTTGAGCTCAAATTAACTTGTTAGGTTGCATATGTGTAGGTGTGATTTAGTTGGTGCCTTCCCATGTTCTTCTTCTTGCTCGAAGCTCATCCTCCATTTTGCCAAGGATTTGTCAAGATTTAAAGGCACCCCATCTATCCAAGTGTTCATAAAGGTTAGCAACTTTGCTCCTTCGTCTCTTGCTATATTAGCTTGTGGTATGCTCAAAGATATGTGATATGTGATTTGTGGGAGTTTATTTGATTTATATGCAATTTGAGCTCAAATTAACTTGTTAGGTTGCATATGTGTAGGTGTGGTTTATTTGGTGCCTTCCCATCCCCGGCCGTCCTAACCACCGTACATCGTCCGCACCATCTCGTCGCGGCACCGGCCACCTTGGTGAGCCTCTTGTTCTTCTTAAAATCTTTTGATTTTTTTTCTACTTGTATGATTTAGATAGCTGCGTGTACGATTTACTTACTTGTATTATTGTTAGTTATTCTATAGTGTCATGGTTATGGTATTCGCCCACGTCGGTCCTCGTCCAGTCTATGATTCAGATGTGGTATGTCGTTATCTTTTATAACTATTTCACACATCATCTAATGTCTATAACAATTAATTATGCCACCAAATTGACGTACATATTTTTATCTATAGGAAGTAGTTGAACCAGAAATTCCAACCGACTATGCAATTCTGCTCGAGAAATTAACACAAGCTGAAAAAGAAATTGATCATTTGAAAGAAAAATTGAAAAGAACTGAAGATGAGAAGATGGGATTGGAGTTGCATGTTGCCGATATCGTCGATGATCACAAGAAGAAGATGGCTGGAATGCGCTTGAAGCTTAGAAAGATTAGAAAATATGCCATTGATAAAGAAGCTTGGTATCATTATGTTGTTGGCTCAATTATTACTTTAGTTGCGATTATGATCACATTTGTTGTTGTATTTACATGTTTTAGATAGTTGGTGTTGTTTTATGAGATGTATGTATGAACTATAAGTATCCATTATTTGCAATAATAACATTTGGTCACTGATAGCTCTACTTTTGGTTGTAATGTGATAATGAAGTTGTATTAATTTGGTCACTTCGATGTTGTGTAGTGAACATGAGCCGACAATGGATGTACGATGACCGACTAAGTCCAGGGTTTCTTAATGGCCTGCATGATTTTATTCGTGTGGCTGAGGCAAACAAGCAGAATGGTTTCATGTGTTGTCCATGTCGTGACTGTAAGAATGATAGGAATTATTCTACCTCAAAAACCCTTCACTACCACCTGCTGAAGTCCGATTTCATGTCCGGCTATAGCTATTGGACCAAGCACAGAGAAAGAGGGGTTATAATGGAAGACAATGAAGAAGAAGAGGATGATGACAACTATCCTTTCGCTGATACAACAATGGGGGAAGCTGAAGAAGAGGCATTAGATGAGCCCGCTGATGATTTGGGTCAGGTTATTGTTGATGCAAAGAGAAACTGCGAAAATGATAAGGAGAGGTTGAAGTTGAAACGCATGTTAGAGGATCACAAGAAATTATTGTATCCAAATTGTGAAGATGACCAGAAAAAGCTGGGTACCACGCTGGAATTGCTGCAATGGAAGGCGAAGAATGGTGTAACTGACAAGGGATTTCAAGAATTGCTGATAATGATAAAGAAGATGCTTCCAAAGGATAACGAATTGCCTGAAAGTATGTACGAAGCAAAGAAGGTTGTCTGCCCTCTAGGATTAGAGGTGCAGAAGATACATGCATGCCCTAATGACTGCATCCTCTACCGCGGTGAGGAGTACGGGAATTTGGGTGCATGCCCGGTATGCGGTGCACTGCGCTATAAGATCCCCCGCGATGACCCTGGTGATGTGGAGGGCGAACGCCACAGGAAGAGGGTTCCTGCCAAGGTGATGTGGTATGCTCCTATAATACCACGGTTAAAACGTTTGTTTCAAAACAAAGAGCATGCCAAGTTGTTGCGATGGCACAAAGAAGAACGTAAGAAAGACGGGATGTTGAGAGCACCCGTTGATGGGTCGCAGTGGAGAAAAATTGAGAGGTAGTTCGAGGACTTTGCAGCTGACGCAACTAACTTATGTTTGGTCTTAGTACAGACGACATGAATCCTTTTGGCGAGCAGAGCTCCAGTCACATCACCTGGCCCGTGACTCTATGTATCTACAACCTTCCTCCTTGGTTGTGCATGAAGCGGAAGTTCGTTATGATGCAAGTGCTCATCCAAGACCCTAAACAACCCGGCAACGACATTGATGTCTACCTAAGGCCACTAGTTGATGAACTTCTATAGTTGTGGAAAAAACCAGGTGTGCGTGTGTGGGATGCGCACACACAAAAGGAAATTGACGTACGAGCGTTGCTGTTTGTAACCATCAATGATTGGCCTGCTCTTAGTAACCTTTCAGGACATACAAACAAGGGATACAATGCATGCACGCACTGTTTAGATGATACTGAAAGTCTATATTTGGATAAATGTAAGAAGAATGTGTACCTGGGACATCGTCGATTTCTATCGATCAAGCATATCTTAAGAAAGGCAGGCAACCATTTCAAAGGTGAGCCAGATAACCGGAAGAAGCCTGGCCTCCGTACTGGTGAATATATATTTGATATGGTCAAGGATTTACAAGTAATCTTTGGAAAGGGTCCTGGCGGACAATCTGTTCTGAATGACGCCAACGGACACGCACCCATGTGGAAGAAGAAATCTATATTTTGGGAACTTGAATACTGGAAAGCCCTAGAGGTCCGCAATGCAATCGACGTGATGCATGTGACGAATAATCTTTGTGTGAACCTGCTAGGCTTCTTGGGCGTGTATGAAAAGACAAAAGATACACAGGAGGCACGGGAGGACAAGCAAAGAATCAATGAAAAAGACGGCATGCCTCCAAAGCAGTATCAAGGTCCTGCCAGCTACGCTCTTACGAAAGAAGAGAAGGAAATATTTTTTGAATGTCTGCTCAGTATGAAGGCTTCGTCTGGCTTCTCGTCGAATATAAAGGGAATAATAAATATGGCAGAGAAAAAATTTCAAAATCTAAAGTCTCATTACTGCCACGTGATTATGACGCAATTACTTCCAGTTGCACTTAGGGGGCTTCTACCGGAAAATGTTCGATTAGCCATTGTGAAGCTATGCGCATTCCTCAATGCAATTTCTCAGAAGGTAATCGATCCAGAAATCCTACCAAGGTTACATAATGACCTGGTCCAATGTCTTGTCAGTTTTGAGTTGGTGTTCCCTCCATCCTTCTTCAATATTATGACGCACGTTCTAGTTCACCTAGTCGAAGAGATTAACATTCTGGATCATGTATTTCTACACAATATGTTCCCCTTCTTGAGGTTCATGGGAGTCTTAAAGAAATATGTTCATAACCGTGCTAGGCTAGAAGGAAGCATTGCCAAGGGATATGGAACAGAGGAGGTTATTGAGTTTTTTGTTGACTTTTTTATTGACATTAAGCCGATTGGTCTTCCTGAATCGTGACATGAGGGGAGACTGGGTGGAAAAGGCACATTAGGAAAGAAAGAAGCAATACATATGGACGTGCATTCTTTCACTCAAGCACACTACACGGTTCTACAAAATTCCACCTTGGTGACTCCATATATGGAGGAACACAAGGATATTGTATGGTCCAAGAACCCGGAGCAGTCTGACCCCTGGATTGAACGTAAACACATGGAGACTTTTGCCAGTTGGTTGCAAACAAAGCTCATCAATGACAACGATGTTCCAGATGAACTGTACTGGTTGGCCAAGACACCAAGTTCGACTGTAACGTCTTTCAAAAGGTACGAGATAAATGGGAATACATTTTACACGATCGCCCAAGATAAGAAGAGGACCAACCAAAATAGTGGTGTCCGCTATGATGCAACCAACTTTGAAGACACATATTATGGTTACATAGAGGAGATATGGGAACTTGACTATGGACCTGATCTTAAGGTCCCTTTGTTTCAGTGCAAATGGGTCACATATACTGGAGGTGGGGTACAGGTAGACCCGCAGTAGAATGACAACAGTGGATCTCAACCATCTTGGATACACAGACGACTCATTCGTCCTAGCCAATGATGTGGCTCAGGTTTTCTATGTGAAGGACATGTCTAGCAAACCGAGGAGAAAAAAAGATAAGGAAGCGAATACATCATACGATGAGCCAAAGCGTCACATAGTTCTTTCAGGAAAAAGAAACATTATGGGAGTGGAGGACAAGACAGACATGTCCGAAGATTATGAAAAGTTTCATGAAATCCCTCCCTTCAGAGTTAAGACTGACCCAAACATCCTGTTAAATGATGAAGATTATCCATGGTTACGATGCAATCATAAGAAAGGGACAAACACGCAGAAAAAGTCTTACACCGCGAGATTCCACTCGGCATATGACCGGCTTCACCGTCATCACTTTCTATATATGTGAAGGACATGCATGCATTTCCTAGCATGGTATCTTCGTAACAGTTTATACACGAAGTGCATCTAGTTTGTACAGCTACTCAACTCTTTAGAAGTTGCTATGTGGGTGAAATTATGATGTCATGCCAAGTTACAACCTTTTCAGAGTTCATTTCTACTGCTTTTGAAATTCAAGGTCATTTAGCTCAAAATAAATCATTAAATGCATGAAATATATCAAATGAAGTCAGAAAGGGTTGAAAATTGATGATGTGCCTTTGAATGATGCATATTGAACACACAAAAAGTATGGAGTTAAAATAAGTTATTAAAAATGAAATCCCTTTGTAATAAATGAGTTTTCGTCCAAAACCCTCATACTTATGAGATTGTCCAATTTGTACACGAAGTTCATCCAGTTTTTGTCGTAACCCTCTCAACTCTCTAGAAGTTGCTATGTAAATGAAATTATGATGTCATGCTAAGTTACAACCTTTTCAGAGTTCATTTATACTGATTTTCAAATTCAGGGTCATTTAGATCAAAATAAATCATTAAACACATGAAAAATATCAAATGAAGTCAAAAAGGGTTGAAAACTGATGATGTACCTTTGAATGGTGCATATTAAACACACAAAAAGTATGGAGTTAAAATAAGTTATTAAAAATGAAATCCCTTTGTAATAGATGAATTTTCGTCCGAAACCCTCATACTTCTTGTCCAATTTGTACAGGAAGTGCATCCAGTTTTTGTCGTAACCCTCTCAACTCCCTAAAAGTTGCTATGTGGGTGAAATTATGATGTCATGCCAAGTTACAACATTTTCAGAGTTCATTTGTACTGCTTTTCAAACTCGGGATATGACATTTCAAATGCCAGTTACTCAAATTATCTTATACAACAGTTGAAGTTGTTCAAACATGCATGGAAATGCCATAAACAGATTCTTTATATTTTTCTGATATTTTTTCATATATTATTTATTTCCATTGGAGTCATACATTTTTTCTATGATTTTCTAAAGTTTACGGGGTTTTTTCTAAAAATAATAACTAATATTTAATTAAAAAACCCTTTAGTACCGATGCGAGCCACGCACCGGTACTAAAGTTCCACCGCCCCTGCGCTTTTCTGGGAGGGTCTTTAGTACCGGTGCGAGCCACACACCGATACTAAAGGGGTGCTTGGTATAAATAAGCACTTCGTCGTCCCGGGCCGAGCCACGCACCGGGAGAGCTCAAATTTGCGCCGCTAGGCTGCCGAAATTTGCTCCCGCGCCATTGTCGTCGCCCTCGCCGCCGTCGCACCATCACCACACCCTTGATGTCGCCCTCGCCGCCGTCGCCCTCACCACCGCCGCCGTCGCACCACCACCGCCGTCGCCCTCACTGTCGTCGCCCTCGCCGCCGTCGCCCTGGCCTCCCCTGACGCCGCCCCCGCCGCCACCGGCCCGCTCACTCCGACCGCCGCTCCGCGAGCCCGTTTCCGCCGCCCCGAGCCCGTCGCCGACGCCACCTCCGGGTCAGGAGGCTAGGTGAGATCTCCCGGCCGACCCTCTCCCCGACGATCGCCCCGATGATCGCCGGACTAGTGTGTAGATGCTAATTTTGCTAAGTGTAGAGATGGATTGTTAATTAGTTAGTTATTTCTACGGTCCCTCGACGTCGAAAACCACCCCAAAGTGATTCTAGGGTATCTAGGGTCCCTCGACGTCGAAAAACCCACCAAAGTGAATCTAGAGTTTCTAGGTTCCCTCGACGTCGAACCCCGACACCCCGACACGACACCCCCGACACCCGACCCCGACCACGACACAACACCCTATTTAGTTAGTTAGTTGGTTAGGTTATCAAGTTATTAGGGTATGTGATAGTTTAGCTTTAGTTTAGGTGTAATTTAGTTTATGTTTAGTTTAGTTTTAGGTTTAATTTAGTTTGGATCCTAATGCGTGTGTGACTTCCGGTCTCTCGTTGCTCCTTGAGTGACTTTCATGTGTGTTCTTGATGGAAGAATCCCGACTGTTGTCGTGGGGGGGCGCCTCTTCTTTTTTTCTCTTCTGTGCGATATACTCGTCGATATATTGCGTAAGAAGAGGAAAGAAGAGGCGTCCATCACCAGCGGTCGAACTATTAGTGTGAGAGAGTGTGCACCAACATATATACATCACCATATCAGTGTGAGAGAGAGCGCACCAACACACCATGAGATATGAGAGTTATTTAAGGAAAGCATCGACAGACCGATAGTCACACACGCATTAGGATCCAAAGCGTGCCGTAATTCTTGATTTTGCTAGATGCTAAGTGTTAATTTTGCTAAGTGTTAATTTTGCTAAGTTTTATTTAATTTGTTTTCGTAATTAAGTATTTCTTCTCGACGTCGACGATGCCGATCTCGCATCCTCGTCGTCGAGTCTCCGAAGGAGGTCACTTGCTTGAGCCGAGGGGCCCTGTCAGGGACTGGGCTTCGTCGGGCTGGTATTGGAAGGTGCTGCCTTGTGGGCGGCGTAGCTTGGTGAGGAGCCAGCTCGTCGTCGACCCGGAGGTTCTGTGGTGGCGGGCGCATGGGCCACGGACGATCGAGAGGCTTGAGTCCCCCGCGGAGGTGGTATAGTACCATGTCTGCAAGGAGAATGAGCACGACCGTCGCTACATGGCAGCTTTGGAGGCCAGGTCCGACAATACCTGGCAGATTCTTCAGGGATCTCATTGGAGCTATGTTCCTATGATGGTTCCTTCTCTTTGGGTGTCCACCGCCAGCCCCGATATCCACCGGGCGCTAGGGTTCTAGCTAGATCGATATATTAGCTACTATTATGATGTATTATTATGATGTATTAGCTAGATCGATGGATCAGCCGATGTATTGAAAATTATCCAAGATTATGCAGATGAGATATTTTCTAAAAACTACTATATATGTATTCGATGATGCATTATTAATTAACTATCAGTTATTTTGCTTCTTGAATGCATGCTAATTTGAATACTAATTTGTTTTATCTATATTATTATGGATTGGTTATTAAGCTATGGACAATACCGGTAGAGCTCATGAAGAGGACATCTTCGACATGATACGCTCCTCCGAAAACCCAGCGAACCTTCGAGATGAATCACATGATGATGATGGCTCACAATATCTGAACGATTACGGTGATGGATGTGAGACCGAGGAAGAACAACTTATGTTCCAAAATCCGGAACAACCAACAATGCTCGGCGAGGTATATACACATATTAGCCTCTGGTGATCATTACATGTGTATTAATTGATTTGTATATATATATATATTAACAAATCTTTCTTATTTTAATTATCAGCCCTCCGGATCGAGCCAATCTAGTAGAAATGTACGAGGCGCTGCCAAAATATTGGACGGCAACATAAAGCTCAATCTTGATGCTTTCAAACATAATGACGAACCGACTCACCCTGAAGCCAATGCCAAGACATTTGTGCGTCAATGCGGAGTGGTTGTTAGGGAAAGAGTCTCAATCACAATGCATGAATGGATTCAGCCAAACGAACTAAAACCAGGAGTGAATTATGTCGATACAAGAATTAAAGATTGTTGGGAGACGTAGTAGTAAATCAAAATTTTCCTACGTGTCACCAAGATCCATCTATGGAGAAACCAGCAAACGAGCGGGGAGAGATTGGATCTTCATACCTTTGAAGATCGCTAAGCGGAAGCGTTGCTAGAACGCGGTTGATGGAGTCGTACTCGCAGCGATTCAGATCGCGGTAGATCCGATCAAGTGCCGAAAGGACGGCGCCTCCGCGTTCAACACACGTGCAGCCCGGTGACGTCTCCTACGACTTGATCCAGCAAGGAGGGAGGAGAGGTTGAGGGAGAGCTCCGGCAGCACGACGGCGTGGTGGCAGTGGAGCTGCGTGGTACTCCGATAGAGCTTCGCTAAGCACTACGGAGAAACGAGGAGAGGGAGGAGTAGGGATGCACCTGGGAGGAGATGAACTCGTGTGTTGTGCAGCCCCAAATACCTCCACTATATATAGGAGGAGGGGAGGAGAGGTGCTGCGCCCTAGGGTTCCACCCTAGGGGCTGGCGGCAGCCACCAGATGGCATCTGGCCGGCGGCCAGGTCAGGGAAAGGTGGAGGCGCCCTAGGGTGGGCCTTAAGGCCCATCTAAGCCTAGGGTTTGCCCCCTCCACCCTTGCTGCGCCTTGGGCTGGGGTGGGAGGCGCACCAGCCCACCTAGGGGCTGGTTCCCTCCCACTCTTAGCCCATGGAACCTTCCGGGGCAGGTGGGCCCACTTGGTGGACCCCCGGAACCCTTCCGGTGGTCCCGGTACACTACCGTAGACACCCGGAACACTTCCGGTAACCAAAACCTCACTTCCTATATATCAATCTTCGTCTCCGGACCATTCCGGGACTCCTCGTGACATCCGGGATCTCATCCGGGACTCCGAACAACCTTCGGTAACCACATACACTATTTCCCTATAACCCTAGCGTCATCGAACCTTAAGTGTGTAGACCCTACGGGTTCGGGAGACATGTAGACATGACCGAGACACCTCTCCGGTCAATAACCAACAGCGGGATCTGGATACCCATGTTGGCTCCCACGTACTCCACGATGATCTCATCGGATGAACCACGATGTCAAGGATTCAATCAATCCCGTATACAATTCCCTTTGTCTATCGGTATGGTACTTGCCCGAGATTCGATCGTCGGTATCACCATACCTTGTTCAATCTCGTTACCGGCAAGTCTCTTTACTCGTTCCGTAATACATCATCCCGTGACTAACTCCTTAGTCACATTGAGCTCATAATGATGATGTCTTACCGAGTGGGCCCAGAGATACCTCTCCGTCACACGGAGTGACAAATCCCAGTCTCGATTCGTGTCAACCCAACAGACACTTTCGGAGATACCCATAGCGTACCTTTATAGCCACCCAGTTACGTTGTGACATTTGGCACACCCAAAGCATTCCTACGGTATCCGGGAGTTACACAATCTCATGGTCTAAGGAAACGACACTTGACATTGAAAAGCTTTAGCAAACGAACTACACGATCTTGTGCTATGCTTAGGATTGGGTCTTGTCCATCACATCATTCTCCTAATGATGTGATCCCGTTATCAACGACATCCAATGTCCATGGTCATGAAACCGTGACCATCTATTGATCAACGAGCTAGCCAACTAGAGGCTCACTAGGGACACGTTGTGGTCTATGTATTCACACATGTATTACGGTTTCCGGTTAACACAATTATAGCATGAATAACAGACAATTATCATGAACTAGGAAATACAATAATAACTATTTTATTATTGCCTCTAGGGCATATTTCCAACAGTCTCCCACTTGCACTAGAGTCAATAATCTAGTTACATTGTGAAGAATAGAACACCCATAGCATTCTGGTGTTGATCATGTTTTGCTCGTGAGAGAGGTTTAGTCAACGGATCTGCGACATTCAGATCTGTATGCACTTTACAAATATCTATGTCTCCCTCCTGAATGTAATCACGGATGGAGTTGAAGCGGCGCTTGATGTGTCTTGTCTTCTTGTGAAACCTGGGCTCCTTCGCAAGGGCAATAGCTCCAGTGTTGTCACAGAGTAGAGTCATCGGGCCCGACGCATTCGGAATCACTCCTAGGTCGGTGATGAACTCCTTCATCCAGACTCCCTCCTTTGCTGCTTCCGAAGCAGCTATGTACTCCGCTTCACATGTAGATGCTGCCACGATGCTTTGCTTGCTACTGCTCCAGCTCACTGCCCCTCCATTCAAAATATACACGTATCCGGTTTGCGACTTGGAGTCGTCCGGATCTGTGTCGAAGCTAGCATCGACGTAACCCTTTACGACGAGCTCTTCGGCACCTCCATAAACGAGAAACATGTCCTTTGTCCTTTTCAGGTACTTCAGGATATTCTTGACCACTGTCCAGTGTTCCGCTCCGGGATCACTTTGGTACCTCCCTACAAAACTTATGGCAAGGTTCACATCAGGCTTGGTACACAGCATGGCATACATGATAGAGCCTATGGCTGAAGCATAGGGGATGACACTCATCTCTTCTCTATCCTTTGCCGTGGTCGGGCATTGAGTCGTACTCAATCTCACACCTTGCAACACAGGCAAGAACCCCTTCTTGGACTGATCCATATTGAACTTCTTCAATATCTTTTCAAGGTATGTGCTTTGTGAAAGACCAATGAGGCGTTTCGATCTATCTCTATAGATCTTAATACCTAATATGTAAGCAGCTTCTCCAAGGTCCTTCATTGAAAAACACTTATTCAAGTAGGCCTTTATACTTTCCAAGAGTTCTATATTATTTCCCATTATCAGCATGTCATCCACATACAGTATAAGAAATGCTATAGAGCTCCCACTCACTTTCTTGTAAATACAGGGTTCTCCATAAACCTGTACAAACCCAAACGCTTTAATCACCTCATTAAAGCGAATGTTCCAACTCCGAGATGCTTGCACCAGCCCATAGATGGAGCGCTGGAGCTTGCATACCTTGTTAGCATCTTTAGGACCGACAAAACCTTCCGGCTGCATCATATACAGTTCTTCCTTGAGGAAGCCATTAAGGAATGCCGTTTTGACGTCCATTTGCCAGATCTCATAATCATAAAATGCGGCAACTGCTAACATGATTCGAACTGACTTTAGCATCGCTACGGGTGAGAAAGTATCATCGTAGTCAACTCCTTGAACTTGTCGATAACCTTTAGCGACAAGCCGAGCTTTATAGGCGATCACATTACCGTCTGCGTCAGTCTTCTTCTTAAAGATCCATTTGTTTTCAATGGCTCGCTTATCATCAGGCAAGTCCACCAAAGTCCATACTTTGTTCTCATACATGGATCCTATCTCGGATTTCATGGCCTCAAGCCATTTGTTGGAATTCGGGCCCGCCATTGCTTCTTCATAGTTCGAAGGTTCACCGTTGTCCAACAACATGATCTCTAGGACAGGATTGTCGTACCACTCTGGTGCGGAACGTGTCCTAGTGGACCTTCGAGTAGCAACTTGATCTAAAGCTTCATGATCATCATCATTAACTTCCTCTCTAGCCGGTGTAGGCTCCACAGAAACAACTTCATGTGCTGCGCTACTCTCCGGGTCGAGTGGAGGTACAATTACCTCATCAAGTTCTATTTTCCTTCCACTTACTTCTTTCGAGAGAAACTCTTTCTCGAGAAAGGATCCATTCTTGGCAACAAAGACTTTGCCCTCGGATCGTAGGTAGAAGGTATACCCAATAGTCTCTTTGGGATATCCTATGAAGACGCACTTTTCCGCTTTGGGTTCGAGCTTCTCAGGTTGAAGTTTCTTCACATAAGCATCGCATCCCCAAACTTTTAGAAACGACAGCTTAGGTTTCTTTCCAAACCATAATTCATACGGTGTCGTCTCAACGGATTTAGACGGTGCCCTATTTAAAGTGAATGCGGCAGTCTCTAATGCATATCCCCAAAATGATAGCGGTAAGTCGGTAAGAGACATCATAGATCGCACCATATCCAATAGAGTGCGATTACGACGTTCAGACACACCATTTCGCTGAGGTGTGCCGGGCGGCGTGAGTTGTGAAACAATTCCACATTTCCTAAGGTGTGTGCCAAACTCGTGACTTAAATATTCTCCGCCACGATCAGATCGTAGGCATTTTATTTTCCTGTCACGTTGATTCTCTACCTCACTCTGAAATTCATTGAACCTTTCAAAGGTTTCAGACTTGTGTTTCATTAAGCAGACATACCCATATCTGCTCAAGTCATCAGTGAGGGTGAGAACATAACGGTAGCCACCGCGAGCCTCGACACTCATTGGATCGCATACATCGGTATGTATTATCTCCAACAAGTTAGTTGCTCGCTCCATTGTTCCGGAGAATGGAGTCTTGGTCATCTTGCCCATGAGGCATGGTTCGCATGTGTCAAATGATTCACAATCAAGTGACTCCAAAAGTCCATCAGCATGGAGCTTCTTCATGCGTTTGACACCAATATGGCCAAGACGGCAGTGCCACATGTAAGTGGGACTATCGTTATCAACTTTACACTTTTTGGTACTCACACTATGGATATGTGTAACATCACGTTCGAGATTCATCAAAAATAAACCATTGACCAGCGGGGCATGAGCATAAAACATTTCTCTCATATAAATAGAACAACCATTATTCTCGGATTTAAATGAGTAGCCATCTCGCATCAAGCGAGATCCAGATACAATGTTCATGCTCAAAGCTGGTACTAAATAACAATTATTAAGGTTTAAAACTAATCCCGAAGGTAGATGTAGAGGTAGCGTGCCGACGGCGATCACATCGACCTTGGAACCATTCCCGACGCGCATCGTCACCTCGTCCTTGGCCAGCCTCCGCTTATTCCGCAGCTCCTGCTTGGAGTTACAAATGTGAGCAACTGCACCGGTATCGAATACCCAGGAGCTACTACGAGCGCTGGTCAAGTACACATCAATAACAAGTATATCACATATACCTTTAATGTTTCCGTCCTTCTTATCCGCTAAATACTTGGGGCAGTTCCGCTTCCAGTGACCGGTACCCTTACAATAGAAACACTCAGTCTCAGGCTTGGGTCCATTCTTGTTCTTCTTCTTCCCGGCAACTTGCTTACCGGGCGCGGCAACATCTTTGTCGTCCTTCTTGAAGTTCTTCTTACCCTTGCCTTTCTTGAAACTAGTGGTCTTGTTTACCATCAACACTTGATGCTCCTTTTTGATCTCGACCTCCGCTGATTTCAGCATCGAGTACAACTCGGGAATGGACTTCTCCTTTTTGCTTCTTGAATGCATGCTAATTTGAATACTAATTTGTTTTATCTATATTATTATGGATTGGTTATTAAGCTATGGACAATACCGGTAGAGCTCATGAAGAGGACATCTTCGACATGATACGCTCCTCCGAAAACCCAGCGAACCTTCGAGATGAATCACATGATGATGATGGCTCACAATATCTGAACGATTACGGTGATGGATGTGAGACCGAGGAAGAACAACTTATGTTCCAAAATCCGGAACAACCAACAATGCTCGGCGAGGTATATACACATATTAGCCTCTGGTGATCATTACATGTGTATTGATTGATTTATATATGTATATATATTAACAAATCTTTCTTATTTTAATTATCAGCCCTCCGGATCGAGCCAATCTAGTAGAAATGTACGAGGCGCTGCCAAAATATTGGACGGCAACGTAAAGCTCAATCTTGATGCTTTCAAACATAATGACGAACCGACTCACCCTGAAGCCAATGCCAAGACATTTGTGCGTCAATGCGGAGTGGTTGTTAGGGACAGAGTCCCAATCACAATGCATGAATGGATTCAGCCAAACGAACTAAAACCAGGAGTGAATTATGTCGATACAAGAATTAAAGATGCCCTTTGGCGAGAGCTCATGGAGCATTTCACCCTACTAGATTCTCTCTCGGAGCGTCAAAGGAGCAAAGTCAAGGAGTTTGCTCTCCATAAGATGGCCGGCGCATTCCAGACTTGGAAGAAAAGATTATGGACCGAGTACTACACTAAAGGCAAGAAGGCGCCCGAATTCAAAGGAATATACGAGAAGGTAAGGAATCACTGGGACGCATTTATCGAGTACAAGACATCGATAGCTGCTATGGAGAAGTCGGCAAAGAATAAGATAAATTCTGAGAAAAAAAAAGTATCACCATAAACTAGGGACAGGTGGATACAAGTCAGCCATTCTTAAGTGGGATGCATTAGAGAATAAGATGCTTGCTGAAGGGATCACTCCAGTAACCTTCAACTGGCCCAAGAGGTGCAGGAATTGGTTTTTTGCGCATGGGAGGAAGTTGGACCCAGCAACAGGGAAGATTATTGCACTGGCCAGTCTGAAGCATGCATCAGATGAGTTGATTCAAGCAATAAAAGATGCCCAAGAAGGATTGTTTCACCCCAATAGAGAGAACGCCGAGATTACACGCGCCCTCGGGAATGCCGAACACGAAGGACGAAAACGAGGCGTGGGCGTTGTTCCATGGTACGAGGGGTTTGCGGGATGGTAGGACAGTTATAAAACCCGTTCGAGAAAAAAGAAGGTGGAAGCAGACCGACTTTCGAAGTTGGAACAGAAGTATGAGCAGCAGCAGCTGCAGATACAGGTACTAACCCAGCAAAGGGAAACTCCGCAGCAGGAGGCAGGGGAAGAACCCGTCCCATCTACACTGCCGAAAAGCAGCGTGGGTTCCACGGGGGCACCGCTAGGTCACACCCCCGTGGATGATATCACCGAGAAAACATCTTGTGAGCTAATCCAGAAAATGAGGAACATACCCGTGCAGGTCGCGACGGGCTATGCTTTACCAAATACACCTGATGTTCTCTGGTATTGCAATCCGGTTCCAGCTGGGTATGCTCGTGTCGCGGTGGAGGCAATAGAGCCAGGATATGATGAACTATTGCTTGACATCCCTGAAGGTGAGGGGGAGTACACATTGGTAGAAGCCGGTCGTGGTCTCATTCTATGGAGTAAGGACTGCATCGTCTTTCCACACTCGGCGCTAAGGCCATTGGCTCCTTCAAGTATCGATGTCCAGCACGAGGGATCCCAGCCAGAGGCATCGCAACGCCAGCAGTCCTCCCCACCTCGCCAGCAGTCACCTCGCTAGTAGTCCTCCCCACCTCGCAAGCAGTCCTCCCCACCTCGAGCTCCCTCATAGTCGTCCCCACCTCGAGAGGCATCCCACCTCGCCAGCAGTCCTCCCCACCTCGCCATGAGCAGTCCTCCCAACCTCGGGACGGAGCACGATGCGAGTCCATATCATCATAGATATCGATCTCCGCCGCGTGAGCTGACTCCACCCCGGCAGCGGCCCCGCCAGTAGGGCTCCCAAAAGAGGAAGGCCACCGGCAGTCCTCTTCGAAAGAAAGCAAAGAAGAAACCCGAGCCTTCGGCCAAAAGGAAGCTGCCTTACGACATGACACCAGAGGGAAACAAAATTGAATGCGATCTCCAAGTGAAAGCCTTTTTTGCGAAGAAGACCGTGCCGCCAAAGGAGGTAATACCCAAGGAAGTCCAAGAGCACTTTATGGAACACTTTATTGATCGACCCCCGGCATATGTCGAGCGTATGCCGACAGACTATGAGCGACAGATTTAGAAGGCAAGTGAGCAGAGAAGTCGGCTCAGCCCAAGGAAGAAGTCTGGAAGTATGACATCAACTAGCGGGAAAACAGTTCCCCAGCTCGGAGAACAATCCAAGCAATCGATCTCTCCGCTCAAGGTGAGTACCAATCCAAGCAAGCAATCGGTCCAACTAGTCGACGTGCAAGGCAACCCAATCGACCTCGAAGAAGTAGAGGCTGCAGGTCTCACTCTTGACCAAATCCTTGGCACCGAGGAAGTCCACGGGTATGGTAGAACTGAGTACGCAATGCAATATGCCGTCGGAAAACCACTTGTCACACCCGAGCAGTACAAGAAACTACCAACTGCGATGCGACGGTTGCATGATTGGTACATGCGTGAATCAAAGCGAGGAGAGAAGGCGGTCATGGTCAAAGTAAGGAAAGAGCATTACGTCAATGAATGTGACATATGTCTTGAATTCTCAGAACTTTTCCAGTTATACCACATGGACTCTATCGACAAATCTCTCATCAGTTGCTATTGTCTGTAAGTGATTTATATCTTTAATAATTTAAGTCTCTAGCTAAGATATCGTTCATTGGCTTTATCCTCACTATATATGTTTTTTTCTACGCTATTATACAGATTGAAGATGTGAGAATTAAAACAAGAGGGAATCGATGACATTGGGTTCATCGACGCAAGTACCGTTAATGGTCATGTGGTAAAACATTATGCCAAGGACACAGAAGAACTCTTGGAAAATTTGCTAGAGGCATTAATGAATACCAAATCTACTATAATATTTCCTTACAACATGGGATGAGTGTTTACTCTCTTGTATACTACAAATTCTATTTTTGCTTACTAGCTCGCTGTCAAGTGTAGTTGATGAGTTATATGCGCATGCCTGCTTAATTATATAAACTTCTGTGCAGAGTCCACTATATCCTCCTATATATTATCCTCGCGGATGGACTTGTTCAAGTGTACGACTCACTAGATACACCAGAACAATCTTACATGGACTTGTATTTTATGATAGAACGGTAATTTGAATCTTTATCGACCTCGCTTTCTTTCATTATTTCCTGATATCAAAAGTAATTATAATAACTCTTTTGTTCTTTTTCTTTTGCCGGGTAGTGTTTGAAAAAAGATGATAGAAAAAACCCATCACGGTCGTCAATGAAAACCGAAGCTCAAGTGGAAAAAGATGCATGTAATTAAGTAGTACTACTAGATCCACGCATCTCATTAATTCTATTTTCAATACCATTATCATGCTTGATTATTAATATCTTATTCAATTCTATTCTTTTGCAAAGTGCGCGAAGCAGCCACAGGGGACAAATTTATGTGGATACTTTCTCTGCGAGAACATTCGCATCCAAACCGAAGGCCATATACGTCGCAGAGGAGCACGTGAAAGACAACTCCAGCTTTGGCAGATGTTGTCGAAGCTCTCACCTTAGAAACGCTTTGTAGCACTTCAAAAGGAATTTTCGGCATTTCTTCTTCGACATGTCATTGATGTAAACGGAGAGCACTATTCCTTACCGCCGCCTCAATAATACCAGCAAATCAGTAGTAGAGAACTGAGATTTCATTCGGAGCACTAGCTAGCTAGTCCCGGCCCGGTTTTGGGCCTTATGTTAATTATAAGTCCAAAATTTATATGGATGTGTAATTATATATATATATATATGCTGTGTATGAGATATTGTATATTATATGACATATATATATGCATCAACTTGTGTACTGTTTACAGTATGTAGCATCGTAAAATAAATTTGGAATAAATGGAAAACACAAAAAATAGAGAGGAAAATTAAAAGCTAATTAAAAGCTAAAAAAACAGAACACTTAGTACCGGTTGGTATTACCAACCGGTACTAAAGGTCTTCCACCACCAGCCCACGCAGGCAGCCACGTGGAGGGCCTTTAGTACCGGTCCGTGGTCCAACTGGTACTAAAGGGTCGGGACTACCGGTACTAAAGGCCCATCCGGACCAGGACTACAAATCGACATTCTACTAGTGGATGAACCCTAATCCCCAGTCCTATTGTACTCATTCCTGATCGGGAACATTATATCTATCGGTAGTCATGCCGATGTTATGATCACTCCTATGGTGTCTACCCCGATCCCACTTACCCCTAACGTGGATTGAACCTAAACTCGAATCGAATGTGAAGTAGTACATCAGGAGGGGGAAAAGTGCTTACCGCAATTGCCGAAGTGCTGCTGCGGATGCCGGTGAAGAGGCCGAAGGTCGATTTGCTGTTCTCCGATCTGCTGCACCCTGTCGCCACCGTCGGTGAGAGTTGGGAGAGGGGAGAGTGGAGAGAGAGCGGTGCGGGAAGGTGAGGGTAATAATTGTCGGCGCTTCGGGAATAAACACGACTTCTTGAGGGTGACTCCTCATGTGCAGCCCCCGCCGTCCACGCACATCACATGGGCCTACCTCGTGAGAAACTGTTGATTCGAGCATGCCTCGCAAGAAAAGCCTAGAGGTGCTTTAAAGTTCATACCATGCATGCCAGTAGTGTATGCTGGCAACCAATCAACACGTTTTCTTCCTGCGCGGGCCTAGTTGGACCTTATGCGGGCAACCTAATGCGCCCTAAGTGTTCTAGGAAAAATAGTAGCCCTTCTTCCCCTGCGTCGCCTTCACGAGGTGACCGGGGAAACCCTAGACCGGAGGCCGACACTCCCAACCGCCTTCCTTCTCGTCCCTCACCATCGCCCTACGACACGGTCGAGCAAAGCCTAGCCGTCACCGGCGGCGGTACTAGGTGCCATGGCGCTGTTGTAGGAGGGCACAGGGGTGTGGCCAGTAGGGAGGATGGCTGGAGGGATGGGGGGCTCGGGTTGCCCGTTGCCAACATAGGGATGTGCCGGTCGTGGATGCGTCCATTTACCCTCCCCCTTTCCTACACCGCTTGTGCTCTGATGCAACTCCAACAATGTTCTATGCGGGACGTGGGCTACGGTTTTTTCGGTCGGGGCGTTCTTTTGAACCAAAGCTGGTCACTTTGGCTAGTCTTGGGGGTGTTTGAATGTAGGGCGGCGACCCTAGCGATGGGAGGTGCGGGCGGGCAAACATGGCCAGACGAGTCGCTTTGGTTGCAGGTGGTTAGCAGAGCTAGGGTGCGACGGAGGGGTGTGAGTGTTAGGGTACATCACTTGCCCAATCCTTGTACTAACTGACGGTCGCGACATTCGTTGATGACGTATCCTTCCTCAAGGCTTCGTCGCGGTGTTCCCACTCCTTTTTTCTTGCTCCGGGTGAAAATTTGATCCACATGATCGGGCGGTGGTGGCTATCCATGGTCGTCCTGGCTTCGTCATTGTCCATCTCACCTCTCCGATGTGGATTATTTATGGTGGAGGTCCCCATCAATTCCAAGCGGTTTTCTGCCCACATCTGTAGTTGGCTTGGTAGTCAATGGGGCGGTGAGACAGTGCCCGACACCTTTGTATCTTGCCTTGTGTGTGTGTGTAGTGGTGGCGTGTGTTTGTATCAGTCTCCTTTGATATATTGTCGTGATGGTTGCTTTATAATTAATATAAAATGGTGGAGCTATTTTCATCAAATACTAAGCGACTACTCTCGTGGTTTGATCTCACTCAAATTCGTAGATCATGCAATGAAAAGGAGGCATAGATTTTTTTTTGAAAACCCTAGAGTTCCTCTCATTCTAGATAGCTCAACTAACAAGCATAGTGTGAGTGGTCCTAGCCTTCCCGTGTGTGATGTTGGGACGCTACATGTTGGTCCACCAACTTTTGACGTTGGACTCAGTCGCTGATAGGTCCATGGCAAGATCCCCTAAACCGAGTCTCCTTGAGCATCCTCCAAACGCACAAGGTGAAGAGGGATTTAGAGGAGGCGATGTCTCATTGGTACACTTGCATTAGGTGCAAAGACCACAATTTGTCTAACCTCTCTTTGAAAGCCCGTCAGTCGTCCAGTGACACCCATGAAGAGAAAATCAGCAATTCATGATGGTGAGCGTGGATCCTTGTCGAGTACTCACCGCTAGGAAGATACTTCTAAGTAATGCCATCCTTCATCTCCTCGAGGAGCTACACGTTCTCGAGATGAACCCACATGTCAACAAATTCAGCAATATCGTCCGTCATGAGGACCGCGGTCGGGTTTATCTTGTGGGCCCAAACGTTGTCCCGCATGGTCCACCTCTTGTGCTTCGAGCCAACAAAGATGAGTGGGCCAATATTAATATACTTCGTCGTCTTCCCTTGTAACCAAGGGCCCTCCCAAAAAGTGTATTACCTCCTTTTCCAACGGTGATGATGGTGGATGCGTACAAGAGGTTCATGTCCACCTCATTGCATCCCATATGGACCCAAAGCTTTGTCGGATCATCCACTTCAACCACGACCAACGCAAACTTCTCCAAATGTAATATGCCCAACCCAAAGATTGGTGGTCCAGCAGATCGTGCCCCCATTGACCTTCCACTTTGTGCAAAGGTTTTGTCGTTGGCTGACCATAGGAATGCACACACTCTATTTTCTTGTTTCTCTTAAGCACTCCAGGAGGGACCATAAGAGGAGTTATGTGGTATACCGCCTTTGAAGTGAGGACCGATTTCAACAAGGTCGACCATGTATAGCCCCCGCCAAGGAGGCAACTTTGCGGTGATCTTACCATCGAAGTGCTGGAAGCCGACCCTCCTCAGCTGCCACATCGAGAGAGGTAGGCCGAGATACTTCATGAGGAAGGAGTTCCCCTTAGCCAGGGGTGCAGTAAGGATAGCATCAAGATTGAGGTGCCTATAGAGAATAGGGATGACATAGCTTTTCTAAAAGTTAATGGACAACTCGGTGACCTCGCCAATGTCCCTCTATTGAGGCAGCGGATGGTTTGCACATGTGCGAATGCTTGCAGAATTGGATCTGCTCAATCTCTGTATTTGTGTTGGTTTTGTTGCCATTGGCCGGAGGAGGCGCGCTTGGCCGTCAGCACCGTAGCCAGCGGGCATTGATCTGGAGACTTTTTTATGGTAAATATTGTACTACTAAATTTTGTGTGTAATGTATTAAGTCAATCTAACAGTTAGCATGGCTTAACTTAGAATTTAGCTCGAGAATTTATTGGTAGTTCTCTGTATGGAGTAGTTTTTTCGTTTGCAGTGTTACTAAACCTAACTAGGACAATGTCCTTGTGTCGCTATGGGAGACATACAACTGAATAAATCAAATAGATTACTAAGCAACATGTCGAAGACCTTCGAATATATATCCACTTTGTAAATTGTTTAGCAAATGCCATGTCAGCGACCATAGGTCCCTTGTTTAAATATCTTTTTGCCCCAAAATGAATACCGTGTGCGCCATCTTGTTCTTCTTCCCCCTCATCTTCCTCCTTCCACCCTCATGACCCATCATGGGTAAGTAGATTTATTGTGGGTCTTTGTGATGATCTCAATAAGTTCGAGAATACATAAGTTAATATGGGGATTGAGGGTTACTTGTCTATTGAGCTTGGGAAGAATAGTACTACGTTGCCTCACCAACGACACTCGGAGGCGTTTAGACACGCTGGTGGGAGGCAACCGCAAAGTCATTGCTTTTTTCCTTGTGGGCGTGTTGTAGCTATGGTGGGGCGGCGAACGTTGGAAGTATAGTGTTGTCACCGACCTTCCTTGAGGCATTAATTTTTGTTGGATCACAACTATCAACCAAACCAATATAGTCCATTGGGTTTACTGCCATTTCCTGCTTCATGGAGCAGCCAACAGAGTTAGAAATTTTATTTCATTTTCTAGATCAGTTGGGAGGGCACTTAAAAAATGGGATGACATTGTCTTCGAATTGACCAGGTCTTTACATGAGAAATGGTGAAAATGATCTGGCAAATTCTGAGAGTGTCGTCTGTGTTCATCACACGACTATGGAAGTCGGGTATGATCTTCTCAACAAAATACATAGAATAAATAAATATCATATTTATGATAATATTTGTGTATATCAAAGAGGTGTATTATATTTTGGTTACACTACACACATAAAACTAACAGGTGATGTAAATACAAATGACTTTGCTGCCCAATTACCACACTAGTAATCGAATTTAAGGTTAACTAATTATTTATGTTTTAATATGAATTGATGATTACTTTTTCGTAATTAGTTGCATCACAGTGTCAACTTTTTCTATGGTATCACGCTTCTAGTTTTTCCAATAATATATGAAATAATAAATGTCTATTAGTGTAGGCACATGATCGTTATTAGACAAATGGCCCTTTAATTATGTAAGAAAAGATATATAACTCGGATGTCAAAAATCATATCAAGACATCAAGAAAACACAATACCAAGTAATTACAGTGACAAGCAGGAAAAAGATAACAACATATTTTGACATCGTGGTCGATGAAACGGGCTTCATCTTCATCCACCCTCTCTGTCTTCATTATGTAAGGTCGTTGCTTCAGTTGTTCATAGAGAAAAATGCTTCTTTTACTTCCATTACTTCATTGCAGACATCATGCATTGCTGGGCGATCTGTTGGTGATTCCGCGGAGCATAACATGCCGAGTTTAAGGAGCCGGAGAGCACATATATCCTTCATCATAAATGTCTTGTATTCAAGCAAATTTGGGATATGATTGACATGTTGATCTTCCATTTCTGACTTAAGGTTTGTGTGAACAGTGCCTTCATTTTGTGAAAGTGATGCTTCTACATACTTGCAAAGCGTAAAGCCATCTCTGAATTCTTCATGAGTAGGTGGTTTACGTGTTAGCATTTCGAGGAGAATAATGCCATAGCTGTAGACATCGCCCTTGGTTGAGATTTCACTTCCCATGCCATACTCTACAATAATGTTTTGAAAAAAATATTGGTCAGAGGATCACAACAATGAAACATGCCACTGCCTAGTATTAATACCAACAAACAAGTAATTAGCATAGTTGTTGTGCCGAACAACTCACCAGGAGGTATGTACCCAATAGAGCCCTTTGGTCCAACTATGCTTGATGTACCACTTTGTCCTCCAGATGAACAACCATGAATAAGCATTGCTAGACCAAAGTCTCCTACACACGCAGTATTGTCGCCATCAAAAAGTATGTTGCTTGGCTTCATATCACAGTGAACAACTGGTGGGATGCACTGGTTATGGAGGTATTCAAGAGCAGAAGCAATGTCAACTGATATGCATATCACTGCCCCTAAACTCATATCACCGCACTGGTTATTAAGTCTATTTTCAAGGGTGCCGTTAGCCATATACTCAAAGACTAGAGCTTTGAACTCATTTCCCATCAGGTCATTAGTTGAGCATGCAGTTATCACCTTCACTAGATTCCGGTGACGGATATGCCGCAATGCCTTGCACTCAGCAATGAAGCTTTGCAATGCTCCATGTTGATTGAGCTTAAAGATTTTCACAGCAACCGTTTTATCTTCTGTATCAAACCAACCTTGGTAGACTGTCCCAAATTGCCTGGACCCGACTATGTTGGCTAGAGAAAAACTATTTGTTGCTTTCTTGACGTCGTTGTATGTTATCCTTTTCATCTCCTTGTATGAGTGGCCAATGCTCTCACTGGATGTGTGCCTCCTCTTCAACAAAAGTTTTAACATCCAAAAAACTGAAGCTAGTGCAACAAGACACGACAGAGCTATCAACAATGGAATGACAACATTATGTTTTTTTGTGGATTCCAAACCAATGCATCTGGGTAGCTCTTCTGCTGCAAGATTTGTGCAGAGATGTGGATTTCCTTGGAGAAAAGCACCGCTTGTATTAGCAAACAATCCACCTGTGGGAACTGGCCCTTCCAAGTTGTTGAAGGACATATTCAGATACCGCAGTGAGGCGAAAGTTTCCAGAAACTTGGGGATTGAACCAGATAAATTGTTGTGGGAGAAATCTATCACTTGGATGCCTTTCAGACTTGCTAGTGATTGTGGTATGCTTCCTTCTAGGAGGTTCCCTTCTACACTAAGAGATTCCAATCGAACACAGCCACCAAGAGTGGATGGGATTCTGCCAGTGAGATTGTTGTGAGATATGTTCAAGGAACCAAGGTTTATCAAGCTGCCAATCTCTAGAGGTATGGACATTGTGAGTTGGTTGCGTGATAAATCAAGTAGCGAACTCAACTGATTCAACCGACCAAACATGTGTCCACTTATGCTTCCACCAATGGCATTACAAGAAAGATTAAGCGCCAACAACTTCCGGCAGCTGCCTAAACTTTCAGGTATGATTCCGCCCAATTGGTTTTCTTGTAAATAAAGCTCTTGTAATTGATTTAAGCGGCCAATGGAAGGAGGTATGTCTCCAGAAAAATTATTTTGTGATAGGCTAAGTACGACCAGGTTGTGTAGCTGACCAAGGGTAGAAGGTATAGGCCCCGTGAAAATATTTCTATCAAGATAGAGCATGGAAAGATTAGAAAGGTTTCCAATCTCCAAGGGGATGGTGCCAGAGATGTTGTTTGACTGAAGAGTTAGAGCGGTCAAGCTTTTGGGTAGATTTGCTATGGAGTTTGCTGGTAAATCCCCGCGCAAGTTGTTTTCACCAACATTAATTTTTAGCAGCCGTGTACAATTTGCCAAAGAGGAGAAGAAGGTCCAGTCTCCAGCCTCTAGATGATTTGAGTACAACATTACGTACTGCAAATTTGTCATGGATCTGAAAGATGGAACCACCCCTGTGAGAGAGTTGTTGGCTAGATGGATATACACCATGGCGGAGGCATTTTGTAGTGACGCGGGGATGTCTCCCTCAAAATGATTACTAGCCATGCTCAATGTCTGGATGTTAGGAAGTGTGATACCCATGTCCGAAGGCAGCGTGCCACCAAGATTGTTGCTGGCTAGCGTTAGATAACTCAACGAAGACATATTGTAAATGGAGGGTGGCACTATTCCTGACAAGCTGTTATATGATAGAGCCAGGCTTTGTAGGACTGCAAGTTGACCCAAATCTGGAATGGATCCTTGCAACTGGTTGTGCGAGAGGAAGAGTGAGGTAAGGGATGTGACGTTTGCTACCGACGGCGGCACGACCCCGGTAAGGCTGTTCCATGCGAGGTCTAGGTACGTGAGTTTGGAAGGGGTCATCGTGAAAGGTGGGATTGCACCAGAAATTTTGTTTTTCCAAAGGTGTATCTCCCTGATGGTTGAGCTGTTGAAAAGGGATGCAGGGATCGTCCCGCCGATGCTGTTGTTGTCCAGAGAAAGGTAACGGAGCGATGAACTACTCGCCAACGACTGCGGAATCTCGCCGTCGAGAAGATTGTTACCGAGGTCCAGAGAAGAAATGTTGCGAAGCGTGCCGAGGATGGACGGGATGGTGCCGCTCAGTGTGTTGAAGCTGAGGTTGAGGTACCGGAACCTGGAGAGCTGGCCGAGCTCCGGCGGGATGCGGCCGGAGAGCTGGTTGTTGGGCAGGTGGATCCTTACCAGAGGAGTGAGGTTGGAGTTGCATGGTGGGATCTCACCGGCGAGGCCTCCCGCCTCCACGTCCAAGGCCACCACGAGACGTGGTTGCCGCGCGCTCCTCCTCGCGCACGCGACGCCGTGCCAGGTGCAGGAGTCCGGCGAGGTGGTGCTGTTCCATGTGGCCAGAGCTCCGGTGGGACTGCCGAGGCCGGACTTGAGGCAGAGCAGGGCGTCTCTGTCCGTGTCTGTGCTGCCATCAGCTAGTGTTGCAGCTGATGACAGTAGGAGGAGGAAGATGGTTAACAGAGGACGGGCCATCTTGGTTGGTAAGAACTGTGTGGACATCAATTGATGAAGCTTTTTATAGACACGATCGAAGGCCAGCTTCGTCTGAATGACGACCAGCTTTCCGGCTTGGCCATCCCAATGACAATCAATACGACTAAAATTTCAACAACGCGTGCCCAGTTTGATGTAGACGCAAGTTACACATATGCTACTCGTCGGACCTGACTTTCTGTCCTTTACCAGCTCCCACCATGCAGCAATATGTTATCACCTAGTGTGGACAAATAAAATCGATGTGCCACTATACCTCTTGAAATAATTCTATATAGCTATTATTTTTACTCTGTTGTATCACCGACTCCTGTTAATCTGATTCTAAAAAAAACAGACTAGCGGTTTTCTGAGAGAATTTAAGAGTTTTTTGAAATATAAAAAATATTCAATGATTTTGTAAACAAAATTCAGATTTGAAAAAAGTTCAATAATGTTAAAAAGTTCCAGGAAACTCAAAAAAGTCTTGAATTTGATTTTCTGTGCAAACTTAAAAAAAATTCAAGAATTTGGAAATGGCTCAAAGATTTAAAACAAAATTGCAAATTTTAATTGTTATCCCACGAATCTGAAAAAATGTTTGCAAATTTCAAATTTGTTCACCGTTTAAAAAAACATGAATTTGGAAATGTTGCACGTTTCAAGAAAGGTTCATGAATTTAAAAAATATTTACGAATGTGTAAAGCATTAATGAATTTGGAAAAAGTTTGTGGATTTGAAAAAAGAAAAAAATAGAAACAAAAAAATCAGAAAAAACTGATCGGAAGCTTCTAAAAGCTTCATAAAATTTCCCGGAACCTTCACAAAACTGAATGGTTTAAGCTTTTTTAAATAAAAAATGAACCTACATGGGCCGACCCATTTCTTTCGTAATTGTTGGGAGGGTGTACCTCATGAGCAAAAAATGATTTATTTAGAAGTAGGTATTTGCCCTGCTTTATACATAAAGCAATAACAACGATCAAAATACAAGACCGAACAATACTAGGTGGAGAGGAAGCTCACTTAAAATGCAGATTCCTAGATAACTAGATCATGCGGAACACATGGGACTACGGTACCGATTGAGAACAAAGGGAAGATAGAGTATAACGCCACGCTATGCCCTAACACACATAAGCTCCACGACAACACCCCCAAGTGGGAAGATGACGTGAGGCGACGCAGATGCCGAGACTGAAGCGGACATGAGTTTTCACCCAGAACCATCACACAGAGAGGAGAATCACAACGGCGTCTTCAAAAATAGAGCAGCCTTTGTGAGCGTCGCCGTCATTGGCGCTAAGGCACTGAATTTTCGCTCCATAGTTCACCCGTGCCACCATGGGGACTCAGGACAACCGCACTGAGCTCAGACTCCCAGATCTGAACCTGGGCGCCGCCACTGCCACCGACAGAGGACGAGCCCGAGCCATCTAACGCTACCCTCTCGCCTCCCAGAAGACCAAGAGGAAAAGTCACCACCACCGCCATACCGCTCCCCGGAGAGCCAACCATGCGGTATGTCATCCGAGGTAGCAGCCTCGACATTCAAGGTCTGAAACATCGCCAACTGTCACCATAGCATTTGTCCACCGCATGATGTCCCCTGTCACGCCCAATCCCAACGTCACATGTCCGCGCGCATGCGCCCTAGGATGTTTTCGTTTGCCTCCGATGACCCAACCAGCTCTGAATCGAATCCCTGGCCAACCCAATCCACCTAGACAACACCCAAGCACCATATAGAAAAGGACACCACCAGCCATGCCCGCCACCACCCGGGCCCCACCGCCCCGCGATGTGTTTGGCTTCACGTATACCTCCAAGATGTGCTGCTCTCGGAGACCACACCAGAGACAAGAGCACACGAGCCCAACCGCGACCTTCCCCGGCACCGCCACCACTTCACCGGCGAATCCTCAGTTTATCGTACTGGACGACCCATGCAGCAGCGGAGCACTATACCATTAGTTTTTTTAAAAAAAATCAGGTTTTGGTCAATCTTTTAATTTCAAACATTTTCTTAAAAATGAATATAGTTTACAAAAGCGAATATTTTCTGAAAACATGAACATTTTTTATATAAAATTAAAAACAACACAAGCAGATTGCGGGCAAGTTGCATGTCAAGGATGGACATGCAACTGGGTTGGGGGTCAATGAGAGGTTGCGTGTCAAGGATGAATTTGCAACTGGATCAGGACGCAAGTTATGTGTCAAAGGTGGACATGCAACTCGATCGGAGGTCGGTAGACGAGTTAAGTGTCGAGGGTTAACATATAACTGGGTTGGGGTCGAGGCGAATTGCGAGTCAATAGTGGACATTCAACTAAATCGGACGCATATTGTGTTAAGAATGAACATGCAACTGGGTCAAAAGTCGTATTGCATGTTGAAGATGGACATGCAACTAATAAGTCGGAAGACTCTGTCCCTGTGCTGGGGTCGCAATAACAGCCCCCCTCCAAATTTAGGCTGATCACAGGCATAGGCCTGTTGATCCGTACAGCGTTTGGGGTCAAAGCGTACCCGTGACTTGGTTTAGCACCCTAGAACAATGCGGAATTGTGGATCATAAGGATACAGACAGCCGCGATAACACGCGACTAGGATGTCCTTTTTGTTATAGTTTGGATTGTTTACTACATGTGTCACGTGGTGCGACCAGGATGACTCTGCTCTATCGAATGTTTCCGGAGAGTTAACTGATATGCATGGTGAAAGTATCCAGGTTCAAAAGTCTGCATCTACCAATTCAAATCTTCCTCTGCTAAAAGTTTGTGCTCCGTCTACATCTATGTTGTCACGCATTGTATGCATACTGATCATGCAACCGAGGATGATTTTCTCATCGTATCTTATCGCCTAGAAAGAGACCGGGGTTTTCCCCTCCTTTTTCAAGAATAAATATACTGCTATCTGTCAAGACCAACTTAAAAGTCAAGTGCGGCGCCAACGTAGCGGTCAGGTAAACTTGCGCGCCAAGGTCTCCACTTTCAACAGTCAAGCATACCCACACCCACAGAGAGTGATAATACAAGAGAAGAGAAGAGAGCGGAGTAGGTGCAACGGCCATTATTTAGCCATGGCTCGGAGGCGCCAGATGAACATGGTTCTTCTGTTCGTTATACTGGAGATCATTCTGCTCGTTACGATGCCGTCTGGAGGGCTAGCCTTTCAGTCTTACAGTACGTGCTCTGGCCTCTCAGTCTCACGGATCCTACTACCGATTTATTATAAAATTGTACTACCAGTTAACTTCTATTGTGCGGGGAAAGTATCAGTCAGCTCACTAGATAAATGTTTCTTTAATATCTGGATTAGACCCCAGGAGTTCTGTTACGTGTTTATATAAGTATATATTTCTACATTCACATATAAAAGTGTGTAACAATTGGTATATACTCCATCCGTTCCAAAAAATATAAGTTTTGGGTTTGTCCTTAGTTGAACTTATCTGTGATTTAGCAAATTTATAGACAATTATGTTAATTAAGGTCTAACAAACTAAATACACATAGTACGGAAATTATTTTCTAAATAATCTGATGAGACGATATGGCGTTCTAGATATTAATAAACAAGTTTGACTTGGCACAAACCAAGACCTTCAATTATGTTCAAAGGATGGGGTGGAAGAAAAAGAATAAAGTTTCTGTTACAAGAAAATATGACTAGTTTGAAAAACGAGTGATGTGAAATAATTAAAATATTGTGCCATATACACTCTCTGTTTAATTCTATGTTTTTTTTATAAAAGGGTGCTTTTATTATCTTAAAATATAGCATCAAACAGATACAAAACATTAAGAATATCACCCGGCCTCTACATAAATAGGATGCACATAGCCAAACACCACGAGTCTAACAAACAGAAAGGTAAAAGACTGATAATTCGGCAATAGTAGAGTCCTGTAGATCGACACTATGTCTATGTCGAAAGAGGTGGCGGACTAATCCGGAGCCACTCATGTTGGGTAAAAACCTCCATAGTCACGTGCTCCAACTACGTACACACCGCCTTGAATAGTGGTTGGTACTCCACTCATTGTAGCGTAGATCAGGTACAAAGCGAGTGCCTACAACAGAAAACAACCTGCAAAGCAAAAGCATTTTTTTCATTGAAAACAACATCATTTCTACGTAGCCAAAGCGATCGACTAAAGTAAAGCATATGCTCCCACCCTTATTAGCATTTGTACCTATTTAAAATAGCGTCCAACCATTGGCCAAGAATATTGACAACACTTGTGGGCGGATACAAATTTGACGCTATTTCGATGACTGAGCATGTAGAATGCAAAACTTACATAGGAAAAATAGGTGTTTGACTATCTCATCATGAGAACAAAAACAACACTTGTTACTTTCTGGCCAATTGTGCCGTGCGAGGTTGTTATTTGGTTAGCACAACTCCCATACAGAGATACCAGATGAAGATTTTAAGTTTAAGTGGTATGTTTGCTTTCCATTTTTTTTGTTATTACTAACAGGTACCTCAGAATACGTGAGTGCAAAATACATAGAGTCTACTATGAAAGACCCCAGTGTAGTAAGGTTCCAGCGAAACACATCCTGACCTTGTCTTAGGTTAATTGAATCCAAACGGGACAAGAGACTATGACATGACATAAGTCGGGTGCCAAACAAGTCTCGCCTGAACGAAATATTTGACGGGGATGAGCTGAGCATGTGCCCAGTAGTATTATGCTGATCAAGTGCAATGGTGTATAGGGTTGGGTATTGTTTTCAGAGACTAGCCTTGCCTAGCCAGATGTCTTCCAAAAAACTAATCTCCGACCCAACCTTTATCGCGAAAGATCGAAAGCAAAAGAGATGTACCTTTGACGCCTTTAGGTCAGCCAAAAAGTGTGAGTCTTCAGGTTTCCAATATACGTGAGATACCGCCATTTGGCCTATATACTTGTTATGCAACATGGTTTGCCAAAAACCTTCCTCAGTAAAAAAATTGAACAGCCATTTACTAAGTAGTGCCTCATTCTTGAGTTGTAGGTCATGAATACCAAGACCATCTTGGTCTTTCGGCCTATAAAGCATGTTCCATTTGGTCAGCCTATATTTTTTCTTTTCACCGTCTCCTCACCAAAAGAACCTGGACCTATAATAGTCCAGTCTTTGTAAGACCCCTTTTGGGAGCTGGAAGAGCGAAAGCATATAGAGAACCATATTTGTGAGGATAGAGTTTATCAAAACCAGTCGTCCTCCAACTGAGAGCAACTTGACTTTTTAGCTGCTCAAGCATTTCTCTAGCCGCTCATCTACGTGATTCCACTCTGCAATGGTGATACTCCGATAACGAATCGGTATTCCCATATATTTAATAGGGAATTGGCCATGTGTGTAACCAAACAGGTCAGCATAATCGGATGCGCCTCAACGGCTTCTCCAAAGCAAAACAATTCGCTTTTCTTCTGTCCTGACTTATTACGTTCTTTGTTACCGAAATGAATGCTCTAATTGTTGTAGTAGTTAAAAAGTATGTTCACCATGGTGACAGTAAGGTGTTACCATATGCTCTCAGAATTGTCGATGCTCCCTCTGTTTTACCAACTTTATAGACAATTGTGTTAACTAAGGTCTAAATTTCCAAGTTTATGGAAAATAATATAAAAAATATATAACAGCCAACATATATGATGTGAAAATATACAGAATGATGAATCTAATGGTATTGGTAAAGTATTGTAAATGTTAATAATTTTTCTATATGTCAAGATTTACAGAGTTTGACTTGGCTAGATATAGAGTGGATAAAAATGGAGGGTGTTCAAAGTTGTAACTCATAAATCTTTCTTGCAGGAAAGACGGGTTCGGAATGTCCTGCATGTCACCCCAAACCCAGATGTCCTGGATGTGGACCTCCTCAAGAGCCTCCTTGTCATTGCTGAAAGTTTATGGGCTTTCGGTCCATTTAGCTTTTCATTCATGAAACATCAGGCAGACCAATTAATGGTTAAATGGCATGACCAACTAGTGGAGGAGAGTTAGACCGACATAGATGCCCCTCTCTCTCACTCCTTCCTAGAGCATAATAGTAGGACTAATACACACGCACTCCTTCGCCGCCACACCACTTGCCCAGTCTTCAATTCTCAATGAGTTATTCCTTTCAGTAATAAAAATACTCCTCGATGTGGTAGCAATTTTTGTAGCCACCAGGAGCATGTGCTTTATTGTTCTGCATCATTTCTATTGTTGTTATGATTTTTGTGTTACATAAAGACAACTTGTCCGACAATTTGAAACAAAACAATTATGTGCGTAAAACATTGCCCTGCAACAACTGATGATCTAGAAGGTATATTTAGGCTCCTTGTACATATCGGAAATGTAAAGGAAAGCACTAGGCATTAAACTACTGATGCATCGTTCGCTATGAGACCAGTACACAACCATCGGATCAAATGCATGTTGATCGTCAGATCAACTTGGAAAATTTTCGTACGTGATTTCTAGCTTGTGGCCAGGTGAATTGGGCCTGGTGTTATCTAGTTTCCTCAATTACTGTTACTAATTAACTGCTTCCTACAACTGTGCTTCCAAGAATCATTTGTTATCCATATTTGCAGGAGGTGACGTGCATCTTTATGGCATAAAACACTCTGCCATGGAAACATTACTTTTAAGCATTGGAAGCATATTAATTGCTTCGTAGAATTGTGTTCCTGAGAAATGCTTCTGTAAATAATTTTGTTATCCATATTTACAAGAGATAACGTGCAATTTATGCCATGGAAACATTCCTTTTAACTATTCGAAGCATGCACTTCAAATCTAGTACGAATACTATATTTTTTACACATAATTTTCAAGAAATGTCGACATATGTTTTGTGGCATGGAAATATTCTAAACTGATCCAAGCATATACTTTGTGTACGGGAGAAAAATATTGTCCGCATGTGGGTGTCCTCAGAGCAATGAGGAGGATGGATCCGGATCCAAGACTGTGGTGGCACATGCTGGTGGGCTGCTAGTTGGGTGGATCTCGACCGAGCGTTCGAGGTGGTGGTGGTTGTTTTAGGTCGGGAGAAATCCTTCCTGAAGGGCGTCGGGTATAGCCCTTCCACATTGCCCTCTGCATACCGAGGGAAATCCTAGGACTAGTCCGGGCAGCAGCAGCGTCGTTGTCGCCGACACGGTGATGCCTACGGGCGCCGCCGTTCCTTCCTGAAGGGCGTCGAGTATACCCCTTCCACATTGCCCTCCGCATACCGGGGGAAACCCTAGGACTAGTCCGGGCAGCAGCAACGTCGTTGTCGAATTCCTTCTTGAATGTGTTGCTCGGTACGCGACGCTTTGGAGTGCTAGGAGTGTGGTGGGACATCTCCGGAGGGTGCAACGGTGGCCAGTCATCTTCATTTCATTGTTCTGCCAGTGTCGTCTTTTGTTTCCTTTTTCTTTCTCTCTCCTTTTTCTTTTCTTTTGGGCTTCTTTGTGTTGCGGCCTAAAAAAGCTGATGTATTGGGTGGTTGCTTTATAATATAAAGTGGGGAAAACCTTTTATCATCAATATTATCATCAATAGCAAATTGTCCTCTCACAACCCATCTTTTAAACAATTTTCCACCTTTGGAACTTCCTCTAGACCACAAAAAAGACTCTTAGGTGGTGGAACGTAGAGTACTTTGAGTTGGAGATGTTGGTGCACTCAAGTCATGCACCTTCTTGTTTGATTCGTCATTAATGGCACATTGTTCCCCTTCCTTTTATGTACCATCCTTCTCTCGGCAAGGTTGAGGCGTTTTAGCAGGGGGATGTTGATTCCCAATTAATAACCTCATCTTCCCTTGTATGATCGTTAACGATATCAACCTACATCAACAAAGTCCTCATAACCATGTGTTTACCATACATCAAGGACAAATAATCCTGATCGATGACATCAACGAATTTTTCCAATGCTCTGTCATAATACTAGAGCAGGAAACACTGGTTTTGACCAATGAGATACTTCTCAAACTCCTTCATCATATCCCTCTGAATGAATAAGTCAGCATCTACAACAAATTGATAGGGAGATCCGACGCTAACTATGAGGCTACAATTAGGTAGGCGATCAGTTCGACATCCATGTCGAATCTTAAACAACATCATCATGGTAGTGGGAGGTATAGCGGCCTACGTGAAATAGCAGAGCATGAGCACGCTATTCCGATCCCAAAAGGAGAATAGTAAAAACTGTAGGAGATATGCCCTAGAGGCAGTAATATCAGTTACTTTTGTATCTCCAAGTTTGTAATGAATGTTTATGATCCATGCTATAACTGCAATGATTCTCGAGTCTGCAAATAAAACGAGGCTTGGAGGGAAACTCATGTGCACGTGTGGTATAATAAATGGTAAATTGTATTCCTAGTCTTGCCTCTAAGACTGGCTCAAGTATTGCATGATGATCCTGTTTTCCTGATCATGGGCATGGCCATGCCGGCAATTTTGAGGGCACGATGTTGGTAGAACACTTGTGTTGAATCGATCCAAATTGATGTTATGCTATGAGATACATTCGTCATAAGTTTATGGTTAATAACACAGAGAAGTTAATGTTTGCATAATTCCTTAGACCATGCGAGTATCGAGTTTCTTCATGCTTGCTTCATGAACTTTGGGGTTTGTTAAACGTCATCCGTAAATGGGTGGCTATTACGGCGGCTTACGGGTTCATGGAAAAGTATGTCAAGTAACTTGATATCTCAAGATTGGGATTTGCTCCTTCGGTGATGGAGAGATATCTCTGGGCCTTCTCGGTGTTACGGTATCCATCATCGTCTGGCCAGACACTTTGTGATTTGATCACGGGGATGCCAAAACATGGGAACGAGAAAAGAGAACAATACCGGCAACGAGGTAACTGGCATTGTGGACAAGTGTTGATCCACGAGGATGCCGATGTTTCTCACCTCGGGTAATTGTAACATATCGCGAAGCAACAGGAATAGCTCACGGCAACTGGAGGTTCACTCGAATATTTATTCGTGTGGGTATAGGGATCGATATGGGTGTCCACGGCTCCGATGCTGATCATTGATCGGAAGGTGTTCCGGGTCATGTCTATACTTCACCGAACCTATAGGGTCACACGCTTAAGGGTCATCTATCTGATGAATACTAGACAGGGAGTCTGAGAGAAAATCGCCGAAAAAGTTTCGGAGACAACGGAAGAGTTCCGGAGAGAGAACATTGGAATAGTTCCGGTAAAACCGAAAAGTTGTTTCGGAGTATACCATTAAGTCAAAATGGTTTCGGCACACGTCTGGAAATTCTTGGAGGGTGCCAGAATGATTCTGGGGACTTCTGGGATTTTCCGAAGAAAAAAACCGGAAGTGTTCCGGAGCCGCTGGAACCGCTATGGTAGCTTTTCGCTGAAGAAAAACATTGTTCCGGAATTGTTTCGGAACGCGTCCAAAATTGTTTTAGTGGGCACTGGAATTATTCTAGGCACACAGAAATAATTTTGGATTTAACAGACGCAGAAAAATGTCTTTGTGAATAGTGAAAACACTATTTTGAATAGTAGAAACACTATATATATAAATAGTGGAAACACTATATATGTATAGTGGAAACACTATTGTAAATAGTGGAAACACTATAATGTATAGTGGAAACACTATTGTAAATAGTGGAAACACTATTGTGAATAGTGGAAATACTATTAGGGGATGATGCAGGCATGGTGATGCAGGCATGATGATGCAGGCAACACTACTTGGAGGCTTTCCCTTTATGCCCTTGTGGTGTGCTCACCCCATGGGCATTTTGGGTATTTCAAGTGCCACCCTACCCCTTGGGTTTTCCTATAAATAGAGGTGGAGATGCACTCTCCACACTCATCCTTTGATCTCATACACATGCTTTGCTTTGCAAGCTCTCTCTCTCCCTCCCACGAAAAGAGTTTTTCGTAGAGCCGAAAGGCTGTCTGGGTTCCGGCAGGAACTAGTTCTGGACGGCGAAGCCCTGCCGGATAGATGACACCGTATGTGTGCAACCCCGTAGAGAGTTCGTAGTTTCGATCTTTTGCCCGAGGGGCTGTTCGAGTGTCCTCCCGAAGGGCTGTCCGAGTCTCGGGTCGAGTTTCGAGAGTCCTCCCGAAGGGCCGTCCGAGTCTCCGTTCGAGTTTCGAGGGTCCTCCCGAAGGGCTGTCCGCGACATCGTCCGGGGGACTGTCCGATCGCCTCCCGAAGGGCTGTCCGACGAGGGAGTACATCCTCGCGGTTGGGAGGTTGTAAATCCTAGCTGCGAGGATCTACACCAACGATCTCCACCGACTCTTCTTCCGCTGCGCTACGAGTCGGTACGGATCAGATCAAACCTTGTATGCATTCTCCATAGTGGTCCTGGGCGTGCTCGCTATACCGAAATTTTTTGTTTTCTGTCGCGTTCCCCTACAGTGGCATCAGAGCCAGGCTATGAGTAGATGCGTGGTATGATCTAGAATACATGAGATGTATGAGTATTGCATAGTATAATTTTGTAGTAGATGAGATCTATTGCTGAAAATTATTTGTGCGGGTAGCAGATGAAATCTGTTACCCGATGTTCTTGTTGCTTCCCGTGAATTTGCGTACTCCTGATCTTGACGGAATGGTGGAATCTTACAAAGTTCTGGCAATCCGCGATCCTTTCATGCTGCTCCTGAGTATGCTGATTGACAGATCAACGAAGTGCTTCAGTGTCTTTGGGTTCCACCATAGTTAAAGAAAGATGGATGTTTCACAGACGAAGGGCAATGCAGATATGATCTGCACGGGGGTCATGCGTATGACGAAGTTTAGTATGGGGCTCGAGATTTTACTATCTCGTGTTTCATACACCTTGGAAAGTTAATCTAGCAACTTGAAGTATCATACTTGATGATAAACGTTGGTAGCTGCGGTTTAAGTCAAAACCTTAGAAGCCACGTAAAATAAAATTTTGCATAAACCGATTAGAGGCGTCTAACTTGGTTTTGCAGGATGGTTTGCATGTGATGTGGTATAGCAATGCTCATATTCAATTTGATTATGTATGAGATGGCTATATGATGTAATTAACATGACCTGCGTGTCATGATTCGGCATGATGGCTGGAGCCATATGATTGCACTTTAATGACCTGCATGTCAACCTTATGTAATGCACTTATTTTATTAGCTATAGAGATAGCAATATTATTTGCTGCATCGACAAGGTGGTGGCAATCTTCGCAAAGGTGAACACCGACGCGAATGCCGAAGACGAAGAAATACTTGACTTCTCCGTCAGAAGGGGCTATATCATATCATGCTATTATGAATTGCCTGAGATGTTTATCCCTCTTGATGCACCCTTCTTGATTGCGTGGTAGTCGCTTTTTATTAGGGTGATCTCTCACAAAAAAAATATCAAGTAGATAGTGTTCTCCCAAGTGTAGCACCGTCACGGCACCCATCTCTTCGGGGTATCACATGGTTACATGGATACGAACGATTAGAGAAGTGTGAGGCGGGTGAGTTGAGACCCCGCAGCGAGATCACTTGGTTGTCTTGACGTTCAAGCATGAAAGTCATGAGCTCGGAACACACGCATCGAAAGATGAACAAGAGTCACATAGAGATATGATTGGCAAGTTGGCCTACCAATTGAAATTCTCGTCACTTGAGATGGTTACATCCTTGACGCTAAATTGAAAGTTGGATCTTGCATCACTCACAATCAATTATGAGAGATATTGATTTGAGTGGGAGCGCACTTTAGAATAAAATTGTTTATTCACTAGTGCCAAAAATCATTATGAACAATGTCTAAAATGAACTTGTGTTTTCTGTTGTAGATCAAATGGCTCGCAATAGCGCGTTCAACTTAGGCCCGATGTTAGAGAAAGAGAAGTTAGCTGCGAATGGAAACAACTATGCGGACTGGGTCCGTACCCTGAGGATTGTCCTCAGGAGCGCTAAGAAAGTGTACGTGCTTGATGGAGCTCTTCCACCAAAGCCGGCGGCAACAGCCGCGGTAGTCATACAGAATGTCTGGGCCACTAAGGATGATGATTACAACTTAGTGCAGTGCCTCATGCTGTCTTGCATGAGTTCAGAGCTTCAAAAACGTTTTGAATTCCATAACTCCTTTGATATGATCAAGGATCTGGATGCTCTTTACAAGTTTAATGCAAGGTCTGAACGTTTTGATATCATGAAGATGATGTCGGAGACCAAGATGGCTGAGGGCAGTTCAGTTGGCGAGCACGTAGTCAATATGATTGGCTACGCTGAAAGGCTTAAAACCCTGGAATTTCCACTTCCAGAAGAGCATGTAATGGACATGTTGCTCTGTTCACTCCCCCCTTCTTACGGAGGTTTTGTCATGAACTACAACATGAATGGGATGGACAAAACACCTAATGAGGTGCTTGCCATGCTGAAAACTGTTGAAGGAGGACTGCAGAAAAATCGCAAGCAAGTGTTGCTTGTGAATAAAACTGTCAGTTTCAAAAAGAAAGGCAAGCCAAAGAAAGGCAAGGGCGCCGGTAAGACCGGCTTCCAACGCAAATCTAAGGGCGGAGCCAAGAATGAAACTGAGTGCTTCTACTGCAAGGGCACAGGACACTGGAAGAGAAACTGCAAGAAGTATCTGGAAGATAAGAAATCCGGGAAAACCGGAAAAGGTATAATTGTTATACAAGTTAATGTCATTGACGTTTTGCTTGCTAGCGAAAATTTGAAGTCTTGGGTATTTGATACCGGATCGGTTGCTCACATTTGCAACTCGATACAGGGGCTTCAGAAGGTGCGCAAGCTGGCAAAGAATGAAGTCGTGATGCGTGTCGGGAATGGCGCTGGGATCGCCGCTCAAGCCGTCGGCATTATGCCTCTACGTCTCCCTTCAGGATTTATTTTGGAACTTAGTAACTATTATTTTGTTCCGTTGTTGTGTAGAAACATTATCTCTGGATCATGTTTAGTGCACGACGGGTACTCCTACAAGTCTGAGAACAATGGTTGTTCACTTTATTGTAAGGATATGTTTTATGGATTTGCACCCATTGTTGGGGGCCTTTTCATACTAAATCTTGAATGTGGAAATGATGTCTTTAACGTGAATGCTAAACGCCTTAAGAAGGCTGATACCACCGCCACTTACTTGTGGCACTGTCGGCTTGGCCACATCGGAAAGAAACGCATGCAAAGACTCCATAAAGATGGAGTTTTACCGTCCCTTGATTTTGAATTATTTGACACATGTGAAGCTTGCTTGATGGGAAAAATGACCAAGACGCCGTTCACGGGTCATCCTGAACGGGCGAGTGAATTATTGGAAATAATACATAGTGATGTATGTGGTCCAATGAACACGGCCGCACGGGGTGAGTATTTTTACTTCGTGACTTTTACTGATGATTTGAGTCGGTATGGCTATATCTACTTGATGAAGCATAAGTCGGAAACCTTTGAAAAGTTCAAAGAATTTCAGAATGAGGTAGAAAATCATCGTAACAAAAAGATTAAGTTTCTGCGGTCTGATCGCGGAGGCGAATATCTTAGTCACAAGTTTGGCCAACATCTGAGTGATCGTGGAATCGTTTCACAGCTTACGCCTCCCGGAACTCCACAGCGAAACGGAGTGTCGGAACGACGTAACAGAACCCTGTTAGACATGGTAAGGTCGATGATGTCTCTTACAGATCTACCGATATCTTTTTGGGGTCACGCACTAGAAACTGCTGCTTATACATTAAACAGAGCACCGTCTAAGTCTGTTGAGACGACACCACATGAGATGTGGTATGGGAAGATACCTAGTGTGTCACATCTCAAGGTTTGGGGTTGTGAGGCATACGTAAAACGTTTACAGCCAACCAAGCTAGAACCTAGATCAGACAAATGTTACTTTGTAGGTTATCCAAATAACACCATTGGATATTCCTTCTACCACCAAACCGAGGGCAAAGTGTTTGTCGCAAAGGTTGCACATTTTCTCGAGAAAGAGTTTCTCGCTAAAGAATTGAGTAGGAGGACAGTACAGCTTAATGAGATTAGTGAATCTTCGGCAACCGTTGATATGGCTAAGGAACCGGAAGTAATTCCGCAAATTATCCCTACAACCGAGCCGGAAGTTGTCGCATGTGATGCGGAAACTTCAGACAATGTTGTAACTGAACCGCGCAGATCAGGTAGGGCTATCCAGCCACCTGAATGGTTTCATAACGAAATCTTCATTCTTGAGGACGATGAACCTGCGCACTACAAGGAAGCGATGGCGGGGCCTAGCTCAAGGGAATGGCACAAGGCCATGAGATCCGACATGGAATCCATGTACGAAAACCAAGTTTGGAACTTGGAAGAACTTCCAGATGGCGTAAAACCCATTGGTTGTAAATGGATTTTCAAAAGAAAGACGGACGCGGATGGTAACATTACTATCCACAAAGCTAGACTTGTCGCGAAAGGGTTCACGCAAGTTCTAGGAGTTGACTACGACGAGACTTTCTCGCCCGTAGCCATGCTCAGGTCTGTTCGGATATTACTAGCAATTGCTGCTTATTTCGATTATGAAATATGGCAGATGGATGTCAAAACGGCTTTCCTAAATGGAAACCTTGAACAGGATGTATACATGATACAGCCAGAAGGTTTTGTCGATCCTAAGAATGCTAGAAAGGTATGCAAGCTTCAGAAAGCCATTTATGGTCTGAAGCAAGCATCAAGGAGCTGGAACATTCGTTTTGATGAAGTGGTAAAAGAGTTTGGCTTCATCAGGAACGATGAAGAATCTTGTGTTTACAAGAAGTTTAGTGGGATCGCAAAAGCATTTCTAATCTTGTATGTGGATGACATATTGTTGATTGGAAATGATGTGAAATTTCTTAGCGAAATAAAAGACTCATTGAAGAAGAGTTTTTCAATGAAAGACTTAGGCGAAGCGGCATATGTATTGGGCATCAGGATCTATAGAGATAGATCAAGACGCCTGATAGCGCTAAGCCAAAGCACGTACATTGACAAGGTGTTGAAAAGGTTCAACATGGAGAACTCCAAGAAAGGCCTACTCCCCATGTCACCTGGCACAGTGCTTTGCAAGAATCAGTGTCCTCGGACCCTCGATGAGCGAGTACAAATGAATGATATTCCATATGCTTCGGCAGTTGGTTCTATTATGTATGCCATGCTATGTACAAGACCGGATGTTTCCTATGCGCTAAGTGTTAGCTGCCGGTACCAAGGTGATCCAGGATTGGAACACTGGGCCGCAGTTAAGGGTATTCTTAAGTACCTCAGGAGGACCAAGGATTTACTCCTTGTGTACGGAGGTGATGAAGAGCTCATTGTAAGTTGTTACACTGATGCAGGCTTCATGACTGACCCAGATGACTTCAAATCTCAATCGGGCTATGTTTTCTTATTGAACGGCGGTGCAGTTGATTGGAAAAGTTCCAAACAAAAGACTGTGGCGGATTCTACAACGGAGGCGGAATATGTGGTTGCTTCAGAAGCCTCCAAGAAAGCTGTCGGTATCAAGCAATTCCTTGAAGACCTTGGTGTGGTTCCAAGTGCTCTGGACCCGGTGGAGATCTATTGTGACAATAGTGGCGCCGTGGCTCAGGCAAGGGAGCCATGTTCGCACCATAAGACAATGCATATTCAACGCAAATTTAAACTCATTCGACATCATGTCGAAGAAGGTTTAGTGAAAGTACGCAAAGTTCACACGAATCTGAATGTGTCAGACCCGATGACGAAGCCTCTACCACGAGCAAAGCATGAGCAACACCGGATTGCCATTGGTGTTAGGGAAGCCATGTAACTAGATTATGACTCTAGTGCAAGTGGGAGTCTGTAGGAGATATGCCCTAGAGGCAGTAATATCAGTTACTTTTGTATCTCCAAGTTTGTAATGAATGTTTATGATCCATGCTATAACTGCAATGATTCTCGAGTCTGCAAATAAAACGAGGCTTGGAGGGAAACTCATGTGCACGTGTGGTATAATAAATGGTAAATTGTATTCCTAGTCTTGCCTCTAAGACTGGCTCAAGTATTGCATGATGATCCTGTTTTCCTGATCATGGGCATGGCCATGCCGGCAATTTTGAGGGCACGATGTTGGTAGAACACTTGTGTTGAATCGATCCGAATTGATGTTATGCTATGAGATACATTCGTCATAAGTTTATGGTTAATAACACAGAGAAGTTAATGTTTGCATAATTCCTTAGACCATGCGAGTATCGAGTTTCTTCATGCTTGCTTCATGAACTTTGGGGTTTGTTAAACGTCATCCGTAAATGGGTGGCTATTACGGCGGCTTACGGGTTCATGGAAAAGTATGTCAAGTAACTTGATAGCTCAAGATTGGGATTTGCTCCTTCGGTGATGGAGAGATATCTCTGGGCCCTCTCGGTGTTACGGTATCCATCATCGTCTGGCCAGACACTTTGTGATTTGATCACGGGGATGCCAAAACATGGGAACGAGAAAAGAGAACAATACCGGCAACGAGGTAACTGGCATTGTGGACAAGTGTTGATCCACGAGGATGCCGATGTTTCTCACCTCGGGTAATTGTAACATATCGCGAAGCAACAGGAATAGCTCACGACAACTGGAGGTTCACTCGAATATTTATTCGTGTGGGTATAGGGATCGATATGGGTGTCCACGGCTCCGATGCTGATCATTGATCGGAAGGTGTTCCGGGTCATGTCTATACTTCACCGAACCTATAGGGTCACACGCTTAAGGGTCATCTATCTGATGAATACTAGACAGGGAGTCTGAGAGAAAATCGCCGAAAAAGTTTTGGAGACAACGGAAGAGTTCCGGAGAGAGAACATTGGAATAGTTCCGGTAAAACCGAAAAGTTGTTTCGGAGTATACCATTAAGTCAAAATGGTTTCGGCACACGTCTGGAAATTCTTGGAGGGTGCCAGAATGATTCTGGGGACTTCTGGGATTTTCCGAAGAAAAAAACCGGAAGTGTTCCGGAGCCGCTGGAACCGCTATGGTAGCTTTTCGCTGAAGAAAAACATTGTTCCGGAATTGTTTCGGAACGCGTCCAAAATTGTTTTAGTGGGCACTGGAATTATTCTAGGCACACAGAAATAATTTTGGATTTAACAGACGCAGAAAAATGTCTTTGTGAATAGTGAAAACACTATTTTGAATAGTAGAAACACTATATATATAAATAGTGGAAACACTATATATGTATAGTGGAAACACTATTGTAAATAGTGGAAACACTATAATGTATAGTGGAAACACTATTGTAAATAGTGGAAACACTATTGTAAATAGTGGAAACACTATTGTGAATAGTGGAAATACTATTAGGGGATGATGCAGGCATGGTGATGCAGGCATGATGATGCAGGCAACACTACTTGGAGGCTTTCCCTTTATGCCCTTGTGGTGTGCTCACCCCATGGGCATTTTGGGTATTTCAAGTGCCACCCTACCCCTTGGGTTTTCCTATAAATAGAGGTGGAGATGCACTCTCCACACTCATCCTTTGATCTCATACACATGCTTTGCTTTGCAAGCTCTCTCTCTCCCTCCCACGAAAAGAGTTTTTCGTAGAGCCGAAAGGCTGTCTGGGTTCCGGCAGGAACTAGTTCTGGACGGCGAAGCCCTGCCGGATAGATGACACCGTATGTGTGCAACCCCGTAGAGAGTTCGTAGTTTCGATCTTTTGCCCGAGGGGCTGTTCGAGTGTCCTCCCGAAGGGCTGTCCGAGTCTCGGGTCGAGTTTCGAGAGTCCTCCCGAAGGGCCGTCCGAGTCTCCGTTCGAGTTTCGAGGGTCCTCCCGAAGGGCTGTCCGCGACATCGTCCGGGGGACTGTCCGACCGCCTCCCGAAGGGCTGTCCGACGAGGGAGTACATCCTCGCGGTTGGGAGGTTGTAAATCCTAGCTGCGAGGATCTGCACCAACGATCTCCACCGACTCTTCTTCCGCTGCGCTACGAGTCGGTACGGATCAGATCAAACCTTGTATGCATTCTCCATAGTGGTCCTGGGCGTGCTCGCTATACCGAAATTTTTTGTTTTCTGTCGCGTTCCCCTACAAAAACAACATAGGAGGGTGGTGTTGGGAACATAGCATGAAAATCAAAAACTTTCCTACGAAACACCCAATATGTAATGTAGGAGATGCATAACAATGAGATGGGAGAGTGTCTCTACGTACCCTCGCAGACCGTTAAGAGGAAGCTTATGTTACGTGGTTGATGTTGTCATACTCTTCACGATCCAATCCGATCTATCGTCTAACGGACGTCACCTTCGCGTTCAGCACATGTGCGACTTGGCGACGTCTCCTCCTCCTTAATCTAGCAAGCGAGGATGGAAATGTAGATGGAATCTTAACCAGCACGATGACGTGCTAGAGATGGTGGTGTAGCAGTGCCAGCAAGGCTTCACCAAGCGCCTTCGAAACGACATAAGAGGAAGAACATGAGAGATGGGAGAGGGGTTGTGGCTGTGGGAAGGATGCTGCCCCTTGTGCCTCAAAACCTTTATATAGGCGTGGGAGGGGTTGGTGGGTTACCCTCCAAGCCCCTAGGGGCTGGTGGAGAAGGTCAACAACTACTAGCTTTAAATATTGACACTTGTTCGTTTCTCAGAAAAGTTAATAGTTGAGGTAGACACCTACACTGCAGCCATAGGTTCCCGATCATAACAAGTTCATGAATTTTAACAATGTTCATTGATTTCAAAAAATGTGAATTCAAATTAGTTCATGAATTTGCAAATTGTTCATGATTTTTGAAAAAGTTAACAAAAAAAGTTCATAAATATGAAAATTGTTCATGAATATGAAATAGTTCATGAAAATTGTCTATAAACTTCATGAATTTGAAAAACTTTCCCAAAACAAGATGGTATAAGCCAGCTCGCCAAGCATTCTCTTCATGGCCTACGCGAAGGCTCATGTTGGTAATGTGCGACCGACAATGTCAGGGACCTCTTATTGGACGCATGTAGGCGTCAAACCGTTAAGGCATCACACACCTTCATGTAATCGTCCTACTCATTCTGGCAATGGCTGACTTGACTAATTTCTTTCATTTGAAAAAAAAAACTCACTTTTTGTTTCCTCTTTAATTTCTTTCCTTTAGTGCTTTTCAAAAAAGAAATGTTTAACATGTGTTTTCTAAAAGTTTGTGTATTAGCAAAATGTTTGGCATATGCAAAAAACAATTCTTCAAACATTAGCAAACAAGTTCATCTTAAAACATGCTCACCTTATGTTAAAGTAGTTCAATATATATAGAAACATAGTCTGTGTACATGGAACAAAGTTAATCCTAATTTTTAAAAAGTTTTTTTGTATTATAAACTAGTTACTGTATATTAGATAAACGTTCATCCTACATTTAAATATTCGTGTGTATAAATATTATAAGTATAAATAAAACAACTTATTTAAAAAATATCATCTAGTTTTTAAAACAATCACTTATTTACATGTGGATTATATTTACAAACATTGAGTAAATACCAAATTATTAATTGTAGTAAATGTAAAAAAATGTACCTACTGGATTATATATAAATTATAGAAAATTATGAATACAAACATTTATATTAATATATTCACTTTTGATAAATTTCACTCATGGCATATATTATTAATTTCTATATAAACGATATATATTCGGATGTATATATTTATATCAAAAATGAGTTTTGCATAATTATGAATATTTTCAAACTATAATTTTTTCACAAAAACAAAAAAATTAATAATAAAAAAGTGCTTATAATTATACGAATATTTGTATAATTATAAATATGTTGAAATTATAGTTTATAAAATATTTCTATCATTCTAAATTATATAAATATACTATTTTATTTATATCATTTTTCAAATATAATATTTCAATGCTTTTTAAAGTTGTTTGAACATTTTGCTGGATAAGTTAATTTTTGTATGTATAATATTTGTTTAACAGAGAAATGTTTGAAATTTATTTTTACTACTATCTTTACAATTTACATACTATTTATAAACCGGAAAAATGTTAAAGAAATGTAACATGTGCAACGTGTACCTCATAGAGTGTGGCCCATGTGAACCACAGGGGTGTGCTCTCATTCCCTCTATTACTAAATATAAAACGTTTTGGCAGTTCAATCTATAGTCTATGTTGTCAAAATGTCATATATTTATGAACAGAGATATAATATATACCTTCATTCCTTAGCGGACCAGAAAATATTCATGGTCTGGTGGATAGAATTGGTTGTTTGCCCGGAAAACGCTACAATTTCTATTCCCGGCGGTGCCTTTCTTTATGGTTGATTTTCCTTAATTCTGACATATGGTGTCCACTGGTCATAGAGACCTATATAAAGTAAGCCATCTGTTGGAAGTGAGTCTCATGCCACGTGTGCATGCAAATTAAAATACAGTGTCACATCAATGAATTAAATGTCTACTAATGAGATTTTCGCTGTATTTGCACACTCATGTCAAGTTCTGAAACCAGTTCAATGTATTTTTCAAGTTCATGCACCAAATTGAACGTCGGTGACAAGTTTAAGCACCACTAATGATATTGCCTTGAAAATATTTAATAAAATTAAAGAAAATTTCGCAATTTCAAATACTGTTCATCTATGAAAAAAGAAATCAAAAAATCGTACAACTTACAAAATAGTTTATTCATTGTTCAAATGTTTGCTGATTCAAGAAATAATCATGAAATTAAAAAAAATGTTAGATAAACTAAATATATTGTTCTTGAATTTCCAAAATTATTCCACCAATTTCTAGAAAAAAATGTTCATCAGTTCCTAGAAATGTTTGTCGATTAAAGAAAATTGTTTAAAAAACATTGACAATGTTTGTTTTGCAAACACCATAAAATTTTCATTACCTCATACAAATTTCTTGACATAACAATTTACGCAGATTGATATAATTTATCAAAATTTTGTTCAATTGCTTAACTAATTTTGTATTCAAAAATTGTTGTTAAATTTTGAGAAATGTTCTTGATTTGAAAAAATGTGCCAAATTTCAAAACTTTGTTGTTTTCAAAACTTCGTTAAATTCTGAAAATGTTCTGGATTTACGAAAAGTTATCTTCAAAGTCGAAAAATGTTGTAGCTTAAAATATGAAAACAAAAGGAAAAATGAAAGAAAAACCGTACGAAAAAATAAAATATAAAGAAAATAAGTAGAATAAGATAAAACAAAAGATAGAAAAATAGAACATTATTAGATTTTTTGGAGACAAAAAAAAAAAGCTGGGCTGGCTCAGTTTTTTTTAACACAGTACAGATGCAAACACTCCTATGAACGCATACACGTACATCCTAACCCTATGAACATCTTCGAGAGATTGAGCCCGCATATCATGTTGAAATTTACGAAGTAATTGTAGGTACCTCATCGTCGAAGAAAACTTCTCCTCCCGCTGAATGCACATCATTGTAAATCCTGAAATAAATTCAGGAATAAATACGAGCACCAGGATTTAAACCCTGGTGAGCTGGGAACATCACAATCTCTCCAACCATCCAACCACAAGTTGGTTCGCGGCCGGTCTAGTTGGGGCAAGCCCATTGTGCATGCTAGCGCCTCCCTGCCACATAATGCCGCAGGTAGGAGCTCCCATAAAATTAGGCAAACGCAACAGATGTAGGTGCACAGCAAAATCCTCAAATATAGGCCGGCTCATGTCACCATGCTGCATGCGTAGGCTTTTTTTAGAGGGGCTGCATGCGTAGGCTTGCCTAGTTGATAGTGGTAAAAGTCATAGTTTAAACACGTAAATAAAATTTCCAGTAGCACCGCAATGCAGCGGCGGAGCACTGAACCATCATGTTTTAGTCATTTTTTCACTTTCAAACATTTCATAATATATTAATATTTTTATATAAAAGATAATATTTTTGAAAACGAGATCATTTAAAAAATAAAAATATTTTGAAACCAGGGATATTTTTGAATTTGTCAAGACACTTTTAAAATACGATTTTTTCTTGAATTTGTTAACACATTTTGAAAACAAGAGCACTTATTAAATTATTAAAAAAATTGAAACTGAATATTGTATGAATGTCCAGAACATTTTCTAAATATGTAATTATTTTGAAAGTTTGTGAACATATTTTTACGACAGAGAACTATTCTGTAAAAGAAGAAGAACAACAAACAAAGAAAAACTAAGACTATTTAAAGAAACAACCAAAAAAAATTGGGCCGACTAGTGCCGATGCTCCTTCAAGGCTCATGTGTCTTTCGCCGGCATTTCAAAGTAGTGACTATCCAACAGGAAATTTTGTTGACGCGTACAGATTTCAATGAAGACTTTGTACCGCGTCATGCATTTCAAAGAACACGTGGTGCGAGCACACATAATATATATCATCTTTATAAGCCATAAATAACATCACCGTTGTCCAAGCATATAAAAATGGGCAGCCCATAAAAATGCAAGCACGTATGCATGTTCACATGTATCATAATGTTGTAATTAAAACTCATAAAATATTTTATTTTATTTTTTTAAAAGTCTATCATGTGTTTAACAAATGTGAATGCACTGTAAAAAAACTAAAAATCCAAAAAAATTGTTCATAACATTTAATATGTTCACATGTTTCGAAAACATTGTTCATGATATTTTTTACAGGAATGTTTATACTCCCTCTAAAGATATTATATTAGTTTGCACAGGAGTAAAATGTAACTAAATCACATAATTTTTGAAAAATAATCATACCATTGAAACAATATTCATGATATTTTACAAAAACATTCATGACTTTTCAAGAAATGTTCTCACATTTAAAACATCTTATATATATTTTATTATGTCATGTGTTTTAAAAGGATGGGTTGCTCTAGATTACACTTGTCATGCAATCACTCGAAGCAACCAAAAAACATATGATGGTGGGGGTGGCTATTTACTGTCTGGGGCAACCCAACTAGAATTTACAAATAAGCCCTTTATACATGACCGCTGTCAGGATAAGGATCCACCCAGCGGCTAGCACTAGCTCAACAACGGTCGGAATATTTGAACTGACAATTTCCTCACAGTAGGCAAACTTCATTTGCAATTTCCTAACTCTTCAACCAGAATAGTTTTATCAATAACCAGAAAAACATCGCTCAGTCGTGGACGCACTCCATTGCATTGCAAGAGATTTCCTAAGTCTCCATTCGAAGAAATAGGTAGGTTGATTATCACTTCATAAGTACGCGTATGTATCACCTAGACCCCCTTTAAGAGTATGATGTTTCATATGACTCAAAATAAAAGAAGAGAAACTACGAAATACAAAGCCTTCATGCTTCAAAACTTCACTTCAGTTTCTTCAAGGGGCGCACCAATTTCTTCAATGTAAACATACATTTTTAGGGGTCATCTCTAATGGTTAAACCAAATCTTTAAACATTTTTCTCATGTGTATAATCACAAACACATTACTAGCTTAACTCATTTTTCTTCAATACTCCAAAACAGTAAGGGGGCTAGGTAGACTTCAAATATCACTTTTTCTTTTTCAATAATCAGGTAAGGCATTATGGTGGTTTCTCAGAAGCACCTAGCATCTTCTCCAGGATAACAACATGATGGTGTGTCTGTCCCACTGCACATTTTTACAATATATGGTCTTGACATTCTCTTTATGTGTATCTTTTAGCATATTTTTATCCCATTTATTTGATAAACTGCAGACAATTTTGATTTTGGAAACATCTTACAAGGAAAGAAAGGTCATCAAGTAATAGGATAGATGGTTAGACATCTAGGCCTATTTTAGCCGGTTGTGCATATACTTTTTTGTTCACTTACTTTGCTGCTCCTTTGAAGATTTTTCGAAACTGTGGATTATTGATTGCTTTCATTAATAAATAGGGCTGCATGCATCGTTCTCATGCAGAGACCGGAGATATTCCTCCTTTTCTAAAAAAAAAGTCTTTAGGCCAGAATCATACATGCAATTGGTGGACTAAGCACACAACGATAACACAGTGGAAGAGATGGAACATACAGGCGAACACAAGAGTATTTTTTTTGCTGCGACCCCTTGAACCGCGTCTTTTCTGAACTTCTTTCTCTTCTTCAGAGAACAGATCAATCCCCAACAGACTGTACGATAAGAGCTCCCCCGGTCTGTCTATCACGCACCGTCCCACGCCGTGCGACCAGATCATGGCCAACCACTAAACATACACACTCACTAATCTTGCTGCAACGTAAACATAGCACGTCTCTGGGACTACAACACGAAAACGACTCGGCCTGTAAACGCTAATTCCTGAACAGAGTATACAAACTTATTTTTCCGCCACTACATTGTCTGCTGCCTTGCCTACTTCTGTTCGACCATTCATGGTACTTCTCATTCTTTGGAAAATTTGGCTGCAAGGAACAAGAAAGTTTTCCAAAGTCTTGAGACTGACGCAAATTTTTCCGTAAAAGCTATCCTAGATAATCTTATTATTTGGACGGACCGTCTCAAGATGGAATCTTTAAAAGATCACACCGGTCTGTGGCTTGATTTTCTCTTCTCACCTAATACGTGAAGCATGTAAATTATGTTCCTTTTGAAATATATTCAGGTGTGAGCCTTTTCCCCCGGATGACCATTTAAAAAAAAACTTATTTTTCAGAGCTAGCTAGCAAGCTGAAACGCTAACTGAAAAAACTGAAATACATGCCGCATGAGACTTGACTTCGGAAAACTTTAGGCAAACAAAAGAGGAAGGTCTATTCTTCTTGGTGCTCAGGCTCATCTGACCCGTTCAATAAAAAAATCAAAACAAATACTAAAAAATTCAAAAAATTCCATATATTTTTGGGTGTAAGATAATTTCATGCGTGAGGTTCGCTCCAATTTTTGTATCATTTGAACATCTACGCAACTCTCATCAAAAAAAAAAACAAATCGGGTCAAAATAGTGCGTGAACAGTAAACTTTTTTAGAGACCCCGAATTTGTCTTTTTTGCCGAGAGCTGCTCAGATGTTCAAATGATACAAAAATTGAAACGAACCTCATGCATGAAATTATGTACCACCCAAAAAAATTGTAATTTTTCGAATTTGTTTAGTATTTGTTTTGATTTTTTTACTCAGCGGGGGTGCAGATGAGCCCGGACTCAGAAATGGATTATCGCTATTCTTGTCAGTATATTCTTTTTCATGGTCTGAGGCCTAAAATTTTATTTAAGTAAGGAGCCGTATTTTATTTAGTTATCTTTTCATTATCCAACTGAGCCCTAAAATTGCTATGGATAATAAGTGCAATGTCCTTTACTCCCATAAGATCATCAAAAGTGTTTTGAAGTCTGGGCACAAAAAGAATATAATAAGGCGGAATGCAAATAGGCACCCGAGCTCATGTAATCCTGAAATCTCTGCCGACCAATGCCCTTGGGATTCGATGCAGCTGTTGTATTCCTTGAAGTATATGTTTATTAAATGGGACTCCGGCTCGATGAAGAGCGCACGGAGGAACCACCCGCACATGTGGCAGCATGGATCCGCGCTGCGGATCAACGACGGGAACCGACGACCACCACGCCCGGCCACCGGAGAGGCGGGGCGGCAACGGTGCGGGAGGAGAAGAGGAGGTGGGGAGAAGAGCCACCGTTTTTACTCTACCGCATAGAGATGGAATAAATATAATCCAAATTCTATGAATGGATTAAAAAAATTACTTCACTAAGTCGTATAGGGGATTGGTTAGGTCAAAATTAATGAGTAAAAAGCCAAATTTACTCCACTAAGTTGATATAGGGGATAGGTTAGCAATGATCTAAGTCTGCAGGCAACTTAGACCACGTCTTTGTAATACCTACAATTCAATCATGAAGTTCATTTTTCTGACGACATCCTACACACATGCCCAGCAACTACATTAGCTGGATCTAATTCGTGAGCATCCTAGCATCAATCAATCTGCCATCCAAGCATGCACCCGCACAGACGGTAGAAGTAAGCTGTACCTTTTGGTCCAATTAGGTGCCTGAGGATCCATATTCCCCATTGATTCCGACATGGCGCCGTCGCTATCCTCTCGACCGTGAATCATGGCCTGCTACGGTCCACCCCCGATGCAACAAGCCCCTCACTGGTGGCCTCGCTTTAGCTACCGCTGCCGGCAGGTAGACCCCCTCCTCGTTGGGCGTGTGGCGGGACATGATGATCTCCTTCGTCCGGCAGGTCCCTCGTCGCCACTGGATTCCTCGTTTGGCAAATATCGGTAACCTGCATAGAATCATATCGATGTTAAGTGGCCTCAGATCACAGATTGAACGGGCAAGGGTTATTTCTCTTACTTCGCCACCGGATCGACGGAAAACTCCATCGCCGCCAGCACGCCGCAAGAACTTTTTTTAACAAAAGAAAAGTTGGAATCACCAAAGGATGGAGATGCAACCCTCCCTCTCCAGAGGTTCCTTTTTTTTTCCTGACCGCAGTCTACTGGACCCGTACGAGCATTCCTGTACCACGGTACATCTTCCATTCGTCACGGAGGGCTGGTCGTCCACAAAACGCCGTCTTGCTTCCGTTTGTAGAACTGCCTGCGCTATGCATGCGTCTGTACAACGTCTGGTCTGTATTCCATATTTACTAGCAGCCGTATACGGCATTAAATGGACTGTGGCACACGTCCCCACGTGCACTTTGACGAACAAGATAACAGGAGCACATGGACCGGGGTGCCAAAACGCCCGCTTTTGGCTAATTTTATCTTTGTTTTCTTCCTTTATTTTGTAGAACTATATGATTCGTCCACGCGCTGCTGCAAGAAAACACGGTGACATGTACATACGGTGTTTTGTTAGAGCAAATAGAAAATGTGATAGTTTGCAACGTAATGGTTCGGGGAATTTTGGCAGTAAGTTAAACATAAGTATTTAATGAAAAGATTAATGACCTCAAAAGAGTGATCCTCTACTTCTAATTATCTTAACATGCGTGCTTCCACATCATCATAAAAATTGTAGCCGTTGGATTTACTAACTTGGTCCAGTAACATCCATCTGATTTACTAACATTATTGCATTTTAAGTGGGTTTTAAATCACAATGCATTTAATTGTGACATTATTAACTTTTTATGTTAAGATTTTTATTTTTCTTATGCAGAAATTTCGCACTTACTTTAAATCATAAGGACCAAATTAGTATTCCACAGATATATACAAACTATACATCCACCTCCGCGTCATCGCAAGGGGTATCATCTAGTATCTATTGTATCTATTCCAGCATTCTTTTTCTCCGTGTTGTTTGGGCATACCTGGAGCATACAGGGTGTCTCACATAATCCCTGTCGGCAACACAATGACTCTTCAACGTCTGCAATAGAATGATGAGGTGCAGCGACTCTTTAACCTCTCTCGTGGTGGATGTCTACTGCTCAGTGAAATTCGGCTTGTCTCCACTTTCAAAAGTCAAGCAAAGCTGCCAATTGAAAGGGCAAGTAGAGCTTGTCTTCGTCCATGCCAGCTGCCAGCAACAACCATCCAAAAGCCAAGTTGTGGGTGCGTTTAATCAACAGGGTAACAAATCCTTTATATAGAGAGAGACGAAGCAGCAGCATGACAATACAAAGAGAAAGAGAGTGGTTTGTGCAACAGCCTTCATTTTACCATGGCTTCAGGGGCGGAGCTGGAGCAAATGTGACCCGATGCACCACTTTAACAAGGAATATTTTGTTTAAGCAACGATGTATTGAATAAAAGATGTATTTCATCACTTCTAGCACATATTATTGAATATAATTGAAGGTGATTTGTAAACACGAAATGTAGCCATCAAAGTGCTTACAAAACAAGGGATGTAATTACTTGAAAAGTAGGTCTTCATTTCGAAATTCCAAGATACATTATCGGACAACAAGGTTCGATAACCTAAAAGATAAACATAGAATTAAATTTACTAGTAGAACGTATAAAAATGCCCAAATGAAAGTACTTAGATGGCTAAAAAATCTGAAAATTACCTTTAGTACGTTCTATTCCTCCGAGCCATGAAATAATCAACCACTTGAGCATTGATGACCATTTTCATTTCTTCTTTCTAAACATAACAAATAACATCATCACTAACTTTTATCATTGAGGCGATTGCACTAGGAAGTTTTGACAGGTTTCATAGCTGAAAAGCACATGTGATGGTGCTTTTCTTTTGAGAAGAAACTTGTCCATAGTATGTATATTACAAATACAAATAACAAATGAGCTATTTACAGATAAATAAAAGACACTGGAATTAGAAGTTATAACCCTAGAAAATGCCCCACACTTTGTCAAAACACAGTGATCTCTATTATATTTGCTGCAAGTTTACACAACTAGCAAATACAGTGATCTCAAACACAGTGATCTCCCTGATGCACTGGGTCTTTTTAACATATAGATACAACTAGCAAAAAAATTCATCTGTATTCCTGTGCATACGGGCCAGCCCAATGGGCTCCGCCCCTGCATGGCTTGGAGGTGCCACATGAACATGGTTCTTCTGCTCGTTATACTGGAGATCATTCTGCTCATTACGATGCCATCTGGAGGGCTGGCAGGTCCGAGTGCGATACAGATAAATGGTACGTGCTCTGACTTTTCAATCTTGCAGATCCGACCACACATTTATTGCGAAATAGCTAGTAGTACCAGTTAACTCACTTGACAAATGTTCATCTCTTACATGGAGACACAGAGTACTATACCGTCGTTACGGGTTTTGATCATTTAAACAGTTTAGGTGTAAACTGTAAATAAAGGATTTTGATCCTTTAAACAGTTTAGGTGTAAACTGTAAATAAATCACCGAAATTGTAAATGCTTATGTAGGCATATCTTTTCATCCTTAAACTACCATACCTATGTGTTGTAAATATGAATTTTATTTATATCGAAGGTGACAAAAAATTAAAAAGGGTTTGACAATTATATTGATATATGAGTAAAAGGAATAGAAGTTACTATTACAAGTTCGCTTCCTCATCATTATTAAAATGTCAGTCATATTGATTGGAGGATTAAACGGCCGTAAAGCTCGTGGTCCTCCAAACAAAGATGATTCTTGACAAAATTCTCCCCTTCCAGATTTTGGTAAACTCACGAACAATATGTAAAATATATGGCTAGTCAGATGAAAAATTGACAAAGAGAAATAATTAAAGACTAAGTATAGCTTCCCTCTATCTTAAGTCATTGTGTAGTTTGTTTCCGAAATGCTTGCTCTACTTGAAGCAGTAGTTAGAAATTTGGTTCCCATGGTTATAGTAAGGTGTTACGTAAAATATGCTTTCAGAATTGTCAATGGAAAATTTGCATCTCATAAATTGTTCTTGCAGACGGTGACAACCCCAACTGCCCCCCTTGCTACAGACGTCCTTGTCGTCATTGTTGAAAGTATACGGGATTTGGCTCATTTAATTTTTCATTCCTCAAAAGTCTCATAGACGCATTAATGATTGCCTGGCATCAGCACATTTTAGTCTCACATGTAGAGTGGAGGAGAAATGAGACCAACATATAAGGGACTCTCTAGCTCTCTCACTCATTAGAGCATGATAAGAGGACTAGCACATGCACGCCTTCTACACCGCCACACCGCACCACTCGCCTACGTCTTCGATTCCTGGCAACTTATTCCTACTTGTAATAAGAATGCTCCTCGATGCAGTAGCTATTTTGTTCTTGTGTTGTGTAAAGACTACTTGCCCGGAAACTTGATACATCATTTTGTTGTGCATGAAACGTTGCCATGCAGCAACCGATGACCTGACATGTGTGACCAGGCTTCTTGTATATATGGGAAATGTAAAAGAGGACCCAATTACCACACGGTGAGTGTGGTAATCAATCCTAGACCAATGATATTCAACAATAAAATAGGCTCAGATTCGCTAAATTATCGAAACATGCTCTTGCACCACCTTATAGATAAAGCACATATCAAGGCACACAGTCAAATGATACAAGATAGAGAGGAAGCCCCTTTCAAAGTACGCCCCGAGATAACCGCACAACATAAGCACATGTGACTACATCGCCGAGGTTTGGCTCAATGCCTCCACGGAAGGAAGCATCCATGCATCAATCCCCAACTAGCTAGTTCTCGTGTACGGGGGCGACGGAACCCGGTGCCTACTGAACACCGCTGTCGAGCAAGCCTAGGCTAGCTCACACGACACCATGCCTGTGACCACCAGCGCTGATGTTACCGACGGCACATCAATGTCAAGGGATCCCGACTCGGACTATTGCCAAAACTGAGCATTATGCAACGAGATCACAAGGCGAAGGCTTACACCCACGTAGACCAAGCCCTCTATGTCCACATGTCACCGGATGTTGTCCACCACAACAGACCAAATTACACCGCCCATTGAACCTAGCCCACACCAGGGCACACACAAATGCCATTGACACGGATCGCACCACCGACAAACCAAGAAGTCACGCAACCCCATCACTGCCAAGGGTCCCCCGAGTAGTGCCACCCCGTAGGATCCACAATGGATCCACACCGACGCCACGTGCCAACCCGTGCCACCAGGTGGCACTAGATGGCAGATATGGGTGGAAGCCAAATCATCACGACACCAACTATCGCACGCCCAGGCCCAACAATGCACAACCATCATGAACCAAGCATGTAGCACGGCACAACCCATCACGCCAAGTCCACCGCCACAATGATAAATGATACCGGGGTGGCCCATTGAAAGGGAAGGCCCACACCGGGCCGGCCTCAGGGCCTAGATGCTTCATAGTGACCTTATCGCAACGATGGTCCAAGGGCACGTCCTTAAGATCTAGCATGATCTTGTTGTACAAGGCAAGATGCCCTTGTAGGAAGGTCCGTTAGGAACTCTTCAGACCGTAGGTCCCACCCCCTTTATAAGACCATGCTAGGGGTAGTTCGAGGCATATGTTCCATTATACATAGACCTCGCTAGTGTTCATCATCCTTCACCGGTAACGCCTTGGCATGAGGTGCTCCCACATCAGTTTAAAGAAAAGCACGAGTGAGGTAATACCTCGACCATCAGGGCCCGAACCTGGGTAAAAACCCCGTGTGAACTCTTATCTAATACTTCTGGCTATGCTTTCCAGCCTACTGAGGGCATTGGCATTTTTCTGCACCGTTAGTGGGCGCTCCAATCAAGGGCTACGTGAAACAAAAACCTGGCCTAGATTGGATATCTAGTCATGCCCGATGACTTCATGCCAGACCAAACTTTCTTCTTTGGCTCCTTCAAGTTCGACGTCGGTGGTAGTGGGCTGCTCTATGATGGAAGGTCAACCTCTCCTATCAGCACAATGCACTTAGGAAGCCTTGAGTTCCACTTCAACCAACACGGAGACACTATGTGCATTTGTGTCCCTCTATCTCCCTTAACATGGGAGGCAACGCCGACCCTAGACAACCCCAAAGCGGCTGGATATTTGTCAACCCACCAGCCTGTCCGATCGCAAGGAGTGCACATGATCTTCTCGGCTGCCAATACACGGCAATCCCAGAAGCTCACACGACGTGCATTGTATGCAATTTCACTGGCTCACATGGAATACCTAGAGATGTCTAACTCCACCATCACCTTCGAACGCGTTGATCACCTGGTCTACATCCCACATGTAGGAAAATCGTCCCTGGTGCTCGAACTGATAATTGGCAACTTCTGGTTTTCGCAAGCCCTTATGAAGGCTAACAGCAGGGTCAACATCATCTTCCCCAACACCATATCAAAGATGGGAATGTCTAGATCCCTCCCGATCCCCATGCCCACCGGCTTCCACGGGTTTGTGCTAGGCATGAAGGTGCAACCCCTAGGACAAATCTACCTAGAAGTGGTCTTGGGAGACGAGGAAAACATCCGCTCAGAGACAATGTGCTTTGAGGTTACGTTGTTCCGCACGGGCTACATCACTATCCTTGGTAGACCGCCTTATGTCAAGTTCGTGCTGGTACCCTTATACGTGTATCTACACCTGTAGATTCCAAGATCAAATGGCATCATCATTGTACACGGAAGTGCCCAGAGGGCGCTCGAAATGGAGGTCATCAACATAGAGCTCGCAGAGGCCACCCTAGCCTTCACGGAACTCGAGGAGATAAAGAGGTCCTTCGACCCATCAATCACAACTCTGCTCTGCAAGACCAAGTCCGGACAGGCTTTCCAACCGGTCAAAGAGACAAAGAAATTCCAAGTGCAGTCAGAAGACCCGGCAAACACGATGATCATCAGAGGAGACATATGATGGAAAGAGGAGGTCGTCCTCCTGCAGTTCCTTAGAAACAACTGGGACATATTGGCTTGGAAGCCCCTAACATGCCCGGAGTTTCGAGCACATCCTAGGCATCCAATAAGTCACAAGGCGGGTCAAGAAATCCTTCTAACACTTTGCCACAGAAAAGTGTAGAGCAATCAAAAAAGAAATTTCTCAACTTCTCGATGTAGGGTTCATTAGGGACTTCGCTCACCCCCAGTTGTTGGAGAACCCGTCATGGTTCGGAAAAAGAACATCTCATGGTGCATGTGTGTCGACTACACTAACCTCAACAAAGCTCACCTGACAGATCTGTTCCCGCTCCATCGCATCAACTACACCGCATGCTGCAGACGGCTTTGTTTTTGGACGCCTGCTCCAATTACCATAAGATCTGGATGAAGGAGTACAACCAGGAGAAACATATTTCATCACACATTTCAGGACATTGTTCTACCTCACAATGCCCTTCTGGCTCGGGAACACGGCACCACATATCAAAATATGTTGCGAAAATGCATCCACGACCACATCAGCATCAATGCTGAAGCTTATGTCGATGACATCATCATCAATGAGCGAATCCAACCTGCTCTCCGACCGTGAACAAACATTCTCCAATCTACGGTGGTTCAGCATAAAGTTAAAACCACAAATGTGTGTTTTTTGGGTTGCTTCGAGATGGCTCATCAACTTTCTCGTCTCCAAGCGAGGCATCAAAGCTAACTCAGAAAACATAAAAGCCATCCATGTCTGGATTTACTCGGCCCATATGTCAGTACCATCGACTGGTCCAACTTGACATTGTTTATTACTGACGACCACCATGATGAAAAAATTCTGACGGGACCACATGGAAGTTGCCATGTCAGCATATATTGGGGCCATTTGTCGGAATCATTGACTACTGAAAGTCACAAACTGATTACAAGTGACGTATTATCATCACCAAAAATGGTCTTAGGTGACAAATGGGTCGATCAAAGGTGACAATCTTGGCGGTTACCAAAAATGGATATCCGTGACAAAATTGGGTCTATCACATAAGGTATGATCTTAGATGAGAGAAAATGTGGAACTATCAAGATTTTATTTTTTGTGACGGTGCTTTGGTGATAATGTGGGTGATGTATGAAATCGTCACAAGCACATTTTCGGTAAAGAAAATTGGTTTTACTTGTCACAAGTGAACAGTCGCTAAAAGTCCTCCATTTTGTAATGAGGGGTTCACTCACAAGTGGCTTCAGATGGATTGCAATCTTGCTTGCCACAACAAGCTCAAAAGTGGTGGTCAATGGTGTTGCTGATGCATGATGGTTTGAGGCAAGGAGGCCCGATGTCCCCCTTGCTCCCTGTCGTCACAATGGATACCCTTACAACAATGGTTTAGAGAGCTACCGAGGAAGGTGTGTTGGACATCCTACCTGGGTAATACGTGCTTGGCGTTCAATTCCCAAACCTTTAAGATGTCACACAACATAAGAATGTTGTTTTTGCATCGGTGTTAGGGACGATACCGTTGACTATTCAGTTTTGCGTTCTTTGAAATAGATTGACCAAGTGGATTCATTTGGTCAAGAGGTTGATGACAGTCAACTTATCAGTTGATGATCACTCATTTAAGTGGAAGTTAACAATCTCTTGTGATTTCATCGTTAAGTCGATTAACATGAGTCAACCTATCAGTTTATGGTGACTCATTTCAGTGCAAGTTAAGAATCTCTAGTGGTTCCATCGTTCGAACAAAATTTAACACATGTCCATCCTTTCAATATAAATACATTTGGAAATTAAAAGTTCACTTGAAAATAAAGATCTTTATGAAGCTCTTACACAAAGGTGTAATTTTGTCAAAAGATAGCTGAGCCAAACGTCCATGACATGGAAGCACAAAATGTTGTCATTGTAATTGGCAGGAAACTATTTATCATTTGTTTCAAGCGTGTTCGTTGCAGCATTGGTGTAACGAACGATACATGTACCTTGAGTCACCACCTTAACTAGCAAGGCCAATATGATGGGAAACTGGTTTGGGAGGGTTCCCTCCTCGCTCAAGGCACAAATACCTGCCGTTATTTGTGCTTTGCTCTGCGTATTATGAAACTGCAGTAATGGCCACGTCTTTAGCAAATTCAAATTTCCAAATTTGTTGCAGGGCATCAATAGAACCACCAGTTTCATTCCTACATGGTCTGCCCGACTTCCTGTTGATGGTAGTAGATCCACGGTCTTTGGGTGCAACGAACTAGAAATTAAAGGTTGCACAGGGTATCTTACTCCGTCTCATAATATACAACGTTATTACAACCATATATATACTCACACATTGGTTGCAATAACATCTTATATTGTGGGACGGAGCGAGTATGTGATTAAGTGATTGTATAGTCAGTGTTCGCTTGTTTCGAGCTCTACTTTGTGCTCTTTTTGCTTGTTACTTTGTTCGAGATGTATGATATATGTGTGTGTAAAAATTCACGATGAAATACCTTTAAATGCGACCTGTATAAAAAAGATAAATTTCTGGTGTTAAAAAGCCTCAATTTTGTGTTTTTTGCACAGCCATCATTTGAACGTAAATTTACACACTTGTACATTATGCCTCCATGTGTATCTGTAAAAACATTCAGAATTTTGTGAATTGTAAAAATATGAACTTTGATGAGTTTTGAATTTTGGAAAAGAAGGCCTTCATGGAGCTCGGTCTTCAAAAGCAATTTTCGATTGTTTCTTCCCTACTTTCCTAGAACTAGATGATTCATCCACGCGTTGCTGCGAGAGAACTAGGAGACATGTACATACAATGTTTTGTTAGCGCACCACAAATAAAAAATGTGATAGTTGGCAACGTATTGGTTCATGGAATTTTAGCAGTAAGTTAAACCTCAGTGTTTCATGAAAAGATTACCTCAAGTCGGTTACTACATAGGGGTTCCCTTTCTTTTATTTTGCGGTTATGCTACTGGACTGGCGTTTGCTGGGATGGGGATGACAAACGAACCCTGTTTGTTAGCAGTTTTACTTGCGACACGGGATAAAACGATGACAATTTCTGCTTGTTCTTGCTTCGTTTTTCCATCTTCCTAGAAACTGGCATACATGTTGTTCTGAAAAAAATTGACACCCCCCACAAAATTAAAACAGCCTGCAAAACGTTTACAAATGCCTCGCCCTCCCGGCGAACGCTGCGAAATAAGAGGGTCGTTTATTTTGTTAGTCACATCTTAATAAACTCTTGTATCAATTTCGAACTAGTTCAAAAGAAAGGGTTCAATATGAGATCTTTTCTTGTAAGCAGTAGACTTGTATTCTTTCTTTCTTAATAGATTACTGGAATTTCTATTTTCGTGCCTCTGGTTTCCTTAGTACTATCCAGTTTTGCCCCAGGCAACCAACACTGCTCACTTTTCCCCTCACTCCTCCACCACCTGCTCACAAAAGCCCAAACAGGACACCACAGTCCAGTCAAAGTCTTTGACCGTTACCTCCTGACATGTGGGGCCGCGTGATATCCTGACAGGTGGGGTCGGGCCACTCTCTCTCTCTCCCCGGAGTGGCAATGCTTTAAAGTCATGACATCTGGGGTCGAGGCAAACTATGACATGTGGGGCCACATGATATCCTGACAGGTGAGGGCGGGGCAATTTCTCTCCTCCCGGTACTGACGCGGTAAAATCCTAACATGTGGGACATGGGCAACTAATGTCAGGTGGGGCCGATGCAACTAATGACAGGTGGGGCTGAGGGAACAATTGCTCTCGCGCGGCATTTCTAACGGCCCAAATAGACAATACGCGACACTGGCCTTAAGCGCAATAAACATGGTTATCTATTTGGATTATGTGAGCCGAGCGGGGCCCATAAATTATCCATTGAGCGAGGGACCCACACCTTGTCCACGACCATCGTCGTTTGTCCGTCTTCTGTTGTTGGTCGGTGGGCCACTCACGTCAGCTCCTTTACCAAGCCAAGTAGTCATGGAGCACCCCACCGAATCCAGCCAACCAGGTCAACTCTCACGGATCTACCATGTGGAACCCTAATGCCTGATCGAAACCGTCCATGTATAATTATCAAACAGCTCTGAGGGTGTGGGCTTTTCAGGGGGATTTGAGTGGTTTTGAGAGGGGGTTTGAGAGGGTTTCATGTGTTAGGGTTGAGCATAAGTAATTAATAAAAAAACAGAAAAACTTTAAACTTGCATGCTTCATCATTTTATGTGACTAAGTTGCTAGAAAAAAATTAAGAAGCTTGGTCTACAGATATATTCATGGAAACCCCTTCAACTAAATTAGCTATCACGAACGAGGTTGCAGGGTTATGCATTAGAGACAACAACATTCACTTTAAATAGGACACCATCTAAATCCGTTGAGATGACACCGTGTGAATTATGGTTTGATAGAAACCTAAGCTGTCGTTTCTTAATGTTTGGGGTTGTGACGCATGTGGGGGAAATTGTTTTCACCTAATGAGCTCGAACCCAAAGCGGACAAGTGCATCTTCATAGAATACCCTAAGAATAGTTGGGTGGACCTTCTATCTCAGATCCAAGCATAAAATGTTTGTTGCTAAAACTGGGTCCTTTCTCGAGAAAAGTTTCTCTCGAAAGAATTGTGTGGGAGGAATATAGAACTTGATGAGGTTGTTGAACCTTTGTTTCAACCAGAGAGTAGCGCAACGCAGGAAGATGTTTCTGTGAAGCCTACATTAGTTGATGAGGAAGTTAATGATGATGATCATGAAGCTTCGTATCAAGTTACTATCGAACCTCGTAGGTCGACAAGGATGCGTACTGCTCTTGAGTGGTACGACAACCTTGTCTTGGAGGTCATGTTGTTGGACAACGATGAACCTACGAGCTATGGAGAAGCGATGATGGGCCCGAATTCCGACAAATGGTTAGAGGCCATGAAATCCGAGAAAGGATCCATCTATGAAAACAAAGTATAGACTTTGGTACACTTGCTGGTTGGACGGCAGGTCGTCAAGTACAAATGGACCTTTGAGATGAAGACAGACGTTGATGGTAAATGTCACCATTTATAAAGCTCGACTTGTCGCAAAGAAGTTTCCGACAAGTTCAAAGAGTTGACTGCGATGAGACTTTCTCACTCGTAGCGATGCTAAAGTCTGTTGGAATTATGTTAGCAGTTGCTGCATTTTTCAGTTACGAAAAATGGCAGATGGATATCAAAACATTGGTTCCTTAACGGTTTACTTGAGGAAAGGTAGTATGTGATACAACCAGAAGGTTTTGTTAGTCCTAAGGATGCTAAGAGGTGTGCGAGCTCCAGCAATCCTTCTATGGGCTGGAGCGAGCATCTCGGAGTTGGAATATACGCTTTGCTGAGGTGATAAAAGTTTTTGAGTCTATACAAAGTTTATGAGAAACTTGTATTTACAATAAAGTGAGTGGGAACACTATAGAGTTTCTGATAAGCATATGTGGATGACATATTGTTGATCGGAAATGATGTAGAATTTCTGGAAAGCATAAAGGGTTATTTGAAAAGAGTTTTTCAAAGAAAGACCTAGATAAAGCTACCTAATTGTTGAGCATCAAGATCCATAGAGATAGATCAAGATGCTTGATGAGACTTTCAATGAGTACATACCTTGACAAGATTTTGAAAGGGTTCAAAATGGATCAGTCAGAGAGAAGTGTTCTCGCTTGCTTTGTAAGGTGTGACCACGGCAGAAGAAAGAGAATGGACGAACGTCGTCCCTATGCTTTAGCCATAGGCTTTGTATAGTATGCCATGCTGTGTACCGCACATGTGTGTGCCTTGCCATGAGTCCGTCTTCCCACAATAACCGAAACTAACTTTGATTCCCATAAGGCACTTGATGAATTGATCCATCTCCTTCGCACTTAAGGTGAAGCAAGAAGGGGGGAAATAATTCTCCTCCTTCTTGTTGACTTTTCTGCCCCTTTCCCCCTCCTCCGTCTCTGTCTCCATCTCCTCCGTTGACTTTTTATTGTGGAGATATTTCCTGATCTTCAAATCTTCCAAGTCTTTCCTTGCCTTCGGCCCATCCTTGGTCTTCTCCGGCATGTTTATCAGTGTGCCAAGCAAGCTCTCCAGGGCAGTCTTCGTGATATGCATTTGATCAAGGCAATGAGGCGTGTTGTGATTGGGCCAGTACTCCAAGTCCTAGAAAACAGACCACGTTTTCCATACCTTCACCAGCGGCTCCGGTGCCTTTTTGATCTTTCCCGGCGCGGGGCATTGTTCCCAGTTTCTCAACAGCTTGTCGATTTCTGTGCCGCTCCTCTTACATGGAGGTACTCGAAGCTCATCCAACCCATTGAATAGATCTCCACGCTTTATCCACGGGTCATCCTTCTCGAGCCATCTGCGATGGCCCATGTACACGTTTTTCCCAGACCCGCCATCTTTCGTTGACGTAAGCTGCTGAGACGTTGTATCATCCATGCACCTCATGCATCCGCAGTATCCGTGGCACACCTGGCCTGAGGTGTACCCGTAACCAAGATAATCATGCACCGTCGTCATCAGCGCGGCTCTCATATGGAAATACTCTCCTTTGCTGGCATCCCATGTCCATGTCGGTGTTTTCCATAACGTGTCTAGCTCCTCTTGCAGAAGCCCCATATACAGGTTAATACTATTTCTCGGTTGTTTCGGCCCTTGAATCAGCATGCTCATGTGTATGTACTTTGTCTTCATGCACTTACATGGGGGGAGGTTATACATCCATACAAACACGGGCCATGTGCTGTGGTTGGTGTTCTGGTTTCCAAACGGATTCATGCCATCGGTACTCGCACCAAGCATGATGTTCCTTGGATCTTCTGCAGCAAATCCATATACGGCGTTGATGTTGGAAATATGCCCTAGAGGCAATAATAAATTAGTTATTATCATATTTCCTTGTTCATGGTAATCGTTTATTATCCATGCTAGAATTGTATTGATTGGAAACTCAGATACATGTGTGGATACATAGACAACACCATGTCCCTAGTATGCCTCTGATGGACTAGCTCGTTGATCAAAGATGGTTAAGGTTTCCTAGCCATGGACATGAGATGTCATTTGATAACGGGATCACATCATTAGGAGAATGATGTGATGGACAAGACCCAAACTACAAACGTAGCATATGATCGTGTCAGTTTAATGCTACTGTTTTCTGCATGTCAAGTATTTGTTCCTATGAGCATAATATCATGCAACTCACTGACATCGGAGGAGTACCTTGTGTGTATCAAACGTCGCAACGTAACTGGGTGACTATAAAGGTGCTCTACACGTATCTCCGAGAGTGTCTGTTGGGTTGGCATGGATCAAGACTGGTATTTGTTACTCCGTGTGACGGAGAGGTATCTCAGGGCCCACTCGGTAATACAACATCACAACAAGCCTTGCAAGCAATGTGATTAAGTGTTAGTCACGGAATCTTGTATTACGGAACGAGTAAAGAGACTTGCCGGTAACGAGGTTGAACTAGGTATGGAGATACCGACGATCGAATCTCGGGCAAGTAACATACCAAAGAACAAAGGGAACATTATACGGGATTGACTGAATCCTTGACATAGAGGTTCGACCGATAAAGATCTTCATGGAATATGTAGGAACCAATATGGGCATCCAGGTCCCGCTATTTTTTATTGACCGTAGAGGTGTCTCGGTCATGTCTACGTAGTTCTCGAACCCGCAGGGTCTGCACACTTAAGGTTTGGTGATGTTTCGGTAGTATAGAGTTATGTATGGTGGTGATCAAAGGTTGTTTGGAGTCCCGGATGAGATCCTGGACATCACGAGGAGCTCTGGAATGGTCCGGAGGTAAGGATTGATATATAGGAAGTCCTAGTTTGGTCGCCGGAAAAGTTTCGGGCTCATCGGTAGTGTACCGAGAGTGCCGGGAGGGTACCGGAGGACCATTGAGAGGGGTGTCACGCCCCGAGGGGCCTCATGGGCTGTGGGAGGAGACAAACCAGCCCCTGGTGGGCTGGCCGAAGCCTCCACTAAAGCCCATGACGTTTGAGAAGGAAAAAAATCCAAAGGTGGAGAGGTGGAAAGAGTTTCCAAGTGGAAAGGAGGAATCCTACTCCTAATAGGATTGAAGTAGGACTCCTCCACCTCCAATTTCGTCCAGATCTTGAGGGTTTCAGGCTGCCTCCTCCCCTCCCTCCCTCCTATATATACCAGAGGATTTAGAGGGGAAAGCTAACCCTAATTGCCATGTGCTGCCCTCTTCTTCCTCTAGATTAGTTCTGCGGTGCTTAGGCGAAGCCCTGCAGGATTAGTTCACCACCACCGCCACCATGCCGTTGTGCTGCCGGAGAACTCTTCTACCTCTCCGCTCCCTCTTGCTGGATCAAGAAGGCGGAGATCGTCATCGAGCTGTACGTGTGCTGAACGCGGAGGTGTCATCCGCTCGGCACTGGATCGGAAGGACCGTGATCAAGATCGTGAGACGATTCGTGATTGGATCGCGGGACGGATCGTAATGAGATCGCAGGACGGATCGTGATTGGATCGCGGGACGGATCGTGATGGGATCGCGGGATGCTCGGCGATTTGGATCGTGAAGACGTTCGACTACATCAACCGTGTTTCTTAACGCTTCCCGCTTAGCGATCTACAAGGGTATGTAGATCCACTCTCCCTCTCATAGATGCTCATCACCATGGATAGATCTTGTGTGTGCGTAGGAAATTTTTTGTTTCCCATGCAACGTTCCCCAACAGTTGAATGCTCTCCATTGGCTACCATCTACGAGGTGTCTCAGCTTCGAATCATCTTCATCATCGGGCTTCTTCCTCTCTGCGTGCTAGAGCATGAGCTTTGCTTCTTTAGGATCTACGAAATACCGCTGTAGATGGGGAGTGATCGAAAAGTATCATACAACTTTCTGAGGAGCTTTCTTTCCCGCCTTCTTGTATCGAGAAGCATTACACACTGGACAGCTAGTTTTTTCCGCGTGCTCCCCCCGATAAATGATGCAATCGTTGATGCATGCATGGTACCTAATGTGCGTAAAATCAAAAGGGCAAATGATTTTCTTGGCCTCCTCGACACTAGTAGATACTTCAAATGCTCATCGAGGCTTTTGTCTGTCCATTTGTTTTTGGCCTTCGTCTTCAAAAGTTCGAGCGTGAAACTCAAGCGGGTCACCTCGGGATCGCAACCGTCATACAATGGAGTCTTCGAGTCTACTTCAAGTTGTGCCAGCTTGGCCTCCTCTCTAGAAGCAGCTCTATCGCTAGTCGTACTCTTGCGAAGGAGGTCTCGAACATGAGGGTCCTACATGACTGCACTTAGTAGCATCGAAGACTGCAGCGTGACCTCTTCTCCACCATGTCCGGACTCTTCTTCTTCGTGTCCAGAATCTTCTCCGATGTTGTCATTTCCAGACTCTTCCCCGGCGCCATCGTCGTGTCAATCGGTCATCTCTTCGTCGAGCCCCATGTCGTTATTCCTTGCCATGTGGACGTCCTCATCATCATCAGCTTCTTCACTTATCCACTGAGTATAGCCATCCATGAAACCATTCTTCAGCAGGTGTGCCTTCAAAGTGCCACGATCAAAAGGGTCCAAAAGGACTCCTTCCTTGCATCTTGCACACGGACATCTAATCCTAGTCTGATTATTTGCATACATGTCCATCACCGCGGATTGCATGTACCGCTCCACCTTCCATCCACTCACCTTCATGACCGATTGCACGGTATAACAAGCAGAAGGGTTATAAAATAAATAATGCATGCATGCTTCAAAGTCATATAAAATTTTGGCATGACCTTGCCTAAAAATAGGACATATTGAGTTTGCTCGAAATTTACCGAAACGGAAATAAATCGACATCTCGACGAAACATAAGCAACTCGAGGGCATGTCACTCACACAAATCTCTCCATATATCCCAAACACACATATTCGCATTCACACACATATTCCCATTCTTGAAATGAACAACTTTTTACTCACCTATATATCTCTCGAGAGCGATACCGATCGAGAGAGCACGCCATTAATTAGATGATAGAGAGAGACCGATCAAGACGTGTGGATGCCTAAATAGCTAGCTAGATCTAGTTCTTGGGGAGGAGAGGTGAATCTAGCTAGCTAACTAATGGAGAGGGAGTTATGTTGGAGGGGGACATTAATGGGGGGAGAGGAAGAGAGGTAGTAGGAGAAAGAGAGATAATGTGAGAGAGGCCATTTATGGAGGAGAGTTATGGTGGATGGGGACATTAATGAGGAGAGAATTAGAGAGGTAGGAGGAAGAGAGAAGAAGAGCAACAATGGTGGAGAGTGGAGAGGGAAAAGGAGGGGAGAGAGGGAGGGGGTGAAAAGGTGGCAGCAGCCGCAACTAGTAGTAGCGCTGCTTACAAAAATGCGATGCTACCATGTGTGGCACATTAGCAGTAGCGCTTGCATGTCATAAAGTGCTACTAGCACTGGCCTTAGCAGTAGTGCTTCCTTCCACCCCACGTTGTTACTATAAATAGTGTCGGCGGGGTCGGCGGGGCCACCTTATCACTAGTGCATTCTTAGCACCCAGTGCTACTGCTAAGCCCTTAGTTGTAGCGCTGCAGGAATACAGCGCTATTGGTAATTAGTAGCAGCGGTTTTATTTTTCCAGCGCTACTAGTAGGCTCGTGTCTATAAGGTTTTTCCTAGTAGTGTGGTCCTCCTCCCTAACACAGCAACGTATCAGCTCCGCGGGGGCCGGTTCCCTCTGCACCGACAGTGGCCCACGCTACCGCCACCAAATAACCTCCGGGTTGAGGACGGGCTGCCTCGTCACCAAGTTACGCGGCCCAGAAGGTAGGACCTCCCAGTACCTGCCTGGCGGAGCCCAGTCCCGGACATGGCCCCTATAATCAAGCAGGCCTCCTCCGCCGAGTCGATGACGAGTATGCGGGCCAGGCATCGTCGACGTCGAGAACAAATGCTTAATTATGAAAACAAAATTAATAAACACTTAGTAGACCTAAAGTCAACACTTAGCAGACCTACGATTAAGTCTCCTCGTTTTACTCTTAAACTATAATAAAATGAGTAATGACATAAAAAAAGGTCTATGGTTTGCCGAAATGTCGTTTCATTCCCGTCCCAGCAAATCCCGGCACTCCATATGCATACTTTCTAGCACAAGTCATGCTAACATTTACGGGATATTTCGGCATGACCTTTGCCAAAAGTGGACATATCGTGTGCCTGAAATTCACTGGAATGGAAATGAATCAACATTTCCGACAAAACATAGGCCACTCGGATCATTTATCCTGCACATAACCATCATTTTCCAAATATCACATGTCCAAAATATCACATGTCCAAATATGACATGTCCAAAATATCTAGAATTTTGTTAAATACACCTAAAATACCTAGAATCATGTTAACTACACCTAACCCTAAATTTTTGTCCTAATTTCAAAACCTATCTAAATTCCTGTCCTAATTTGAAACCTAGGGTTCATACTAACTAGGGTTAATCCTAACTAGGGTTCATAATCTAGAAGAGGGGCGGGGAGAGGAGGGCTTACAACAGGGAGGTGATTGTCGGGGGAGACGCAGCGGGGAGGTGGAGGAGGAAGGGAGCCCGTAGATAGTGCTATCGAGGGAGATGGTGGCACGGCGATGACGAGGCTAGCATAGAGGCAAGGCGGCGGCAAGGCGAGGGCTTCGACGATGCTTGAGAGAGGGACTTCGGTGATGGAGGGCGGCGATGGATGGCATCGTGGGCAGGCGGCGGATGGCAATGACGGCGTCGGAGGAGAGGGGTCAATCGAATGGGGAATGGATGGAGGAAAGAAGTGGAGGAGGAAGTCCAAGCGGGGGTTATGTCAAGATAGCAGTAGTGCGTTTTAGGAAAGAGCGCTACTGCTACCTGACATAGCTATAGCGCGCTCCTGGTGGAGGCGCTACTGCTAAGTGGGGCCTGTCATGTGGCCAGGTTCAGACTTAGTCGTAGCGCCATACCCAAAAACCGTGCTACTACTAAGTAGTTAGCAGTAGCGTCGTTTCTTGACGCACGCTACTGCTATGTAGCAGTAGCGCCTCATTGCATCCAGCGCTACTGATAAGGTTTTGTGTATAAGGTTTTTCCTAGTAGTGAAACCTTAAGTGTGTAGACCCTGCGGGTTCGATAACTATGCAGACATGACCTACACACTCTCCGGTCAATAACCAATAGCGGGACCTGGATGCCCATATTGGCTCCGACATATTCTACGAAGATCTTTATCGGTTGAATCACGATGTCAAGGATTCAGGTAATACCGTATGTAGTTCCCTTTGTCCATCGATATATTACTTGAGCGAGGATTGATCATCGATATCTCCATACCTAGTTCGATCTTGTTACTGGAAAGTCTCTTTACTAGTTCCATAATACAAGATCTCGTGACTAACTCCTTAGTCGCATTGCTTGCAAGCTTCATGTGATGTTGTATTACTGAGTGGACCCAGAGATACCTCTCCCTCATACGGAGTGACAAATCCCAGTCTCGATTCATGCCAACCCTACTAACACCCTCGGAGATACCTGTAGAGCATCTTTATAGTCACCCAGTTACGTTGCAACGTTTGGTACACACAAGTTATTCCTCTGGTGTCAGTGAGTTGCATGATCTCATAGTCATAGGAACAGATACTTGACATGCAGAAAATAGTAGCAATAAATTGACACGATCATATGCTACCTTCATAGTTTGGGTCTTGTCCATCACATAATTCTTCTAATGATGTGATCCCGTTATCAAATGATAACTCATGTCTATGCTCAGAAAACCTCGACCATCTTTGATCAATGAGTTAGTCTACTAGAGGCATATTAGGGACACAGTGTTATCTATGTACCCACACATGTATTTGAGTTCCCAATCAATAAAATTATAGCATGGATAATGAACAATTATCATGAACACGGAAATATGTAATAACTAACTTATTATTGTCTCTAGGGCATATTTCCAACACTTCCGTCTCCAATATTGTCGGTATATCTTACTTTCAGCTATATTTTTATTCATCACATGATATGTGTCTTGCTTGGAGCATCATTTTATTTTTTTTATTCTCTGTTATATGTTATTTATAATCTTGTTTTCCAATAAAAAGTTCCAAGAATTGCATTTAGAAAGCTTGAATTGCATGTGTGATGTGTGATGTATAAAAATAGAAACTTTTGTTGTAGTATTTGAATTATGAGATTTTACTGGAAAGCGAAAAGTTTCTGAAATTTTAACACAGTACTTTAACACAAATTATTTATCATGTCCTAAAGTTTCATAATTTTTTGAGTTACATAAGTACACTGTTTTGATAGATGACTACAGGCTGTTCTGGTTGGACAGATTGCTGTAATAGTTTTTGTTATCTACTTATCCTAGAGTTTTCATGGCTTATATTGATGGATATAAATTGTGGAAATGATAGTATAGAGTACGTAATGTATGAAAATTATTATGCACCTTGTCTTGGCAGTACATTAAGTGCTGATTTATTCTTATGTGTACTAACCTATCTCAGGAGTTCTTTTCGAGTTTCGTATGGATTAAGTTTTTAAGATTTAGGTGAAACTGGGATATGAGAGGATTGAACAAGACAAAAAATCAATCTTGGGGATGCCCAAGTCACCCGAAGTAAATATTTCAAGAAGTCTCAAACATCTAAGCTTGGGGATGCTACGCATCTCACCTTTCTTCATCAACAACTATCGGTTAGCCTATGTTGAGCCTAAATTTCTATTTGTCTACATGATATGTGCTATTCCTGGAGTGTCTTTTGTTTTGTTTGATGTTTGAATAAAATACTCAGATCTGAATTTTTTATTGAGAACGAGTCCTCACATAGCTACTTAATTGTTTGACTACTCATTGATCTTCACTTATATCTTTTGATAATAGTTTGATTCTTTACTCTTGTGCTTCACGTATGTCCTATGAGTAAATTGTGAATCAATTAAATATCATAAATCCTAAATTATGAATGTGTTTTATGCTTACTGGTAGCATCTCATTGGGTTTATAAAGTGAAATCTTTTGAAGCTTGACAATCACAATATTGGTCATACAAGCAATTGGTAAATGATTGGTATAAGGAAAAGAACTTCCACATATAAATATATTATCACGGACATCTTCTAAGATTGTGAATGCCCATTAATTATTTTGAAACTTGAGAAAATTGGTTGAAGTTGGACAATGAATACAACGTAATGAGTTATGGTTGTGTATATTTGCATAGAAGTTATATTGTTATGGATCCTCTAACATGTGGTCTTTGCTTAGGATCTTTTGCTAGCCAAAAATTCATACTAAGTAGAGATACTAATTATGCATCCAAGAACCCTTAAACCCAGTTTCTTGCCATGAGTGTCCACCATACCACCTATGGATTTAATAAGATCCTTCAAGTAAGTTGTCATCGGTGCAAAAAGGCAATAAAAATTGCTTCTAAATGTGTTTGATCAATTAGTGTAAAAGAAAATTGAGCATTGTACGAACTTATGATGGCAAAGTAATAAAGGTGACAGACTGCATAATAAAGGTTGCTATCATAGGAGGCAACATAACGTGACGTTCTTTTGCATTAAGGGATTTGGCATACAAACTAAAAAGCGCATAACAACCTTTGCTTCCCTCTGTGACGGGCCTATCTTTTACCTTTCAGTATTTACTTTTATGCAAGAGTCAATAGTATGCATTCTCCTTTCAACCTCAATTATTCTCTAGTTGGCAAGCATCATGTGGTGGGGAAAGATCTAGGCACATATATATGGCCAGTCAAATACATTTGATCATGTATTATTATTGTTGACAATTATCTCTATGATAAATGAGTTGGGAGGCGAAGCATTAAGCCCCTATTTTTGTATGTGTTCAATAGATGTCATTTGTTCTAAAAATATGCTTTGAGTACTAGAAATCATAGAAGACTACATGATGATTGAGTACGTGGAGCTCTTACGTAGACTTTGTTGCGAATAAGTTGAATTGCAATTGTTTGGTGACTAAGAACATAGGTTGTTAAGTTTCAAAAAAAATCATTGTTTGAACCATAACATGTGAATTGGTTGCCACTTTATCATGATGATTTTTATGAGAAAGAGTTGCTATTATCATGCTAGAAAAAGTATTGGAAATTATCATTGATCAAACTTATGCATTATGCTAGCATTCACACTTCATAAATTAGTTCTTTTATCATCTACTACTCGACGACGAGTAGGAATTAAGCTTGGAGATGCTGATACGTCTCCAACGTATCGATACTTTATGAAGTATTCATGCCATATTATCTATGTTCACAATACTTTTATATGGTTTTGATGCACTTTTCATGATTTATTTAGAACTAACCAGGACTGATGTTGTTTTCAGCAGAACTATCGTGGTGTTGCTTTTTGTGCAGAAATCAACGTATCGATACTTTATGAAGTATCCATGCCATATTTACCTATGTTCACAATACTTTTATATGGTTTTGATGCACTTTTCATGATTTATTTAGAACTAACCGGGACTGATGTTGTTTTCAGCAAAACTATCGTGGTGTTGCTTTTTGTGCAGAAATCAACGTTCTCCAAATGCAACGAAACTTTTTGATGATTTTTTTGGAATAAAAGAGCCATTAGAAGCTTTGTTGGATGCCCAAAAGAGCCACGAGGTGGGCACAACCCATCAGGGAGCGCCAGAGTCCCTAGGCGTGCCCTAGTGTATCGTGCCCTCCTCGTGGCCCATCTTCGCCTGAAACCGAAACCCAAAAATCCTATAAATACATAAACCATCGGAAATAACACTAGACGAGAAGTTCCTCCGCCGCAAGCATCTGTAGCCACGAGAAACCAAGATAAACCCCGTTTCGGCAACTTGCCGGAGGGGGAGATCATCTTTGGTGGCCATCTTCATCATCCCGGCGCAGGCCATGATGAGGAGGGAGTAGTCCACCCTGAGGGCTGACAGTTTCTACCAGTAGCTATGTGTTCAATCTCTCTCTCTCTCTCTCTCTCTTGTTCTTGAGATGTCATGATCTTGATGTATCATGGGCTCTCTTAATATAGTCGGATCATATGATGTTATTCCCTTGCTATCATCTTCTGATGAATTGAATCTTTGCCTTTGAGATGTCGTTACCGGATTGAATATTTTTATGGATTTGAGAGCACTTGATATATGTCTTGCATGCGGATACCCATAGTGACATTGGGGTATTCAAGTGATTCACTTCATATATGTTTTGGTACTCAACATGCGTAATCCTGAGATGACATTGGGGTAATCTATGCATAGGGGTTGGTGCACATTTTCGTCCTACTTTCTTCGGTAGAAATCTTGGGGCACTCTTTGAGATTATTTGTGTTGGATTGAGTATTATGAATCTGTAATTGTTTAATGTGTATCATACAATTAACTCATGGATACTTGTGGTGACATTGGAGTATCTAGGTGACATTAGAGTTGGTTGATGCGTATCATATGGTATTATTTTAGTACGAACTCTTGAATATATCGGTCAGAAAGGATAACTTGGTATTATCTTAGTAAGAACTCTTGGATAGATTGATCGGAAAGCATAGCTTTAAGTTGTTTCGTATCCTACCAACAATTTCTTCTCATATTCTCCACTAGATAAGAACTTTGGTGTGATTCTTAGTTGCACCTTGAGGGATGGTTATGTGATCCAATTATATTAGCATTGCTGAGAGATTGCACTAGAGAAAGTACGGACCCTAGGCCTTGTTTTCAAGCATTGCAATACCATTTGTGCTCACTTTTGTTACTTGGTACCTTGCTGTGTTTTGTTGTTACTATTACAAAAATCAATATCTTCTATCATTACTACACTTGTATTACCATCTTTTCGCCGAACTAGTGCATCTATACAATTTACCATTGTATTTAGTGTGCTGGGGACAAGAGAGACTTTTTATTATTTGGTTGCAGGGTTGTTTGAGAGAGACCATGTTCATCCTACACCTCCCACAGATTAATAAACCTTAGGTCATCCACTTGAGGGAAATTTGCTACTGTCCTACAAAACTCTGCGCTTGGAGGCCCAACACGAGTCTACAAGAACAAGTTGTGTAGTAGACATCATAGAACTACTAAGTTATCCCTGTCAAAGTCGTTCTGTCGATCCGAGTAGTCCGCATGCAATTCCCTCGTCCCTTATTGTGACCTTCTCCTCCGAGCCTTCCATGGTGCTTCTTGACGGGCAAACCAACAACAGGTTCTCCGCCGTCTATATAATACTCGCAAAAGGAGATGCACTCTTGGTTCAGATACCCCTGGACGATGCTCCGATCGGGATGGGACATGTTACGAGTGAATCCTTTGATGACCCAATTCATCCTCTCGAACGGCATCATGATGATGTCGTCCACGATGTGGACACACGGATGCATCATGATGTCAAAGAACACGGTCGGGAAGTACATCTCAAGCTCAGATAGTATGACAATGATCTCTTCCTGTAGCCTTTGGAGCTGCGTCACAATGATGGACTTTCGAGATATAACGTCGAAGAAGTTGCAGAGACCAGTAAGCGTGTCACGGACGTGCTTGTCCATTATCCCTGTAATGGCAACCGGGAGTATCTGCGTCATCATCACGTGATAGTCATCATCCCGCTGAACCTTTTCTTCTTGGTGTCTATAAATCTGCTTATCTTCCCAAAGTAATCAGAACTGAGTTTGATTCCCGTAAGAAACTTGATGAATTGATCGATCTCCTTCGCACTTAAGGTGAAGAAAGAAGGGGGCAATAATTCTCCTCCTTCTTGTTGACTTTTCTTCCCCTTTCCCCTGCCTCCGTCTCCGGCGACTTTTTACGGGGCGGCATGTGGAGATCTCTCCTGATCTCCAAATCTTCCAAATTTTTCCTTGCCTTCGGCCCATCCTTGGTATTCTCCGGCATGTTCATTAGTGTGCCAAGAAAGCTTTCGAGGACATTCTTCGTGATATGCATTTGATCAAGGCAATGAAGTGTGTCTTGATTGGGCCAGTACTCCAAGTGTCAGAAAACATGCCTCGTTTTCCATACCTTCAGCAGCGGCTCCGGCGCCTTTTTCATCTTTCTGACGCGGGGCACTGTTCCCAGTTTTCAAAAGCTCGTTGATTTCGGGCCGCTCCTCTTAGGTGGAGGTCCTCGATGCTTCTCGAGCCACGTTTTCTCCACGGGTCATCCTTCTCGAGCCATCTACGATTCCCCATGTACACGATTTTCCCAGACCCGCCATCTTTTTCAAGGACTGTGCACCACATGGACGTGAAGTATGCCTTCCTCAAGGACACCAAGGTGCTCAAGTTGAAGAAGGATCTATGCGGGCTAAAACAGGCTCCTCATGCCTGGAAAACCAAGTTGTATGCGTGTCTGGCATCGCTTAGGTTCAAACAGTGCCTTCCCGAGCACGGTGTGTACGACAGGGGCACGACGTCATCTCATCTGGTTGTCGGCATCTACGTCGATGGCGTGATCATCACCTGCTTCGACGAAGAGGAGATAGCACGATTCAAGAAGGAGATGTAGGCGTTGTTCGAGATGAGTGATCTTGGGCAGCTCCACTACTACCTCGATATCAAGGTGAGGCAACACAACGGCAGCATCGACCACGGCCAGGCTGCGTACGCTGCCAGTATCCTCGACAAGACAGGCATGGCGGGATGCAATCCATGACATGTACCCTTGAAGCCCCGCTTCAAGATGTGCAGGGTGAGCTCGATGCAACTAGTGGACGCGAGTATAGGAGTGTCGTCGGCATACTCTGCTATCTCGTCTACACCAGGCCGGATCTCTCCTTCTCCATTGGCTACGTCTCAAGGTTCATGCAGGAGCCATGATCGAGCACATGACGACGGTGAAGCGCATCCTTCGCTACATTGCGGGAACACAGCACTGGAAGTGCGGTACACCCGCGATGACCATGGCACGCCTCTGATCGGCTCAGCGACAGCAACCTGGGAGGCCACACAGACAACCGCAGGAGCACTACTGGGTCATGTTCTTCCTTGGTAGCAACCTGATAGAAATAGAGAGTGATGGATCTCTATTCATGAGAGCCACCACGGCCGCGTGTCAAGGTATTTGGCTTGCACGGTTGCTTGGGGAGATCAAGGATGAAAATCAAAGGGCGGTGGTTCTCAATGTCGACAATAAATCAGCTATCTCTTTGAGTAAGAACCATGTCTTCCACGAACAAAGCAACCACATTGAAATTCGATATCATTTCATTCGGAAGTGCGTGGAGAACGGGAAGATCCAGATCGAATTCGCTCGGTCAGAGAAGCAACTTGCTGATGTGGCCACCAAAGCACTAGGACGGGTCAAGCTTCAAGAGAAACATGCAAATACTGGGTGCTGGAGAGCAACGAGGCTCACAATGTTTAGTGAGTGAATGATGACTTAAACTTCGCGCGCCCCGTTTCTCTGCCATGGCAGCGATCGCTGTTTTGCTTCCACGGCAGCTGTTTTAGACTTAGCAGAAATAACGGCTGGTTTGTTTCAACTGAGTAGATACGTTTGTTAGAAAAAAAAATTCCTAGAACTAGTCTACACCGATAAGAACTTTTCGATAAAGGGCGCTTTATTTATCTCAAAATGTACCATCAAGCCAAACACTCAGCCTCCGCATAACTAGGATCCACACAGCCAAACACCAAAAGTCTGACAAAGAAAAAATAGTAAAAAGATAACTCGGCAACAGTAGAGTCCTATAAACCGACACTATGCCTAAGTTAAAAAAGAAGGTGGATCGATTCAAAGATTATTCTATCATCCATGTTGGGAAAAAACCTCCGTAGCCGTCTGCTCCAACCGCATACACACCACCTTCAAAAGTGATTGGTGCTCCGGTCGTTGTTGTAGTGTAGATCACATATGAAGCAAGTGCGTACATCAGAAAATAACTTGCAAAGGAGAAGCATTTTTATCATTAAAAATTAAATTGTTTCTACATAGCCAAAGCGACCAAAGTAAGGAATACACTCCCACCCTTAATAGCGTTTTGAACTTATCTGGGATACCGTCCAACCAATGACCAAATATATTGACAACACTTGTGGGTGGATATAAATTTGACGCTATTTGGATAATTACTATGTAAAACGTGCAAACTTGCATTGGAAAGAAGGTGCTTGATTGTCTCATCATGAGAACAAAAGCAACATTGCTTACTTCCTGGCCAGTTACGCCATGCAAGGTTGCCTTTGGTTAGCACAACTCCCCTCCGAAGATACCACATGAATATTTTAACTTTTAGTGGAATCTTCGACTTCCAAATTTTCTTGTTATTACTCACTTGTATCTCAGAATGCATTAACGCATGATACATAGAGTCTACTGTGAAAGACCCTGATGTAGTAAGGTTCTAGCGAAAAACATCCTGGCCTTGTGTTAGATTAATCGAATCCAGATGGGATAAAAGATTATGCCATGAAAAAAGTCGGGGGCCAATCAAATCCCGCCTGAACGAAATATCCGGCGAGGATGAACTGAGCACATGCACAATAATATTATTTTCATCGCGAGCAATGGCGTATAAGACTGGGTATTATTCTCGAAGACTGGCAGTGCCTAGCCATATATCTTCCCATAAACGAATTTCCTACCCATCCTTTATCACGAAAGATCCAAAGCGAAAGAGATATTTCTTTGCCGTCATTAGGCTAGCCCAAAAGTGTGAGTCATCAGGTTTCCAATAGGCCTAAGCCATTGCCTTTTGGTCTAGATACTTGTTGCGCAACTTGGTTTCCCAAACACCATCCTCGGTAAGAAGTTTGAACAACCATTTACTAAGTAGGGCCACATTCTTGACCTCCAGGTCATGAATTCCAAGGCCAACTTGGTCTTTTGGCCTACAAACCACGCTCCACACCGGTAGGAGTTGGATCATGGGAAGGCCGATCAAAAAGGTTCATCGTAGGCGTTTTTCACACGACGTTAACGTTGGTGGTCTCTTTCTCCCTGTAACAGAATAATAAGAGTGAAGGAAACAGAAAAGTTACAAAGGTTGCACGCAACGCAAAAGGGCGATGCTCGGCGCCCGCGGACCGGCGCTAGGTTCAGCCGGTCGCCTCGAATCCATTGGATCAACAGCCCCCTGACCACCGCGCTAACATAGCTCCATGCCCCCGCGGCCTCAAAGCACTACGGTGCCTCCACTCGATGTCGTTCGCCGGTGATCACCGCCGCTCGCCGCACCGGGAGATAGGCTGGATCCAACTCCCTTCGTCCAGATCGAAGCAAAAACTGCCCCGCGGGCAACACAATATGCAGCTCCGCTGCCCATGGCTGCAGGCTGCAACTCTGATGGACCACGGTTTCAAGTTTCGCTCGTTGTCGTCACCCCCATCTACGGCATGCTCATAGCTCCCGTCACCATCACTCGTCATTGTTGGTTTGAAGCTTTTTTAGATGACATATGTAACATTTTCTGTTGCCGGTCGCAGCAAAACACGCCGCTGGTTGTAGCTCTTGGGTTCTGCGGCTGGAGCAAAAACAGTCCGCGTCGTGCCGCTTGTGCCATTGGTGCTTGAAGCTTTTTCCACCATCGAAGCTTCTTTCCCACGGTGGAATATTTTTCCTCATGCCACTTTGAAGCTTTTCCTCTAGCTGATGAAGCTTTTCCACAAACGGTTGAAGCATTTTCTTGTGCCGGTTGCAGCTGTCCTTGTTGCATGTTACATCCATATGCCGTCTTGGCCACAAGTTCACCGTCATTGCTTGCAACGTATCAGTCCATGAGTGGTAGATTTTTTCATTGTTGTTTGTAGCTTTTTCTTAAATGGGTTGCAGCTTTATAACCTTCAGTTGTAGTCATTCGCCGTCGGCAGACAACAAAACTACGCTGCTACTGATTGTAGCAAAAAAGGATGCCGGTTGTAGCAAAAAGGCAACACGGTTGTAGCAAAAATGCAAGGTCGGCCGTCCGTTGTAGCAAAATGAGACGCTGGTTGTAGCAGGGTGATATGCCGGTTGCAGCAAAATAAGACGCTGGTTGTAGCACGGTGCTACATCGGTTCCAGCTTCATGTCGACGCGGTGGCAGCAGTGGGCGTTGCCGGTTCCGGCAATCGCCGTCTGCGGTTCGCTGCAGCAGCATGAGGCATGACCCATCATAGAAATCTCATCCATTCGCAGCACCAGCAGTGGTGAGGACGCGTGTTAGCAGGGAGGGGTAGAGGGGAGGGACGGGGGTGCTTGAAGGCAACATCAACGGCGGTGTCGTGTTCATAGCGAGGGAGAGAAAAAGGGGATCGACTGGAGGAAAACGAAGGAGCGAAAATGAAAGAAAACGAGTGTTGGAGGATGTTCCGGTGAGAAGATAAGCCCCAAATGGTGAGTGGGCCATAAAAAAGGTAGATCTGATGCGTCTGGGGGCTGCTGATCCAACAGATCTGACGTGTAGCGCGCGGCCGGCCGAACCGTTTCGACCGGCGTGTGGATTGTAAGCGTTTACCAACTCAAAATCACCTGTGTACTTGAGTTCTCGTGCGTGTGTGTGCGTGTGCGTGCGCGTGTGATCGGTGCTTACAGTCGAGCTGCCGGACAGAGGAGATTAAACACTGCTGAAATAGTGGATGCTCAAAGATCTAGTAGCGTTAGTCTAATTGCTTTAGTGCCGAAGCCAAGAATATTTTTGTTATTTTTTATCTTGGTCTCATATGGGATACATAAAGAGTACAGTGCAAGGAAAAAACTTGATATACAACATAAATTACACGTGATTTAAACCAATTTCATCACTAACTCGGTATCACTAACTTAAACACAATTTATTTCTAACAAGGCCAACTACCCCATACATCTTTGTCTTGAAAACGCCAAACAAAATGAACACCCATATGTATTCTTTTTTTTTTCAGGATCACCCATATGTATTCTAATTTTTTTTAGTGCACACTCATATGTATTCTGACATGCCATTAACCACACATACAAGAATATATGTTGTGGCAAACACACGGGGGACGTCGGCCACCGTTACCTGCAAGAGCGATTTAGGACGTGCAAATCGTATGATTTATCCAACGAATATGAAGAACATTTAATAATATGCCAAAACAAACAAATGGACAACTTGTAATAGTAACTTTCATTAAGTTTCCTTTTTACATAAAATCACCAAACTTCTTTCTTACTTCTCCATCGTTGACGCAAAATAAGTTTGAACCTTAAAACGCATCGGCACGGTTAGTATGTAAATATATTCCTATAAAATAACCTTTCATGGATCATATGAAATTTATTTGTTGTTTAAACCTTACAATCTAAACTATTAAACCCGTAAGGGTGGGCTATGTTTACATAACGTGTACTCCTTTTGTTTCTTTTTACTCCACATAATAGATTTGGTTGAAGTCGAACTCTTCAAAAATTGACAAAGTTAATACAAAAATATTTATTAGCATCCCAGTACAAAATCATTATCATTTGTTTCATTATTGAATATATTTTTATATTACATTTATTTGATATTGTAACGTTTGAATTCAGCCAAATCTAATAGGTGTAGTACAAAAAACAGAGGGAGCATATACATATCTCTTTATAGAAAACGTGACTTAACTGATTAGGTATCATAAGAGCATCTAAAGCTGGACTTGGCAAATCTGGCCACTCAAATGTCCACGAACACGCGCGTGTTGGAAATATGCCCTAGAGGCAATAATAAAATAGTTATTATCATATTTCCTTGTTCATGATAATCGTTTATTATCCATGCTATAATTGTATTGATTGGAGACTTAGATGCATCTGTGGATACATAGACAAAACCATGTCCCTAGTATGCCTCTAATACACTAGCTCATTGATCAAAGTGCTGGGGAACGCGACAGAAAACAAAAATTTCCGGTATAGCGAGTATGCCCAGGACCACTATGGAGACTGCATACAAGGTTTGATCTGATCCGTACCGACTCGAAGCGCAGCGGAAGTAGAGTCGATGACGAACGGCGGTGCAGATCCCCGCAGCTAGGATTTTACAACCTCCCAACCGCGAGGATGTATACCCTCATCTGCCCTGCGGACAGCCCTCCGGGAGGCGGTCGCATAGCCCCCCGGACGGTGTCGCGGACAGCCCTTCGGGAGGACCTCCGAAACTCGGACTGTCACTCGGACAGCCCTTCGGGAGGACCTCCAAAACTTGGACGGTCACACAGACAACCCTTCGGGAGGCACTCTCGGACTAAGACCGAAACTACGATCTCTCTACAGAGTTGCACACATACGGTGTCATCTATCCGGCAGGGCTTTGCCGTCCAGAACTAGTTCCTGCCGGAACCTAGACAGCCTTTCGGCTCTACGAAACTATTTCGCTGGGAGGGAGAGAGAGAGCTTGCAAAGCAAAGCATGTGTATGAGAGCACAAGGATGATGATTTTGGGCTGCCTCCTCACCCCTATTTATAGGATGAGAGACTATGGTAAAAATACCAAAATGCCCTCAGATATTTTCACTATTCATAATAGTGATTCCACTATTCATAAATAGTGTTTCCCACTATTCACAATAGTGTTTCCCACTATTCACAATAGTGTTTTCCACTATTTTCGTAATAGTGTTTTCACTAGTCATGAGATATTTTCTCCCAATAGTGTTTCCCACTATTCATAATAGTGTTTCCACTATTCACGAATAGTGTTTCCACTATTCACAAATAGTGTTTCCAATAAAGTAATCCAAAAAGCACTTCCACTATTCATGACGATATTTTTCAGCGTCCGTTCGAACTAAAAATATTTATGTGGGCTTAGAACATTTCCAGTACCCACTAAAATAATTTTCAATACGATCCGGAACAATTCCGGAATAGTGATTTTCATCTGTGAAAAGCATCTGAAGCGGTTCCGGCAGCTCCGGAACATTTCCGGTTATTCTTCCGGGAAATTCCCAGAAGTTTCCAGAATGATTCTGGCACCCTCCAAGAATTATCAGGCATGTGCCAAAACCAATTTGACTTTATGGTATCCCCTGAAACAACTTTTCAGTTTCACCGAAACTGTTCCGGTGACCTGTCTGCGGAACAGTTCCGCTGTCCGAAACTTTTCCGGTGGCCGAAACTTTTCGGTGATTTTCTCTCAGACTCCCTGTCTAGTATTCAACAGATAGATGACCCTTAAGCGTGTGACCCTATAGGTTCGGTGAAGCATAGACATGACCTGGAACCCCTTCCGATCCAATGATCAACATCGGAGCCGTGGACACCCATATCGATCCCTATACCCACACGAATAAATATTCGAGTGAACCTCTAGTTGCCGTGTGCTATTCCTGTTGCTTCGCGATATGTTACAAATACCCGAGGTGAGACATGTTGGCATCCCCATGGATCAACAACTTGTCCACTATGCCAGTTACCTCGTTATCGGTATTGTTCTCTTTTCTTGTTCCCGTGTTCCGGCATCCCCGTGATCAAATTGCAAAGTGTCTGGCCAGACGATGATGGATACCGTAACACCGAGAGGGCCCAGAGATATCTCTCCATCGTCGGAGGAGCAAATCCCAATCTTGAGCTATCAAGTTACTTCACTTACTTTTCCATGAACCCGTAAGCCGCCGTAATAGCCACCCATTTACGGATGACGTTTAACAAACCCCAAAGTTCATGAAGCAAGCATGAAGAAACTCGATACTCTCATGGTCTAAGGAATTATGCAAACATTAAATTCTCTGTGTTATTAACCATTAACTTATGACGAATGTATCTCATAGCATAACATTAATTTGGGTCGATTCAACACAAATGTTCTTCTAACATTGTGCCCTCAAAATTGCCGGCATAGCCATGCCCATGATCAGGAAAACAGGATCATCATGCAATACTTGAGCCAGTCTTAGAGGCCAGACTAGGAATACATTTTACCATTTATTATCCCACACGTGCACATGAGTTTCCCTCCAAGCCTCGTTTTATTTGTAGGCTCGAGAATCATTGCAGTTACAGCATGGAACATAAACATAATTATGAACAGGGAGATAATCAATAACATTTATTATTGCCTCTAGGGCATATCTTCTACAGACTCCCACTTGCACTAGAGTCAATAATCTAGTCAATGCTAATGCACTTTACACCTATGGCATACTGGTGTAAAATATGCTTCGCTTGTGGTATAGCCTGATGTCCAACGGATCTGACAACTTCAGCTCCGTGTGTAACTATGCATATCCTCGCGTTTTCACGCTATCACAAAATTCGTATTTTGTGTGAACTTGGCTTTTCATATGTGTGAATCATTGGTCGAAACCCGATTCCTCAGACTGAGCTATGGAGCAACTATCTGCAATAGTGTCTCATAGACCAAAACCATCTTGGAACCATACTAAGTTCATGAATGAACTATATGATTCAACAACTTCTTTGTCGCTTCCAAAGCGTCAACATACTTAGCCTTTGTTATAGAATTCGCCACAGTATCTTGTTTGGAACAATTTCCAACTACCGTGCCACCATATTGTGTATTACACAAAACCCTTAACTTAAATCGAAAATCGCATGGAGCATTGATTGAGACTGTATCGATGTAATTTCTTACAACGAGCACTTCATAATCTCTGCTTGCGAGAAACATGTCATCAGCACTACTCTAGTACTTAATGACATCTTTCACTATTGTCCCATGATCAGTGCTTTGATCACTTTGGTATCTATACTCGCAACAACTTGGGAGTATCGGACATATCTGGTTGCTTTACATACCATGGAATACATGATTAATCCAAACACAAGAGTGTGTGGAATCTCCATCATGTATTTCACTCATCAGTGTTTTGGGACACTGAGTCTTGCAAAAACTTTTTCCATGTGACTTCGGCAAGAATCACTCCTTGGCATTTTAAATGCTAAAAGGTTTTAGCACCTTGTCAATATGTATTCATTGCTTAGCCCCATTAGGTAAATCTATCTCCATAGATCATCATGCCTAATATTGAGGCTATTTAACCTAAGCACTTCATGGAAAAAACTATTTTCAAATGAAGTCCTAATTCGTGTCAAGAAATTTATTTCCAATTAACAATGTGTCAATTACACAAGGTTTTTAGAAATAGTATTATGCTCTCACTTACTTTCTTGAATCACAAGCATCTTCGATACCCATTTGATGAAGTCAAACCCCTTTGACCATTCCATCAAAAACGAAGATTCCAACTCCACTTTGCTCTCTTCTGTCCATCGCTGGAACTCTGAAGTTTGCATACTTACTAGCATCCTCTGGATCGACAAAATACTTTGGACTATATCACATACAAGTCCTAGGTTTCATTTACATCAGATGGAAATCCTTTTGTCATCCATGTTTCATATCTCATGATTGATATATGTATTAATTGCTAGTTCAACCCGAACCGACCTTAAGCATCGCTACGATGAAACAACCTCATCGTAGCCAACTCCTTGAACTTGTTATTTCAACAAGTCGAGCTTTATGGATAAAACATTTTTATCCGTATCAGTTTTTAGTTCCATAAATATTCGTTAGACTCTAAGTCCTCTGAAAGGTGTATCAAGGTTTTAATCTTGAATCACATATATGGAAACTATCTCAGATTGTATTGGCATTTAGCCAATCCCGGAGTCAGGGCCCATCAATGCTTCCTTGTGTATTGTAGGTATATTGTTGTCCAACAACAATATCTTCTTTGCGCACCTGATAGGTTTGCACGAGCTTTGCCTACGTGGTTCAGCTGCACGTTCGACCGAAGTCCATACATTTTATTGTAGAGACTTACGTATCAGTCGTAGTAGGAAACAACGGAATCACTTCCAGGGTTTCTTTCCTTTGAACCGATGACGAAGATACTGGTTATCTCATCGAGTTGCACTGTCCTCCCACTCACCTTTTGTAAGAACTATTCTCTTTAAAAACATACCGTTTTGTGGCAAAACCCTTTGCCTCGGTATAGGGGTGGGGGAATACCCAATGACTTGGGATAACCATACAAAGTAGTACTTGTCTGATTTGGAATAGGTTTGTAACCTTTTACACAAGCCCCATATTCCAAATGTTAAGAAAAGATATAACATGGTTGGGCGTACCATACCATGGCGTCATTTCAACAGACCTAATGGATCTCTTTTCAGTGTAAAAGTCGCAGTCTCTAAAGCATCACTCTATAAAAGGGATAATGGCAAATCTATTTATGTCATCTTTGATCTTACCATGTCATAAATGGTTCGATTACATCTTCACGGACTTTCCACTTTGGAGTAGTGTTCGGGGAGGTGCAAGTTATGAAACTCTTTTCACAACTCATCAGACATTCGCTAAACTTGTAACTCAAATATTCCTTTCCGCAATCAAATTGCAGAAACATAATTTTCTTGGTACAATAACTTCTACTTCAATTTTTAAAACCTTTCGAATGATTTCAAAAGATCCAGACTTACGTCTCATCAAGTAAATATCCATATATCTACTTGAGTCATTTTTGAAGGTAGACAAATCCACTGTTTGCAATAACATTTATCGGACTACATACATCAAATGTATGATCACTGATAAGTTCTTTGCTCGTTCCTTATTGCCTGTGAACGGTATTTCAGTCACTTCACCGTTTGGAGGAAAGTTGCAAGTGTCATATGATTCAAAATCAAACGACTTCAAAATACATCATAATGGAATTTTCCATGCGGGTTTCTCCAATGTGACCAAATGCAGTGCCACACATATGTGGTATTCTTTTAGTCTTGCGACATTTAGCGTCAGTGTTATGGATGTATCATATTTCCATCAGTATTCATAACATACATCCCATTAGGATGGAAGCATGGCCCTTCATGTTATTCATAATACCGAACAACAATTGTTGTTTTTATGAACAAATATTTTGCAACAAACATTGTGCAATGGGCTAGAGTGTATGCAACTCTAAAATGAACTATGAAAATAAACCCAGAGGTAATGTATTATTATCAATATTCATAACATACGTCTCATTCATAATGAAAATATGGCCCTTATGTTATTCATAACACCGAACATGAAAAGTTCTCTTATGAACAACCTTCTTGCAAGATACCTTATGCAAAGGGCTAGAGTGTGAAACTCTAAAATGAATTATGAAACTTAATACATAGGGAATACACCGATGGAAGGCATAGTAACATTTACTATGTTCCCTGCGTGTATCTAAGCCTCATATTTCTGGCTAGTCTTTCAGGCCATAGTAGTTCTTACATCGAGTTGCAACAGAATGCAATCGAGCGGGTATCTTTGTGACCAACTCACAGTACTCAAGAATTAATGATTAACATGTTTAACCATAATTCCCAAGAACTATATCTTTGACCAGCCTTCTATACATCAAAAACTTGTATGACATTCATACATGAGCTGGATATTCCATTCTTCTTTCCTTTTGCCATTATACTTCTAATAGTTTAACTTTCAGTATTTCTCCTACTCTCAGAAGAAGCACCCAACTTAAGAGTGGCATTAGCCCCGGACTTCCTAGGCGTGAAAGTCTCACTAACACCCTTCGGACACTTCCTTTCTCTTTAAGTTGTTGTTTTATTCACCTTTCATCATATGACAGGCGTTCTCCTAGATCCCTCTCTTATCAGTCTAATGTATAGTAAGCTCCTTTACTAATAGTTTGCAAACAAACATTGCTTTGGATATCTTATATCTTTTTAGCCTTTGTCTGTCTCTGAAAATGATTTTCAGATTCCATGAATATCACATAACTATCCAAACTTTCGAAGTTCGGGTCTCATGGAAGCAAACATATTTCACTTGACCGAAATGGAATTTTAGCTTTTGGATCGAAGGACGGGAGTCATATCATCCATAGCATTAGCGGGAGAATACCGAAAGCATGCGATAGGACAAGTCTTTCTCGGCACTCTTGAGGACAATCCTCACATTACGTTACCAACCGTAAAGTTTTAACTAGATATTTAACAGCTTATTCAATTTTAATAGGGAAGGTGGAAACGCGAGCCATTATCCTACAACTATTATGCAAATCACACTTAGACATTGTTCAAAATTAATTGCACTGAGAATTAAAACAAGTTAATTCTACAATGAGCTCCCACTCAAATCAATATCTCTCATAATTGATTGTGAGTGATTGAAGATCCAAATTACAATTCAACGCCAAGGATGTATCCATCTCAAGTGACGAGAATTGCAATCGGTAGGCCAACTTGCCAATCACATCTCTATGTGACTCTTGTTCATCTTTCGATGCATGTGTTCCGAGCTCATGACTTTCGTGCCTGAACGTCAAGACAACCAAGTGATCTCGCTGCGAGGTCTCAACTCACCCGCCTCACACTTCTCTAATCGTTCGTACCCATGTAACCATGTGATACCCCGAAGAGATAGGTGCCGTGACGATATTTTCCAAAAAGCACTTTCACTATTCATGACGATATTTTTCAGCGTCCGTTCGAACTAAAAATATTTATGTGGGCTTAGAACATTTCCAGTACCCACTAAAATAATTTTCAATACGATCCGGAACAATTCCGGAATAGTGATTTTCATCTGTGAAAAGCATCTGAAGCGGTTCCGGCAGCTCCGGAACATTTCCGGTTATTCTTCCGGGAAATTCCCAGAAGTTTCCAGAATGATTCTGGCACCCTCCAAGAATTATCAGGCATGTGCCAAAACCAATTTGACTTTATGGTATCCTCTGAAACAACTTTTCAGTTTCACCGAAACTGTTCCGGTGACCTGTCTGCGGAACAGTTCCGCTGTCCGAAACTTTTCCGGTGTCCGAAACTTTTCGATGATTTTCTCTCAGACTCCCTGTCTAGTATTCAACAGATAGATGACCCTTAAGCGTGTGACCCTATAGGTTCGGTGAAGCATAGACATGACCTGGAACCCCTTCCGATCCAATGATCAACATCGGAGCCGTGGACACCCATATCGATCCCTATACCCACACGAATAAATATTCGAGTGAACCTCCAGTTGCCGTGTGCTATTCCTGTTGCTTCGCGATATGTTACAAATACCCGAGGTGAGACATGTTGGCATCCCCATGGATCAACAACTTGTCCACTATGCCAGTTACCTCGTTATCGGTATTGTTCTCTTTTCTCGTTCCCGTGTTCCGGCATCCCCGTGATCAAATCGCAAAGTGTCTGGCCAGACGATGATGGATACCGTAACACCGAGAGGGCCCAGAGATATCTCTCCATCGTCGGAGGAGAAAATCCCAATATTGAGCTATCAAGTTACTTCACTTACTTTTCCATGAACCCGTAAGCCGCCGTAATAGCCACCCATTTACGGATGACGTTTAACAAACCCCAAAGTTCATGAAGCAAGCATGAAGAAACTCGATACTCTCATGGTCTAAGGAATTATGCAAACATTAAATTCTCTGTGTTATTAACCATTAACTTATGACGAATGTATCTCATAGCATAACATTAATTTGGGTCGATTCAACACAAATGTTCTTCTAACATTGTGCCCTCAAAATAGCCGGCATAGCCATGCCCATGATCAGGAAAACAGGATCATCATGCAATACTTGAGCCAGTCTTAGAGGCCAGACTAGGAATACATTTTACCATTTATTATCCCACACGTGCACATGAGTTTCCCTCCAAGCCTCGTTTTATTTGTAGACTCGAGAATCATTGCAGTTATAGCATGGAACATAAACATAATTATGAACAGGGTGATAATCAATAACATTTATTATTGCCTCTAGGGCATATCTCCTACACAAAGATGGTCAAGGTTTCCTAGCCATTGACATGAGATGTCATTTGATAACGGGATCACATCATTAGGAGAATGATGGGATGGACAAGACCCAAACTACAAACGTAGCATATGATCGTGTCAGTTTAATGCTACTGTTTTCTGCATGTCAAGTATCTGTTCCTATGACCATGAGATCATGCAACTCACTGACACCGGAGGAGTGCCTTGTGTGTATCAAACGCCGCAACGTAACTGGGTGACTATAAAGGTACTCTACAGGTATCTTCGAGGGTGTCTGTTGGGTTGGCATGGATCAAGACTGGGATTTGTTACTCCGTGTGACGGAGAGGTATCTCAGGGCCCACTCGTTAATACAAACATCACAACAAGCCTTGCAAGCAATGTGACTAAGTGTTAGTCACGGGATCTTGTATTACGGAACGAGTAAAGAGACTTGCCAGTAACGAGGTTGAACTAGGTATGGAGATACCGACGATCGAATCTTGGGCAAGTAAACATACCAAAGAACAAAGGGAACATCATACGGGATTAACTAAATCCTTGACATAGAGGTTCAACCGATAAAGATCTTCGTAGAATATGTAGGAACCAATATGGGCATCCAGGTCCCGCTATTGGTTATTGACCATAGAGGTGTCTCGGTCATGTCTTCATAGTTCTCGAACCCGCAGGGTCTGCACACTTAAGGTTTGGTGACGTTTCGGTAGTATAGAGTTATGTATGGTGGTGACCGAAGGTTATTCGGAGTCCCGGATGAGATCTCGGACGTCACGAGGAGCTCCGGAATGGTCCGGAGGTAAAGATTGATATATAGGAAGTCCCATTTTGGTCGCCGGAAAAGTTTCGGGCTAATCGGTAATGTACCGGGAGTGCCGGTAGTGTACCGGGAGACCACCGGGAGGGGTATTTCGACCCAAGAGGCTTCATGGGTTGTGGGGGAGTAAATACCAGCCTTTTGTGAGCTGGTAGAAGTCCCACACAAGGCCCATGCGGCTGGGAGAAAAAGCCCAAAGGAAAAAGGTGGAAAAGGCCAAAAAAAAAGGAGGCATCCTAGTCCTACTAGGATTGGAGGAGGAGTCCTCCTCTCCTCCCCACTTCGGCCGACCCAAGGGCTGGATTTTTGGCATCCAAGCCTCATCCTCCTCTCCTCCTATATATACTAGAGGATTTTAGGGTTTTGGCATAGAATTTTCAGCCACGTGCTGCCCGTTCCTCGAGTGCATAGTTTCTCCTCTAGACCGGATTTCTGCAGTGCTTAGGCGAAGCCCTGCCGGAATAGCTCCACCACCATCGCCGGAGCACCGTCACGCTGCCGGAGAACTCTTCTACCTATCCGCTTCCTCTTGCTGGATCAAGACAACGGAGATCGTTATCAAGCTGTACGTGTGCTGAACGCGGAGGTGTCGTCCGTTCGGCGCTAGATCGGAAGGATCGTGATGAGTTCGCGGGACGGATCGTGATGAGTTTGCGGGACGGATCGTGATGAGTTTGCGGGACGGATCGTGATTGAATCGCGGGACGCTCGGCGATTTGGATCGCGAAGACGTTCGATTACACCAACCGCGTTTCTTAATGCTTCTCGCTTAGCGATCTACAAGGGTATGTAGATCCACTCTCCCTCTCGTAGATGCTCATCACCATGGATAGGTCTTGCATGAACGTAGGAAAAATTTTGTTTCCCACGCGACGTTCCCCAACAATGGCATCATGAGCTAGGTCTATGTGTAGATGAGATCTTGAGTAGAACACAAAGAGTTTGTGGGCGTTGATGCTTAGATTGCTTCCTCCCTTGGTCGTGTTTTGGTTCAGCGTATTGTGAGAGGAAGCGGCCCAGACCAACATTACTCGTATGCTTACGAGAGACCGGTTCCCTCAAACGCAACTTGTTGCATAGATGGCTTGCGGGTGCCAGTTTCTCTCACTTTAGTTGGATCGGATTCGACAAAGGCGGTCCTTGAGAAGGTTGAAAAGCAACTAATGTATCACTGTTGTGGTTTATGCATAGGTGAGTATTGTTCTTGCTACATACCCATAGCAGCCACGTAAAACATGCAACAACAATTGGAGGACGTCTAAATTGTTTTTTGCAGGGTATGTTGTGATATGATATGGCCAATTACATGATGTGATATATGTGATGTATGAGATGATCATGTGTTGTATGTGTTGTATAGAATATCATGACTTGCATGTCGATGAGTACGGCAACTAGCAGGAGCCATAGGGTTGTCTTTAATTATTGTATGACATGCGTGTCAATCATTAAGCGCAATGTAATGCTTCACTTTATCGCTAAACGGTAGTAATAGTAGTAGAAGCATGGTGGGCGCGATAACCCCGATGGCGACACGTTGATGGAGATCAAGATGATGGAGATCATTGTGTCATGCCGGTGACAATGAAGATCATGCCGGTGCTTTCATGATGGAGATCAAAAGCACAAGTTCATGGCCATATCATGTCACTTATGATTTGCATGTGATGTTAATCCTTTTATGCACCTTGTTTTGCTTAGGACGACGGTAGCATTATAAGGTGATCCCTCACTTAATTTCAAGATAAATTGTGTTCTCCCCGAGTGTGCACCGTTGCGAAAGTTTGTCATGTCGAGACACCACGTGATGATCGGGTGTGATAGACTCTATGTTCACATACAACGGGTGCAAGCCAGTGTTGCACATGCAGAACACTCGGGTTAAACTTGACGAGCCTAGCATGTACAGACATGGCCTCGGAACACAAGAGACCGAAAGGTCGACCATGAGTCATATAGTAGATATGATCAACATGATGATGTTCACCATTGAAACCACCTCAACTCACGTGATGATCGGACTTGAGTTGGTGACTTTGGATCATGTATCACTCGAATGACTGGAGGGATGTCAATTTGAGTGGAAGTTCTTAAGTAATATGATTAATTGAACTCATTATCATGAACATAGTCAATAGTGTCTGTGCAAATTATGTTGTAGATTACTTGCTCGCGTTGTATCTCTCTTGAATTTTTATATGTTCCTAGAGAAATAGAGTTGAAAGATGTTGGTAGCAATATTGTGGACTAGGTCCGTGATCTGAGGATTGTCCTCATTGCTGCACAGAAGGCTTATGTCCTTAATGCACCGCTCGGTGCGCCAACCCCTCTAGCGTGGTTTGTAGATGTTGTGAACATCTGACAGGAACGTTCTGATGACTACTTGATAGATTAGTGCGTCATGCATTACGGCTTAGAGTTGAGGCTCCGAAACATTTTGAACGTCACAGAACATATGAGATGTTCTAAGAGCTGAAATTGGGATCTCAGGCTCGTGCCCATGTTGCGAGATATGAGATCTCCAACAAGATTCTTTGCCTGCAAGATGAAGGAGAATAGCTCAATCATTGAGCATGTGCTCAGATTGTCTAGGTGCTACAATCGCTTGAATCGAGTGAGAGTTGATCTTCCAGATAAGATAGTGATTGATATAGTTCTCCAAGTCACTGTCACTAAGCTACTAGAACTTGGTGATGAACTATAAAACGTCAGGGATAGAAATAATGATCCCTGAGCTGTTCGTGATGTTTGACACCGCGAAGGTAGAAATCAAGAAGGAGCGTCAAGTGTTGATGGTTAGTAAAACCACTAGTTTCGAGAAGGGCAAGGAGGGAAACTTCATGGATGGCAAGTCAGTTGCTGCTCCAGTGAAGCAACCCAAAGTTGAACTCAAACCCGAGACTAAGTGTTTCGATCATGAGGAGAGCGGTCGCTGAAGCGGAATAACCCTAGATACTTGGTAGATAAGAAGGCTGGCAACATCAACAGAAGTATATTTGATATACGTGTTATTGATGTGTACCTTTCTAGTACTCCTAGTAGCACATGTGTATTAGATACCGGTTCGGTTGCTAAATGTTAGTAACTCGAAATAAAAGCTACGGAATAAACGGAGAACTAGCTAAGGGTGAGGTGACGATATGTGTTGGAAGTGTTTCCAAGGTTGATGTGATCGACATCGCACGCTCTCTCTACCTTCGGGATTAGTAACAAACCTAAATAAGTGTTATTTGGTGTTTTGCGTTGAGCATGAACGTGATTAGATCGTGTTTATTGCAACACGGTTATTCATTTAAGTTAGAGAATAATGGTTATTCTATTTACATGAATAATACCTTCAATGGTCATGCACCCAGTGAAAATGGTTTGTTGAATCTTGATCGTAGTAATACACATGTTCATAACATTGATGCCAAAAGATGCAAAATGATAGTACCACATACTTGTCGCACTGCCGCTAAATATCATATTGGTATAAAACGCATGAAGAAACTCCATGCTGATGGATCTTTGGACTCTTTCGATTTCGAATCGGTTGAGACATGCGAACCATGTCTCTTGGTCAAAGATGACTAAGGACCCCGTTTTCTGGTTTGACGGAGCGGGCAAGCGATTTATTGGAAATGATACATGTTGATGTATGCAATCCATTGAGTCTTGTAGCGTGCGGTGGATATCGTTATTTTCTTACCTTCACTAATGATTTGGGTAGATATAGTGTATGTTTACTTAATGAAACACAAGTCTGAATCATTTGAAAAGTTCAAGCAAATTCAAAGTGAAGTTTAAGATCATCGTGACAAGAAGATAAAAATATCTGCGATATGATCGTGGAGGTGAATATGTAAGTTACGAGTTTGGCATACAACTTTAGACAATGTGAAAGTTGTTTCACAACACACGCCACCTGGAACACCATAGTGTGATGGTATGTCCGAACGTCATAGTCGTGCTCTATTGGATATGGTGCATGTTATGATGTCTCTTATCGTTTTGCTACTATAATTTTGGGGTTGTGCATTAGAGACAACTACATTCACTTTAAATAGGGCACCATCTAAATCCGTTGAGATGACACCGTGTGAATTATGGTTTGATAGAAACCTAAGCTGTCATTTCTTGATGTTTGGGGCTGCGACGCTTGTGTGGAAAATGTTTTCACCTAATGAGCTCGAACCCAAAGCGGACAAATGCATCTTCGTAGAATACCCTAAGAACAGTTGGGTGAACCTTTTATATCAGATCCAACCATAAATTGTTTGTTGCTAAAACGGGTCCTTTCCCGAGAAAAAGTTTCTCTTGAAAAAATTGAGTGGGAGGAAGATAGAACTTGATGAGGTTGTTGAACCTTTGTTTCAACCAGAGAGTAGCGCAGCGTAGAAAGATGTTTCTGTGGAACCTACGTCAGTTGAAGAGGAAGTCAATAATGATGATCATGAAGCTTCGGATCAAGTTACTATCGAACCTCGTAGGTCGACAAGGATGTGTACTTCTCCTGAGCGGTACGACAACCCTGTCTTGTAGGTCACGTTGTTGGACAACAATGAACCTACGAGCTGTGGAGAAGCGACGATGGGCCCGGATTCCGACAAATGGTTAGAGGCCATGAAATCCGAGAAAGGATCCATATATGAAAACCAAGTATAGACTTTGGTAGACTTGCTTGTTGAACGGCGGGTCGTTGAGCCCAAATGGATCTTTAAAATGAAGACAGACGCTAATGGTGAATGTCACAATTTATAAAGCTCGACTTGTCGCAAAGAAGTTTCCGGCAAGTTCAAGGAGTTGACTGTGATGAGACTTTCTCACTCGTAGCGATACTAAAGTCTGTTAGAATTATGTTAGCAGTTGTTGTATTTTTCAATTATGAAATCTGGCAGATGGATGCCAAAACATCGTTTCCTTTCTTGAGGAAAGGTTGTATGTGATACAACCAGAAGGTTTTGTCAGTCCTAAGGATGCTAAAAGGTGTGCAAGCTTCAGTGATCCTTCTATGAACTGAAGCAAGCATCTCGGAGTTGGAATATACACTTTGATGAGGTGATTAAAGTTTTTGAGTCTATACAAAGTTTATGAGAAACTTTTATTTACAATAAAGTGAGTGGGGGCACTGTAGAGTTTCTGATAAGCATATGTGGTTGACATATTGTTGATCGGAAATGATATAGAATTTCTAAAAATCATAAAAGGTTGTTTGAAAAGAGTTTTTCAAAAGGAAGACCTGGATAAAGCTACCTAATTGTTGAGCATCAAGATCTATAGAGATAGATCACGATACTTGATGAGACTTTCAATGAAGTACATACCTTGACAAGATTTTGAAAGAGTTCAAAATGGATCAGTCAGAGAAAGAGTTCTCGCCTGATTTCTAAGGTATAAAGTTGAGTAAGACTCAATGCCCAGCGACTGCAGAAGATAGAGAAAAGATGAGTGTCATCCCCTATGCTTCAGCCATAGGCTCTATCATGTATGCAATGTTGTGCACAAGACCTGATGTCAGTCTTGCCATAAGTATGGCCGGAAGGTTTCAAAGTGATCCTGGAATGGAGCACTGAACAGCGGTCAAGATTATCCTTAGTAACTAAAAGACTAAGGAGATGTTTCTCGATTATGGAGGTGATAAAGAGTTCGTCGTAAAGAGTCACGTCGATGCAAGCTTTAAACACCAATCCGGATGACTCGTAGTAGCAATCTGGATACATATAGTGGAGTAGCCATTTAGAATAGTACCAAGTGGAGTGTGGTAGCAGTGTTTACGGATTGACATGGAAATTTGCAAAGTATACACGGATCTAAATATCGCAGACCCGTTGACTATAAGACCTCTCTCACATGCAACTAGATTATTGACTCTAGTGCAAGTGGGAGACTGTTGGAAATATGCCCTAGAGGCAATAATAAAATGGTTATTATTGTATTTCCTAGTTCATGATAATTGTCTGTTGTTCATGCTATAATTGTGTTAACCGGAAACCGTAATACATGTGTGAATACATAGACCACAACGTGTCCCTAGTGAGCCTCTAGTTGGCTAGCTCATTGATCGATAGATGGTCACGGTTTCATGACCATGGACATTGGATGTCGTTGATAAAGGGATCACATCATTAGGAGAATGATGTGATGGACAAGACCCAATCCTAAGCATAGCACAAGATCGTGTAGTTCGTTTGCTAAAGCTTTTCAATGTCAAGTGTCGTTTCCTTAGACCATGAGATTGTGTAACTCCCGGATACCGTAGGAATGCTTTGGGTGTGCCAAACGTCACAACGTAACTGGGTGGCTATAAAGGTACGCTACGGGTATCTCCGAAAGTGTCTGTTGGGTTGACACGAATCGAGACTGGAATTTGTCACTCCGTGTGACGGAGAGGTATCTCTGGGCCCACTCGGTAAGACATCATCATTATGAGCTCAATGTGACTAAGGAGTTAGTCACGGGATGATGTATTACGAAACGAGTAAAGAGACTTGCCGGTAACGAGATTGAACAAGGTATGGGGATACCGACGATCGAATCTCGGGCAAGTACCATACCGATAGACAAAGGGAATTGTATACGGGATTGATTGAATCCTTGACATCGTGGTTCATCTGATGAGATCATCGTGGAGTACGTGGGAGCCAACATGGATATCCAGATCCCGCTGTTGGTTATTGACCAGAGAGGTGTCTCGGTCATGTCTACGTGTCTCCCGAACCCGTAGGGTCTACACACTTAAGGTTCGATGACGCTAGGGTTATAGGGAAATAGTGTACGTGGTTACCGAAGGTTGTTCGGAGTCCCGGATGAGATCCCGGACGTCACGAGGAGTCCCGTAATGGTCCGGAGACGAAGATTGATATATAGGAAGTGAGGTTTTGGTTACCGGAAGTGTTCCGGGTGTCTCCGGTAGTGTACCGGGACCACCGGAAGGGTTCCGGGGGTCCACCAAGTGGGCCCACCTGCCCCGGAAGGTTCCATGGGCCAAGAGTGGGAGGGAGCCAGCCCCTAGGAGGGCTGGTGCGCCTCCCACCCCAGCCCAAGGCGCAGCAAGGGTGGAGGGGGCAAACCCTAGGCTTAGATGGGCCTTAAGGCCCACCCTAGGGCGCCTCCACCTCTCCCTGCCCTGGCCGCCGGCCAGATGGGCTCCTGGAGGCTGCCGCCACCCCTAGGGTGGAACCCTAGGGCGCAGCACCTCTCCTCCCCTCCCCCTATATATAGTGAAGGTATTTGGGGCTGCACAACACACGAGTTCATCTCCTCCCTGGTGCAGCCCTACTCCTCCCTCTCCTCGTTCTCCGTAGTGCTTAGCGAAGCTCTGCCGGAGTACCACGCAGCTCCACCGCCACCACGCCGTCGTGTTGCCGGAGCTCTCCCTCAATCTCTCCTCCCTCCTTGCTGGATCAAGGCGTAGGAGACGTCATCGGGCTGCACGTGTGTTGAACGCGGAGGTGCCGTCCGTTCGGCACTTGATCGGATCTACCGCGATCTGAATCGCTGCGAGTACGACTCCATCAACCGTGTTCTAGCAACGCTTCCGCTTTGCAATCTTCAAAGGTATGAAGATCCAATCTCTCCCCGCTCGTTTGCTGGTTTCTCCATAGATAGATCTTGGTGATACGTAGGAAAATTTTGATTTACTACTACGTCTCCCAACAATACAAACATCACAACAAGCCTTGCAAGCAATGTGACTAAGTGTTAGTCACGGGATCTTGTATTACGAAACGAGTAAAGGGACTTGCCGGTAACGATGTTGAACTAGGTATGAAGATACCGACAATCGAATCTCGGGCAAGTAAACATACCGAAGAACAAAGGGAACATCATACGGGATTAACTGAATCCTTGACATAGAGGTTCGACCGATAAAGATCTTCATAGAATATGTAGGAACCAATATGGGCATCCAGGTCCCGCTATTGGTTATTGACCGTAGAGGTGTCTCGATCATGTCTACATAGTTCTCGAACCCGCAGGGTCTGCACACTTAAGGTTTGGTGACATTTCGATAGTATAGAGTTATGTATGGTGGTGACTGAAGGTTGTTCGGAGTCCCGGATGAGATCCCGGACGTCACGAGGAGCTCTGGAATGGTCCGGAGGTAAATATTGATATATAGGAAGTCCCATTTTGGTCGCCAGAAAAGTTTCGGGCTAATCGGTAATGTACCGGGAGTGCCGGTAGTGTACCGGGAGACCACCGGGAGGGGTATTTCGACCCAAGAGGCTTCATGGGCTGTGGGAGAGTAAATACCAGTCTTTTGTGTTCTGGTAGAAGTCCCACACAAGGCCCATGCGGCTGGGAGAAAAAGCCCAAAGGGAAAAAGGTGGAAAAAGGCCAAAAAAAGGAGGAATTCTAGTCCTACTAGGATTGGAGGAGGAGTCCTCCTCTCCTCCGCACTTCGACCGACCCAAGGGCTGGCTTTTTGGCAGGCAAGCCTCCTCCTCCTCTCCTCCTATATATACTAGAGGATTTTAGGGTTTTGGCACAGAATTTTCAGCCACGTGCTGCCCGTTCCTCGAGTGCATAGTTTCTCCTCTAGATCGGATTTCTGCAGTGCTTAGGCGAAGCCCTGCCGGAATAGCTCCACCACCATCGCCGGAGCACCGTCACGCTGCCGGAGAACTCTTCTACCTATCCGCTTCCTCTTGCTGGATCAAGACAACGGAGATCGTCATCAAGCCGTACGTGTGCTCAACGCGGAGGTGCCGTCCGTTCGGCGCTAGATCGGAAGGATCGTGATGAGTTCGCGGGACGGATCGTGATGAGTTTGCAGGACGGATCGTGATGAGTTCGCGGGACGCTCGGCGATTTGGATCGCGAAGACGTTCGACTACACCAACCGCGTTTCTTAACGCTTCCCGCTTAGCGATCTACAAGGGTATGTAGATCCACTCTCCCTCTCGTAGACGCTCATCACCATGGATAGGTCTTGCGTGAACGTAGGAAAAAATTTGTTTTCCATACGACGTTTCCCAACAGTGGCATCATGAGCTAGGTCTATGTGTAGATGAGATTTCGAGTAGAACACAAAGAGTTTGTGGGCGTTGATGCTTAGATTGCTTCCTTCCTTGGTCGTGTTTTGATTCAGCGGTATTGTGAGATGAAGCGGCCTGGACCAACATTACTCATACGCTTACGAGAGACCAATTTCTTCAAACGCAACTTGTTACATAGATGGCTTGCGGGTGCCAGTTTCTTTCATTTTAGGCCGACAGAGATTTTCCCTCCAGAGGTGGTCGTAACGAGCAGAATGAGGTGGAGTATAACAAGGACAAGGACCAAGCCCATGTACTGGTACCTCCAACTCGAAGCCATGCGATATATGGCAAACCGAAGGCCTTTCTCTTCTCGTGTACTGTCTCCTGCTGCTTCTTGGCCTATATATATACAGGATTTGTAAGGAAATTTCGAGTGGCCGTAGTAGCCGGTATGGACGCATGCACACGCACTCTAGTTTACTTTCGAATGGCTTTAGCTGGTGCGCATGGACGCAGATGGCGCTGCTACCACAGGGCGGCGCACATGATTCTTTGGGTAGCGTAGAGTTGAGCAATTATCTCCTCCCCATATGTCTATTTTTTTTCTTCGAAGAGAAGGATCACCCCTTCTTTTCAGGAACAACAATTAATTAATGTACTGATCTTGTCAGATCTTCAACCATCGTGGTGCGTCACCACGACGTCGAACAACATCTGCCTCCTGCGCGTGCCCTTCAAACGGTATCGAGGGGGAGAAGCCGCTGCACCTTTCTGTCAAGACTCGCCATCGTCGATATTGTAGATGGCGCGCACGAGAAGCACACAGAGATCTACGCCCAGCACCAAGACAAATAGACAAATAATTGTCCATCCAGCCAGTGTACAACCTTAAAGATGATACCCTCATAAGGGTGACGTTGAGAAAATGGGCGGCGGAGGCTCAAAGCCCTAGATCAGATCAGGACGGAGGCCCCGTATGTCTAGCTAATGCTTAGTGCTGCAAGCCTGCAACATGCCGAACTTTCTTTACTGAAAGTTAAAGCAAAGGACTAGGTGCCACCTCTCAATTTCTAGAGTACGCCACTTGAATTTTTGCAAGGATTATGGTCTATGTGGAGAAGACTTTGACCACGACAATGGCTGGGTGTGACATCATTTTCTTGGATAAGAAATATGACCATTACATTTAACTCAGCTAGGATTGTAGGAGACAAGTTGCTGGATGATTAAAGGGAGTGGCTTGTTGGTCCAATGGGAAAAATAATAGCACGTGACAAGAATTCACAGGTTTAGTGAGAGAAAGAGTAAAATAATACTCCTTTTGTCTCAAACTATTCCATTTTTTTCATAATATAAGAGTGTATTTTATACTAGTGTAGTGTCAAAAACTTTCTTATGTTGTGAGACGGAAAGATTATGACATGTTTTAACTTTTTTATTTTTAATTCGAATGTATATAGACATATTTTAATGTGTTTGTTTGCTCATTTCACTTTGTATGTAGCCCATATTAAAAAGAAATCCAAAACATGTGAATGGAGGAAGTAGCATATTCCAACAACGCGTGCGCACTCTACTACTTTACTTTTGAATGTGTCTGTAGCTGCCATGGACAGACACATACACTTGGAGTTGACTTGTGCGCTCAACGCTGCTACCTCTCCAGTTGTACAACATGTCTCCAGTTGTACAACATGTCTGAATGACCCAAGGAAATGACCAGGTACTGATGCCTCAGCTGTCAGCACACGCCAGTTGATTCTTTGCGAGAATGGAGGTCACTGTGTGCTGTGGAAAAACCCCATGCCGCATGATCAAGACGTCCAATAGGCCCAATGACCAGCCTTAAAAAACGAAAGATGGGAGAAAAGGACCAGTTATATAATGCAGCACTAGAATCTTGTTTTTCCCGAGTTACAATATTTAGTTGATTTCATTCTATCAGAAATTCGACAAACTTTTGTCTGGTGTCTCCGCCCTTTATCAAAAAATAATTATAGAGAGAGACACACACACTTGTGTCTCAAGTTGCAGTGCACCTTTCTTATTGAGATCAAAAAAACAGGGATAGCTATATGGTACCAACGCATTATTAGTATAATTTTTTTTGACTTGGCGTGGAACTTTACTCCCATCACAGACGTTAAAGAATACTAGTCGTCAACCCATGCATTCGCACGGACTAGCTATTTTGAATATATGGGTAATGCATACTAAAAAATATTTCATGTGGTTTCTTTCCATGAAATTAAACATAAGATGCTTTTATCTTTATATGTGTATGTGTCTATTTTTATTTTTTCGGGAACATGCACGTGTTTTTCTGTGCATCGGGGCGTGCACCCTTATTATCCTGGAGCTTGAACGCCAAGGACTCTTGCATGTACGTGTTGATTTAATTTTTACATGTGCATAGGTGTTGTTTTTTCTATAAAACCTTTAGCAGAGTATATATATATATATAGGGAAAATACATCCTACGACCGGATATAGTTACTCCCATGTCTTATATACTATCATGTGATAGGATATATACTATTTTATTATTTTTAGTATGTTCATATACTATATCTAAGATACTCCAAAGTGAATTCTATGAAAAAAATTACAAGTTGACTCATATTTTTATTATATTTATAAAATATGTATATATTTGTATGTAAAAAAGTATATGCTCAAAATATGAGACATACTATCAAAATTTTTTATATATACTACCTAAATATTCTTATATATTACATACTACGTGTACATACACTTCAAAATGATAGATACAACCTATAGCATACGAAACAAAAGTGAGAGTAACTACACCCGGTCGTACCAAACATTTGTCATATATATAGTCCAATTAGTACTTGACTTGACTACCTGCAGTTGTGCTCTTCAATAGTTACCATTGTATTTCGGATATTATGATTGTGTTCTTATTCGGCAACTTCTGAATTGTGAGTGTGATCAAAATATCACTTATACATGTACAAATCTTATTAAAAAAATAAATTCTTTGCCCCTTGACGCTTGGCGCCCATAGATCATTCTTTGATGGAGGTAAAGTGTCAACATGTAAGATGTGAAGTGTGGTAGAAAATATAGTATTGTAAAGTTCTTGTCCGTTGTCTGTCTTAACGCTGACGTGGTTTTTCAGCAAATAACAAACTGGAAGTTAGAAATTAAAATGGTAAGAATCCAATTATGTTTTGAGCGGTATATTTTCCAGAATGGTATAATATTTGGTTAAAACAGGGTCAGGCCACACATATTGTTTTTTAACTACCAAGATTCGCATTTAGGACTGAGATGTACTTGGATAACCATTCCAAGTTCCATGCAAAAATAAGTTTGAGTTGATTTGGAGAATAATACCTTGTTAGTTATAGCTTATTGGAGGGAATACTTCTATGCATAACCATGCCTTCTACTTCTTAATGGAAGGATCATTCAAAAATCGATTAGGCTATCAGTTTCTTAAAGAGAACATGCATTCATCTTTGTACACTCGAAACAATGGTTGCTTTTGTGACACAGAGGTATGAGAAATTAGGTAGATGAAATGATGGACAACAAACAATTTACCCAAAAGAAGTGACAGAATGAAAACCTTCTAAAGTTTTAACTTTGTAATGACACTACCCTCATATCCTTTTCTTCAACCTTCCAGTATGGAAGAAAATGGACAATACTCTACAGCAAAGGTGAACTAACATGACACATAACTGAAAATACAATCAGAAAACTTAGAATGGATAATATAGGGTCCAAGTGTATTTGAGCTCATTACAAACCAACCGAAGATATGGAGATGACAATGAAACAATATAAAATTTGGTACTTAAGTTGAATTTGGAGAAAATCTGAAACCACACATTGCTAAATGCGCTGTACAACATATCAGGTAAAGTGCAACAGAAATACATATGTCATGTACATGCGAAGTCCAGATGTGATACTTTTAAGAATCCATGCCAGACTTCCCTATACACCATTCATAAATGTAACACTCAAAATGCAATATCATGCTAAGAAGTAAGCTGTATGGCGATGCTTTCCAAATCCATTAAACTTAAAATTTTGACGATCTTTACCAAAAGCAACCATGCAACTGTCCGCATACAATACATTGTGGATAAAAAATCTAAAAAATCCAAAAAATACGTAAAAAAATTGATGATTCAGTGGCTAGCTACTACCTGCAAATTTACGTTGTCGATGAATCCTCATAACTGAGAGCAAGCCTGGAATATGACACAAAGTGAGGATAGTACTTCAAGTTCCAGGAGTATAAATCTCAGTTTTATTACTTCTCCTTCCAGTAGTATAAACCTACCTCATAGGTGACTAATTGAAAGTATGGGAAAAGGTAATGATTCCATCGGCTTTCTTCTTGTTGTATTTCGTAGCATGTCGTTGATGTGAGACTGGCTTGGTGGAGTCCGAGGTAGCTCTTTATGTTGGAAGAAGTACTTCAAGTTACGCGCTATAGCAAGCCTCTCAGTTCAGAAGAAAATGAGAAAATATTTATAATGAAAATTAAACGGAAATTACAAATTACAATGTAAGCAAAACCATAGTAATGTTCTTTCTCACAAATTATTATGAGATGCTTGAACTGTACGTACCTTCCAGCCTTGCTCTCAAAATGACGAAAATGCCATAATGACTACCGTACGTATCTACATTGCAAATAGTTGCATGGTTGGAACCGGAGGTAGTAGTAGCAGAAGCCCCTTCATTGATTGGATAAGAAAAAAAGGTCCAGCAAAACCAAAATTATATAAATGAGAGTCGCTGGGTTAGCAGAGTTCCTAGCACATGCTAGATCGGATGGAGGCAGACGTCCATATGATCAGGCTAAGGAACCAGGTGAGGTACAGAAAAGAATTAAATCTTTTTACCTAGAGGTTGAGACTGACAGAGATGTATCATGCTTATAGATCAATTAGAAAATTGATAGGGCTTTGCTTAATGCTGCATCAGATTGGGCAGGACGTTCGTATAGTGAACCTGGCCGGAGTGCCGGCTGTTGCTGATGTGGAGGCGCCAAAAACTGACGATGGGAATAGAACGACTGTTGCTGATGTTGGACGTCATGGAATTAAACAATCGGGGTCATGGGAGACGAGTTTCACGGCGGCCGCTAAAACTCGTCGATGCATGATCTGGAAAGACGTGGTAGAGGAGATCTTTTCTCCTTTTTAATAGAGATATAATTTTTTAAATCAAGGCTAAAAGGAGATATGGTTTTCTCTTCTAGAAATACAACTATATATTGACTCTATAACCCTGGTTACGTGTTGTTTTGGGTCAGGTCTTGTATTTTTGTTGGCATAAATAACAACACATAAATTGTAAGGTTATGGGCTTCGTAATAATTCGGTCCCAACAAATTAACGGCTCGTAAAATCTGATTAACGTGGGAATTTCTAGGGGGTCTAGAATTAGTAAATAAATAAATAAATCTGATTAACGTGGGAATTTCTAGGGAGTCTAGAATTAGTATCGTTATTATAGATAGATAGATTATAGATATCACTCACTAATAGGTAGTGCTGCTGATTAGCCATGCGGTGCCACTAACAGCTCCGGCACGCCGAGGGTACGTCCAGATGCATGTCAAGGCTATAAAAGCAATGCATATGATATCCTGGAGTATGAAACGCAACACAGTCGAGAATTCATTCATGCCCACCATGTTACATACCAATAACATGGTATGTCCTCTGTTAGCCATCCTCCTCCTCTCATCAGCTTTGAACCTCTTGTCATCTGCTGCAACACTAGCTGATAGCACCCACACCAACATAGATGCTCTGCTATGCCTCAAGGCCAGCCTCCACGGTCCAACCCAAGCTTTCGCGACATGGAACAACAACACCTCGCAAGATTTTTGCACTTGGCACGGCGTCTCGTGCACAAGGAGGACAAGGCAACCACCCCACGTGGTGGCCTTGGATATGGAGGCGGAAGGCCTCTCCGGTGAGATCCCACCCTGCATTTTCAACCTCACTTATTTGGTAAGAATCCACTTGCCAAATAACACCCTCTCCGGTCATATCCCACCAGAACTTGGCCAGCTCTCTAGACTCCGGTACCTCAACCTCAGCTTCAACACCCTGAGTGGCACCATCCCATTCAGCATTGGGACGATTCACAACCTTTCTTCTCTAGACTTAAGCAACAATAGACTTTCCGGTGCAATTCCACCGCTCCTTGGGAGCTCAGGAGCTCTAGAGTCCCTGAGTCTCACCAACAATTACTCTTCTCGACGGAGAAATCCTGCAATCATTGGCAAATAGTTCCTCATACCTTACCGCACTCTTACTTGCCCAAAACCAGCTGCAAGGATTCATTCCAGATTTTGGTAAACTTTTAGGCCTAGAGATCCTTGATCTCTCCTATAATAACCTATCGGGTACAGTGCCACGCTCCATTTACAATCTGTCTGCGTTGTTCTTTCTTGGGCTGGCCAACAACAATCTTGGAGGAACACTACCTTCTAACATGGGTAACACACTTCCTAACATCAAAATGTTGATGATGTCTGACAATCATTTTGAGGGAGACATCCCTGCGTCACTACAAAATGCCTCCCGCATGACATCTATCCATCTAGGCAACAACTATCTGACTGAGGTGATTCCTTTCTTCGGCTCCATGCGAAACTTGAAGTATGTAATGTTGTACTCAAACCGGCTAGAGGCTGGAGACTGGACATTCTTCTCCTCCTTGGCGAACTGTACACAGCTGCGAAATCTGGACGTGGACACAAACAACTTGCGCGGGGATTTACCAGCAAATTCCATAGCGAATCTACCCAAAAGCTTGACCACTCTATCTCTGAATTCAAACAACATCTCTGGCACTATCCCCATGGAGATTGGTAACCTGTCAAATCTGTCCATGCTCTATCTTGATACAAATCTTTTCATGGGACATATGCCTTCAACCCTTGGCCAGCTAAGCAAACTGATTGTGCTTAGCCTGTCAAAAAAACAAATTTTCCGGGCAAATACCTCCTTCCATTGGCAGCCTAAATCAACTAGAAGAGCTTTACTTGCAAGAAAATCAGTTGACTGGAAGCATACCTGAAAGTTTAGGCAGCTGCCATAACTTGTTAGCACTAAACCTTTCCAGCAATACCCTTGGTGGAATCATAAGCGGGCACATGTTGGTCAGGTTGAATTCGTTAAGTTGGCTACTTGATTTATCACACAACCAACTCGCAATGTCCATACCAGTAGAGATTGGTAGCTTGATAAACCTTGGGTCCTTGAACATCTCTCACAACAATCTCACGGGAAGAATACCGTCCACACTTGGTGCATGTGTCCGGTTGGAAGCGCTTCGTGTAGAAGGGAACCTCCTGCAAGGGAACATCCCACAGTCGCTAGCAAACTTGAAAGGCATTCCGGAGTTCCTCGAGACCTTCACCTCGTTGCACTATCTGAACATGTCCTTCAACAACTTGGAAGGACCAGTTCCGATAGGTGGAGTGTTTGCTAACACAAGTGGTATTTTTGTCCAAGGAAATCCACACCTTTGTTCAAATGGTGCACTAAGAGAGTTTCCTAGATGCTTTGCTTCGGCATCCACAAAAAAACACAAGTTCGTCGTTCCTATGCTCATAGCTCTATCAGCTCTCGTTGCCCTTGGTTTGATCTTGGGGGTGTTCAATTTTTGGTTGAGAAGGAGATACAAATCCAGTGAGAGAATTGGACATTCATACATGGAGTTATAAAGGATAACATATGGTGACGTAATCAAAGCAACAGATGGCCTTTCTCTGGCCAACGTAGTCGGCTCCGGGCAATTTGGGACTGTCTACAAAGGTTGGTTCGACGCGGAAGATGGTATGGTTGCCGTTAAAGTCTTCAAACTCAATCAGCCTGGCGCATTGCATAGCTTCATTGTTGAGTGCAAAGCATTGCAACACATCCATCACCGGAACCTCGTGAAGGTGATAACTGCATGTTCAACTTATGACCCAGTGGGAAATGAGTTCAGGGCTCTAGTCTTTGAGTATATGGCCAAAGGTAGCCTTGAAGACCGACTTCATAACCGCCGATGTGGTGATTTAAGTTTAGGCGCAGTGATATGCATATTAGTTGACATTGCTTGTGCTCTTGAATACCTTCATAACCGGTGCATCCCGTCGATTGTTCACTGCGATCTGAAACCAGGCAACATACTTTTTGACAACGACGATACTGCACGTGTGTGTGACTTCGGTCTAGCAAGGCTAATTCATGGATGTTCATCGAGAGGACAGAGCGGCACAACAAGCATAGTTGGACCAAGGGGGTCTATTGGGTACATACCTCCTAGTGAGTATATTTTACAAGCCCATTCTGAATAATGTTAACGAAATGTAGTATGACCAACTATATCATTTGCTAGTTTGTTTTTTATTAATACTAGCATGTTTCACTTTTGTTCTCCGCTAAAGAACTTTTTGTTTTAAAACATTATTGCAGAGTATGGCATGGGCAGTGAAATCTCAACCGAGGGAGACATCTACAGCTATGGCATTGCTCTTTTGGAAATGCTAACACGGAAACGGCCTACTAATGAAGAGTTCAGTGATGGTTTGACGCTCCGCAAGTATGTAGATGCATCACTTTCACGAACCCAAGACATTCTTCACCCCAGTCTTACTTCAGAGACGGGAGATCAACGTGTCAATCATATCCAAAACTTGCAACAATACAACACATTTGCACTGAAGGATATATGTGCTCTCCGGCTCCTTAGACTTGGCTTGTTATGCGCTGCGGAATCACCGAAGGATCACCCAACAATGCATGATGTCTACATTGAAGTAATTGAAGTAAAAGAGGCATTTTTCTCTATGGACAACTGAAGCAATGACTTTTGCCTAAAAATGATGGGTTTCTAATGGGAATTTCTTGATAAATTCTTTTATTGAAAAAGTACTGGGGTGGCAGAATTACTTTTCCCTAGGTCTCTAACTTATCTTAAAATGAAGAAATGTGGAACTAGGAAAACTCGAAACATAATTATAACCATGACATGTCTAGCAATTTCAAATCAAACCATATCGTAAATTACAAAAGGAGTAACTGAACTAATCTGCCCTCTTTCAAGTTTTCCATATACACAAGCTGCCTGGTCATACATGAGAGATCATCGGTTGCTGCAGGCCAAGGTTGCAACCACACCAAAATGATGTATCAAATCACCAGACAAGTACTCTTTACACAACACACATACAAAAAAACAAGAGCAAAATGAGAAATCAAGCATTCCTGGCCGCATGTACATCCACTTCTAACATTTGGCTTCCACATTCTTATCGCACGAAATAGCATAGCACATCACCCCAGGGCCTTTTTTTACACTCTCCATTCAGCAGGGAGGAATGGTGTACCTGCATCTGACCAACACCTAAGAGCACCCCAAACATTTACTTACTGGGCCTAGGAACTCTAGAAAGCCGTGCGTCGGCGGGGGTGAATTTTCATCTGTTTTACAAGGCAGGTGTTTGAGGAATGCCCTAACTGCGCCTGTGACGCCATCTTCGGACTCCATGGCCTTGGCAAGCTCCACAGCCTTTTCTTTCACCTGAAAATCACATGGGAAAATATATTTTTGCTGTAATTTTACTAACAGGACATCATACAAACTAGTGGGTTATAAATAAGTTCTGAATCAGTAAAGTTTAGTTCAGTACGGGCTTGTGTATATGTCACAAAGTCATTCCAATTTGAGAACTTAAGATCTGAATTTGAACATTCTAACTATCCAATATAAGGGAATGAAACCAGACCGGTTCCTGTTTCTTGGCAGTAACCAGTCTGTTCCTGGCTTTTGGAACCCTGCTGGGTACCACTACCAGTGCACTGGTAACTCGCCAACGACAACAGAATCTTTCCAAAAACTCTAAATGGTCATTCATCTTGACTACAGGAATCGATATATTTTCAGAGAGGAAGCACTAAAACAAAGTATATTCAGATTAGGTCTTCATGTAAAAACAGTCTAGTCATGGGTGTAAGGTTCTAAACTTCTAATTATCAAGGTGACAATCTAGCAATTTTGTATACAAGTATATCATAATTCGTAACCATATCTGTAACATTACCTGCAGCCTACCTATGCACATCTGTGTCCATATTCTTGTTATCTATTTTTGCGATATGAAACAAAAGGAAAAGTAACATATGCCCAAGTGCAAAAAAAATGTAGAGTTACCTCTGGATCTAACATGAAGTTTATAGCATCAACCAACTTCTGCAAACTGAATTGATCAACGGGTATAGGCGAAGGCCCTACCCCTCTAGCATGCACCCGCTCTCCCCAGAAAGGTTGGTCGCCAAAGAAGGGTACAATAGTTGTAGGACACTAAATCACCAAAACAGTGGGTTAGTACTAAACTAAATCTAAGAACTGATCCAAAAATAGCAAACATTATGATCAGGTGCTAGTTGCCAGTTGCTTAGCTGGTTATAAGAGTTCTGTAGTCTTTATTTTCTTTTTATGCTTTTGTAAAACACTTGCCTGTACCATTTATTTAAAATTAATAAAAATACACAGCAGAGTCCTGCTGTTTCTCTTAAAAAATTAAAGAGAAAATGCTGCTAATAAAAGTTTTCTCATTGGCAACTGCAGGCATGCTCTGAACATGAATTGTTTTCAGCTGATTCTAACTCTACGTAACAATAATTGGGTTAAAAAATTATACTCCCTCCGATCCATATTATTGTTGCTGTACTAAGGCAGCAAAAATTAATATGGATTGGAGGGAGTACTGTATTTGCATCGAGAATAGTGTGGAAGTCACGTGGCATCGTGATGAATAGTTCGTAACGTAATGCAACTATGAGAGAGAGAAAAGGAGAGTACCGCTGCTTTCAGGCCGGCAGCCGTCGTTCCAGCACCACCATGGTGTACCTGTGAGGTACAAAAAAGTGTGAGCCCTCCTCTCAACAGAATAAACAAACACTATTAGCACCATGGTGGCCACAGTGGAGTTCTTTCACCAGATTTTCTTAAGTATGACCCATGGAAATTGTTCGTTAATTAGTTTTACAAAAATAGGAAACATTCAGAATTGATTGATGATCACTAAAAATACTATATGAATTAAAGATAAATGCACCAAGCCACCAAGAGTAACAAGTAGCAAAGGCTTACCACTGCCTTACACTGCAGGAAAAGCCAGTCATGAGGGCAGTTGTCAAGTACATATATGGAATCTTTTGGTTCTGCCACTGCAAAAGCCCAAAGGTTCAAGAACTCAGGATGGACTCAAAATATATGCCCACAACCAAATAGTGCAACATTCCCACAAATCACAAGATGAACTTACATGTTCCAAGGCCACCCCAACCTTTGTTGATGATACCTCTCTGTCCAGTCATTTCAAGTGCTTTGACAATGGTTTCAGTCATCTTTGCTGGATCTTGAACTGGCTAGTGTATCAGGAAAAACATTGTAAAGAATTAGGTAAGGCATTATGGTGGCTTTTCAAAAGCACCTAGCATTTAAATTTTTATTAAATTTCACAGTTAGTTAAGACTATCTTTTTTAGATGTAATGTAACAATTGGCACCTAACATTGCAAGCCCCCTGTTTAAATTAGTAACAATTCCCCTAACTAACTAGAGCTACTGAATTATAGAGCTAAAGCACACAAATAACTTCTGCTATGCGATGCTGCAAAGATTCCAAGTGGCAAACTAGTTTCTTATTACTACCGTAAGTAGTGGGAGAAAACATGTACAAAGCCGCTTTTTTGCTGTAAAACATGGAAAGTTCCACTAATCCACAAAGTGCATCCACTGCCAATGACATCAGGGTAATTAAGAAAGATTCACTTTGCAAGTAAGTAACTAACCCTATCTTGCCAGGCAGTACAATAAGTTAAACATATATAGTAGGTAAAATAATGCACCATATCAGAACTGGAAAAATGGAACTTAAAAACGACATGCAGTAAATATAAGAAAGGTCAAACTGATCTTACAAGGCTACCAAAACCAACATAAATTGGCTTGTCACCAGCTTCAAGCCATTTCACAAGTTCTTCAGGAGGTACGTAATCAGAAGCAAGATCAAGGAAGCAAAATCCAACAACATCGATCTTGGGGCCCCAGTCTGCATCCAAATAGGTAACTTCAATATTGAGCTACAATCCATTCACAACAACAAAATACTGAGTTGAGGATAAAAGCCATCTGAAAATTCAAATGCTATAGTTTTCTCAATAAACTACTCCTCAATTCACAACTGCAGTTATAATCTCAACACGAATTATAGAAGCTCCTTAACTAATTAGCAGTGATAAGACATGCACAAATCAAGCAAGTAGCAAGCACTTCCTTATAATGTCAAATTTTAAATAACAACATTTCCTGAAATTTCAATCTGCTAGCTTGCAGTAAAGAGGCAATTGAGATGCAACTGCTCAACTAGTTCCACCCACAATTTTAAGCTTACCATAATATATTGACAAATTTGAAGGAGTGCTGCAAAACTCCAGTATGCAACATCACTGGTGTCATAACCATTACTAAGTTACTTACCAGATTCAATTCTTATAAATACTAGCAAAAGGATGGAATCCTAAGAAGAAAGTAAAGAAAGGAGAAACACAAGATAAGACCAAATGGATCTGGTACTATCTTGACTTTGCCTACATTATGTTTTGTAAAATGGGATAGAAACAAGATCATTTGATCATATTAATATCTTTTAACTTTGGCAAATGGCAATCGACACAGTTAAGAACGACAAGGTTAAGCATGATCTAGTTTCAGCTCAAATTAATATGAAACAAGCACCTTTGGGTTTTGGGACAAGATGAGGACTCCAGATGTATCCATGAGGAATGTCACTTCCAGAACCCTGTGCACCACTTAGGTATGTTACAGGACGCAGCTTCAATTTCTTTTTCCTGAATTCGTTTATCATATCACGTATCCCAAGCCAAATCATAGAGTCGACAATTTGGTAAGAAAGCTGCAAATGCAGACAAACACTAGAAGGTATCAGATCAGATGAGGAAATAATACTATTTCAAGAAATAACATCTAGGGCATCCAGTTCAAGTGGATGTTCAAAAAGATGCTTGCGGCCAGTTACGTTGGGCTACAGATTATGCTTGCAAAAGCTGAAGCCAGGCCACACCAGCAAATAAACCAGTAAATGATGCAAAAAAAAATTATGACAACAGGCCAGGTTTTACTACAATTAGTTGAAATGCATTGGGATAATATCCTTTTTCGATTGGGTATCGCTTCAACCATTACTGGGGCCCACTAACTAGTCAACCATAGACATATTTTAGCTGATGGTCATATAGTCAATATACCAAGTTTTTGTTGCAAACCCCGAGATAAAATGGTTGCTCTCAAAACATACTCGATGCTTACAGGTCCTGAAGGCAGCGCCAAGAATAGATGAATTTAGTTGTTGGAAAGAATCAATTTGAATGCAATTACAAGGAACCAACTCCTCGTCATTTATGAAAAGTTGAAAACTAAAGATGTAAATAGCAAGAGAACATACATCCGCAACAAGCTGTTACCTATAAACAGAACAATTTCATGGATGAAAGAACTATAGGGATTCAGTCTATGTTTTGCAATATTGCTTTCACTTTCATTGAAAAATGACGAATTAAAAACCAGCCTTGCCTCAATGCTTTGAAAGTACTAATACTGTAGATTTTCCTAATTTTTATAGCATGAAACCACGTGACCAACTATAGGTTTCATATAACTAGCTTCAGGCATATGTCGGTGAACTACTCAACTGGGATTCACTACAGCAAATAAGAAAACACCCTAGTGATATACTACTACATAGGATCAAATGGACCAAATTTTAACCCATTCATAGACAAGGTGGAAGAAAAATAAAAACAGATGGGAAAGTTTTTCTTCTTTATTTCTTTCTTTTTAAAACATTTCCACATGTACCAATTTTTTTGTTCTTTTTCATGAAATTTGTGATGATTTAGAAAGGGTTCACAAAAGTCACTCGATACCCTGAACAAAGAAGCAAATACAACATGAACTCACTCGATATCCAGCTGATGTTTTCACGCGAGAAAGAGGATGAGGAAATTCGCTAGTTGGCCTGAAGAAGCAGCATATGTTAGATCTCAAAATGACAGTATGCATCAGCAATTGTCTTCAAAGAGGAGGCAGAACAACAGTGACTCACGTCCATGGCATGGTAAAGAATATATGAATGGGTACTTTTAGTGCCTCTGCCACATGTGTATGTCCTGAATAAATATTGAGGTCAGCAGGATCATGCAGTTGTAATTGTAAAATATGGTAATCAAGTAAATTAACATGCTTATCTAGATCATAAATGGAAAAAATATGCAAAAATAAAATAAAGCAATAGGAAGGCACACGTGAACACATAAGCGACACAACACCACCTCGTCATATGGACGCGAGAGGAAAATCGTACCATTCGGCATGGACCAAAATCGTCACATTTAAAAACTACAAGTTGGAAGGAGAGTCACCACATTGTGGTTGCACCACCAGTCAAATCAAATAGCTAAAACAACAAAGCTTTAGTATCATTTCATTTCCTAACAATTGCCACGCCCTATTTGGAAAGAGGAAAAGGTCCATACCACCATCACCTACTTTGTGGATAGTTCTGTACAACACTCTCTACATTAACCAATATTTAAAGCCCTCGACTTAAAGAAGTAAAATTATAACATGGCCTAGTTTTTAGGATGATTTCATCATGCTAGTAGGTTTACAGTACTCGTGTCAAGGTGCTAAATGTCCTTTTGAAGATTTTCACATACAGAGAAACTGGGTGAGTGTTTATTTGTCTGAACATATAATAATTTCGATAAAAATAGAGTCTGTTCGATTTTTGTCGTATGTATCAATTTTATGCATGAAGTCATGAACTGCAGTTCATTCAAATTATGACTGTTCCTCTTTGATCAGAAAAGTACCCAAACTGAATGTTGTAGAATAAATTGTGCATGAGCAAGGTTGATTGATACGATTAAAATAATGTTAGAGCATTTATTATCCTGTGGCAGAATTCAAACCCAATCATATGTAAGAACCATGTAGAATAGAATTCTGCGCCTTGTAATCACCATAACCAAAAATTCGAGCTACCAACATAAGAGGATCCTCATCCTACTGTTTCCTACTAAGGTTGTTCATTATAAATAAATGAGCTTTGTGTTTCAGTCATATAAGAAATTAATTTCAGGTAACAAGGTATACTGACCATATGCTGGTGGGTTGGCAATAATTGCGTCCACTTTGAAAGGGATACCAGTGTCAGGATCAGGATCCTTGCATGCAGGATATAAGGAAAAAATAATTTCTTTCATTTGTTTTCTTTGAATAGGAATTTCTGATGGACCTGAAGGTAGAAATCCTTTATTCTTCACCATGTCTGCTCAGAGTGTAACATATCAAAGATATTAATCTTGATATAATATAGAAGTTAAGAAGAAACTATTAAATCACTGAAAAACGTACATTCAGCAAGTACTTTTGGATCTCCACCAAGTGGAAAAAACTCCAGCCCAGCTGTGAGTATGAACTCTTTGTAATTGGCATGAGTGGCTAATCTTACACGGTGTCCATAATCCTACAATAAAAGTCATAAGTGATCCTTGTCATGCTAAAAAACACAAACACTCTGACACTAAGCTAGAAGAGAAGCCCATGAAACTAATCGTAGCAAACAAAAATGTGTGATTAATAACAATGTTAGTTTGGACTAACCTGTAAGCGTTTTCCTATAGCAACAAATGGCTGAACATCTCCCCTTGTGCCCACAATAAGTATAACAATCTGTATCGGAGGCTTGTACGGTATATCTGATCCATCTAATGATTCTTCAACAACAACATCCTCATAGCCATCCACTGCTCCAGCGTCAATTGGAGTCGCTTCTAGAGTACTTGGTACATTAACAACCACAGTTCCATCATCCTTCACTGTAGCTATTCGATTTAACATTTTGAGCTGTGTAAAGTTAAATTTGCAGAAGATTAGAAGAGAGAAAAATCCAGCACCAGACACAAAGTAGTAAATCTGGCCATGTTTCAAGCTTCCATGCAATGCACTGCAGTATGTCAAAACTGACAAATTTTAATATACTATGTTGTTCCAACCCACTAAAGCACTTGCAATTTCATCAGCTCCAACTTCTATAGAGATGCAATTACATATAAAAACTATCTCTCAAACATATTAATGACAATCTTCATACAGAAGCTAACATAATTAACAATTCAATACCTCCTAGATTTACATAACCAGCACGTGGACAGAAGAAGCTACATTTCATCATACTAAGGAAGATAAGAGGGCCAGGTATACACACCTTTTTCCTTATGGAAATCTTATCATCCAATAACTGTTTAGCAGGATCATCAGCTGGATTATTTTGTTTGCGCCTCTCAGTTTTTGATCTTTCCAGATTTGATGGACCCGTAGTTTCAGTAGTTATCTCGGTATCCTTTATCACCCCCGGCATAGTGCTTGACCTATGGAGGTTTCCGTTATCTGCAAGGAAGGATGACTTGACTGTTGAATTAAAAGGAAATGATAACATCTATATTTTCCAAGTCACATTATCACACGATAAATGGAAGAAACTGGGAATAAATTGTACGAGCAGAAAACAACTGATCAATTTTCTTATCACATCCTCTTACTGTGTGTCGGCGTGCTATTTTTTTTACAGTCATGGGATAAATTGAGCACAGCCAAAGAAAAGGTTGAGAAACATTTGGTTTGGGTAAAAGTATAGAAAAATAAATAAATGTATCAGCTGGCGTTCTCTGACAGTGCGAAAAAGGAATTTCCTTAGAATAGCCAGCACTACTACTTGCAGAACAATGTAAAAAATTGTGTAGCAAAGAGATGGGACAAGAATAGACGGGGGCAAAGGACAAACGACAAATGGTTCAGACCGGCGCAATCCACAAGTCATATATAGTGTCATAAAGTCTAGCTCAGCTTAGGGTGTTGAATCGTGTCACACTCCCATACACCGCGATGAGCCAACGACGGTTATCGTGAGTGAGCGGAGCCAGAATAGTGCAACCCCATTTGTCAGGGGATACAAAACTGCAACAACTACGTTTCAGATTCAGTGGCGTGTTGTTGTTTGTTTTTCCCAGGTTGACGCGGTAACACTAAGATGTAAGAATGCTTGGTGGAAAAAATCCCAGCGGTAATCGTCGGATGGAAAATATCCATGGCAATGCAGACCATCCCACATGTGGCCTGGCCTGAATTAGCAAACCTGGCCTCCCCTGGTTCAGGAGGGCCGGGTGTTGTTCCCCTCCGAAAGTCAGAAGGACGGGAAATTCGCTAATCCAATTTCTCTGTCCGTGTCTCTGTCTGTCTTATTTCTCGCAGCAGAACCCTAGTTAGTCTCAGACCCGTCCCCCCGTGCTCCGAAGTCCGCAGCGGCAGCCGACGAGAGATCGCGGCTGGAGAAGGGATCACGGCCGGCGGGCACGCGGGGGTGGACTCGCGGCCAGCTCCGCCGCGCCCGCCCTGGACCCTAGGAGACGATACGAGGCAGGAAGGAGTGGGGGCCCCTTTACCTGAGGCGGAAGACGTGGACGCGGCGGGCGCTGCTGCCGCCGCGGCGTCGGACGGGCCGGGGGCGTCGTCGTCGATGGGGCGCTCCCCGTTGTGCGCGTCCGCCGTCGGCGCGGCCCCCTCTCCTCCTCCTCCTCCTCCTCCTCCTCCTTGTCGTATCTCGTCCACGCCCTTGCCGCCTCCGGTCGGCTCGGGCGCGGCCATTTGTAGCCCCCGCCCCGGTGTGGGGCCTGGCCGGGAGATTCGAGGCTTGCGGCGGCTGCTCCCCGCCCGTCCCCCTCCGACTCCTGCCCCTGCTGCGTTGCGGCGGGGAGGGGATGGATGGATTCGCGGCCGCCGACGCGAGGGGAGGAGATGCGCGTCGGGGAAGGGGGTTCGGGGAGCAAGGAATTTGCTGGCTGCTGCCTCGCTGTGCTTTTCCGACCTGAGCTGTAAGCGAGAGCGAGAATCAGGAAAGGAATTTAGTTCCCAAAAAATACTAATCGTATGTACGCTATGTTCAAATATCTCTCTCCTCCGTTAATCAACAGATATTATTTTTGTTGCGGGGCCGGATGACTGATGAGATCTCGGAGGAGCAGGAGGAAAGCTGTGCGCAGCGGCGGCACGTTGCGTGACGACACGTCGCGCAAGGAAGCCCACCTGGGTGAAGTGGGTGACGACGGCGCCGCTGGCCGACGGCTCGCCGTGCGGCGCTTCAACCTCTTTACTTTACTTTGGCCCTGCCTTTGGAGCGTGTTTGGTTGCCCGCAGCAATTTTAAGAAGTTTGCATAGATTCTTCGTATGGGCGATTTTAAGGTGTTTGCATAGATTTTTTATATGGGTCGAGGAAAAACAGCCTTTAAACCACCGTCTGTATATTGTTTGGTTGTTTGCACATAGCCTACCTGCATTCGGAAACTGATTTTTGACATGTCGTTTGGTTGCTCGTACAGCACTAGGCGTACATAGGGTACGTTGTTTAGTTTCAACCTGCATTAGGTGTTGTCATCATTTCTCATCGGTGATGATCTTACCACACACGATCTTAACGGTTTCACTCCTAACTACAAAACAAATTACGGTCCATCCTACCTACTATCAAATGATGGTACACATTACTAAGAATAAAATGGATGAATGAGGAAAGTTCACCATTCATCCTCTTCCTCTTACCTATGTTGTTGATGTTGTTGCTCTTCCTCTTACCTATTATGTTGATGTTGTTGCTCTTGCTCTTCCTCTTCTGTTGTTGTTGTTGTTCCTCTTTTGTTGTTGTTGGTGTTCCTCTTCCTCTTCTCTTGATGTTCCTCTTTCTCTTCTGTTGTTGCTTCCTCTTCTGCTATTGTTCATGTTCCTCTTTTGCTGTTGCTTCCTCTTCTGTTGCTACTCTTGCTCTTCTTCATTTTCATATCCTTGCTTGGCATCTGTTATCCCGCATTGCATATGCCCACTCCAGCCTTTTGGTCTTGCAGACTTCGTTGTCAAACGACTTCACACCATGGCCACCGAGGTCAATATCGTTAGGCGTCACATCTTCCTCCTCGGGCACCAGTTCATCACAACCCCCATTACTTGATTCAGTTATGCAAAATGCAACATGCAAGAACAAGCTTAACCTGGATGGGGTAAGGATGGAATAGCTTCTGATCCAGGATCTTGAACTTGTTCTTCAGAGCTCCGAATGCCCTCTCAATAGTTACTATAAGGCTGGAGTGCCTGAGATTGAACAACTCATGTGGAGTCCTAGGGTAGTTCCTACCAGAGAACTCGTTCAGATGGTACCTGGTCTTCTTGAAGTGTGGAAGAACACATTGCCGATATGCATAGCCAGCATCTCCTAGGTAGAACTTGTCATCAAGGATGTTGATGCCATCAGGACGACTCGTGTTGTTACTGAGTATGTTAGCATCATGTGTTGACCCTTCCCATCTAGCCAACACATAGGTGAACTTGAGATCAAATTCAATAGCAACAAGCACATTTTGGCTTGTGTAGTGCTTTCTCCCCATGTATGTTGCAACTTGTGACATCGACACTCTGGCAGTGACATGAGTACCATCTATTGCCCCAATGCAATCCTGAAATGATAAATACAAGATTGTGTTAGTGTTCACCTTGAATAATCCAAGCATATCGAGCAATGAACTACATACTGCAGTGTTCACCTTGAAATATGGATACCATCTTGGGCTAGTGTGAATCTTGATAGGAGTCCGGCCAGTTGGTGACTTGATCATCTCTCCACTGAACTCCCTAACAGCATACAACACTTGCTTGAACTATCTTCAAATGGTATCCATTGATGTCCTAAATGTGTTGTGGATAACCCTAAATCTCTGGTTATGGCCAACAACATGGAGGAACATGGCCACTTGCTCTTCTGCACTGGTGTGGATGCTATCTTCTACAGCCCCCTACTCCTGAACACCTGGACAAGTCTGGCAAAGGGTGCTCTTTTTATTCTAAGCATCCATATAGACTTTGTGTCGTTGCAATTGTATATGTAGTTTAGATTGGTTATCCTCTCCTAGTCCCGCATAAGCATTGGAGCTTATCTGATGATAGGACACTCACCACGACGAACAGCTCTCTTGTGCATGAACATGACCCATGCCTGGATCACAACTATCAGTGTTGCTGCTCGAACTAACAGCTGCATTAGTTCATCCATAACCTAGTCCACATCGAGGGTGCGTTGAGCAATGGGGAAATCGATCTTATACCTTGCCTAATGACCTAACAAACCGACCTAACATAGGGGGTGTTGCTTACCGACATCAAAGACGAGGACGACGAGTGGGTGAGGCATGCCCGAGTCAAGGACGACCAGACGATGGCCAAATGGAAGAGCAGCAGCAGCTCCTATTGTCGGATCTATCGTCGCCGCCTGCATAGATATGCGTCGCCACCACTGGCGGTGGTGAGGATAGAGGAAGAGGTTGTCCTAGAGGTAGCGGTGACCGAGTAAATGGGTTGGGGTGAGCCTAGATTTGGCATTGTGCCGCCGCACCCGATTTCCATCTCCCGCCATCCCCATTTGCCTTCGCTCTGCCCCCCTCCCCCGTGTGCGAACCTGCGCCACCCTCAACCTGGCTCGCTAGAAACTGCCACTGCTTTAAGCTCCGTGCGGATGCGAGCCAGCCCATCGTGTTCGCAACCAAACACACATTTCATAGCCTAACCGGGCTTGGTTGGGCCTTAAGCGGGCAACCGAACACGCCCTTTACGTTTTCGCGTCTTGGCTGCTCCAACGAAATCTGTCGTGGATTTGTCACGGCAGATGTCCGGGTGAACGGACTTAGGTTCGGGGCAGAAGCGCAACTATGTGGCGGCTTGAAGGGGTTGATCGGAATCGAGAGACACGGAGTTTACCCAGGTTCGGCCCCTCCGATGGAGGTAAAAGCCTACGTCCTACTTGTCTGGTATTGATGATGAAGGAGATCTCTCGGTTACAAGGATGTTGTTTGCTACCTCTAATCATGAGAGCCTCTAATCTGTCTATCTCTAATCTCTTGTGTTGTCTAAACTTGTGGACTTGTCAATCTTGTCCCTCTAGGGGTGCTCTACCCCTCCTTATATAAGTGGAGAGGGTAGGTTTACAAATAGAGTCCTACTAGGAGTAGGATTAGGACTAGTCTCTTTAGAATCCTATTCCGGGTCTTGTTTCTCTTCATCTCTTGTAAGGAAATCCTTTCTCCTTTAGGCCTTCTCTTGTGAGCCGCCTGGCACCGGCTCACACGCCGGGTCTTGGGCCTGGTCGTCCTGCGGCCCGCAAGCCGGATCACCAATAAAACGTCATGTCTCGACCAGGTCTCCTGTGAGTCACCAGGCCGGGTCATACCGCGGGGTATATCCCCGACATTAGCCCCTAGGTTAGCTTGAATTTATTCATGGTAACCTCCTGAAATAAGAATAGTAAATATGTTAAGGGGTCAGCTTGCTCCTTTGGCCGGCTTATAAAATGGCTTCTCAGAAATCCGGATCTTTTCTGCATATGAATGAGTCGTCTTGATAATCATCTTGCTTGTCAATGTTCTTTTGAAAAATATTGAGAATAGAACACCCATATGCCATTGAGTCGGCTTCCAATGCTCTCGGCGGGTCATCTCCATCGGGGCATAATCATTGATGATACCGGGTCATTATCGTTGGTGACACCGGGTCAAATAACTAGAATCCACTGACTTGATAAAAATATTGGGATGAAAATCCATCTGATGTAAAACCGGACTTCCATTGTTGTGAAGTAGGGCGGCTTATATAAAATCTGGTGGGTTATGCTCTTTTGATAACGTCGGGTCATAAGTGTTGGTGACGCCGGGTCTAACAACTGAACACCATAATTAATATCTTGACAATTCTCCTCAAAGTTTTTGATATGTCCATATTACATGTAGCCCCCAAGCTCCGAGATTATCCATGATAACTTGGTGCTTTGCAATAATATTTTGGACTGTGTAACCCCCAAGTGCCGGGTTGTCCTGTTGCAGCAACCTAGGACTTATATCTGTCTTATACCTTATGAAACTTCAGCATGTGTAGCCCCCAAGGGTCGGCTCATCAGAATGTGATGCGTCGGGTCTTCAATTTGAACCTCATAATCTGTTTAAACAGCTGAATACTATAGTCCCCAAGTGCCGGGTCGCACGCCTGCGGCGACTTGGGACTTTATAAAATTTGATCTGAGCGGTGTAGTCCCCAAGTGCCGGGTCAGTAAGAATTACTGGGTTGGGACTTAGAAAAATATAGAAAGGCCGGCTCATCTCCTTGAGATAATAGGGTCTTGCTGACAATAGTGATTTGAAAACCGGCTTGCATTAGCCCCCAAGTGTTGTGGTGCGTGCTTGCAGCGACAGGGGACTTGTATAATTGATATAAACTAGCTTTGAATAGTGTAGCCCCCAAGTGTCGGATCGTCTGCCTGCGGCGACTTGGGACTATGTAAGAATAATATGACTCACCATAATTTGTTGGATGAATCATTAACCATGGTTGTAATATAACCTGGAATGAATATTCTGGAATAATTCATTTGTCTTTGACATGAAATCCCTACTCGTGGTTGTGGTGCAACCCGACAAATATATGTTGGAGAAATCCATGAGTGTCGTAGATTTACTACAAAGCACAATTGAAGAAATCCGAGAACCGGTCAATCAGATGACATGACATTATACCTGATAGGGCGGCTCTTGAAAAATAATGAATTCTCTGAGCTAGCTTGAAAACCCCAATCATTTAGTACTGGTTATCATAAACCATGAAGATCCAGCCAAGTTGGCTACTAAAGATCCATTTGCTTTTGCAGAATACTTAACGGCAGCACATCTTAAGAGATAAAACCTGCAAAAATAAACAAGACAGAATATATTCTACATTGTTGTGAGGGCGGCTTGAAAAAGCACAACCCGAAGATGTTATATCTTTCATAACATTGCTCCTTCTTTCATAATCTTGCTCTGACCCAGCTTGATGAGCCGGCATGACATGTGAATATGATGCAATGTACGATGCAATGCAATGTATGATGCAATATATGATGCAATGCAATGTATGATGCAATGTTGGCTTGCCAACATTTTTGGCGCGAACGCCGGTTGTTAGGGATAGTTAAGCTACATCCGGAGGTGGGAATCCCCCTTCGACAACTGCGGCTGACATGTCAACCGGATTGGCATAAAGCCGGTTGTTAGGGTGAGATAAGCGATACCCGAAGGTAAGAAGCCCCCTTCGACAGCCAATGTTGATTTGTCAATATTTTTGGCACGAACGCCGGTTATTAGGGTGAGATAAGCGATAACCGGAGGTAAGAAGCCCCCTTCGACAACCGTGGCTAACATGTTAACCGGATTGGCATAAAGCCGGCTGTTAGGGTGAGATAAGCGATACCCGGAGGTAAGAAGCCCCCTTCGACAGCCAATGTTGACTTGTCAACATTTTTGGCGCGAACATCGGTTGTTAGGGATAGATAAGCTACACCCATCGGTGGGAAGCCCCCTTCGACAACCGCGGCTAACATGTCAACCGGAATGGCATAAAGCCGGCTGTTAGGGTGAGATAAGCGATACCCGAAGGTAAGAAGCCCCCTTCGACAGCCAATGTTTTGTGCACCATCTTGTAAATCGCCATCTTGTAAGCCATCATCTTGTAAGCCGCCATCTTGTATGAAGAAATGGTAGAAGCTCCAAGTGATGATCCAATAAATCCGGGCACCTATGTTTGAATGGTGCATCACGGCGGTTCGTCCTCTTGGGCAACTTTTAATCTTCCGCCAAAAATGTAGTAGCCCCCAGGATCGGGTTAACTTTGCCATGACCCGAGGTTCTGACTAAATGTGCCTTGCCATGTCTATAGCCCCCGAGTCTTAAGTTGACTCGAAGAGGCGGCTTGAGAATCTCCACCAAAAGTTGAGGTTGGCCGTGGCGGGTTATAGATGATCCCGCATGATTTGTTTCAATGATCCGGTCGATGGTTCGTTCTGGCTAGTTGTTGAAGTGAACCAAGTTGTAATGGCGGCGACTTGTGCGCCTGTCCGTCAGGCGGCTCATATAGGCGAGCACCACACTAATATGTTGATGTAAATCAGACTGTGGGCGGCGTCTTGCACGCGTCCGTTGGGCGGCTCATATAGGCGAGCACGGCACCGATATGTTGATGTAGATCAAACTATGGGCGGCGTCTTGCGCGCGTCCGTTGGGCAGCTCATACTGGTGTATGCAGCCATTGGTTTGTTGATGTAGACGTAGAAAGCAGCCGCGACATTGTAAACCGGTGATGTTGTGAAAGATGCCATGGCGTTGTAAGCCGGCGCGGTCGCGAGAAACAGTCGCGGCGTTGTAAGCCAGCACGGTCGCGAGAGACGGTCGCGGCGTTGTTGGTGAAAACCATGCCGTGACTATGGCGGCTTGCCGCACTCCTTGGGTGGCTCATACTGGCGGGTGAGCGTGCGTGGTACCGATGTGTTGATGTAAACCGGGCCGCGACCGCAACGGCTTGCGCACGTGCATTGAGTAACGCACCATAGACGAACACCAGCACGTAACGATGTCGTCATGCGCTCCATCTCCACGGTATGATGTCACTTGAGTAATTGTCCTGCGTAAAATATTGCATACCAAAGTAACTGTTCTTCATAGAAAATAATATGTACTAAAAAATAAATTGGGTGGATAGCACCTGGTATTTTTGTCGTCGGATGGATACTGATGTAGTATAATGTTGATCATAGTCAGACGAAAAAAAAAACAATGCATTCACCGTGTAATCCTTTGAAAATCTTCCAGTCCTTCATGCCTTGGGGTGGCTGATTAAAACGTCCGGTTCCAAAACTGCCTTAAAGTATTACTTAGCCTCGATTGTTGATGTAGATGAGTAGAGGCATCTGACGTTGGCTGTTTGTACGCAGATGAGTCATCTTTGTTTTATGAAATGAGAACAGAAACTAGAGGGTGCAAAAGAAACTCCACAAGCCAAGGAAAAAATGCCAGACTCAATTCACAGATTGGATCTTGTTATTAGTTCCATCAGACAGATATGAGAGGCCAGCAGGCATCAAACAAGCACCTCCTCATCCTGAGAGTGCATCACGCACTGTAGTGCTGAGAGAGCCGGTTCAAAAGTCTGGCTGTGGTTTTCCATGGCAGAAGTTGGGGAGTGTCCAGGTGACATTCCTGGGTATTAAAAGCTCGGCATGCTAATTGACCTGACGCATTGTTGGTGAACTCCCATGTAACCTCAAACTGCTGGAGAGCTGAGGAGCGGCCCATCTGAAGAGTTGACGAAACATGGCCGCGGCGGTAGTCAGCAGAGGCTAAACTACGGCTTCAGAGGCAAAGCCGACTTTATGGGGTCGCGGCTGTGGAGCGAAACATGGCGGCAGAGGCAAAGACCGCGGCGGCGGCTCGACCATGGCAAAGGCGGAGCATGGACGGGGCAGCTCGGAGAAGCAAGGCCGCGACAAAGGCAGAGACTGCAGCGGCGGCCCGGCCACGACGGATGCGAGCAGGGGGCGAGACGACGGAGGCCTCGGTGCATGGGGGCGAGGCCCTGGTGGCGCAGGTGAGGGTAGAGCTGCGATGTCGCGGGAAGAGCCGGCAGGGTGGCGCAGTAAGGCGGCGACGGCGCAGCAGCCGGACGCGAGGCGGCGGTTGCTGGCGCGGTGAGGGCGCAGGCGCTGCAGGGAGGCGGCCACGGCGCAGTGGCGGCAGGCGGAGACCGGGTCTGAGCCGTCCATGACACATTGGTGGCTGAACCGCGTGGACGGGGCAAGGCCAGCGGGTCAATACCGCGGCGAATCGGGCACGGATGCAACAAGATGAGGCCGTGGCAGAGAGGCACGTGTGTCGGAGGAAAGAGCAGGTCGCGGTAGCGGAATCGACATAGCTGCGGTGGTGGAGCTGGTGCAGCAGCGTTAGACATGACGCGGCAGCAGCAGGCGAACGACAGAGGCCATGCGTAGCGACGACGAGCAGCGGAGGCCACTGCTCGAGGCGGGGGCACTCGTGGGCGAGACGGAGTCAGCAGTAGGCTCACACGCGGTGCAGGTGGAACTTGTGATTCAGAGGTGCGGGAGGCATGATGGAGGAGACGTACGAGCGACGCGGCAAGGAGCAGGCGGCTTGGCGTGTTGGAAATATGCCCTAGAGGCAATATATAAAGTGTTTATTATTATATTTCCTTGTTCATGATAATCGTTTATTATCCATGCTATAATTGTAGTGATTGGAAACATATTGCATGTGTGGGTAAATAGACAACAAAATGTCCCTAGTAAGCCTCTAGTGAACTAGCTCGTTGATCAAAAGATGGTTAAGGTTTCCTAGCCATGGACATGAGATGTCATTTGATAACAAGATCACATCATTAGGAGAATGATGTGATGGAAAAGACCCAAACTACAAACGTAGCATATGATCGTGTCAGTTTATTGCTACTGTTTTCTGCATGTCAATGTATATGTTCCTATGACCATGAGATCATGCAACTCACGGATATCGGAGGAGTGCCTTGTGTGTATCAAACGTCGCAACGTAACTGGGTGACTATAAAGGTGCTCTACAGGTATCTCTGATGGTGTCTGTTGAGTTGGCATGGATCGAGACTGGGATTTGTTACTCCGTGTGACGGAGAGGTATCTCGGGGACCACTCGGTAATGCAACATCACAATAAGCCTTGCAAGCAAAGTGACTAATTGTTAGTTGCGGGATCTTGTATTACGGAACGAGTAAAGAGACTTGCCGGTAACGAGGTTGAACTAGGTATTGGATACCGACGATCGAATCTCGGGCAAGTAACATACCGAAGAACAAAGGGAACGTTATACGGGATTAACTGAATCCTTGACATAGAGGTTCGACCGATAAAGATCTTCGTAGAATATGTAGGAACCAATGTGGACGTCCAGGTCCCGCCATTGGTTATTGACCGTAGAGGTGTCTCGGTCATGTCTACATAGTTCTCGAACCCACAGGGTCTGCACACTTAAGGTTCGATGACGTTCCGGTAGTGTAGAGTTATGTATGGTGGTGACTGAAGGTTGTTCAGAGTCCTGGATGAGATCCCGGACGTCACGAGGAGCTCTGGAATGGTCCGTAGGTAAAGATTCATATATAGGAAGTCCCAGTTTGGTCGCCGGAGAAGTTTTGGGCTCATCGGTAGTGTACCGGGAGTGCCGGTAGTGTACCGGGAGGCCTCTGGGAGAGGTATTTCGACCCCAATAGGTCCATGGGCTGTGGGAGAACAATAACCAGCCCTTAGTGGGCTGGGGAATCAGTCACAAAAGGCCCATGGTGCAGGGAGAGAAAAAGGCTAAGGAAAAGGTGAAAAATCAGCCAATAGGAGGCAATCCTACTCCAACTAGGATTGGAGGTGAAGTAGGATTGCTTCCCACCTCCTATTCGGCCGACCCAAAGGCCTTGGCTGCCTCTCCTCTCCTCTCCTCCTATATATACTAGTGTATTGGGTGGTTTTTGGACAGAATTTCTGGCCACGTGCTACCCGTTCCACCGGTGCATAGTTTCTCCTCTAGATCGTAGTTCCGCAGTGCTTAGGCGAAGCCCTGCCGGAATTGCTCCACCACCATCACCGGAGCGCCGTCACGCTGCCGGTGAACTCTCTCTCCTCTCCACCTTCTCTTGCTGGATCAAGACGGTGGAGATCAGCGTGACGGAGCAATCCCACTTCACCTCCAATCCTAGTTGGAGTAGGATTGCCTCCTATTGGCTGATTTTCCACTTTTTGCTTTAGGACTTTCTCTCCTGCGCCATGGGCCTTTGTGGCTGTTTTCCCAGCCCACTAAGGGCTGGTTATTATTCTCCCACAGCCCATGGACCTCTTGGGGTCGAAATACCCCTCCCGGAGGTCCCCCGGTACACTACCGGCACTCCCGGTACACTACCGATACTCCCGGTACACTACCGATGAGCCCGAAACTTTTCCGGCGACCAAACTGGGACATCCTATATATGAATCTTTACCTTCGGACCATTCCGGAGCTCCTCGTGACGTCCGGGATCTCATCCGGGACTCCGAACAACCTTCGGTCACCACCATACATAACTCTACACTACCGAAACGTCACCGAACCTTAAGTGTGCAGACCCTGCGGGTTCGAGAACTATGTAGACATGACCGAGACACCTCTACGGTCAATAACCAATGGCGGGACCTGGACGTCCACATTGGTTCCTACATATTCTACGAAGATCTTTATCGGTCGAACCTCTATGTCAAGGATTCAGTTAATCCCATATAACGTTCCCTTTGTTCTTCGGTATGTTACTTGCCCGAGATTCGATCGTCGGTATCTCCATACCTAGTTCAACCTCGTTACCGGCAAGTCTCTTTACTCGTTCTGTAACACAAGATCCCGCAACTAACAATTAGTCACATTGCTTGCAAGGCTTATTGTGATGTTGCATTACCGAGTGGGCCCCGAGATACCTCTCCGTTACACGGAGTAACAAATCCCAGTCTCGATCCATGCCAACTCAACAGACACCATCGGAGATACCTGTAGAGCACCTTTATAGTCACCCAGTTATGTTGTGACGTTTGATACACACAAGGCACTCCTTCGATATCCGTGAGTTGCATGATCTCATGGTCGTAGGAACATATACTTGACATGCAGAAAACAGTAGCAATAAACTGACACGATCATATGCTATGTTTGTAGTTTGGGTCTTATCCATCACATCATTCTCCTAATGATGTGATCCCGTTATCAAATGACATCTCATGTCCATGGCTAGGAAACCTTAACCATCCTTTGATCAACGAGCTAGTCCATTAGAGGCATACTAGGGACATGGTTTTGTCTATGTATCCACACATGCATTTAAGTCTCCGATCAATACAATTATAGCATGGATAATAAACGATTATCATGAACAAGGAAATATGATAATAACTAATTTATTATTGCCTCTAGGGTATATTTCCAACAGTCTCCCACTTGCACTAGAGTCAATAATCTAGTTCACATCACCATGTGATTCGCATTGTTATGAATCTAACACCCAACGAGTTCTAGAGCTCGATCATGCTTTGCATGTGAGAGAGGTCTTATAGTCAACGGGTCTGCGATATTCAGATTCGTGTGTACTTTGCAAATCTCTATGTCAAACCGTAAACACTACTACCACACTCCACTTGGTACTATTTCCAAATGGCTGCTCCACTATACGTATCCAGATTGCTACTACTAGTCATCCGGATAGGTGTTAAAGCTTGCATCGACGTAACTTCTTTACGACGAACTCTTTATCACCTCCATAATCAAGAAACATTGGCTTAGTCCTCTGGTCACTAAGGATAATTCCGACCGCTGTCCAGTGATCCACTCCTGGACCACACTTGTACCCCTTGACAGACTCATGGCAAGGCACACACAGGTGCGGTACACAGCATGGCATAATTTAGAGCCTATGGCTAAGGCATAGGGGACGACGTTCGTCCTTTCTCTTTCTTCTGCCGTTGTCGAGCTTTGAGTCTCACTCAACTTTCACACCTTACAAATCAGGCGAGAACTCTTTCTCTGACTGATCCATTTTGAACTCTTTCAAAATCTTGTCAAGGTATGCACTCATTGAAAGTCTCATCGAGCATCTTGGTCTATCTCCATAGATTTTGATGCTCAACAATTAGGTAGCTTCATCCAGGTCTTCCTTTGAAAATCACTTTCCAAATAACCGTTTTATGCTTTCCAGAAACTCTACATTATTTCTGATCAACAATATGTCATCCACATATACTTATCAGAAATTCTGTAGTGCTCCCACTCACTTTATTGCAAATACAAGTTTCTCGTAAACTTTGTATAAAGTAGAGAAACTTTGATCACCTCATCAAAGTGTATATTCCAACTCCGAGATGCTTGCTTCGGTCCATAGAAGGATCACTGAAGCTTGCTCATCTTTTAGCATCCTTAGGACTGACAAAACCTTCTGGTTGTATCACATACAACCTTTCCTCAAGTAAACCATTAAGGAAACGATGTTTTGACATCCATCTGCCAGATTTCATAATTGAAAACACATCAACGGCTAACATAATTCCAACAGACTTTAGCACCACTACGAGTGAGAAAGTCTCATCGTAGTCAACTCCTTTGAACTTGTCACAAACAACTTTGCAACAAGTCGAGCTTTACAAATGGTGACATTCACCATCAGTGTCTGTCTTCATTCTAAAGGTCCATTTGTACTCAACGACCTACCGTCTAATGAGCAAGTCTACCAAAGTCTATACTTGGTTTTCATACATGGATCCTATCTCGGATTTCATGGCCTCTAACCATTCGTCGGAATCCGGGCCCATCATCGCTTCTCCATAGCTCGTAGGTTCATCGTTGTCCAACAACATGATCTCCAAGACAGAGTTGTCGTACCACTTAGGAGTAGTACACATCCTTGTCGACCCATGAAGTTCGATAGTAACTTGATCCTGAAGCTTCATGATCATCATCATTAACTTACTCTTCAACTAACGTAGGCTTCACAGAAACATCTTTCTGTGCTGCGCTACTCTCTGGTTGAACAAAGGTTTAACAACCTCATCAAGTTCTATCTTCCTCCCACTCAATTCTTTTGAGAGAAACATTTCCTCGAGAAAGGATCCGTTTAAGCAACAAACACTTTGCACTAGGATCTGAGATTGAAGGTTCACCCAACTGATCTTAGGGTATTCTATGAAGATGCATTTGTCCGCCTTGGGTTCGACCTCATTAGGTGAAAACATTTTCCACACAAGTGTCACAGCCCCAAATATTAAGAAATGACAGCTTAGGTTTCTATCAAACCATAATTCACACGGTGTCATCTCAACGGATTTAGATGATGCCCTATTTAAAGTGAATGTAGTTGCCTCTAATGCATAACCCCAAAAATTATAGTAGTAAAACGATAAGAGACATCACAGTATGCACTATATCAATAGAGCATGACTATGATGTTCGAACACACCATCACACCATGGTGTTCCAGGTAGCGTTAGTTGTGAAACAAATTTCACATTGTCTTAAGTTGTATGCCAAACTCGTAACTCAGATATTCACCTTCACGATCATATCGTGGTCATTTTTATCTTCTTGTCATGATGATCTTTAAACTTCACTCTGAATTTGCTTGAACCTTTCAAACAATTCAGACTTGTGTTTCATTAAGTAAATATACACTATATCTACTCAAATCATTAGTGAAGGTAAGAAAATAACGATATCCACTTCACGCTACAAGACTCACTAGATTGCATACATCAACATGTATCATTTCCAATGAATCACTTGCCCACTCCATCCAACGGGGTCCTTTAGTCATCTTCCCCAAGAGGCATGGTTCGCATGTCTCAACCGATTCGAAATCGAATGAGTCCAAATATCCATCACCATGGAGTTTCTTCATGCGCTTTATACCGATATGACATTTTGCGGCAGTGCCACAAGTATGTGGTACTATCATTATTTAACTTTGTATCTTTTGACATCAATGTTATGGACATGTGTATTACTACGATCAAGATTTCAACAAACCATTGTCACTGGGTGCATGACCATTGAAGGTATTATTCATGTAACCAGAATAACTAATTCTCTGACTTAAATGAATAACCGTATTGCAACAAACATGATCTAATCATGTTCATGCTCAACGCAGAACACCAAATAACATTTATTTAGGTTCGTCACTAATCCTGAAGGTAGAGAGAGCGTGCGATGTTGATCACATCAACCTTGGAAACATTTCCAACACACATCGTCACCTCAGCCTTAGCTAGTTCTCCGTTTATTCCGTAGCTTTTATTTCGAGTTACTAACATTTAGCAACCGAACCGATATCCAATACCCAGGTGCTACTAGGAGTACTAGCAAGGTACACATCAATAACTCGTATATCAAATATACTTCTGTCGATGTTGCCAGCCTTCTTATCTACCAAGTATCTAGGGTTGTTCTGCTTCAGCGACCTCTCACCTCATAATAGAAGCACTTAGTCTCGGGTTTGAGTTCAACTTTGGGTTGCTTCACTGGAGCAGCAATTGACTTGCTATCCATGAAGTTTCCCTCCTTGCTCTTGCCCTTTTCGAAACTAGTGGTTTGATTAACCATCAACACTTGACGCTACTTTTTGATTTCTACCTTCGTGGTGTCAAACATCGCGAACAGCTCAGGGATCAATACTTCTATCCTTGGTGTATTATAGTTCATCACTAAGTTCTAGTAGCTTTAGTGACAGTGACTTGGAGAACTATATCAATCACTATCTTATCTGGAAGATCAACTCCCACTTGATTCAAGCGATTGTAGTACCCAGACAATCTGAGTACATGCTCAACGATTGAGCTATTCTCCTTCATCTTACAGGCAAAGAATCTTGTTGGAGATCTCATATCTCGCAACACAGGCACGAGCCTGAGATCATAATCTCTGCTCCTAGAACATCTCATATGTTCCGTGACGTTCAAAACGTTTCGGAGCCTCAATTCTAAGCCGTAATGCATGACGCACTAAACTATCAAGTAGTCACCGAAACGTGCCTGTTAGATGTTCACAACATCTATAGACGACGCTAGAGGGGGTGGCGCACCGAGCGGTGCGTTAAGGACATAAGCCTTATGTGCAGCAATGAGGACAATCCTCAGATCACGGACCCAGTCCGCAATATTGCTACCAACATCTTTCAACTCTATTTCTCTAGGAACATATAAAAATTTAAGGGAGCTATAGCGCGAGCTAGTAATCTACAACATAATTTGCAAAGACACTTTGACTATGTTCATGATAATGAGTTCAATTAATCATATTACTTAAGAACTCCCACTCAAATTGACATCCCTCGGGTCATTCGAGTGATACATGATCCAAATTCACCAACTCAAGTCCGATCATCACGTGAGTTGAGGTGGCTGCAATGGTGAACATCATCATGTTGATCATATCTACTATATGACTCATGTTCGACCTTTCGGTCTCTTGTGTTCCGAGGCCATGTCTGTACATGCTAGGCTCGTCAAGTTTAACCCGAGTGTTCTGCATGTGCAACACTGGCTTGCACCCGTTGTATGTGAACGTAGAGTCTATCACACCCGATCATCACGTGGTGTCTCAACACGACGAACTTTCGCAACGGTGCACACTCGGGGAGAACACAATTTAGCTTGAAATTAAGTGAGGGATCACCTTATAATGCTACCGTCGTCCTAAGCAAAATAAGGTGCATAAAAAGGATTAACATCACATGCAAATCATAAGTGACATGATATGGCCATGAACTTGTGCTTTTGATCTCCATCTAGAAAGCACCGGCATGATCTCCATCGTCACCGGCACGACACCATGATCTCCATCATCTTCATCTCCATCAACGCGTCGCCATCGGGGTTGTCACGCCCTACATGCTTCTACTACTATTGCTACCGTAGCGATAAAGTAAAGCATTACATAGCGCTTAATGATTGACACGCAGGTCATACAATAATTAAAGACAACCCTATGGCTCCTGCCGGTTGCCGTACTCAACGACATGCAAGTTGTGAAATTCTATACATCACATGATCATCTCATACATCACATATATCTCATCATGTAATTGGCCATATCACATCACAACATACCCTGCAAAAACAAGTTAGACGTCCTCTAATTGTTGTTGCATGTTTTACGTGGCTGCTACGGGTATCTAGCAAGAACGATTCTCACCTACGCATAAACCACAACGGTGATACATAGATTGCTTTTCAACCTTCTCAAGGACCGCCTTTGTCGGATCCGATCCAACTAAAGTGAGAGAAACTGTCACCCGCAAGCCATCTAAGCAACAAGTTGCGTCGAGGACACCGGTCTCTCGTAAGCGTACGAGTAATATTGGTCCGGGCCGCTTCATCTCACAATCCCGCTGAACCAAAATCTGACCAAGGGAGGAAGCAATATAAGCATCAACGCCCACAAACCTTTTGTGTTCTACTCGAGATCTCATCGTACCATCAACCTAGCTCATGATGCCACTGTTGGGGAACGTCGCATGGGAAACAAAAATTTTCCTACGCACACGCAAACCTATCCATGGTGATGAGCATCTACGAGAGGGAGAGTGGATCTACGTACCCTTGTAGATCGCTAAGCGGGAAGCATTAAGAAACGCGGTTGGTGTAGTCGAACTTCTTCGCGATCCAAATCGCCGAGCGTCCCGCGATCCAATCACGAACCGTCCCGCGAACACATCATGATCCGTCCCGTGAACTCATCACGATCCGTCTCACGATCTTGAGCACGATCTGTCCCGCGAACTCATCACGATCCGTTCCGTGATCACATCACGAACCGTCTCGCGATCTCGATCACGGTCCTTCCGATCTAGCGCCGAACGGACGGCACCTCCGCGTTCAGCACACGTGTAGCTTGATGACGATCTCCACCGTCTCGATCCAGCAAGAGGAGGTGGAGAGGAGAGAGAGTTCACCGGCAGCGTGACGGCGCTCTGGTGATGGTGGTGGAGTGATTCCGACAGGGCTTCGCCTAAGCGCTGCGGAAAACCGATCTAGAGGAGAAACTGTGCACCGGTGAAACGGGTAGCACGTGGCCGGAAATTCTGTCCAAAAACCACCCAATCCACTAGTATATATAGGAGGAGAGGAGAGGAGAGGCAGCCAAGGCCTTTGGGTCGGCCGAAATAGGAGGTGGGAGCAATCCTACTTCACCTCCAATCCTAGTTGGAGTAGGATTGCCTCCTATTGGCTGATTTTCCACTTTTTGCTTTAGGACTTTCTCTCCTGCGCCATGGGCCTTTGTGGCTGTTTTCCCAGCCCACTAAGGGCTGGTTACTATTCTCCCACAGCCCATGGACCTCTTGGGGTCGAAATACCCCTCCCGGAGGTCCCCCGGTACACTACCGGCACTCCCGGTACACTACCGGCACTCCCGTTACACTACCGATACTCCCGGTACACTACCGATGAGCCCGAAACTTTTCCGGCGACCAAACTGGGACATCCTATATATGAATCTTTACCTCCGGACCATTCCGGAGCTCCTCGTGACGTCCGGGATCTCATCCGGGACTCCTAACAACCTTCGGTCACCACCATACATAACTCTACACTACCGAAACGTCACCGAACCTTAAGTGTGCAGACCCTGCGGGTTCGAGAACTATGTAGACATGACCGAGACACCTCTACGGTCAATAACTAATGGCGGGACCTGGACGTCCACATTGGTTCCTACATATTCTACGAAGATCTTTATCGGTCGAACCTCTATGTCAAGGATTCAGTTAATCCCGTATAACGTTCCCTTTGTTCTTCGGTATGTTACTTGCCCGAGATTCGATCGTCGGAATCTCCATACCTAGTTCAACCTCGTTACTGGCAAGTCTCTTTACTCGTTCGGTAACACAAGATCCCGCAACTAACAATTAGTCACATTGCTTGCAAGGCTTATTGTGATGTTGCATTACCGAGTGGGCCCCGAGATACCTCTCCGTTACACGGAGTAACAAATCCCAGTCTCGATCCATGCCAACTCAATAGACACCATCGGAGATACCTGTAGAGCACCTTTATAGTCACCCAGTTACGTTGCGACGTTTGATACACACAAGGCACTCCTCCGATATCCGTGAGTTGCATGATCTCATGGTCATAGGAACATATACTTGACATGCAGAAAACAGTAGCAATAAACTGACACGATCATATGCTATGTTTGTAGTTTGGGTCTTATCCATCACATCATTCTCCTAATGATGTGATCCCGTTATCAAATGACATCTCATGTCCATGGCTAGGAAACCTTAACCATCCTTTGATCAACGAGCTAGTCCATTGGAGGCATACTAGGGACATGGTTTTGTCTATGTATCCACACATGCATTTAAGTCTCCGATCAATACAATTATAGCATGGATAATAAACGATTATCATGAACAAGGAAATATGATAATAACTAATTTATTATTGCCTCTAGGGTATATTTCCAACAAGCTGCACGTGTGCTGAACGCGGAGGTGCCGTCCGTTCGGTACTAGATCGGAAGGATCATGATCAAGGCCACGGGACGTTCGTGATCGGATCGCGGGACGGATCGTGACGAGATCGCGGGGGTTCGTGATTGGATCGCGGGACGGTTCGTGATTAGATCGCGGGACGCTCGGCGATTTGGATCACGAAGAAGTACGACTAGACCAACCACGTTTCTTAACGCTTCCTGCTTAGCGATCTACAAGGGTACGTAGATCCAGTCTCCCTCTCGTAGATGCTCATCACCATTGATAGGTTTGCATGTGCGTAGGAAAAAATTTGTTTCCCATGCGACGTTCCCCAACATGGCGCGGCTGCGGGGGCGGAATAAGGCATCAAGGCGAGTCCGGGATGGCTCAGAGCAGGGCCAGCGGGTCGAGCCGGCAGTCGGGGCGCGAGGCGCGCGGACAGAGGCCGGGGCTGGCGATGCAGGGAGAGGCCGGCTCGCGGCGAACTAGGGCGGCGACGGTAGGTGCAGCGGGGCGACGTGAAGTGGTGCGATGCCACAACGAGGAGGGGCCCGACCCGGCCTTGGAGCGAGTGTAGCCAGCCGCAGGGGAGCTGACAGCGGCTGGTGGGCGCGCGGGGGCAAACCACGGCGGCGGCCAGTGATTCGATTAGGCGAGCCACAAGTCAAGGCTAGTCAAACAGAATACAGAGTCTGTGTCTGTTTTCAGATCGTGGCTTCCTCTATTTTTGCGTCATTGGTAATTTCGGACCCGGTAAACCAGCGCTTGTACATGACGGAGACTCCAACAGTTTCGGCGAGTTACTGATTGGATCACACGGGGCTTATCATAGAACGTGCCCTCAAATCTTGATCTGGCTTGACCTACTATACTACGTGGCATCGAGTTCTTATGTCGATGGGCGCAACATGAGTCGCCTGGCCGATGAAATCGCTTTCGTTGGTTGACGAAGATTGAAAACCATCAAAATCTGAATCCACACTTTTCATTGCCATACAGTGATCCCATGATCGTCCCGCACCGGCTCTTCTTCATGAGCTTCTTGGTCCCTCAAGAATTCCCTCCAAGAACACAACACCATTGTGCGTGAGCCCCACGGTGGGCGCCGACTGTCATGGATTTGTCACGACAGATGTCCAGGTTAACGGACTTAGGTTCGAGGCAGAAGCGCAACTATGTGGCGGCTTGAAGGGGTTGATCGGAATCGAGAGACGCGGAGTTTACCCAGGTTCGGCCCCTCCGATGGAGGTAAAAGCCTACGTCCTGTTTGTTTGGTATTGATGATAAAGGAGATCTCTCGGTTACATGGGTGCTGTTTGCTACCTCTAATCACGAAAGCCTCTAATCTGTCTATCTCTAATCTCTTGTGTTGTCTAAACTTGTGGACTTGTCAATCTTTTCCCTCTAGGGGTGCTCTATCCCTCCTTATATAAGTGGAGAGGGTAGGTTTACGAATAGAGTCCTACTAGGAGTAGGATTAGGACTAGTCTCTTTAGAATCCTATTCCGGGTCTTGTTTCTCTTCATCTCTTGTAAGGAAATCCTTTCTCCTTTAGGCCTTCTCTTGTGAGCCGCCTGGCGCCGGCTCACACGCCGGGTCTTGGGCATGGTCGTCCTGCGGCCCGCAAGCCGGATCACCAATAAAACGTCATGTCTCGATCAGATCTCCTGTGAGTCGCCAGGCCGGGTCATACCGCGGGGTATATCACCGACAAAATCATATAAGGGAAGTTGTTGAAACTGAAATCGTATTGAATATATTTCATACAAATACAAATTAATAATTAACTTATAGCTTCTACGGAGTTTGATGTATAGCTTGTAAATGATATGTAGAATACAAGTTCAATAATTTAAAGTATGTGAGATATTTACTACTCCCTCCCTCCGTTCCTAAACATAAGACATTTTAGAGATTCCACTATGGGCTACATACGAAGCAAAACGAGTGAATCTACACTCTGAAATACATCTTCATACAACTGTATGCAGTCCATATTAAAATTGCTAAAAAGTCTTATGTTTAAAGGGTACCCATATTTAAAAGGGCGGTAGTAGGGAAAAATTGTAAATGTTATAGTTAAATTCAATGTGATTTAAAACCCACTAAGAATGCACTAATGCATGTTGCATGATAAATATGCGTTGATCAGAAGAAATGCTAGAGGATCAAGCTAGTAAATCTTACGGCTGCAACATTTTTATGGTGTGGAAAAACGTACGTGGAGATAATTAGAGTAGTGAGGATCACTCTCTTAAGTATATATAGGATGTGAGGTAGACACTCATGCAAACTATTTCAACATAATAGCGCGGGCAGATAGAGAGAGCCGACGACATCTTTGACACCCAGGTGGTCGGTGTGCGATATTATAGCCATACAAAACGGTGAAGGGTGCATGTAGTCATGACCCAGTAATTGGCCAATATTTTCAACAGTGTGCCTCATGTGATTATTTGATCCTTTGTAAATCGACATGCGACCCAGATCATTTTAACATGTGGCAAGGAGCCCAAGTGCCTAAAAATAAATATTGTTAGACTCACGTGTGGCCAATCATTGTTCATGGGATAGAACTCTCGTGTTAGCAGACCCTGGTGCCCGATGTGTGAGAGACTATTTCCACATCGGTTGTGGGAGGAGATACAAAATGACTTATAAGGGTTATGATGCCCCATCCTATGAGGCTAGTCCTTTGGGAGGAGAAGGCCTCGCATAACCTAGTGATGCTCCTTGGTTGGGCCCGGTTGGTGGACCGAGACGGTCGTGTAGTAGGCACATGACACATATGGGTCAAAACATTCGTTAACAGACCTGGGATTGCATAACAAGTGGTATCGGAGCCCAACCACTTGAAAACAAATCTAGATGGACTCATGAGTGACCAGTCATGGTTGTTGGGTTGGAATGTCGATGTTGTCAAGCCCATGGTGTGACCGATGCGTGTGAGCGAAGATTTGTCTAGTTTAGTCCCACATTGGTTATCAGAGGAGATAGACCACGACTTATAAGGATTGGGTACCGCCTCCTATCGAGCTAGTTTCTTGGGGGGAAGATGACTCAAAGCCTCATATAAGATGGTGATGTTCTCAAGTTGGACATGGTATGTGGCTAATATGCCCATGTAAAGACCCATGACGCATGTGGTTAGAAACACTAGTTAGCGGACCCAAGATTACGTTTCGAAGCGCAGTTCTCGAAAATCTCAGTGAACTCATGGGTCGTCTGCGACCCAGCATACCACTGCATGGTGTAGTATTCCAGTCTTTGATATAACACCTATGATACACCGTCCCGTGAACCTTATATCCCTCATAGTTGTACAACAAAAGCATAGCAAGTCCAACCAACATTGTATAAACAAACCAACTCATACATTACAAAATCACTAGAACAAGATCCAAAAGATTCAAACTACGGGTATCGAAATATAAGGCACCACTATGATACTACGATCTGGTAATCATGGCTTTGGTCACAACTGTTGTGAATAAGCTACTTATATGACTAGCCTATGCCCTTGATCAACTCGATCAATGATGACGTAGTTGAGACCTTTGACTTCACTTGATAAGTCTGGCTTCTTGTAGAAGAACTCTTTATCTGCTTTGGGATCCTTTGGTTTCTCATTCGTATAGATTCTAAAGGGATTATAATATGAGGGATGAGTACAAGAGGTACTCAACAAGTTCATAGATATAGTCAGGTTGAGATGACTATAGTACTATTGATTCCAAATAGGTCTTAGCAATGATTTTGAGAAAAATATATGTAGCATCGATTTTTTACTTAAAACATGTGATCAACATGCTTCACAGGTTGTTAGAATCTCCGATAGACACATTTCCCGCCGTGTTTGTAGATCTTTCCCAGATCAGGGAGTGACAAGTCACAATTCATTACACTCTATAGAAGTGTGATACTTTACCCACGAACAATTAACTTAGCCTTTTTGGCTCGTCCGTAACCTTGCACATCCAAGATGCGTGTTTGGGTCTAACATATGAGTCTTTCCCTCTTCCATGTTGATAACCCACATGTTGGGGAACATTGCATGGGAAACAAAAAAATTCCTACGCACACGCAAGATCTATCCATGGTGATGAGCATCTACGAGAGGGAGAGTGGATCTACGTATCCTTGTAGATCGCTAAGCGGGAAGCGTTAAGAAATGCAGTTGATGTAGTCGAACGTCTTCGCGATCCAAATCGCCAAGCATCCCACGATCCAATCACAATCCGTCCCGATCAAGCACCAAACGGACGACACCTCCGTGTTCAGCACATGTACAGCTTGATGACGATCTCCGCCTTCTTGATCCAGCAAGAGGGAGCGGAGAGGTAGACGAGTTCTCCGGCAGCATGACGGTGCTACGGCGATGGTGGTGGAGTAATCTCAGCAGGGCTTCGCCTAAGCACAGCTGAAACCGATCTAGAGGAGAAACTACGAACTAGAGGGTAGGGTTGCACGTGGCTGAAAATCTTGTGCCAAAACCCTAAAGCCCTCTAGTATATATAGGAGGAGAGGAGGAGGAGGAGGCTTGGCGCAAGGGCCAGCCCCTCTAGGCTTTGGCCGAAGTGGAGAGGAGTCCTCCTCCTCCTCCACTCCTAGTAGGATTAGGACTCCTTCCTTATTTCCACCCTTTTTGCCTTTTTCCACCTATTCCACTTAGGAATCTCTTCCGAGTCGCATGGGCCTTGCGTGGGACTTTGGGCAGTCCACTAAGGGCTGGTATTACTCCCACATCCCATGTAGCCTCTTGGGTCGAAATACCTGTCCCGATGGTCCCTCGGTACACTCCCGGCACTCCCGGTACACTACCGATGAGCCCGAAACTTTTCCGGTGACCAAAATAGGACTTCTTATATATCAATCTTTACCTCCAGACCATTTTGGAACTCCTCGTGACTTCCGGGATCTCATCTGGGACTCCGAACAACCTTCGGTCACCACCATGCATAACTCTATACTACCGAAACGTCAGCGAACATTAAGTGTGCAGACCCTGCGGGTTCGAGAACTATGTAGACATGACCGAGACACCTTTACGGTCAATAACCAATAGCAGGACCTGGATGCCCATATTGGTTCCTACATATTCTACGAAGATCTTTATCGATCGAACCTCTGTGTCAAGGATTCAGTTAATCCCGTATTATGTTCCCTCTGTTCTTCGGTATGTTACTTGCCCGAGATTCGATCGTCGGTATCTCCATACCTATTTCAACCTCATTACTGGCAAGTCTCTTTACTCATTCCGTAATACAAGATCCCATCATTAACACTTAGTCACATTGCTTGCAAGCCTTATTGTGATGTTGTATTACCGAGTGGCCCATGAGATACCTCTCTGTCACACGAAGCATCTTAATAGTCCCAGTTATGTTGCATCATTTGATACACACAAGGAACTCCTCCGGTGTCCGTGATTTGCATGCTCTCATGGTCATAGGAACATATACTTGACATGCAGAAAACTATAGCAATAAACTAACACGATCATATGATACGTTTATAGTTTGGGTCTTGTACATCCCATCATTCTCCTAATAATGTGATCCCGTTATCAAATGACATCACATGTCAATGGCTAGGAAACCTTGACCATCTTTGATCAACAAGCTAGTTCACTAGAGGCATACCAGGGACAAAGTGTTGTCTATTTATCCACACATGCAATGTGTTTCCAATAAATACAATTATAGCATGGATAATAAACAATTGTCATGAACAAGGAAATATAATAATAAACACTTTATTTATTGCCTCTAGGGCATATTTCCAACACCACAAGTGTAGGGGGTCGCAACAGTTTTTGAGAGTAGTATTTCATCCTAATTTATTGGTTCGACACAAGGGGAGACAAAGAATATTTATTGGTCTTAACAGTTGAGTTATTGATAACCCACAAGTATAGGGGATCGCAACAGTTTTCGAGGGTAGAGTATTCAATCCAAATTTATTTATTTGACACAAGGGGAGCCAAAGAATATTCTCAAGTATTAGCAGCTGAGTTGTCAATTCAACCACACCTGAAAGACTTAATATCTGCAACAAAGTGTTCAGTAGCAAAGTAATATGGTAGTAACGGTAATTGTGGCAAAGTGATAGTAGCAGATTTGTAGTGATTGTAACAATAGCAACGGAAAAGTAATTGAACAAAGATCAATATATGGAAAGCTCATAGGCAATGTATCAGTGATGGATAATTATGCCGGATGGCATTCACCATGCAACAATTATAACATAGGGTGACACAGAACTAGCTCCAATTCATCAATGTAATGTAGGCATGTATTCCATATATAGTCATACATGCTTATGGAAAAGAACTTGCATGACATCTTTTGTCCTACCCTCCCGTGGCAGCGGGGTCCTATTGGAAACTAAGGGATATTAAGGCCTCCTTTTAATAGAGAACCGGACCAAAGCATTAGCACTTAGTGAATACATAAACTCCTCAAACTACGGTAATCCCCGGAAAGAATCCCAATTATTGTCACCCTAGGGGGATGCGGATCATAAATCGTAATAGGTGTCTACAACTTGCAAGATAGGATTGAGAACACACATATATTCATGAAAACATAATAGGTTCAGATCTGAAATCATGGCACTCGGGCCCTAGTGACAAGCATTAAGCATAACAAAGTCATCGCAACATCAATCTCAGTACATATTGGATACTAGGGATCAAACCCTAACCAAACTAACTCGATTACATGATAAATCTCATCCAACCCATCACCGTCCAGCAAGCCTATAATGAGATTACTCACGAACGGTGAGAAGCATCATGGAATTGGTGATGAAGGATGGTTGGTGATGACGAAGGCGTCGATTTCCCCTCTCCGGAGCCCAAAACGGACTCCGGATCTGGTCTCCCGAGAAAGAACTGGCGATGGCAGTGGCTCCGTATCATGAAACGCGATGAACTCTTCTCTCTGTTTTTTCCTCGACAAATAGGGTTATATGAAGCTTGATAGGAGGTCGGAGGAGCCACGAGGGGCCCACAAGCCTGCCCCATGTGGCCAGGGGGTGGCCGCGGCTAGCAGGCTTGTGGCCTGCTGGTGGCCCCCCTCTGGTTAATTCTTGCGCCGGTACTTTTTATTAATTCCAAAAATATTCTCCATAAATTTTCAGGACAATCCAAGAACTTTTATTTCTGCACAAAAGTAACACCAAGGCAATTCTGCTGAAAACAACGTCAGTCCGGGTTAGTTCAATTCGAATCATGCAAATTAGAGTCCAAAACAAGGGCAAAAGAGTTTGGAAAAGTAGATACGTTGGAGACGTATCAACTCCCCAAAGCTTAAATCTTTGCTTGTCCTCAAGCAATTCAGTTGATAAACTGAAAGTGATAAAGAAAAAACTTTTACAAACTCTGTTTGATCTTGCTGTTGTAAATATGTCTAACTTATGTTCAGATTTTCAGCAAAGATTATAAACTAACCACATTCACAATAACATTTAGGTCTCACATTTACTCATGTCAATGGCATAACCAACTAGCGAGCAATAATAACAAGTCTCGGATGACAACAATTTATCAAAACAATCATGATACAAGATGACATAATGGTATCTTGCTAGCCCTTTCTGAGACCGCAAAATATAAATGCAGACCACCTCTCAAGAGCAAGGACTGACTAAACATTGTAATTCACGGTGAGAGAGATCCAGTCATGCTCACACTCAACATGCATTAATAGCAAGGCATACAAATGACAATCGTGCTCTCTAACTGGTGCCTTCTATAAGAGGATGATGACTCAACAATAAAGTAAATAGATAAGCCCTTCGCAGATGGAAGCATTGATTTGCAGTGGTGCCAGAGCTCAAGCTTTTAAAAGAGAGATAGGTAATGATTTTGGAGCAGTATGCTTTCGTTGCTCACATAACGACCAAGAGGTTTTCAATATCTTCCATGCTAGATACATTATAGGCGGTTCCCAAACATAATGGTAAAGTTTTTACTCCCCCTTCACCAATCAATCACACTCCACGGTGGGACAAATTCATGGGTACCGTCCATACAAACACATTCGTGGGGTAGTTTTGTTTAATTATATTTTGCTTTTTATTTCGAGCATGGAACTGGGCATCCTGATTACCAGCCGCTTTCTCGTGAATTATAGTGAATCAATACATTTCGTGAGAATAACCCACCTAGCATGGAAGATACTGACAGCCCCTAGTCGCCACATGAGCGATTTGGGCATACAAAACAGAAAGTTTATTTGAAGGTTTAAAGTTTAGCACATGCAAATTTACTTGGAACGGCAGGTAAATACCGCGTATAGGTAGATATGGTGGACTCATATGAAACAACTTTGGGTTTATTGAGATGGATGCACAAGTAGTATTCCCGCTTAGTACAAGTGAAGGCTAGCAAAAGACCGGGCGGCGACCAACTAGAGAGCGACACAATCATCAACATGCCTTGAGATTAACCAACATTGAATGCAAGCATGAGTAGGATATAATTCACTGTGAACATAAATATCGTGGAGGCTTTGTTAATTTGTTTCAACTACATGCGTAAACATGTGCCAAGTCAAAACACTTGAATCATCTAGAGGAGGATACCATTCTATATATCATACTACATCACAACCATTTTAATGCGCATGTTGGCACTCAAGACGATCCATTATCCACTCTTAGATAATTAAGCATGGCATGAATAACTATAATCTCTAATTGTTATTGCAAACATGGTCAACCCATAATGTACTAAATTCGGAATGATGAGCCAATCATATTTACAAAAGCAAGATAGGTCGAGTTCATACTAGCTTTTCTCCATCTCAATCTTTTCATCAAATATCGTCATTATTGCCTTTTACTTGCACGACCGAACAATGTGAATAATAATAAGAGTGAGCGTGCATTGGACTAAGCTGGAATCTACAAACAATAAACCAAAGGAGAAGACAAGGCAATATGGGCCCTTTGTAAGATAAACAATAGTGCATATGAGAGCCACTCAACACGTCATCGTGGTCTTCTCCTTACGGACCAAAGAAAAGAAAAGGGAAGTTATTTACACGGGAAAGGTCCCAACAAGCAAAAAGAAGAACGAGAAATCTTTTTGGGTTTTCTCTTTAGTGCTACAACTAAGCAACTAGGAAATAAAGCCAGAACTATTTTTTTGCATTTTTCTCAAAGTTTATTAAACACACAAGAAGAAAGCCAAATAATAATTAAACTACCATGGATAGTACAATGAAAAAGTATGAGCACCGACAACTGAAATAAGTGTGTGAACATGAATGTAATGTCGGTGAGAAATACGTACTCCCCCAAGCTTAGGCTTTTGGCCTAAGTTGGTCTAGGGCCATGGTTGGCTTGGATAATATCCGAAGTCAAAGTTGGGATCTACCTCCTGTACCACTGCAGCGTGAAGGCGAGCGGTTTCTACATTTCGCTCGTACTCGTTTGCCTCCTCCCTGGTTATAAAATATCTCTATTTTTCCTGAAAATTAAAGAAGGCAGGAGCAGGAAGGCTAACATGGACAACACGTTGCCTGTCAAAAATTAGTCGGTACTGAAGGGATTGTTCGTTTCTTTCAAGAAACTGATAGCGCACCAAAGCCTCATAATCAAGTAAAGAGGGGGTAATTCAATGTCATTCCCTCTTATGGGCACCCCAAGATACTTAGCTACACGGGTGGCATAAATTCCACCAAAGAAATCTCCATACTTAGCATTATGATGTAACCTCCTGGCAATAATAGCCCCCAAGTTATATCTTCTATCTGCCATTACCGCACTCTTAAGGATGCTCAGATTAGTCGCACAAAGGTGGCTATGCTCAAGTTTACCGTTAATACATCTACCTATGAAGATAGCAAGATAATGTATAGCCGAAAAGTGAATGCTCCCCAAAGTAGCTTGTGTAATGATTCTAGTCTCTCCCATTGTGATGCTAGCAAGGAAATCATTATATTCATTTTTATGAGGATCGCTACAACTACCCCACTGTGGAATTTTGCATGCATCACTAAAATATTCTAGGTCCATGGTATAGGTCTTATCATAAAGATCAAATAGAACAGAATGCGAATTACGCTTAGATGAAAATTCAAACCTCCGCATGAAAGAGTCAGTGAGTTGATAATATTGCTTGCATCGATCTGAAATGAAATCCTCAAGGCCGGCATTCCTTATGTACGCATAAAGCTCTTCCTTAAATCCGGCATTTTCCATGAGTTGATCCGACGGCCATTCACAAGGGAACACTCGAGCTTCGCTGGGTAGTTCACAATCGGGCTCATGTAGCGCGAGTCTCGGGGCTTTCTTGCTCGAGGAACCACCTTGGTACATTCTCCTTAACATCTTTTTTTTCTGTGAAATTTTTTTGAAATTTTTAATGAGTGAAAATAGAGGTGAACAAATCTCAACAAAACTAATAGCAACTACTCCCTCGAGTGCCTAGAGACCATATCATGCATCAAAACTACTTGGGACCATAAAAATTTGACATGCAAGCTCAAGAACAAGGTCACCACAGAAGTAAAAATTTGCAATATATAAGGCACCAGAACTAAAACTAATTGGACCATTGGAGGAGTCACATACCGGTGAGCAATCCCCTAAAACAGTTTTGCAAATGGAGCTTTGAGCAAGGAGATCGAAAATGGCAACAAGATGAGCTAGAACACGGGTTTGAGCAATGATGGGATTTTTTTTCTAGGGAAAGATGAAGTGAATGGGTGCTGGAATAAGTGGAGGGGGGCCATGTGGGACCCACAAGCTTGCTAGGCGCGGCCAGGGGCTGGTCGCGCCCTGCAGGCTTGTGGCCCACTGGTGCAGCTCCCTGATGCATTCTCAGTGCCAAAAATTCTTAAATATTCCAGAAAAAATCATACTAAATTTTCAAGGGATTCTGGGAACTTTTATTTTCAGGTCATTTTTCTATTGCACGGAAAACTCAGAAAACAGAAAAATAATAGCATTTTTACTTAATTTCATCTAGGTAGCAGAAAGTAAAAGTTAGGTGCAGGAAGTTGTGCTTTCTAAATTCATCCATCTCATGCTCCTCAAAAGGAATCCATCAATAAGGTTGTTCAAGTCTTATTGATGAACTTCTTTCGAATGACATGAAACCAAAGAATTTTCGGATAACACTAAGTTACCTCAATTGGGATATGCATTTACCCAACAATAAGTATATCATATTTCTTCTTGATAGTAGGAAGAGGGAACTCAAAGTCTCCAAAAATAATTGTTGGAATTTTTTCAATAGAGTTGATACTATGAACTTGAGGTTGTTTCTTCGGAAAGTGTATCGTACGCTCATTACCATTAATACGAAAAGTGACATTGCCCTTGTTGCAATCAAGAACAGCCCCTGCAGTATTCAAGAAGGGTCTACCAAGGATGATCGACATACTGTCATCCTCGGGAATATGAAGAATAACAAAGTCCGTCAAGATAGTAGCATTTGCAACTACGACAGGTACATCCTCACAAATACCGATAGGTAGAGCAGTTGATTTATTAGCCATTTGCAAAGAGATTTCAGTAGGTGTCAACTTATTCAAATCAATTCTACAGTATAAAGAGAAAGGCATAACACTAACACGAGCTCCAAGATCACATAAAGCGGTTTTAACATAATTTCCTTTAATAGAGCATGGTATAGTAGGTACTTCGGGATCTCCTAGTTTCTTAGGTATTCCACCTTTAAAAGTATAATTAGCAAGCATGGTGGAAATCTCAGCTTCCGGTATCTTTTTTTATTTGTCACAATATCTTTCTTATACTTAGCATAATGAGACATCTTCAAAATATCAGTCAAGCGCATGCGTAAAAAGACAGGTCTAAGCATTTCAGCAAAGCGCTCAAAGTCCCCATCATCCTTTTTCTTGGATGGTTTAGGAGGAAAGGGCATGGGTTTCTGAACCCATGGTTCTCTTTCTCTACCATGTTTCCTAGCAATAAAGTCTCTTTTATCGTATCTTCTATTCTTAGGTTGTGGGTTATCAAGATCATCAGCAGGTTCAATCTCCACATCATTATCATTACTAGGTTGAGCATCAACATGAACTTCATTATTAATGTTATCACTAGGCTCATGTTCATCATCAAATTGTGTCTTAGCATCAGAAATAGAAATATCATTTGGATTCTCAGATGTATCTATAACAGGTTCACTAGCAGCATGCAAAGTACTATCATCATTCTTTTTCCTACTCTTATTGGAAGGAATAGGTGCATCAATATTAACTCTGTGAGAATCTTGCTCAATTCTCCTAGGATGGCCCTCAGGATACAAAGGTTCCCGAGTCATTCTACCACCTCTAGTCACAAATTTAACAGAATTATCATTGTCTTTACTATTCATCTCATTAAGCAAATCATTTTGAGCCTTAAGCATCTACTTGAGTGGTTACCATAGAAGCATGTTTACTAATAAGCTTAAGATCATTGATAGTTCAACTCAAGTAATCGCCCAAGCGATTAAGCATATAAGCATTATGTTTCAATTATCTACTAACATAGGCATTGAAATTTTCTTGCTTCATAATAAAATTATCAAATTCATCCAAGCATTGGCTAGCAGGCTTATTATAAGGGATATCTCTTTCATCAAATCTTCTGAGAAAATTTACCTCTACTACCTGTGTCGGGTTATCAAGACCATGTATTTCTTCAATAGGTGGTAGATTCTTAACATCTTCAGCTTTAATACCCTTTTGTTTCATAGATTTCTTTGCCTCTTGCATATCTTCAGGATCGAGGAATAGAATGCCTCTTTTCTTTGGAGGTGGTTCGGGAATAGTCCAATCATTATCATTGCTAAATAAGTTATTCAATAGTAATTCAGCTTGTTCAACAGTTCGTTCCCTCACAACACAACCAGCACAACTATATAGGTAGTCCCTAGAAGCATCAGTTAGTCCATTATAAAAGATATCAAGTAATTCATTTTTCTTGAGAGGATGATAAGGCAAAGCATTAAGCAATTGGAGAAGCCTCCCCCAAGCTTGTGGGAGATCTCTTCTTCAATTTGCACAAAGTTAAATATTTCCTGCAAGGCAGCTTGTTTCTTATGGGCAGGAAAATATTTTTCAGATAAGTAATAAACCATGTCCTGGGGACTACGCACACAACCAGGAGCAAGAGAATTAAACCATTTGTTAGCATCACCCTTTAACAAGAAAGGAAACAACTTAAGAATATAGTAATAACGAATTTTTCCTCATGAGTAAATAGGGTGGCTATAACATTCAATTTGGTAAGATGTGCCACAACAGTTTTAGATTCATAACCATGGAAAGGATCAGATTCAACCAAAGTAATCAACTCAGGATCGATAGAGAATTCATAATCCTTATCAGTAACAAAGATGGGTGAAGTAGCAAACTTAGGATCATATTGCATTCTAGCATTCAGAGATTTTTCCTTCCACTTGCGAAGCAATTTCTTAAGATCATCTCTATCCTTACAAGCAAGAAAGTCCCTAGCTACCTATCCTTTCATAACATAACCCTCAGGTATATCAAGCAATTCATATCTAGGAGAGATAGGTCTAGCAGGTGAATCATAGTGTTCAGTTTCAATAATTTCATCAGATTCAGCAATATTATCAGTTTCAACATTAGCTCTAGCAATTTGTTCATCAAGAAATTCACCAAGTGGCACAGTATCATCAAACAAAGTATTATCATAAGCATCATGCATAGCAGAAGTAGCATCATCAATTACTTGCGACATATCAGAATTACTAGCAGGTGGTGGTGTCGCAAACATACTCATAACAGAAGGTGAATCAAGTGCAGAGCTAGATGGCAGTTCCTTACCTCCCCTCGTAGTAGAGGGATAGATCTTGGTTTTTGAATCTTTCAGATTCTTCATAGTGATCAATAGATATATATCCCAAGTGACTCAGAGAATAAAGCTATGCTCCCCGGCAACAGCGCCAGAAAAAGGTCTTGATAACTCACAAGTATAGGGGATCACAACAGTTTTCGAGGGTAGAGTATTCAACCCAAATTTATTGATTCGACACAAGGGGAGCCAAAGAATATTCTCGAGTATTAGCAGCCGAGTTGTCAATTCAACCACACCTAAAAGAATTAATATCTGCAGCAAAATGTTCAGTAGCAAAGTAATATGGTAGTAACGGTAACGGTGGCAAAGTGATAGTAGTAGATTTGTAGTGATTGTAACAGTAGCAACGGAGAAGTAACTGAACAAAGATCAATATATGGAAAGCTCGTAGGCAATGGATCAGTGATGGATAATTATGCTGGATGGCATTCATCATGCAACAATTATAACATAGGGTGACACAGAACTAGCTCCAATTCATCAAGGTAATGTAGGCATGTATTCCATATATAGTCATACGTGCTTCTGGAAAATAACTTGCATGACATCTTTTGTCCTACCCTCCTGTGGCAGCGGGGTCCTATTGGAAACTAAGGGATATTAAGGCCTCCTTTTAATAGAGAACCGGACCAAAGCATTAGCACTTAGTGAATACATGAACTCCTCAAACTACGGTAATCACCGGAAAGAATCCCAGTTATTGTCACCCTGGGGGATGCGGATCATAACTCGTAATATGTATCTACAACCTGCAAAATAGGATCAAGAACACACATATATTCATGAAAACATAATAGGTTCAGATCTGAAATCATGGCACTCGGGCCCTAGTGACAAGCATTAAGCATAGCAAAGTCGTAGCAACATCAATCTTAGAACATAGTGGATACTAGGGATCAAACCCTAACCAAACTAACTCGATTACATGACAAATATCATCCAACCCATCACCGTCCAGCAAGCCTACGATGAGATTACTCACGAATGGTGGGGAGCATCATGGAATTGGTGATGAAGGATGGTTGGTGATGACGAAGGCGTCGATCTCCCCTCTCCGGAGCCCAAAATGGACTCCAGATCTGGTCTCCCGAGAAAGAACTGGCGATGGCGGCGGCTCCATATCGTGAAACGTGATGACCAATTCTCTCTGATTTTTTCCTCGACAAATAGGGTTATATGGAGCTTGAGAGGAGGTCGGAGGAGCCACGAGGGGCCCACAAGCCTGCCCCACGCAGCCAGGGGGTGCCCGCGACTAGCAGGCTTGTGGCCTACTGGTGGACCCCCTCTGGTTAATTCTCGTGCCAATATTTTTTATTAATTCCAAAAATATTCTCCGTAAATTTTCAGGATGATCCGAGAACTTTTATTTCTGCACAAAAATAACACCAAGGCAATTCTGCTGAAAACGACGTCAGTCCGGGTTAGTTCCATTCAAATCATGCAAATTAGAGTCCAAAACAAGGGCAAAAGAGCTTGGAAAAGTAGATATCCCCCAAGCTTAAACCTTTTCTTGTCCGCAAGCAATTCAGTTGATAAACTGAAAGTGATAAAGAAAAAACTTTTACAAACTCTGTTTGAGCTTGCTGTTGTAAATATGCCTAACTTATGTTCAGATTTTCAGCAAATATTATAAACTAACCACATTCGCAATAACATTTAGGTCTCACATTTACTCATGTCAATGCCATAACCAACTAGCGAGCAATAATAACAAGTCTCGGATGACAACAATTTATCAAAACAATCATGATACAATATGACATAATGGTATCTCGCTAGCCCTTTCTGAGACCGCAAAACATTAATGCAGAGCACCTCTGGAGAGCAAGGACTTACTAAACATTGTAATTCACGATGAGAGAGATCCATTCATGCTCACACTCAACATCAATTAATAGCAAGGCATACAAATGACAATGGTGCTCTCTAACTAGTGCCTTTTATAAGAGGGCGACATAGAACTAGCTCTAATTCATCAATGTAATGTAGGCATGTATTCCGTATATAGTCATACGTACTTGCAATAAGAACTTGCATGCCATATTTTATCCTGCCCTCCCGTGGCAGTGGGGTCCTATTGGAAACTAAGGGATATTAAGGCATCCTTTTAATAGAGAACTGGAACAAAGCATTAACTTACAGTGAATACATGAACTCCTCAAACTACGACAATCACCAGAAAGAATCCCAATTATTGTCACCTTGGGGTATGCGGATCATGACACGTAATAGGTGCATACAACATGCAAGATAGGATCCAAATCACTCTTATATTAATGAAAACATAATAGGTTTAGATCTGAACTCATGGCACTCGGGCCCTAGTGACAAGCATGAAGCATAGCAAAGTCATAGCAACATCAATCTCAGAACATAATGGATACTAGGGATCAATCCCTATCAAACTTAACTCGATTAAATGATCAATCTCATCCAATCGCACCACCGTGCAGCAAGCCTACAAAGGAATTACTCACTCTCGGTGGTGAGCATCATGGCGATGTTTATGGAGAAGGGTTGATGATGATGACGACGATGATGAAGATCATGAAGAACATGTTATTAAAGAGCAAAGAGAGAGAAGAAGCCATCTAGCTACTAGCTATGGACCCGAAGGTCTGTGGTGAACTACTCATGCATCATCGGAGGGCCAATGGAGTTGATGTAGATGCCCTCCGTGATCGAATCCCCCTCCGACAGATTACCGGAAAAGCCTCCAAGATTGGATCTCATGGGAACCGAGGCTCCTCGCGGCGGAAAAGTGTTTTCATGTCTCTCTCTGGTTTACAGGGAATATTTGTGAATTTATAGGCAAATAAATAGGGTTAGGGGAGCTGTCGTGGGCCCACAAGCCAGGGGCGCCCCTGTGGATTGTGGCCACACAACTGCTCTCCTGACTTCATCTCCAAGTCTTCTGGGTTGCTTCTGGTCCAAGAAAAAATATTCCGAAGATTTTATTCCGTTTGGACTCCATTTAATATTCTTTATCTGCAATACTCAAAAACAAGGAAAAAACAAAAACTAGCACTAGGCTCTAGATTAATAGGTTAGTCCCAAAAATAATATAAAATAGCATACTAATGCATATAAAACATCCAAAACAGATAATATAATAGTATGGAACAATCAAAAATTATAGATACATTGGAGACGTATCAAACATCCCCGAGCTTAATTCCTGCTCGTCCTTGAGTAGGTAAATGATAAAAACAGATTTTTTGATGTGGAATTCTACCTAACATATTTATCCATGTAATATTATTTATTGTGACATGAATATTCAGATCCGTAAGATTCAAAACAATAGTCTAATATTGACATAAAAATATTAATACTTCGAGCACAACAAGAAGGCAATCGTGTCCTTTCGAAATAACATGGCCTTAGAAAGTTATTCCTACAAAATCATATGGTCTGGCTATGCTCCATCTTCCCCACACAAAGTATCTAAATCATGCACAACCCCGATGAACAAGTCAAGCAATTGTTTCACACTTTTGGTGTTCTCAAACCTTTTCAACTCTCACGCAATACATGAGCGTGAGCCATGGATATAACACTATAGGTGGAATAGAGTATGGAGGAGGTGCAAGGAAAAAAGGGAGAAGATAGTCTCACATCAACTAGGCGTATCAATGGACTATGGAGATGCCCATCAATAGATATCAATGTGAGTGAGTAGGGATTGTCATGCAACAAATGCACTTAGAGCTATAAGTTTATGAAAGCTCAAAAAGAAAACTAAGTGGTCGTGCAAGATGAATATCCACTAGTTATATGAAAGTGACAAAATAGGAGACTCTCTATCATGAAGATCATGGTGCTACTTTGAAGCACAAGTGTGGAAAAAGATAGTAGCAATTGTCCCTTCTCTCTTTCTCTCATTTTTTTTATTTTGGTGGGCATCTTTGGCCTCTTTTTTTCTATTTGGGCTTCGGTGGCCTCTTTTATTTTTTGTAAAGTCTAGATACTCATGCCAACTTGTGAGGGAGTCATGGCTTCCATCATCCTTTTCTCACACGGGACAATGTTCCATTAATGAAAATCATCACACTTTTATTTACTTACAACTCGATAAGTAAAACAAAATATGACTCTATATGCAAGATGAAGTGCTGGTGCGTGTCATGAAAAACTGAATGGTGGAAGTTGCATGACAATATATCTCGGAATGGCTATGGAAATACCATAATAGGTAGATATGGTGGTTGTTTTGAGGAAAGTATATGGTGGCTGTTTGAGGAAGGAGGGTTTGATGTATTGGCGAAAGTTGCACGGTACTAGAGAGGCTAGCAAAGTTAGAAGGGCGAGAGTGCGTATAATCCATGGACTCAACATTAGTCATAAATAACTCACATACTTATTGCAAAAGTCTATTAGTTATCAAACAAAGCATTAGACGCATGCTCCTAGGGGAGAGGTTGGTAGGAGTTAACCATCGCGCGCTCCGGACCCTCACACAAAGGTTGACAATCATTAAACAAATCATGCTTCGACTTCTTACATAACGGTTCACCATACGTGCATGCTACGGGAATCACAAACTTTAACACAAGCTCTCTTCCAATTCACAACTACTCACTAGCATGACTCTCGTATTACCATCTCTATTATCTCAAAACTATATGCAAGGAATCAAACTTCTCATAGTATTCAATGCACTTAATATGAAAGTTTTATTATATCCCTCTTGGATGCCCATTATATTAGGACTAAATTCATAACCTAAACAAATTACCATGCTGCTTTAAGAAACTCTCAAAATAATATAAGTGAAGTACGAGAGTTCAATAATTTCTATAAAATATAACACCACCATGCTCTAAAAAGATATAAGTGAAGCACTATAGCAACATTGCCTAGCTCAAAAGATATAAGTGAAGCACATAGAGTATTCTAATAATTTCATGATTCGGCGTGTCTCTCTCAAAATATGTGTGCAGCAAGGATGATTGTGGCAAACTAAAAAGAAAAGACTCATATCATACAAGACACTCCAAGCAAAACACATATCATGTGGTGAATAAAAATATAGCCTCAAGTAAATTTACCGATGGATTGAAGATGAAAGAGGGGATGCCTTCCGGGGCATCCCCAAGCTTAGGCTTTTTGGTATCCTTGAATATGGCTTGGGGTGCCTCGGGCATCCCCAAGCTTAGGCTCTTGCCACTCCTTATTCCATAGTCCATCAAATCTTCACCCAAAACTTGAAAACTTCACAACACAAAACTCAACAGAAAACTCATGAGATCTATTAGTATAAGAAAAATAAATCACCACTTTAGGTACTGTTGTGAACTCATTCTTTATTTATATTTGTGTAATACCTACTATATTCTAACTTCTCCATGGTTCCTACCTGTGACGCCCCCAATTTCGACCGTACGCTAAACATAAACGCAATGTGTACGACCAAGATTAGGGACTCACTAATCAATATCACAACACAACTGTAAACACAAATTTAAAGTCATACAACTTCATATTATAAGCCAGGGACCTTGAGGGCTCGAATACAATGCTTGACAAGCACGAGTCAGCGGAAGCAAATAATATCTGAGTATAGACATAAGTTAATCAAGTTTTTCCTTAAGAAGGCTAGCACAAACATAACACGGATTGAAAGAGGTGAGGCCTCTTGTCTGGGAACCTCCTATCCTACTACTGGTCGGGGGCCACCTCCACGTAGTAGTAGGCTCCTACGATGGTGTAGTAGTCATCTCCGGCGTACTCCATCTCCTGGGCTCCATCGTATGAATGCAGAATCATATCGAGGGGGAAAGAGAAAGCAAAGCAGCGGTGAGTACTCATCCAAAGTACTCGCAAGACTGACATCAAAGCTATGCTAAGTATGCATCATTATCAAGGGAAGGGGTTATATCTGGGCTGACCACAGAAAGCAAGAATAAGGGGAAGGCCTATTCCTATCGAAGACTAACATCTTCAGCATCTTGCAACATTAGAATAGAGTAGACTGGTAACTCATACAAGTCATATTATTGTAGCAATTTCATTAAGTAACCACGCCCAGAGAATCTTCCTCAACTCCCTACGAGGAAGCAATCCCGGAGCCAACATTCATTTCAATTTAAAGTCACAATTATAGTTATGAAGGTCAAGGTACAACTCCAAGTCGTCATGTTACCGTGGACACGGCTATTCGAATAGATGAATTCATCCCTGCAGGGGTGCACCGCATTTCCAACACGCTTGATCACCTCCGGCCGGACACACTTTCCTGGGTAATGCCCGGCCTCGGGATCCAAAACGTCGTCGCCCCACCCAGGCTCAACATAGAGGCTAGCCCACCAATCTAAATCCTAAGCGCGCAAATTCATGGACCCACTTGCCCTTACACTCCTGCATGATGCGTAGGCGACCGGAAGCAGACCTAGTACACTCAGTCCGGGAGTTGTACCTTCCAGCCCAATCCGACGCGCGCCACTCCATTGCTGACGCCCGAAGAGCTTCGGCTGATACAACGACGCTGAGTACCCATAACTTCTCCCATGTGAAGGTTTGGTGCGTAAAAGGTCAAACGACCAACTCAAATCAAATACCCAACCCATTAGCATTTTATTAATGCGGGGCAAGCGTGACCCATAAAGTGCGGTCCCGTCGTCCCGTCTCGAGGATGTGTGGCAAAGGCCTCTCTCGCTAGTCCACGCCTCATCATCACCCTTTTGGATGCCTTACCGACCCATCCCACCATATCTTACACACGGGTACCCTTGGGGCCGACCCATCTCAAGACTATCGGGAACTCAAGTCCACCTCAACCAGGGTGGTACCGCCTGTCCCTCCAGTCCCGTCTTTCACATGTAAACAAGGTCAAGTTGAAGTAACTGTGTGTTTATACACCAAGTGGATATCCGAGGAATCACCATCGATGGATCCCACTCGAGGTATCCCACAAGAGTCGCTATCGATAAATGGGAAGGAGGAATCACCCTTGTTACCCACGATCGATTAGCTACGCTACAGAATTAACACCGGAGTGCTAAGTGAGGTATCACCCTCAGCACTCGGTAGTAGCTCTGGAGTGCCATACTAAAGGGGTGTGCGGTGATGTGAGGGTCCTGGCTCATCGGTCGGTTGACCGAGTCTTTGGGTCTTCGAGTCGTTAAGTCGTCGATGAAGAAGCAGAGGCAACTGGGACTAAGGGGTCATTGGGGATTCATTCATCAACCTGTACTAAGCAGTTGATATTATTGCAGGTATAGTAACAGTTTATCAAAAATAGGCTATGCATCAGAATAGGAGCTAACTAATACAGTAGCAAAATCTAATGCAAAAATAAGAGGGAAAGGAATGGGCGATATCAGAATGCTCAAGGGGGGGTGTTGCTTGCCTTGCTGCTCTGCGGCAAAAGGCTGATTGTCAACTGTGTAGTCGTACCCGATAGCACTGTCAGTCTCGTGGTCTACCGAAGATAAGAGGGGGGAATAAACAATAAATATAAAGCACAGATGCAATCAGAATGCATGACATGGAAATATGCAGGGCTAGGCATGCACTAACGCAGTATTATACGTCCGGGCGGATCGGAAGAATATCTGACGATATTTCCCGGGTCTCTGGATTTTACCGGTCAGATGATCCTAATGCTAAATGTCCATGTTCATCATGCTAGGAGCATGTGACAGATAAAAGAATAGCGTATTCAGATTCGTGGGATTTTTCTAATCAACTTTCATGTATAAAACCTTTTCATCTGAGCTACGGATTATTTTCTATTAATTTTTAAAGTTTTAATCATTTTCTGAAATTCACAGAATTAAATTAATACGAAAAAGCAGATATGATGTCAGCATGATGTCATCATTGCATCAGCAGTTAGCCTAGCTGTCTCAAGTCAAACCTGACAGCTGGGCCCCACCTGTCATAGACAGTGGGCTAAACAGGTCTTAGTTTTAATAAAAACACATTAGTTTAGTAGGGGGACCCACTAGTCAGTGACTAATTAGGTTAAACTAATTATTTAAATTAGATAAACATGTCATTAGGGTTAACTTAAACCTAGGCCAACATGTCATACAGAGGGGGGGTCGGGCCCCACTTGTCATTGACTGGCCGAGCTCGGTCAGCAGGGTTGACCAGTCAATTGGTCAACAGGGTCGGCCTGGCCCACCGGCCAGCGACCCTGGCAGTGGCCCTAGCCCGGCCACGTAGGTGGGGGCGCCGTCCGGCCACCGGAGAAGCTCCGGCGAGCTCCCGAATCACTGGCGTGCACTACTAGGGAAAACGTTATAGGTAGGACATTATTAGTAGCTCTGGAAAATAACGGCCGATGTTGCTAATTTGCAGTAGCGCTGGATTATTAACAAGTGCTACTACTAACCGGTCCCATCCCGACCGACGGGGGCCGAACGGTAGTAGTAGGGGCTGTCAGTGGGCAACGCTACTACTAATAGTGTAGCAGTAGCGCTTTTCCCGTCCAACGCTGCTGCTAATCGGGTCCCTCTATTTATCATCTTCCCTGCGCGCCCCTCGCTCCTCACTCTCAAATCGATCTCATCCTCGTGTCGCTGCACCATATCCCCACGCCGGCGCTCCGACGCGACGGCCCTGCCCACGCGGTGGCTCCCACGCGGCGGCTCCCCGTCGCGGTCATCTTCACTCGGCGGCTCCCCGTTCGGGCCCTCCCCCACACGGCGGCTCCCCTCCCAGTCATCCCCACGCGGCGGCTCCCCTCCCTGGTCATCCCCACGCGGCGGTTCTCTCCCATCCCGTCCATCCACGCAATGGTATCTCTCCCTCGACCTCCTCTCTCCCATATGGATGGATGAAATTTAGATGGTTAGATGAATGAATGGATGGATGGATGACATGAATGGATGCATTTAGATGGTTAGATGGATTAATATGATTTCTTCATGATATGTGATGTCTACTTAATATGTGATGTCTACTTAGATGGATGGATGGATGGATCTGATTTCTTCATGAGATTTGTTCTATGTGATGTCTACTTAGATGGATGGATGGATCTGATTTCTTCATGAGATTTGTTCTATGTGATGTCTACTTAATATGTGATGTCTACTTAGATGGATGGATGGATCTGATTTCTTCATGACATTTGTTCTATGTGATGTCTACTTAGATGGATGCATGGATCTGATTTCTTCATGAGATTTGTTCTATATGATGTCTACTTAATATGTCCATTGTTAAGCAAATGTGATGCCAAATTTACAAGGATTCCATGGCTCCTAGACGTTCTCGTGAAGAGGAGTTGAAGTGCCGAAGGAAGTTGCAGGCGCGGGGAAAAAGGATTGATGATGCAGTGTTCGGATGGAGAGATTTTATGCGGGAGCTGAAAGAGGCGGAGAAAACGTTTCGGAAGACTCAATGTAGTCACTGGCAGTTTGAAGTCAAGGAGTGCAAGAATTATGCCCAAACACAACTACAAGTTGCAGTAGGCGTCATCTTTGCGGAGGCCAACGCTACAGAGCGGGCTTGGATGCCACCTTAGAGTAGTCCCCACTTGGTTATGGAATGGGCACTACAATAAGTGAGATCTGCATACCCGGCTCAAAGTGCCCGATGGGGAAGTGTTGTCGGGATACTACTGCCAAGAATGCCCCCACCACCACCAGATTCTGCACCACCAGATTCTGCTCATTAATAGTATTGTAGTAGGATTAAGCTGTAGTTTAAGGTTCAATAGTTTTATCATTATTGGTCTCGGTCTAGCAGTTTGGTCTGGACTTGTAAGGTTTTTGAAATCTAGTTATCTATTTGTCGAAAATGATGATGATGAGGAGTTGTTATATGACAATGATGTATTATGATGATACTGTATGAAAACTTGTATAGTGGCGTATCAATATATGACATCAAAAAAAGAATACATAATAATAGTAGTAGCGCTGGCAGAGAGGCGCGCTGCTAGTAACTACCAGCAGTGCTTTCTACTAAAAGCGCTACTACTAAGCAGGTATAGCAGTAGTGTGGGCTAACACATGCTACTACTACACTTTAGCTGTAGCGCCTTAGAAGTAGCGCTGGACCCAGCGCTACTAGTAAGGGTATTTCCAGCGCTACTGCTAGGCTTTCTCCTAGTAGTGGTGGCTCGGATTTTGGCTACGGTGGGTCAAATCGAGCGTCGTTTGTTCCTACGGGTTCCTGGTGACGAACCGCATCGTTTGGTGCAAGCAGCAGGACCGGAGGTGGCCGATGTCGAGCGCAGCTTCAACAATGGCGGAGGCGGCCTTCGGCCAACACGACATCGAGCGAACCAGTGACTAAACCGAGCACACTTTGCACGGGTGGGCTCTACGCACGCACCGCAAGCGAACGGACCTGGCTATGGCTCCAAACGACAACTGAATGGTCGCCGGCGTTGAGCATCTGCGGCGACGGGATCGGGCTCGTGTGGATCTATGACTACGGTGGCGTTTGAGAGCGCTGAGAGGGAGAGGAAGACGCGGGGGAGCTCATAAAGCCCTGTAGTTGTGCAAAGTGGGCTCGAGGGGTGCTCGGTGGGGCGAATCAGCGACGGCGAGCGATGGCGGCCTGAGGAGGAAGAAGACGCGATGAAGGCGATGCAGGGGCTCCAGGCTCGGTCTTGTGGCCGGGATGGAAGCATCGGTCGACGGCGGAGCTGCTGGGCGAGGAGGCGAGGTGCAAGGGACACTATGGCCGCGACAATGCCGGAGCCATGGCTATGGTGGCGCTCGAATGCGGGTGCGGGAGGAAAGCGGCGGCGCGAGAAGAGCAAGGGGGGATCTGGGAGGCTAGGCTTTCAGGGGGGCGTCGAGGCGCTCTTATATCCAGCGGGCCGTCGCCAGCGAGCCGGTCCGACAGGGACGCGCCCGGTCACGCGTGCGCGCCTCGGTTGCCCCACTGTAGTGAGGTGGGAGACGACCGAGGAGGCCGCTCGGCCAGCCTAGGCCTGCCACTTTGGCATAAGGCCCAGGGCAGGGGGCTTTTTCTTTTCTTTTTCTTTTCTTTTCTCTTTTCTTTTATAAGTTTCTATTTTAATTCCTTTTGGCCATATTTCCTTTTACCAAAAATGTGTAACATGGTCCATTTAATAACTTGCAATATTTTGAATGTCCACAACAAGTTTGAGGATTTTTGGGTACTGTTGGAATTAACCATGAAATTTAAAGGGCATTTTAAATGCAAAATGGTCCTGTTTTGGATGGTGGGGTCCACACCAGCTTGAGGGTGATGTTGTTTTCCTTAACAAAAATTATTTTGGATTATTTCACAAGTGTGCAAACTTTTGATGATATTGTTTGGAGATTATTTTATCACCATAAAATTCAATTGGCTTCTGAAGGGAAATTTAAATTGAGATATGAATTTTAGCTGGACCATATCTTGTTTAGCAAAATGATTAGGCACTAATCATGGTCATCACTGTGCTTCATTAGAATGATCACTGTAGCACAATTCCAGGGCGTCACAATACCCCCCGATACAACCCATAGATACATCACAATAAGCAAACAACAAAAAGAAAACAGAATCTGTCAAAAACAGAATAATCTGTAGCAATCTGTAGACTTTGAATACTTCGGTAACTCTAAAAATTCAGAAAAATTAGGACAATCAGGGAAATTTGTATATCAATCTTATGTAAAAAATTCAGATCAAAAGCATGTTCCAGTGAATTTATAAAAATTCAGGATCGAGTGCAAAAGTTTCTGTTTTTTAGCAAAATCAAATTGCAAACACCGTAGACCATCCCAAAGGTCTTACTTGGCTCAAACACTAATTTAAACAAAAAACACAACTATTACAGAAGTAATAATGTGCAAAACACACCAAAACAGAAATAAAAATAGGAGTCACATCAATAGGAGTCACATCAATCACTTTCAGATCTTCATCAATATTATCACGAGAACACACTTTTTCAAGCCATTCACGCTTAGCACGTATTCTAGTGGTTCTTTCCTTGCACTCATCAATAGAAATTCTCATAGCTTTTAAAGAATCATTAATATCATGCTTGGTTGGAATAGATCTAATTTTTAAAGAATCAATCTCAAGAGAAATTCTATCAATGTTCCTAGCCAAATCATCAATCTTGAGCAATTTTTTCAATCACATCATTGAAACCTTTTTGCGTACTAATGAATTCTTTAATATTATTCTCAAGATCAGAGGGCATCTTATTATAATTTCCATAAGAATTCTCGTAGGAATTACCGTAATTATTAGAGGAATTACTAGGAAACGGCCTAGCATTGGAATTACCTCTATAAGCGTTATTACCAAAATTGTTCCTACCAACAAAATTCACATACATAGATTCATTATTATTTCCAACCAAAGAAGACAAAGGCATATCATTAGGATCAATAGGAGCACTCTTAATAGAAAACAATTTCATCAATTCCTCCATCTTTTCACTCAAAGTATTAATCTCTTCAATAGCATGCACCTTTTTACTAGTAGGAGATCTTTCGGTGTGTCATTGAGAGTAATTTGCCATAATATTATCTAGGAGTTTAGGAGCTTCTCCTAAGGTGATTTCCATAAAAGTACCACCCACAGCGGAATCTAAGAGATTCCTAGAAGCAAAATTCAATCTAGCATAGAAAATTTGTATAATCATCCATAAACTCAAACCATACGTGGGGCAATTCCTAATCATAAGTTTCATCCTCTCCCAAGATAGTGCAACATGCTCATGATCAAGTTGCTTAAAATTCATTATATCGTTCCTAAGGGAGATGATCTTAGCCGGCGGAAAGTACTTGGAAATAAAAGCATCTTTACACTTATTCCATAAATCAATACTATTTTTAGGCAAAGATGAAAACCAAGTTTTAGCACGATCTCGTAGTGAGAACGAGAATAGCTTAAATTTAACAATATCATTATCCACATATTTCTTCTTTTGCATATCACACAATTCAATGAAAGTATTTAGATGGGATGCGGCATCTTCATTAGCAAGGCCGGAAAATTGTTCTTTTATAACAAGATTGAGCAAAGCAGCATTAATTTCATAAGATTCCGCACTAGTGGCGGGAGTAATTGGAGTACTAATAAAATCATTATTATTAGTATTGGAAAAGTCACACAACTTGGTATTCCCTTGAGTCATCATGACAAAACAAGCAATGTAGCACACAAGCATGCAAAAAGCAAACGAAAAGACGAACGAAAAAGGGCGAATACAAAAGGCAAAGATCAATCGTTTTAGAAGTGGGGGAGAGGAAAACGAGAGGCAAATGGCAAATAATGTAAATGCAAGATATGAGTTTGTGATGGGTACTTGGTAGGCTTGATGTAGATCTCCCTGGCAACGGCGCCAGAAATTGGCAAGTTGACGGGAGAGTTCTTATCCTGACTTGCTATGTATTTCCCCGGCAACGGTGCCAGAAATCCTTCTTGCTACTTCCTAAGCATGCATTGGTTTTTGTGAAGAGGAACAGGTGATGCAGCAAAGTAGATAAGTATTTCCCTCAGTTGTTGAGAACCAAGGTATCAATCCAGTAGGAGATACAAGCAAGTCCCCAATAGATGTACCTACACAAAGAATCAAACACTTGCACCCAACGCTATAAAAGGGGTTGTCAATCCCTTCACGGTTACTTGCAAGGATGAGATCTGATAGAGATAGATAGAATAGATTGCTTGAATGGAAAGTAAAACAAAAGGTAAAAATAATGCAAAAAGGTATTTTTGGTTTTAGATATGAAAGTATAAGATGGAAAATAGACCCGGGGCCCGCAGGTTTCACTAGAGGCTTCTCTCATGATGGCAAGTATTACGGTGGGTGGACAAATTACTGTCGAGCAATTGATAAAAAAGCAAATAATTATGACGATATCCAAGGCAATGATTATGCATATAGGCATCACGTCCGTGTCAAGTAGACCGAAATGATTCTGCATCTACTACTATTACTCCACACATCGATCGACTCCTGCCTGCATCTAGAGTATTAAGTTCATGAAGAACAGAGTAACGTATTAGGTAAGATGACTTGATGTAGAGGGATAAACTCAAGCGATATGATGAAAACCCCATCTTTTTATCCTTGATGGCAAAAATACAATACGTGCCTCCCTACCCCTACTTTGTCACTGGGCGAGGACACCACAAGATTGAACCCAAAACTAAGCACTTCTCCTATTGCAAGAATTACCAATCTAGTTGGCCAAACCAAACCAATAACTCGAAGAGACTTGCAAAGATATGGAACCATGCATATAAGAATTCAAAAAAGACTCAAATAATATTCATATATAATCTGAACATAAACCCACAATTCATTGGATCTCGACAAACATACCGCAAAAGAGTATTACATCGGATAGATCTCCATGAAGATCATGAAGAACGTGGTATTAAAGAGCAAAGAGAGAGAACCATCTAGCTACTAGCTATGGACCCTAAGGTCTGTGGTGAACTACTCATGCATCATCGGAGGGGCAGTGGAGTTGATGTAGATGCCCTCCGTGATTGAATCCCCCTCCCGCAGATTACCAGAAAAGGCTCCAAGATTGGATCTCACGAGAACCGAGGCTCCTGGCAGCGTAAAAGTGTTTTCATGGCTCTCTCTAGTATACAGGGAATATTTGTGAATTTATAGGTCGAGAAATAGGGTTAGGGGAGCTGTTGTGGGCCCACAAGCCAGGGGGCACGCCCCTGTGGTTTGTGGCCACACGACTGCTCTCCTGACTTCATCTTCAAGTCTTCTGGGTTGTTTCTGGTCCAAGAAAAATAATTCTGAAGATTTTATTCCGTTTGGACTCCGTTTAATATTCCTTATCTGCAATACTCAAAAACAAGGAAAAAACAGAAACTGGCACTAGGCTCTAGATTAATAGGTTAGTCCCAAAAATAATATAAAATAGCATATTAATGCATATAAAACATCCAAAACAGATAATATAATAGCATGGAACAATAAAAAATTATAGATACGTTGGAGACGTATCAGCGGCCACTAGGGGGGGTTGTTGTTGGCTTGTGGCCCCCTGGCACACCTCCTCCGATAGGTCTTCGCTCCATAATTCATCAAATATTCCAGAAATAATTCGTAAAAAGTTTTGTCCAATTCCGAGAACTTTTATTTCTGCATAAAAATAATACCAAGGTAGTTCTGCTAAAAACAACGTCAGTTCGGGTTAGTTTCATTCAAATCAAGCAAGTTATAGGTCAAAACCAGAGCAAAAGTGTTTGGAATAGTAGATACGTTTGAGACGTATCACACGTGTACCAATGCCCTGCCCTAGCTTGAGAGGTATTCCTCTCTTGCCAAAAATCTACTACAGATAGGGTTTATACGACCCCGTGACTAATGAGCATTTACGTCGCACTAGCGATCAAGGATGGACGACCCTCTATCGACAGGGTATTTACGACACCATAACCGATACAATATATTGACTCCCGTAGAGTGTATGATAACTAGGCGTAAAACGAGTAGTAAAAAGTAAAATGACATTGAAAGGATACCAATCTTCTTCTACTCCGATGTCAAAGATCAAAAATTGCACTGACCCAACAGTAAAGGAAGGCGACACCCGCAAACGCCCTCGTCATACCAGACTTCAAAGACAACAATAGCCACTCGATCCTTTAGACGAGACCTATAAATCGTTGAAACAACATTGACTGGAGCATCATTCCACGCAAAACATGCTTGCAATCCATCACCACAAGTTAAGGGATGGAGAAATCGGATCAAGGCACAAACCAACCCCGACAGTAGAATGCGAGATCGCCACGCCAATAGGTATCCTTCATAGAGGCTCAAAGTCGGCCATGCATGCATGGTGTATAGGCTAAAAAGTTCCCTGTCCGATCCACTTTTGCTTGTTTGGTGGGGCGATATTTTATTGCTTGAACTGTTTAGCAAAGAGTCGAAATGTTGTTTCAACCCTTCCTTGGCGTCCAAAGATTCGTTCATACACCTTCACTAGTAGAAAACAGACCTTTCGTCCCAAGCATTAGTCCTGGTCTGGTTACGAGCCGATACTAAAGACAGTATTAGTCCCGGTTCATGCCGGCTCCAACGGCTAGGAGCAGGGCAACCTTTAGTACCGGCTCGTGAGCGATCTTTAGTACTGGTTCGTGTCATGAGCCGGTACTAAAGGGGGCGTGGTAGGCTTTTGATCAGACTTGGGACCCGCATGCACCTTTAGTACCGGCTGGTTACACCAACCGGTACTAAAGGGCAACCTTTAGTACCGGCTGGTGTCACCAGCCGGTACTAAAGACGTCCTACATATGCGCTTCGTCCGTAGCCGATCGAAGGGGCTCTCATTTCTCCGTTTTCTCCCATGTTCTTCTTCTTGCTCGAAGCTCATCCTCCATTTTGCCAAGGATTTGTCAAGATTTAAAGGCACCCCATCTATCCAAGTGTTCATAAAGGCTAGCAACTTTGGTCCTTCATCTCTCATTGCTAATTAGCTTGTGGTATGCTCAAAGATATGTGATTTGTGGGTTTTAGCTAGGTTTTGGAGGAGTGATATCATTATGTGGGAATTTATTTGATTTATATGCAATTTGAGCTCAAATTAACTTGTTAGGTTGCATATGTGTAGGTGTGGTTTATTTGGTGCCTTCCCATCCCCGGCCGTCCTAACCACCGTCGATCGTCCGCACCATCTCGTCGCGGCACCGGCCACCTTGGTGAGCCTCTTGTTCTTCTTAAAACATTTTAATTTTTTTTATCTATATGATTTAGATAGCTGCGTGTACGATTTACTTACTTGTATTATTGTTAGTTATTCTATAGTGTCATGGTTATGGTATCCGCCCACATCGGCCCTCGTCCAGTCTATGATTCAGATGTGGTATGTCGTTATCTTTTATAACTATTTCACACATCATCTAATGTCTATGACAATTAATTATGCCACCAAATTGACGTAGATGTTTTTATCTATAGGAAGTAGTTGAACCAGAAATTCCAACCAACTATGCAATTCTGCTCGAGAAACTAACACAAGCTGAAAAAGAAATTGATCATTTGAAGGAAAACTTGAAAAGAAATGAAGATGAGAAGATGGTATTGGAGTTGCATGTTGCCGATATCGTCGATGATCACAAGAACATGATGGCTGGAATGCACTTGAAGCTTAGAAAGATTAGAAAATATGCCATTGATAAAGAGGCTTGGTATCATTATGTTGTTGGCTCAATTGTTACTTTAGTTGCGATTATGATCGCATTTGTTGTTGTATTTGCATGTCTTAGATAGTTGTATGTTGTTTTATGAGATGTATGTATGAACTATAAGTATCTATTATTTGCAGTAATAACATTTGGTCACTGCTAGCTCTACTTTTGGTTGTAATGTGATGATGAAGTTGTATTAATTTGGTCACTTCGATGTTGTGTAGTGAACATGAGCCGGCAATGGATGTACGATGACCGACTAAGTCCAGGGTTTCTTAATGGCTTGCATGATTTTATTCGTGTGGCTGAGGCAAACAAGCAGAATGGTTTCATGTGTTGTCCATGTCGTGACTGTAAGAATGATAGGAATTACTCTACCTCAAAAACCCTTCACTACCACCTGCTGAAGTCCGGTTTCATGTTCGGCTATAGCTGTTGGACCAAGCACGAAGAAAGAAGGGTTATAATGGAAGACAATGAACAAGAATAGGATGATGACAACTATCCTTTCACTGATACAACAATGGGGGGAAGCTGAAGAAGAGGCATCAATGGGGGAAGCTGAAGAAGAGGCATCAGATGAGCCCGCTGATGATTTGGGTCGGGTCATTGCTGATGGAAAGAGAAACTGCGAAAATGATATGGAGAGGTTGAAGTTGAAACGCATGTTAGAGGATCACAAGAAATTATTGTATCCAAATTGTGAAGATGACCAGAAAAAGCTGGGTACCACGCTAAGGGATTTCTAGAATTGCTGATAATGATAAAGAAGATGCTTCCAAAGGATAATGAATTGCCTGAAAGTACGTACGAAGCAAAGAAGGTTGTATGCCCTCTAGGATTAGAGGTGCAAAAGATAAATGCATGCCCTAATGACTGCATCCTCTACCGCGGTGAGGAGTACGAGAATTTGGATGCATGCCCGGTATGCGGTACATTGCGCTATAAGATCCCCCGCGATGACCCTGGTGATGTGGAGGGCGAACGCCCCAGGAAGAGGGTTCCTGCCAAGGTGATGTGGTATGCTCCTATAATACCACGGTTGAAACGTTTGTTCCAAAACAAAGAGCATGCCAAGTTGTTGCGATGGCACAAAGAAGAACATAAGGAAGACGGGATGTTGAGAGCACCCGCTAATGGGTCGTAGTGGAGAAAAATTGAGAGGGAGTTCGAGGACTTTGCAGCTGACGCAACGAACTTATGGTTTGTTCTTAGTAAAGACGGCATGAATCCTTTTGGGGAGCAGAGCTCCAGTCACAGCACCTGGCCCGTGACTTTATGTATCTACAACCTTCCTCCTTGGTTGTGCATGAAGCGGAAGTTCATTATGATGCTAGTGCTCATCCAAGGCCCTAAGCAACCCGGCAATGACATTGATGTCTACCTAAGGCCACTAGTTGATGAACTTCTAGAGTTGTGGAAAAAACCAGGTGTACGTGTGTGGGATGCACACACACAGAAGGAAATTGACCTACGAGCGTTGCGTTTGTAACCATCAATGAGTGACCTGCTCTTAGTAACCTTTCAGGACATACAAACAAGGGATACAATGCATGCACGCACTGTTTAGATGATACTGAAAGTATATATTTGGATAAATGTAAGAAGAATGTGTACCTGGGACATCATCGATTTCTACCAATCAAGCATATCTTAAGAAAGGCAGGCAACCATTTCAAAGGTGAGCCAGATAACCGGAAGAAGCCTGGCCTCCGTACTGGTGAATATATATTTGATATGGTCAAGGATTTGCAGGTAATCTTTGGAAAGGGTCCTGGCGGACAATCTATTCCGAATGACGCCAACGGACACGCACCCATGTGGAAGAAGAAATCTATATTTTGGGAACTTGAATATTGGAAAGCCCTAGAGGTCCGCAATGCAATCGACGTGATGCACGTGACGAAGAATCTTTGTGTGAACCTGCTAGGCTTCTTGGGCGTGTATGGAAAGACAAAAGACCGGAGGCACGGGAGGACAAGCAAAGAATTAATGAAAAAGACGGCATGCCTCCAAAGCAGTATCAAGGTCTTGCCAGCTACGCTCTTACGAAAGAAGAAAAGGAAATCTTTTTTGAATGCCTGCTTAGTATCAAGGTCCCGTCTCGCTTCTTGTCGAATATAAAGGGAATAATAAATATGGCAGAGAATTTTTTTTCAAAATCTAAAGTCTCATGACTGCCACGTGATTATGACGCAATTACTTCCGGTTGCACTTAGGGGGCTTCTACCGGAAAATGTTCGATTAGCCATTGTGAAGCTATGCGCATTCCTCAATGCAATTTCTTAGAAGGTAATCGATCTAGAAATCCTACCAAGGTTACAGAATGATCTGGTCCAATGTCTTGTCAGTTTCGAGTTGGTGTTCCCTCCATCCTTCTTCAATATTATGACACACGTTCTAGTTCACATAGTCGAAGAGATTAACATTCTGGGTCCTGTATTTCTACACAATATGTTCCCCTTCGAGAGGTTCATGGGAGTCTTAAAGAAATATGTTCATAACCGTGCTAGGCCAGAAGGAAGCATCGCCAAGGGATATGGAACAGAGGAGGTTATTGAGTTTTGTGTTGACTTTGTTCCTGACATTAAGCCGATTGGTCTTCCTGAATTGCGGCATGAGGGGAGACTGGGTGGAAAAGGCACATTAGGAAAGAAAGAAGCAATAAATATGGACGGACATTCTTTCACTCAAGCACACTACACGGTTCTACAAAATTCTACCTTGGTGACTCCATATATGGAGGAACACAAGGATATTGTACGGTCCAAGAACCCGGAGCAGTCTGACCCCTGGATTGAACGTAAACATATGGAGACTTTTGCCGGTTGGTTGCAAACAAAGCTCATCAATGACAATGATGTTCCAGATGAACTGTACTAGTTGGCCAACACACCAAGTTCGACTGTAACGACTTTCAAAGGGTACAAGATAAATGGGAATACATTTTACACGATCGCCCAAGATAAAAAGAGCACCAACCAAAACAGTGGTGTCCGCTATGATGCAACTAACTTTCAAGACACATATTATGGTTACATAGAGGAGATATGGGAACTTCACTATGGACCTGATCTTAAGGTCCCTTTTTTTCGGTGCAAATGGATCAAATATACTAGAGGCGGGGTACAGGTAGACCCGCAGTACGGAATGACAACAGTGGATCTCAACAATCTTGGATACACACACGACTCATTCGTCCTAGCCAATGATGTGGCTCAGGTTTTCTATGTGAAGGACATGTCTAGCAAACCGAGGAGAAAAAAAGATAAGGAAGCGAATACATCATACGATGAACCAAAGCGCCACATAGTTCTTTAAGGGAAAGGAAACATCGTGGGAGTGGAGGACAAGATAGACATGTCAGAAGATTATGAAAAGTTTCATGAAATCCCTCCCTTCAGAGTGAAGACTGGCCCAAGCATCCTATTAAATGATGAAGATTCTCCATGGTTACGACATAATCATAAGCAAGGGACAAACACGTAGAAAAGTCTTACACTGCGAGATCCCACTCTGGGATGTGACCGGCTTCACTATCATCACTTTCTATGTGAAGGACATGCATGTAATAGATGAGTTTTCGTCTGAAACCCTCATACTTCGAAAGAGATTGTCCAATTTATACACGAAGTGCATCCAGTATTGGTCGTAACCCTCTCAACTCTTTAGAAGTTGCTATGTGGGTGAAATTATGATGTCATGCCAAGTTACAACCTTTTCAGAGTTCATTTGTACTGCTTTTCAAATTTAGGGTCATTTAGCTCAAAATAAATGAAAAATATCAAATGAAGTCAGAAAGGGTTGAAAATTGATGATGTGCCTTTGAATGGTGCATATTGAACACACAAAAAGTATGGATTTAAAATAAGTTATTAAAAATGAAATCCCTTTGTAATAGATGAGTTATTGTCCGAAACCCTCATACTTCGAAAGAGATTGTCCAATTTGTACACCAAGTACATCCAATTTTTGCCGTAACCCTCTCAACTCTCTAGAAGTTGATATGTGGGTGAAATTATGATGTCATGCCAAGTTACAACCTTTTCAGAGTTCATTTGTACTGCTTTTCAAATTTAGGGTCATTTAGCTCAAAATAAATCATTAAATGCATGAAAAATACCAAATGAAGTCAGAAAGGGTTGAAAATTGATGATGTGCCTTTGCATGGTGCATATTGAACACACAAAAAGTATGGAGTTAAAATAAGTTATTAAAAATGAAATCCCTTTGTAATAGATGAGTTTTCGTCCGAAACCCTCATACTTCGAAAGAGATTGACCAATTTGTGCACGAAGTGCATCCAGTTTTTGCCGTAACCCTCTCAACTCTTTAGAAGTTGATATGTGGGGTGAAATTATGATGTCATGCCAAGTTACAACCTTTTCAGAGTTCATTTGTACTGCTTTTCAAACTCGAGATATGACATTTCAAATGCCATTTAATCAAATTGTCTTATACAGCAGTTTAAGTTGTTCAAACATGCATGGAAATTCCATAAATAGAATCTTTATATTTTTTCTGATATTTTTTCATATATTATTTATTTCCATTGGAGTCATAGTTTTTTCCTATGATTTTTTAAAGTTTAGGGGTTTTTCTGAAAATAATAACTAATAATGAATTAAAAAAACCTTTAGTACCGGTGAGAGCCACGCACTCGTACTAAAGGTCCACCGCCCCGCGCGTTTTTGGGGAGGACCTTTAGTACCGGTGCGTGGTTCACGCCGGTACTAAAGACCCCTTTAGTACCGGTGCGAGCCACGCACCGGTACTAAAGGTCCTCCACATATAAATAGTGGAGGCCTCGTCCCGGTGCGAGCCACGCACCGGGAGAAGCTCATTCGCACGCCGCCAGGCTGCCGGAAATTGACGTCGCCGCCGTCCGCCGCCCCGACGCCGGGCGCCGCCCCGAGCCCGCCGTCCCGACCCCGCCGCCCCAACGCCGCGCGCCACCCCGCTGCCACCGCCCCGACGCTGCCCCGGCAGCGCCCGCACCCAACTCTGGCTCCGGTGAGTGCCCGACCGCCCCCTCCATTATTCCTGTTTTTTCTGTTAATTTAGTTAGTTTAGGTTTATGTTTAATTTAGTTAGGTTAGGTTTAATTTAGTTACTTTAGGTTTAAGTTAGTTTAATTTAGTTTCTTAGGTTAATTATTATGTTAGTTAATTGGTTAGTTAGTTTAGTTTAGTTTAGTTTAGGTTTAATTTAGTTTAGTTTTAGTTTAGTTTAGGTTTAATTTAGTTTAGGTTTAGTTTAGTTAGTTAGGTAGGTAGGTCGTCCCTAGGTTATTAGGATATGTGTTAATTTTGTTAGATGCTAAGTGTTATTTAATTTGTTAGATGCTAAGTGTTAATTTTGCTAAGTTTTATTTAACTTGTTTTCATAATTAAGTGTTTCTTCTCGACGTCGACGATGCCGATCCTGCATCCTCGTCGTCGAGTCGTCGGATGAGGTCACTTACTTGAGCCGAGGGGCCCTGTCAGGGATTGGGCTCCGCCAGGCTGGTACTGGGAGGTGCTGCCTTTCGGGCGGCGCAACTTGGTGAGGAGCCAGCCCGTCATCGATCCGGAGGTTCTATGGTGGCGGCCGCATGGGCCACGGAGTTTTCAGAGGCTTGAGTCCCCCGCGGAGGTGGTACAGTACCATGTCAGCAAGGAGAACGAGCATGTCCGTCGCTACATGGCAGCTTTGGAGGCCAGGTCCGACAATACCTGGCAAATTCTTCAGGGATCTCACTGCAGCTATGTTCCTATGATGGTTCCTTCTCTTTGGGTGTCCACCGCCCGCCCCAATATCCGCCGGGCGCTAGGGTTCTAGCTAGATCGATATATTAGCTACTATATATGTATTATTATGATGTATTAGCTAGATCGATGGATTAGCCGATGTATTAACAATTATCCGAGATTATGAGATGAGATCTTTTCTAAGAACTACTATATATGTATTCGATGATGCATTGTTAATTAAATATCAGTTATTTTGCTTCTTGAATGCATGCTAATTTGAATACTAATTTGTTTTATCTATATTATTATGGATTAGTTATTAAGATATGGACAATATCGGTAGAGCTCATGAAGAGGACATCTTCGACATGATACGCTCCTTCGAAAACCCAGCGGACCTTCTGGGTGAATCACATGATGATGACGGCTCACAATATCTAAATGATTACGGTGATGGATGTGAGGCCAAGGAAGAACAACTTATGTTCCAAAATCCGGAACAACTAACAATGTCCGGCGAGGTATATACATATATTAGCCTCTGGTGATCATTACATGTGTATTAATTGATTTGTATATATATATAAATATATGTTAACAAATCTTTTTTCTTTTAATTATCAGCCCTCCGGATCGAGCCAATCTAGTAGAAAGGTACGAGGCAGTGCCAAAATATTGGACGGCAACGTAAAGCTCAATCTTGATGCTTTCAAACATGATGGTGCACCGACTCACCCTGAAGCCAATGCCAAGACATTTGTGCATCAATGCGGAGTGGTTGTTAGGGATGGAGTCCCGATCACAATGCAAGAATGGATTCAACCAAACAACCCAAAACCAGGAGTGAATTATGTCGATACAAGAATTAAAGATACCCTTTGGCGAGATCTCATGGAGCATTTCATCCTACCAGATTCTCTCCCGGAGCGCCAAAGGGACAAAGTCAAGGAGTTTGCTCTCCATAAGATGGCCGACGCATTCCAGACTTGGAAGAAAAGATTATGGACCGAGTACAACGCTAGAGGCCAGAAGGCGCCCGAATTCATAGGAATATACGAGAAGGTAAGGAATCACGGGGACGCATTTATCGAGTACAAGACATCGGAAGCTGCTATGGAGAAGTCGGCAAAGAATAAGATAAATGCGGAGAAAAAAAAGTATCACCATAAACAAGGGACAGGTGGATACAAGTCAACCATGCCTAAGTGGGATGCATTAGAGAATAAGATGCATGCTGAAGGGATCACTCCAGTAACCTTTCACTGGCCCCAAAGGTGCAGGAATTGGTTTTTTGTGCATGGGGGAAAGTTGGACCCAGCAACAAGGAAGGGGCGTTGTTCCGTGGTACAAGGGGTTTGCGGGATGGAAGGATAGTTATAAAAGCCGTTCGAGAAAAAAGAAGATGGAAGCAGACCGACTTTCAAAGTTGGAACAGAAGTATGAGCAACAACAGCTGCAGATACAGATACTGACCCAGCAAAGGGAAACTCCACAACAGGAGGCAGGGGAACCCGTCCCATCTACACTGCCGAAAAGCAGCGTGGGTTCCATGGGGACACCACTGGGTCACACCCCCGTGGATGATATCACCGAGAAGACATCTTGTGAGCTAATCCAAAAAATGAAAAACATACCCGTGCGGGTCGCGACGGGCTATGCTTTACCAAATACACCTAATGTTCTCTGGCATTGCAATCCGGTTCCAGCTGGGTATGCTCGTGTTGCGGTGGACGCAATAGAGCCATGATATGATGAACTATTGCTTGACATCCCTGGAGGTGAGGGGGAGTCCACATTGGCAAAAGCCGACCGTGGTCTCATTCTATGGAGTAAGGACTGCATCGTCTTTCCACAGTCGGCGCTAAGGCCACCGGCTCCTCCGAGTATCGATGTCGAGCGCGAGGGATCCCAGCCAGAGGCATCGCAGCCCCAACAATCCTCCCCACCTTGCCAGCAGTCCTCCCCACCTCGCCAGCAGTCCTCCCTACCTCCCCAGCAGTCCTCCCCACATCGAGAGGCGTCCCACCTCGCCAGCAGTCCTCCCCACCTCGCTAGCAGTCCTCCCAACCTCGGGACGGAGCACGACGCGAGTCCATATCGTCGATATCGATCTCCTCCACGCGAGCCGACTCCACCCCGGCAGCGGTCCCGCCAGTAGGGCTCCCAAAAGAGGAAGGCCAGCAGCAGTCCTCTTCGGAAGAAAGCAAAGAAGAAACCCGAGCCTCCGAACCAAAGGAAGCTGCCTTACGACATGACACCAGAGGAAAACAAAATTGAAAGCGATCGCCAAGTGAAAGCCTTTTTTGCGAAGAAGACCATGCCGCCAAAGGAGGTAATACCCAAGGAAGTCCAAGAGCACTTTATGGAACACTTTATTGATCGACCCCCGACATATGTCGAGCGTATGCCGACAGACTATGAGCGACAGATTCAGAAGGCAAGTGAGCAGAAAGTCGGCCCAGCCCAAGGAAGAAGTTGGGAAGTACGACATCAACGATAGGAGGTACTACTAGTGGAAAAATAGTTCCCCAGCTTAGAGAACAATCCAAGCAATCGATCTCTCCGCTCAAGGTGAGTACCAATCCAAGCAAGAAATTGATCCAACCAGTCGACGTGTAAGGCAACCCAGTTGACCTCGAAGAAGTAGAGGCTGCAGGTCTCACTCTTGGCCAAATCCTTGGCACCGAGGAAATCCGCAGGTACGGTGCAACTGAGTACGCAATGCAATATGCCGTCGGAAAACCACTTGTCACACCCGAGCAGTACAAGGAACTACCAACTGCGATGCAACGGTTGCATGATTGGTACCTGCGTGAAGCAAAGCAAGGGGAGACGACGGTCATGGTCAAAGTAAGGAAAGAGCATTACGTCAATGGATGTGACATATGTCTTGAATTCTCAGAACTTTTCCAGTTATACCACATGGACTCTATCGACAAAACTCTCATCAGTTGCTTTTGTCTGTAAGTGATTTATATCTTTAATAATTTAAGTCTCTAGCTAAGATATCATTCATTGGCTTATCTTCACTATATATGTTCTTTTCTATGCTATTATGCAGATTGAAGATGTGGGAATTGAAACAAGAGGGAATCGATGACATTGGGTTCATCGACCCAAGTACCGTTAATGGTCACGTGGTAAAACATTATGCCAAGGACACAGAAGATCTCTTGGAAAATTTTCTAGAGGCACTAATGAATACCAAATCTACTATAATATTTCCTTACAACATGGGGGTGAGTGTTTACTCTCTTGTATACTACTCATTTTATTTTTTGCTTACTAGCTCGCTGTCAAGTGTAGTTGATGAGTTATATGCATGCCTACTTAATTATATAAACTTCTGCGCAGAGACCACTATATCCTCCTAAATATTATCCTCGCTGATGGACTTGTCCAAGTGTACGACTCACTAGATACACTAGAACAATCATACGCGGACTTGTATTTTATGATAGAATGGTAATTTCAATCTTTACCGACCTCGCTTTCGTTCATTATTTCCTGATATCAAAAGTAATTATAATAACTCTTTCGTTCTTTTTCTTTACCGCTTAGTGTTTGAAAAAAGATGATAGAAAAAACCCATCACGGTCGTCAATGGAAACCGAAGCTGAAGTGGAAAAAGATGCAGGTAATTAAGTAGTACTACTAGGTCCGCGCATCTCTTTAATTCTAGTTTTAATACCATTATCACATGCTTGATTATTAATTATCTTATTGAATTCTATTCTTTTGCAAAGTGCGTGAAGCAGCCACAGAGGACAAATTTATGTGGATACTTTCTCTGCGAGAACATTCGCATCCAGACCGAAAGCCGTATACGTCACAGAGGAGCACGTGAAAGACAACTCCAGGTTTGGCAGATGATGTCGAAGCTCTCACCCGAGAAACGCTTTGTAGCACTTCAAGAGGAATTTGCGGCATTTCTTTTTCGACATGTATGGAGAGCACTATTCCTTACCGCCGCCTCAATAATGCCAACAAATCAATAGTAGAAAACTGAGATTTCATCCGGAGCACTAGCTAGCTAGTCCCGGCCGGGTTTTGGGCCTTAAGTTATAAGTCCCAGAATATATATGGATGTGTAATTCCATTTGTATATATACTGTGTATGAGATATTGTATATTATATTACATATATATATATATGCATCAACATGTGTGATGTTTACAGTATGTAGCACCGTAAAATAAACTTGAAATGAATGGAAAACTAAAACCTAATTAAAAGCTAAAACAAAAAAAAACAGAACACTTAGTACCGGTTGGTATCACCAACCGGTACTAAAGATCCTCCACCGCCAGCCCACGCAGGCAGCCACGTGGTGGGCCTTTAGCACCGGTCAGCGGGCCAACCGGTACTAAAGGTCTGGACCTTTAGTCCCGACCCTTTAGTACCGGTTGGGGAACCGGTACTAAAGGCACATCCCGACCGGGACTACTGATCGATATTCAGTGTTACCTGAGGTACAAGCTACCAAACACAGTCCCAACACATCATGTCTCCTTTGATGCAACCTATCAAACATAGTCTCAACATGCATCGACACATGCTCCCTTCTTTCCTAAATGTAAGGGCTCCTTTGATTCAAAGAAACTTTATAGGATTTCTGGAGGATTGAAACCCTTTGGATTTTTTTTCTATATTGGTCCTTTGATTCATAGGATTGATTCCTACAGGAATTTTTCCTATGAAAACTTTTGTACTACATTTCATAGGAAATCTAACATCCACTCCAACCTCTTTTTATAATTTCTTTGTTTTTTTCCTTTGCCATCAGACACTCATTGCTAATCCTATATGATTCAAATGGACATGCCACTTCAACCCTGTACTTTTCCTATCCCTATGTTTTCAAAATCCTACGAATCAAAGAGGCCCTAAGTCTTTTTAGGCCTTCTTTGGTTCATAGGATTATAATATCATAGGAATAGAAATATCATAGGAAGTGAGATGACATGTATCTCAATTCCTATAAAAAAAGACATGTCATTTGATGCATAGGATAGGAATTTTTCCATTAAGTCTAGGCTAATGTTTTTTCTCCTATGAAATGTGAAGAGTTGGTTCATATCCTATATAAGAATAGTAATCCATTCCTACAAACCAAAAGGCTTCATAGGATTTGTTCCTTTGACAATCATATCCTAGGAAATTCCTACAACATTCTTACAAACCAAAAGAATAGAGATTTCACTAGGAATCTATATACGAAACAAAATGAATAAATCTACACTCTAAAATATGTTTATATACATCCGTATATAGTTCTGTAGTGGAACCTCTGGCTACCAAACACAATGAGAGTTTACATGGCCGCGAGCTGCGGACAGCGAGCTCCACGCACACAAGATCCGGCCAGCCGCGACACCGGTGCGACGTGGCGGAGCCGGTGTACGGCCTACCGTTGGATGTGAAAGGAAGGGACAGGATGCAGTCAAGGCTTCCCAACCCCATCCCGTCTCTCTCGCCACTTCTCCACGCCGCGGCGGCGGCGGCGGCGGCTCGTTTGTGTCCACGGCCGGCGGCCTCGGGCTCCTCTTCCTCCTCCTCTCCTCCCTCCCCGTGAGCAGCCTGGCCCAGCACCGAGCGACGCCGAAGGCTCGCCGCATCGGGCGCTCTTACCATGGGTACACCCTGTGCCTCTCCATGCTTTGCTTCGATTTGATTCGAGAAATTGACATCAGGGACCATGCTGCAGCAGGTGTTCTCGGTCGGCCCCAGGTTCAGAGGGATCAAGATGGTGCCTCCGGGGCCGCATTTCGCCAACTACTGCTCCCATTAGTAAATCAAGATGGTGAGAGTATGCTAGAGTCTAGATATGAAGCAAAACTGCTGTATTGACACATTCATGTGAGAGTGGATCCAAACTTGCTTTATCAAGCAGTACTATATTAGCAACATCATGCTGCCTTGCCTTTTTCCTGTTCTGTTTGATTCCTCATCCTGTTACTGCGACACCCTGAAAACTGTTGTCTGCTGATTAGTATTTTTTTTATGTGCACGATTTGCTCATTTTTCTCACATTTTCTGAATTTTCTAATGATTAACGTCTTTGGTTATGGGTGATGCTGTTGTTTCGTGTATTATGGTTTCCTGTATTGATTGTTTCTCCGCCATCTGCAATCCCTCTAGGCACGGGAATGAGTTCGCACCTACAGTTGGAATGTTGGATTCATTCTTACTACTCACCTGTCTGAGGTACTCGTCCCTGTTCGAAGCAAGTTCATCACCTTTGAAGTGCTGAATCAGTGCATATAATGTTTTGAGTTTGTGACTGTTCTTGTATTGGGACCTGTTCGGTAGCAGGAAAATATTCAGATGAACCACTGTATGTCTGTATTCACCATTAAAATAATTAGATCAATGGCTCACATGGATTTTTAATCTGGTTTGGGAAAACTAAATAGAATGCCAAATCCATGTCAAACCCTGCTTTGTACTTTATCTGCCCCCTTCTATTGTGTACTAAAGTTTGAGAGTTTTGTCCAGAACTGATGCTATAACTTTTTAAACTACAGTTCCATGTATATCTGAGTCTGAATCAGATAGCTTACAGTGTTCATGTCTATTTATGTATCAAAAGCTTCACATTTCCTGTCTATGGAGGGGTGGGTGAAAAATAGTTAGGAAAACAGTGCACTTGGAAGTTGTATTATACTTGCAAAAGAGAAGAACCAAACGAAGATTGATCGGTTGAATATTTTAGCTGCAGAATTCCAATAATTACACACAATTGCTTGTTTACATGTACTCATCCCCTGCCTGATATTTCCGGTGGTCGTTTAAAGATGGCATGTTCAAGAGGAGAGATTAGTGACCCTGTCAAAAGAGGAGGTGACAATGTTTGATTATACTAGAATTTATAATATATTGTAGCTTACTTTATTGCTTTATCTTCCCATATCCTTGTAATATATAGTTCTCTTGCCTTCTTACACATAGTACATCACTTGAGACTGCACTGATACTGGATGAAACAACAACTAGTGTTAAAAGGAAATCCTGCATTTGGATAAGTATATTTCATTTTGCAAAATAGCATGGTAGCTTCAGCTCCCTCAGTTGTTGTAAATCTTGTATTTGCGCCATGCATTGAACTGTAAAACTTTAGTTATCAATGCTCAATATGCCTTGTAATTTGAAGCAATCAGGCATGGAACTTTACAAATAACTAATTCAGTGATAATAAATCAGAGGATGCATTGGCTCATTTGGATCACTACTTTGCAATCTACTGGATCTGTACCAGATGATAATTTCATATGACAGACTGCAAATGCACCTAAGTTATGTCTAACTTGTTTTCCTTGCTGCTGGTTTAACAATACTGTAATGATAACTGGTGAACGTAACTTGGGAGGGGGACGGCAAGCGAACCCTTTTCTTGTGGCAAATTTACCTGGTAAGAGATGACAAATCCTGCCGTTTTTTGCCGCAAAATTTCTCTTATTCCCAGAAATTGCCATGCGTTTCTGAAGAAACTGCCAATCCCATACAACTAAACTTGCCATCTAAAATATTCGCAAATGCCAACTCCTCCCAGCGAACATTCGCCAGCTTATTGCGGTCCTATCAAAAATAATGAAATATGGATTACCAAAACTGTGTCTGTCCAGTGCTTCAGAATTGCAACATATTTGACATAGTTAACTCAAGTTATTGACTGCGTCATAACATAATAAAACCACAAACTAGCGATGCATGCGCTTGATTGTTCTTGGGCTAGAATACTAAAGTTTGTTTTCTGGTAGGAAATCAGATACTCTAAAGCAGTAAAACGTTTCGAGTTTGATGATCATCTTGGACCAGACAATTTGGATTCTTTTGGAGACTGGAAACAAATTTCAAGCTACTTGTCACAGAGTGTCATTGAATGCCCTGGTAAGCCTGATGCATTCTTGTTTTTTCTCGTATCTTTAACAGATGAGGAGCAGCCCGTATTTATGACTTTTTCGATAGAACAACCTAATGAACTAGTGATTATGTGTGTTTGATTTGTACAGAGCCAATTGGATGAGAAATTATAATTGCATTGGAGAAATCATGGATGGATGGATAGGGCTCCCCAAACAGATATGGAGAGACGATTGGTGGAACAACTTCGAGAAGACAAATTTGCAAAGAAAACTCCTGCACAGCCTGGGCGGAGAGGTGAACCAGGTACTACACAACTATCCCTGCTTCGGTTAAGCACATGAACATTTCTGCAGATGAGCTGATTTTGCTAAATTTGGACAGATCAGTAATGTTCTTATTATGTTATTTGTTAGCTTACTTTGGCATAGTCAATCTTATGAGCGTGTACCTGGTTCTTTATGTCTTCTTTTTCCACAATAAATTTCCTTGAGCAAAAGTTTTTCTGACGTGTACTCATCTTAATTACAATTTGAACATTGAAAAGTTTGGATGTCGCTACATGTGGACATAACAACTTGAATTTGAATAGTACATGTTACAATTCTAGTTAGCACAGTGACAAACAGCCTTGGGATAACATTAGTTTGCTGCCTCTTGTCCATTTCAATTACAATGCCATCAATCATATAATCTGCAAATAAGCATCATAGCTTGCTGCTATTTTTTGCTCAAATTAATTCCTCTTATAGGTTCCCATGTTTAGAAATTCTCGGTTGTAGAAAACACTGAGCTGACAAGCTATACCAATGTCTGTTGACGAGTCTATTCTACTTCTCATCTCAGTCAAGCTTGCTGGAGACTGTCCTGACTAAAGAAGATCCACTATTGGGAGAGCTGCAATTCTCTTTCATAGCATTTATGGTACTGCAGGCAAAACTAAACAATTGTTTTGAAGACAGCCACTGGGATAGTCACTGGAGGCGTTTATGTAGTGGAAAGCATTAGTTAGGCTTCATTTGAGCTGTAGCGAAGCTGTAAGTACTAATATTTGTTATCTTATGCAGCATCTTTACTCTTGCTCATTAAATATTGATGGTTAAATTGCATATATCCACCTCCTCTGTAGTATTATTATTCAGGGTTTGGAAAATCGTATAGAACCAACTGGTTGCTCAAATGACCCTGGCTAAGTTTTCAGAACCCTGGCTTATTTCAGCCCCCAAATGACCCCTTGTTCTGTTCAAGGAATTTTAAATTTTTTATTTTGTTTGATCCCAAAGAAAGTTGGAAGCCGATGAACTAATTTCAAACTTGAGAAATTAAACCAAGTTTCTGGGTGAAAATTGGAACTGGTCAGGTTCTTGTATGCAGCCCCATAACATTTTGTGAAACTAATCTTACCTGAGTATCTTCACAGTTGAACTGCTAAACACAATGGCAACCTTATTTTGTTGGGTCTAGATATGCTAGGCAAGCAATCTACTTCATAGTTTGAACTACCATCTCAGGGCATATACCAATGAAGCTTCTTCTATATGTGATTCAATCAATTTTTTTGAATGTGCTGTGTTCTAAGTAATAACAGCCCAGTGCTAATAATATGAAGTATAATGTACTTGGCGTTTTGATATGGAGAGTGTGGGGAAATGGAAGGAGAGATATCAAGAAATGCACTGCACTTGATAGTAGTTGTGATCATCTTGAAAATGTATTGCACCTCCGCACTATGTAATACACGCCATTATATTCTCTTTATTATTTCTGACCAAAAGCCCAATTCACTCTTTTGTCTCTTTCTCCCTAGCAGCCACTTCATACAAGGACACAAATGTTTGTAAAGGTAATATGTGACTGTATATGTTGTTTACTTATGTACCTGAGGCATTCTTTGTTGAATTTATCAGGGCAATGCAGTTGAACCATGAGGTCTATAACGAGCTCTGTATGCCACTTTTTGTTGCATGCATTTTATTAGGGTTATTTACTCCAGTTCAGGCATGGCTTTCAACATACACACACACATGATTCCAGAAGCAGTGAGGACAAGGGCAACTCTTTGTTTTTGGATGAAGCATGGTTTTCAAGAGACACTGGCCCTCCAAGGTAATTTGTTGTTATCATGATATACTTTGAGAAATCCCATCTGAAACATCCCGAGGCATGCCAAGTTGAAATGGGTTGGCATTCTCTAGATCACAATAACATGTTCTACATGCTAGTACAAAAATGATTATGATCATCAAGGTAATGTTATAATTATTAGTACTTCTAAATAGTACAATTCCAAGTTTTGAGGTTATTATGAACAACAAACAAATGACTGACAAAGGATGACATGTGTTGTCATTTGCACACTGTAAGATAAGAATATCACATGCATATGGCCTCAACTAGGAGCAATTGAGATTTAGCGCCACAATGTAATAAAGAAACCCTGACAACTTGCTTAATCATGTAGAGTTACTAGCATTCTCTAGATGGCAATAACATCGTGCTACATATGTGGGTATGAAGGTGACCATTATCGACAGGGTACCTAGTAAGCTGCTATTTGCACAATACTAAGTTATGATGTTATTATGAACAACTAGAAACGAACCGCATGTATTGCTACTAGTAATGGGATAAAATGGCACATCAGATGCATGCAAGCCTGGTACATATCCTCTGTATGGTTCACTGCCAAATGTGGCAACGAATGATTTGGAGTTATGAGTAGCTAAAAATAATGCGTATATAGCTCATCAAGGAAGAACCAATAGAATAATGAACATTTATTTGATGATAGATTAGGTTGAGTGGATATCACCGTTAATTGTTTAGTATACTAGTAAAGAAACATGTGAAATTTGCAATGTTCAAGAAAGCGTTATTAGGTGGCGCTTAAGTGCTGAGCGATGTCTAAAGCCTCGCTTCTGCCATAATCACATTTTTTAGCATGGATCAAAATTAAGTGCGCTCGAGTGGCCAAGTAGCTCTAAGCGCTGGCTGAGCCTGCTCTGCATGCTTAGGTGAGGGGAAAGCGCTGGGATCGGTTGGGCGGGTGGCGAAAACGAGTGGGTGGGAGGGGAAAGGAGTGGTATAAAGGGCCAGGCAAAATTGGCCTGTTCGGCTAGGGTTAGGAGGGGAAAGAAACTGAGAAAGGGGAGGGTGTTGTGGCGGCGGCGGCGGCTCCTCGCTGATTTTAGTGGCGGCTTCTCTCCTCGTCGGCAGCCGGCAACTCCTTGACAGACGGCTCCCGGGTCCTCCTCCTCGACGCCTATTTCTATCAGTTCAAGTGAGTGATTGATTCTTCCTCTCCTCCTTCCCTTCTCTTCTCCAATTCTTCCTCTACTCTTTTGTTCTAAAACATTTAATCGCGGTTAAGCTGCACTTAAGCGCCATTGCTGTAAGTTGTGGCCTTCCGCTTTGCTTACGCTTACCGCTTTTTTGATCATTAGAAATTTGCTTGATGTGACTATTTAAATTCCTTCGCTGTTGCATTCACTCTTATAGAAGTGTTCATGGTTGTTTTACTTTGGTCTTTTTATATCATACAGTTTCATACCCCCTTACTGAATTCAATGCTGAGTAGGGAGGTTCCTGGTTCTAATGACCCAATTCTTTTGGAGCGTCTTCTTCTTGGTTTGCTAGATCCAGAGCTCAAAGGGCATGCTCTTTCTGAGCTACGTAAGGTATTTTACACCATTTTTCCTCTCAACCGTCTATTATCTCATCTCCTATTCAATTTGAGGTATTATTAGAGAGTAATTTGCTCTCAAGTCTCTTCAAACTTGACTAATTATGACAACAATAATTTAATTTAATACCATGTTTAAGGGAGGTTTATCATTTGTGACATTAAATAAATCATGATGCAGCGATACACCATTCTTTTGAGTGAAAAGTTTGTGAGTTGCATGGCTTTAAGAATAATTTTCTTGTCCGAGTAAATTTACCTAGTACTAAGGACGTGGCAAAATAAAATGTAAATATACATGAATACTCCCTCCGATCAAAATTAATTGGTGCAGCTCTAGTACAACTTTGTAACATGCAAGCATCTTTCATTTCTATTATCCTAAAATTTGAATTTTGTGGTAGTTCTTCCTAATATAAGTTCATGATTTTTTCCTGAAATTGGTGGATTGGTTTAGATTGCTTATTATAGAAAAAAAAGCTAAGGTCCCACAACTGGTCGGATTGGTTTACATTTGTTGACAACAATGTAAATTCCTTGTTATTCATTCTCATTATGGGCTTTGCATTATATATTATCACTAGCGTTTAGGGATAAACCTACAGGTACCTGAGACCTGCTCTTCATCGTGTGTCCATTGAACATAGCATAAAAAATGGAAGTGAAATTGTTATAAATATTCACCTCATGTCAACACACTGTATTCTGATAATTCTTAGCACATATTAGCATCAAACAACAATGTACACTCTATACATTGTTGCCTAAAATAACACATATGAACCATTCTAAAACGAATGTATTTGCAAAAAATGGACCCTCTTTACTATAGTAAAGACAAACTACCTAGTTAAAGCACCACATCAACCAGGATGCGAAAACTTAGTTAACACATGATTCCCCAAAGCAAAAGCAAAAGGTAATCAGAAGACTACATTTACAAGGGCCTATTTTGTTTTTTAAAGGAACACGATTGCATTCCATTATATATCAGAGCTGGACAAATCTCCAGCTACAACGTCATTTACAAATCTGGGAACTGGCCAACAGGCCAAGCCAAGTCTCACATGAGCCAGCTTCCAATTTAGCACCATACACTGCTAAACAGCGTGCAACTATATTGCAAGATCTGAGACTTGATACAATAGAAACATCACTAAAGCCCACACACAACTGGAATTTAATTTCTTTGAAAATAGCTCCCATAGTCAGACATATCATATTCTTCCGTGCATACCGCATTCTTCAGTTGCACAGTCAGTTTCCACCGTCGCTCAATTACAGCCCATTGGATGGCTGTATTTATGGCATAAAGTGTAGTGAAAGCATCTGAATGAAGCGCATCTGAGACTCGCTCCAGATTACCTGTACCAGCAACCATCGCCACACTGCAATCATGTCTGATTGCAAAGCCCCATCCTCCAGACTTTGTTTCTTTCAGGAAACCGCCGTCCGTGTTGATTTTCAAAATTTCTGGTGGAAGGCCTGGACCATCTTTCCTTTTGTTGCTGCTTTTGTGTTCCTCCTCTTTCCTGAACCCTTAGGAGATGCATCAAATGATAGTTAATAGAGGGACATATTTCATCAGAGGATCTAATACTATCTCCTGCATTTGCTCTATTCCTTTTGTGATTATTCCGGTACAAGCCAAAGGAGCAGGCAAGATTTATGTTTTTCTTCTTTGTTAACGTTCATCATTATTTCCGTACAACCCAAAACATCTGCACAAGAAACAAAATCTGCAATCTAACATGCTCCAACTGAGCTTTCCTCCACACATCCTTAACCTTTTACACTTAATGAAACAATGTCTGTCATCCTCATCTAACTGAAAGTAGATAGGGTAGCGAGTGTCTACATGCATACCTCTGTGCTGAAGCTTCAAGCCGAGGAGTAAGCTACCTGTAGACATACGCCATAAGTGAAGATTGTTTTGGGGAGAGGGAGCGACCACAGCTTCGACCAATTAAAACCACCTGTTTCTTCCTCTGCACTGGAGGAGGAAGTTAGTCCTGAAATGTATTCTTGAGCCACACTGTCTACATCAACTCTATATACATATTTAACTGAGAATATACTTCTTTTTATCATAATGCCATGCTATAAAATCATCACTATATTCATGAACTGGGATTTGTAAAATAATTTCCGCGTCTTTCAGGAAGAAAGGTTTGCCTAACTAAGTCTCCATCCCAATTGTTTGTGGTAGGATCAAGCAGTTCATTTACTTTGGTTATAGAGTTTTGAGCCCTTTGAGTGATGATGACTCTTCTAGTGGATCCCCTCAGAATCCTCCGGTCAGACCAAATGTCAATGCTATTGCCACCACCAACTCTCCACATGCCCCCCTTCTTGAGCAGGTTTACCCCTTTTAGTTTACTGCACAATGTCCAACTTTGGGGCTGCCCCGAAGGATTGAGCTATTTGGATAGTACAGTGCCGATAAAACCTACACACATAAATAAGTTGGGTTATGTATAAGTCTCCATGCCTGTCTTGCGAGCATGGCTAGGTTGAAAGCATGAAGATCCCTAAAGCTCATTCCTCCAATCCTTTTTGTTTTCGTCAATTTCTTCTAACTGACTCAATGTGTATAATTCTCTTTATCCATTTGGCCCCACCAACATCTATTGATCATAGAGCTCAGCTCATCGCTGAGTAACTTGGTTAGACCAAAGCAAGCCATTGAGTTTTATAGAAACAATGGCCTTCGTAGATGCTTATTTTCTTCATGAGCAAGGAAAGAAAAGACGATCCACATGCTTAAACAGTTCAAACCTAAAAGTAAAAGTAGGGATAAGTCACTATTCACAACATAATTTGCAAAATGTCACGGTCTCATTACATATATGTATTACCAAATGATTAAAATGCCATCCAGATTGTAAACGCCATGCACCTTCTGTGGTAAGAGACAAATTTATTTCACGACGTGTTTTGAGCGAAAAGGCAGGTGTACTGCCATTGCATTTCAGGAGAGAAGCAAATAAGTTTCAGTTACAGAGGTAGGGATTTGGGATTCCTAGGGCCACAAAATTAATCAAGTAAAAATCCTAATCCGGCTCAGGTTCCGGCTCGTTTTCACCAAAGACGCTCCAGGTGATGCGAGCGCTGGTAATAGCCACCTCCTGCTTGAGTAAGCAGAACACTTGGTCTGCGTTAGAGGTTGAGTTGTCGAAGACCCTTCGCTTGCGCTCCTTCCATATGTTCCAGCAACCATAGATTGCCACAGCGAGATGGTGAGGAGGCAGGCCGCGTGCCGTGTCTTGCCACCATGTCGACAGGGGCACTGAGTGCTGGCTGGGCAAGCCAATCTGCGATTAGGAACCAAACCTTGCGCGCGAAGGTGTAGTGCAGCAGAAAGTGGGCGGGTGACTCGATCACCTGGTCATAGAGGTTGTAGGCGACATTGTTTAGCAGTCCACGCTTCTACAGGTTGTCATTTGTCAGAATCCTCTCATTCAGCCCTAGCCGCATGAAAAAACTGCACTTAGGCTCCAATTTGGCGGACCAAATCTTCTTGAAATTGATTGATGCGTACGCACCAACAAACTGTTGCAGGTAGGCAGATTTTGCTGAGTACGCCGAGTCTGGAGCCCATCTCCAGATATTGTGTCCTCTTCATTTGACAACTGCACATCACAGATAAGTAGCCAAAGGTCAACAAACTGACAGTTGAACCTTCGAAGAGATACGTTGAAACCCAGTCATCCATTTATCATGAGCAATCCCGACAGCAATTGTGATGGATTTCTTGTGCCTAAGCTTGAACATATCTGGAGCTAGCTCTTTTGGGGCTTTACCCTGCAGCCAGTAAGAGGACCAGAAGCTGGCAATTGCGCCATTGCCGATGGAGATAACCGTAGAAGCATTCAACATAGCAGCCGCTCCCTATCGACCCAATGAGCCACATCTAGGACAGTTGCAGAGCACAACCAAAGGAATGCAGATCAATGTTGGAGAGCACATTGTGATGGATTGCAGCAGTGTAGGGAGATCAAGTTGCTCATAGCGGATAGGGTAGAACGCAAATTTATTGGTGTTAGCATGCAACCCAGATCCTTTTCCAAAGCAAGTAAGAATCAATTTGACCAAAGGGACATCTAGAGGGGAAGGATGAATAAAAAGCGCATCATCATCTGCGTACACGTTGACCCGAAGTTTAGAGGGAGGCAGATCAAGGGGATTTAGAAGGCTTACGTTGGTAGCTTTTTCAAAGATCCAATGCAGCGGGGCTATTGCTATAGTGAAGAGCGTAGGGGATAGAGGGTCGCCATGGCGAAGGCCCTAATGATGGATGAATCTGGCACCAAGCTGACCATTAACAAGAATTTTGGAAGATGCTGAACTCCATAAAAGAGAAGCCATGTCTCGCCAGCGGTGGCCAAAACCAAGGTGCTGAAAGAGATCAAGCAGATAAATCCGAGAAACCGAGTAAAAAGCGCCGGCAATGTCAAGCTTCAGTAGTAAGGCCAGGTTGCGCTTATGGTGAAAAGAAGTCATGGAACTGCGAACATATAGGAACTTGTCCTGGATGTTCCTCTTTAATGAAAGCACTCTGCGAGTGGGTAATGATTTTTTGTAGGTGCGGGGCTAGTCTAATAGCCAGGGCCTTACAAACAATTTTGGAAATAGAGTGCATAAGGCTTATGGGCCAAAAAATCCTTCACCTTGGAGGCAGATTCAGATTTTGGAAGGAGGGTGATGTGTACCGAGTTAAGCAGATGTAGTCAATTCGCCCTTAGCCCATAAAATTGATGAATGGCCCTCATAAATTCCCCCTTGATTGTAGCCCAACATCTCTTGAATAATTCGGCGGTGAATCCGTCCAAGCCAGTAGCCTTATCCACCGGTATTGCCAGAATAGCAGCTTTGATCTCATCTTCGGTGAAGGGTGTGTCTAGTTGAGAAAGATCTATGGTTGAAACACCAAGGGCATTCCAGTTGTGGGAGCAGCCAGTTGGTTTAACCGAGCCAAAAGATTCCTTGAAGTTCTGCAAGAGTTGTCGTTGCTTGTTCTCCTCTAAAGAGAAGCTTTGTCCCTCCAAGATGAAATTTTTGTGTCTTCTCCCATTAGCCATGATATGGAACAACTTTGAGTTAGCGTCACCATGTTTAAGCCGTATCAATCTTGATCCTTGTTTGATCTGGATGAAATCTTGACCATAGTCCAGGTTGTAGATCACTTGATTTGCAATCTCGGTTAGTAGCTTGATGTTCCCCACTCTTGCTCTGCTCCAAACACATGGAGCTTTACCTACCTTGGATAGCTTAATATGCATAACACACATGGCATCGCTATTGTTCACCGGGTTTGCCCAACAGTTGGTGACAAGATCATGAAATCCATGAAGGTGCATCTAGTATTGCTCAAATCTAAGACCTCACAATTTCCTATGCTAAACTTGCTCCGTTAGAACAAAGGCACAATGGTCAGACATGGATGGAGTGACAACAGACATATGACACTGGGGAACATGACGTTCCAATCAGCTGAGCAGAATGCGTGGTCGATCTTTGTTCTGGTTTGCTGCTGACGTGCTGATCCAAGTGAAACGATGGCCATGCGGGTGCAACTCCGACAACTCTAGTGAATTGATGGCAACTCGGAAGGTGTTTAGCAGTTGTCGATTGACATTGGGTTTGCTCTTGTCGGATGCTCGATACAACAAGTTGAAATCATCAACCAAAAGCCAACATGGAAGAACAGATGGCTTCATGAGCTCATTTATGAAAAGCAACTTCTGATCAGATTGCAATCAATAGATTGTAGTTAGACTCCATTGGGTGCCATTTACTTGCATGGTTATGTTTGCAGTGATGGTATTCTCAGAGATAAAGTGGTTGTAAATCGTGAAAAAATCTTGGGAAACAACTAGAATCAAGCCTCCTCGGGTTCCATTAGTTGGGAAAAATCTGAAGTTATCACAAAACGTTGTGCCCAAGGTTTTCGCAACAATGTGACGGTCAACCAGTGCCATCCCGGACTCTTGCAAACAAATAGCCGATGCTTTGTTTTGGAGTACTAGATCATGATAAGAGATACACTCGCGGACTGAAGGTTGGCTATCCACGTCATGGTGGTGTGGTTGATCATGTTGTGATGATGCACGGGTGAGCAGTCAACAGAGTATCAAGCCTGCCCGCTTCGGCCCCTTGGCCGACGAGACGCAGGGGTCCGCTTGGGGGGATGCAGAGCAGCCTTGGAGAGCCTCAAGGACCCCATGAGAGCTCTGTCTGCCTCAATCTCAGTCGGTGCCAACGACTACTTGAACAAGGCCACGAACCGTTGCATCAACACCTCGTCGGAAGTGCCATCTTCTCCCTTGTCGTTGATCCCCATTTTTTCCTGGGGACCATCCTTGTGCACTCGATGGTGCCGAGCGCAGAGGACTGCATCTTTGCCAGCCTTGTGCCCTTGTGGAGTTGGGTGGTGGAGGCAGTGGCCGATGGCCGCTGAGATATTGCCGGTGCTGGCGACGGCGTAGGGAGCAGAGCGTCTGGCGTTAGGGTGGCGATGTGGTTGATGAAATCGTTGACCATCCCTTCAGTGGGTTGTGTTGGCTGTGCCGTCAGCAGCAGCAGCAGCTAGGAATCGGCCTGGATGGGCGGCACTTGCACCAGACGTGAGAGCCGGGCGCGTTTCCACCATGATCAAGATAGTGCCGTGCTGCTTGTTCACACGCTCTGTCGAGATCATGGCTAGAGAGAAACAAACACAACCCATGACCAAGGGAGGATGGTTTTGCGGCTCACCGCGTGAGTATGCAAAGTCCATGTCTGGCTGGACCGGAGCCAAGGGGGAAGCAAGTTGGTAGGGGAGGCAGAGGGGTAAGCTGCCATGGGAAGGTGAGGCGTTCTCTGGCTGGAAGGGGCAGGGAGTTGGGGTGATTTGGTGGGAAAGTGAGGCGAGAGGCAACAGGCTGGTGCAGCGAGTCTGGGTGGTCGTCGGGAAAGGCGAGGCGCTGGTGAGCAGGAGGACGCGGAGGCTGCTTGAGAGGCGGAAAATAGAACTAGAATTTGAAGCACCAACAAGCTTTGTGATCGGAGCGGCCACATAGGAGGCAGTTGGAGGAGGGGGGGTCTCGACAATCACCAATGCGATGGTCTCGATCAAGGCACTTGAAACACTTGTCTGTCGCCTTCTTAGGTAGAGCTTTGAGCTCCGGTGGCGGTCCACGGGGGCGAGCAGGGGCGACAGAGTCATGATGATGATGCTGCCCCCGCTGGCCGCCCTTAGTGCCATTCTGGCACGCGTGTTGTTGAGTGTGCCTCTCATTACGCTACTAGCCTTTCTTCCTCTGCACCGTCCAATGCCCTTCAACAGTCGAGGTAGGCCTGCCGACTTGCACGGGGGAGGGTGTTACGGTGTTGCGACCACCCCGAGGCGTTGCATGAATAGCTTCCAAAGCAGATGCAGAGGCATTAACCTCCAAGGCTTGCATAGCATGGGAGGCTCCGGTGCTGAGGGAGCCCGGATGGGATGCTTGAAGATAGCCCGAGCCAGCGGTCAAGGCGACCGGGCTGGCCATAACTGACCTGGGTTCCCCATTGATTGCGAGGGACAGAAGTGCCTCCCTATAGGTAACTCTCTTTTGATTTGCGTCAAATCCAACGGGTGAAAGGGTGGAGCAAGGGCTGAAGGAAAGGCTTCAAGGGCTGATGTCCCCTTGTGTTCGACAACAATGGCTGGACTGGTCCACTGGTGTGGTTGTGGTGGCGGCAGTCGAGGGTGGGGATGGGCCCTTGGGTGAGGGGGAGCGCTCCATCGCCTTGATAGCAATTTCTTTCATGACACGACAATGCTTGTTATACAAACGACAAAACCGCCATAAGCACCATTAAAATTAAGAAAAAGGTTGTGCCCAGCACCGCACATTACACAGATAGTTCCAAAAGCTAACGTAATTTATTACGTTACTAATAAGAAACTCTTTCTTCTATGAGCTGTACTGGCTTTTATTGTTGTTCCGTTGTGCCATAGAAAAACATAGCGTTCCTCCATCTCCTCATCCCTCCTCCTCCTCCTCCAGATCTATGTCCATGCCTTCATCTCCTCCTTCTATGAGCGGCGGCAAAGTTGGCACCGAGGTAGTGCAAGCATCGAAGGACCAAAACATGACATTGGTGGAGCATCTGGTGCTCAACCTTTGCGACCCTACGCTACGCGAGAAATCCCTCGCTGAGCTCTCTAAGGTCATTCTTGTGATCCTTTCATTTGCCCGATTAGCGCCCGTCTTGAGAAAAGAGTTTCCCTTCCTAAATCCCTAGTGATCTTTGTTGTGAATTCTGGCCCGGATAGTGGAAAAAATTGTGCCCTAGGCCCTATTTGGATTGAATGCATTTTTCTTGTTCTCTCTCGTGTTTAGTTCAAAGTAAACTATCAAACATGCCTTAGTGACGTTGTCTGGTCCAGTGGGGTTGTTTAGTTCATAGTAAACTCAATCCAATCATCGCCTGGAATGCATACTGGTATAAAAAATAGTTGTCAGGGATATGAATCCATTCCAAAGCGGATGTTTTTTTTTGCTTGAAGACAATGCTGCTTTGATGAAGAGATACAATACTCTTTGTATGTTACAATCTGATTTGTCAATAGTGACTGATCAATTCAGCAATGGTTCTGAATCGAACAATGGTCGATTCTATGTTCATTTATTAGTGTGCATAATCATGAAGGAGGACCCTATTTTGTTGTATAATGTTGTTTCATTAAATTTTAGAAGAGGGAGATGTTTCCGGATCTGGCTCCTTTGTTGTGGCACTCATTCGGCACAATTGCCGCGTTGATTCAGGTATGTCATAATCATTTGCTCCTTCTATATTTATGAATTTAGTATGAGAATGCATGAAACCACAAAAACAAGGTTTTGGACCTTTTAGCCTATTTATTAAAAAACAGTTTGATATGGTAGTTAGTCATTCTTTGTCATATTCAGTCTTCTTGTGGTAAGTGATGGTATCAGTTATTACTAAGTTTATAATTCCCAATCTTAGTTTATCTCACTGGTCTATTTGGCTACTTGAAACATAAACAGGAGATTGTAAGAATCTATCTTGCACTTTCGCCTCCAACTTTAACGTTGGCTGCATCAACCCGGGTCTGCAATGTGCTTGCACTTTTTCAGGTATGCACTTAGGAAAAAATAAAAGCATAATGGAAGAATATTTGGTTTCTTGTTGCTGCCATATCATGGTTTAATGTTCAACAAATGAGTTTGTAATGCATATTTGTTCTTAATTACCTTGAACTTCACACAATAATTTTGTAACATATTTCTTTAACCTCTACCATTTCTTTTTGTTATTGCAGTGCATTGCATCACACCCTGAGACCAGAAGCCCTTTCATAAAAGGTAATGAGAACCAGTTCACGTATTAGATTTCAATGCACTGTTGGTGTGTTTTGTCAGTTATCATACGTTTAGCTAAATATTTTGCTAGCTACTATCTTAGTAGTTGATTTGTAATAGTTTTATATATGTCATAGTTCTCAAAATGATATAGAGCCACAAAAGGTTTTTCACTTCTATAAACCTTTAGTTTTTGCATCTTTTAGTCAATGATTTGTTTTTCAACTATTGGTATTTCAGCTCATATTCCGTTCTACCTGTACCCATTCTTGCATACCGTCGACAAGGCCCAACCTTTTGAGTACTTGCGGCTCACCACTTTGGGTGTCATTGGTGCTCTAGTAAAGGTAACTCGTACTTGGAAGGCTGGAAGTTTAAATTTCTTACATGGCCTTAAACTAGATAGGAAAACCCAGCTTGTTTCACATAATATGCAATGCATTTGTCCATTAACTTATGTACATTGGGATGAATTTCAAATGGGTTTACCATCCTTGTTCTACATGGAATGGGAATAACTCAACCAACATGGAAGAGAAATATAGTTACATATTTATTTATTTACAACTTGCAGAGAGGTTTTGTTGTAATGATTCTTCTATTTACTGCTGAATAACTTGTTATGTTTTTAGTACAACTCAGGGAACACACTATATCACCTTCAAATTAGCTGATACGGATATAGATAATATGGTCAGTTTTTCACCACATAATGTAGTTCCCAGCTGATAAATTTGAAATATTAACTCATGGTCATATGTTTTGGAACTTGGTTCTTAGTGAAATAAATTACATTAATAAGATTCCAAACGATATGGATTTAAAGGGTATGAGATTAGGGTCTATCGTTTTTGTGCGTATTGGGGAGGGTTAGCGTTGATTGAGATGGGAGAGAATTAGACAAGATGGGAGGTACCGAGTAAAGAGGATTTTTTTTGTTTGAATGATTAATTATGAGATATGTGGTTTCCATATATAACTGGATGTTTGGGTTCTTAGAGGCCTTTTCAGTTTAATGTGACGTCCTAACTCCTATAAATGTGTTGGAACCTGTTGTTACTGTCCTTGTCCAACGCGTCCAACTAACTCACTGCTGCAGCTCGGGCATTTCTCCACAACATCATCACTACTTTTACTCAATGTTCTCTTTTTAGTGCCTGCAAAAATGGGTAAGTTAGTAATACTAATGTGTTGGTGCAGCTGGAAGGCAAATTTACAGCACCATATGTTACCCAGCAAAGCTTAAAAGGATAAACTTGTTTTCATTTTTTTAAATACATTGTAATATTTTGAAGATATAGTTTTTGTTCTATCAATATTAGTTTTGCAAATGAGATTTAGTTGGTTTTCCTTGTGATGTGTGCATGCAGGATGAGAATACTGAAGCTACTGTTTATTTGCTCGAATCTGAAACCATTCCTTTGTGCTTGAAGATCATGGAGATAGGCAATGAGCCTTCAAAAACCGTATGTAACTAGACACCTTTACTCTCATATAAAGTATATGTTGCTTATGGTCAACACACAAGATTTATTAGGAAGACTTCTCTCTCGTTCTTGCACCCACCAGGATTCCATCCTCATTGGGATACCATGGCAATTGAAAAGCAGGTTTAATATAATTTTGAAATAATAGAACAAATTTTGTCCAATATAGCTTTGAAGCTTAAGCCCCCCCTATTGTTTGGGCTACAGATTCCTGAGAATCAGTTGGGGTATGGATTCCAGAGAATCAACTGTGGTTGCGGATTTTGACAATCAGAACTAGACTCTTTGTTTACCCCCCCCCCCCCCCCCCCCCACCGTTAGCCAAATCGAGCCATTGACTTCCATGGCATGGGTATCCACCACGTGAAGTATGCAGTTAACATGTAACTAAAAGTTCTAATAACTATCTGTGATATTTCTTAATCGCAACTATCTGGCTGCTTTTATAGCAGATATACTTCCACCACGTCATCTCAACAATTATACGTAACATTGTTATTTTCCTTGTAACACCTCTTTTTCTTATAATCCACACAAGTTAAGTATCATGAGCTTGTCTCTTGTTGCAGTTGAAGTTAAAGTAGAAGCAAATCCTAGAAATAAGCGCCATAGCGAATGGACACTCATTTTGCTAATCTCTATGACCATTGCCCACTCATTTTGCAGGTCTCCACTTTCATTCTCCTAAAGGTTCTGCTAAACGAAGTTGGTCTGCACCGCTGTTGTGACACTCGCGGTCCTTTCTATGAGATTGCTTTTGCTTTACAAGAAATGGTTTCCTCACCAGATATCCGGCCTTCGACAAGGTTGCTGAAGTGCATTATCCGTTGTTACCTTAGGCTATTTGATCATCCTAGGTTTGTACCTGCTGTCATTCCCATTGTTGTGATATCTTTTCACACCCATACTTATCAAGTAGTACCAATGTTGTTTTCTTCTTCTCTCCGATGCAGGGGCCGTGCGGTGTTTAAAACAAGGCTTCCCATCGTGCTACAAAATGGGACATTCAATGACTATCTGGTGAGTCTTGATATTTGAGCTATAATAATGCTGCTCCCAAAATTCATTTTGGTCCACTGAAGTAAATGGCACAAGATAGCATATGAAATTGGGACGCAGCTATTTCGAGCCCGAGCTCAAATGCACCTGCCTGAGATGAAAATTCATAAAAAAATCAAAACAAATCAGAAAATATGATTTTTTTGTGAGAAACATTGACAAAATTCCTAGGTGCCTGCAAAATTTCATCATGAAAACACATTTGTGGAAGTCGCAGCAAAAAAATAAAAAATCAGTACTTCAAAATGCTTCACAAGTGACTTTCCACACTGACTATATTTTCTTGCTGGAAACACAGGTGGATCCTTCAGCACAAGAGTGTCTGCAGCAACTGTTGGCTAAGGTGGAGGTTGGGAGTCCCAATCAGTTCGCTCCATTTGTCCGCCGCAATGACAGTGCTATCATACCATGAATCGCAAAATATCGTTGCGATATCCATTGTGACAACAAAACAAAAAAGTCTGGTGTGTTAATAAGCCTTTGGCTTACTTCTAAATAAAAGACAATAAGCCTTGGGCATTCGGTGTTTGGAACATGTAGAAACTGTAATAAATAATAGGGGATGGAACAAGCCCCTATACATGATGATCCTTCTGTTGTGCCGTATTTGTGTGTTAATTAAAAACTAGCGTCGTTATGGTTCCGTGTGGACCGTGTTGGGGAGGTTGTTATGTTACCGTTAGAATTATGGAACATCAATTGAATTGAGTTGTGATGGAGGTTGCTGTTTTGTTGATCATATGCTGTGCCTGAATTATCTGAAATACTGGCAATGATCTCGACTAGGTTTTCCTGAGTTTCTCCCTTCATTTCTCATGACATTTGCATTCCCAGAGAATGATGTAATTATCTTCTTGTCTATGATTAGTGGGCCAAGGACTGTTTTTGCACCCAGGCGCACTTGCTCCTGCGTGTGAGGATTTCAAAATAAATAGCAAGAAGATTAAAAAAAAATTCTGAACCAGAGATGCTTGAATTTTTATAGGTGCTTGCAAATTTTCGTGGCGAGATGACATCGGAGGAGCTTGAAACAATCGGAGCTCGGAGGGACCTTGGATTGTTTGAAGCTTCATGGCAGGTCGTTGAAGCTGAGAAGCGCCCTTCACTCGTCCTCTCTGCCGCGGCTTATGTCGCCTCGAAAAGAGTCACATGTGAGAGATGATGTGCTTTCGCTTGGATATTTCCCTATTCACTAGCGGCGGTGATCCCTCGTGGATCCCTGTGGTTTAGCGAAATCACTAGCTAAGGGGTGATTCTTGCAAAGGTAACTTTCATCTCTTCCATGGTGACAAATGGTGATCATGTTCTTGTCATAAAAGAAAAGACAAATGGCGATTGTGCGACACATGTTTACAACATGAGAGTTTTGTATTTTTTTTGTAGATTTGGTTTTTTCAAAACATTTTATCATTTAAACCATGCCTCCAAATCACGAACCATTTTCACGATTGCATTTCTCACGTTGAGATTCGAAACTGGACCCCCATATTAATAGGTTTGGCTGTACTCTTCAGAAAAAAAAACCCTCAATAAAACCAGAAAAAGGACCCCAAAACCAGGAAACAAAAAAGTTTGGAAACCAGAACCACAAAATGTGCTTCGCTTCACATTTTTGGGAAGCTTGTGCTTCACGTGGTGCACAACTGCGCTTTTCAGTTTTTTGGACGTTTTTTCTCACTTTTTGGATGGCACTGTTTGCACCTTTTCATTTTTCAGCACAGCTGTGCCTCACCATAAAGCGAAACTTTTACTTTCACACAGTGTGCTACTTCCTCCGTTCCTAAATATTTGCCTTAGTAGAGATTTAACTGTGGACTACATACAAAGCAAAATGAATGAATCTACACTCTAAATTATGTATATATACATCCGTATGTAGTTCACAGTAAAATCTCTAAAAAGACAAATATTTAGGAACGAAGGGAGTACAAGCGAAGAAAACAAAGTATTTTTTTTGTTTCGAGAAAACGTTGAGAAAGCAAGCAAAATCCGAAAAATAAAAAGCCCAAAAACAGGCGTAAAAAAACTATGCTCTCGTTTTTTTTTAAGAAAAGAAAACTATGGCACGTAGCGGGCTGGGCACCCGCTGATTTGGGCCCAAAACCTCGTGGGGGAAGAAGGGCGTAAACGAAGAACCCATCGCCTCTCTCGCCACTTCTCCAGGCTTCCCTAAAAAAAAAATCAGTTCCGTTCTCCAGGCGGCGGCTCGCCTCCGGCCTCTCTCCTTCCACCGCCGGCGGTCTCGCGCTCCCCCCCAACCCCCTTTCCCCGTGAGCAGCTTGGCCCAGCACCGAGCGACGCGGAGAGCCGGCCGCATCGGGCGCTGTCGCCATGGCGAGCGGCGCGGCGGCGCGGAGGATGGACCCCGAGGCGGCCACGGAGCTGGCGAGGAAGGGGGTCACGCTGCTGCTCCTCGACGTGCCCCAGCACACCGTCCTCGGCCTCGACACCCAGGTACGCCAGCCCCCCGCCCCAACCAGGCGGCTACAGCTTCAGTTCTGAGATCGGGTTTCCATGCCGCTTCAGGTGTTCTCGGTCGGCCCCAGGTTCAGAGGGATCAAGATGGTGCCCCCAGGCCCGCACTTCCTCCACTACTGCTCCCCCAGCAGGTAGAAAACATGTCTGAGCAGTGATACAGGCAACCCTTTTAGTGATTTGATTGATGCATAAGTGCTTCTAGCATATCTGAAATTTTTAGCTGCTGTACATCAACTGCTGGAGAAGTATCAGTGATTCTGGTGAGAGTACACTAGAGTCTATATATGAAGCAAGACCGCTGTATGTCTGTATTGACAAATTCATGTCAGAGTAGACCCAAACTTGCTCTGTGGAGTTCTCCCTGTTCTGTTTGACCCCTTAATCCGTTTCTGGGACATCCTGAAAACTGCTGCCCACTGTTAGATTGTGAAGGTTTTATGTGCATATAATCTCTTCATCTTACTAGCATTTTTTCACATGTTCTAGCAATTAACGTTGTTCGGTTTATGGATGATGCCGTTATGCCATTCAATATCATATCCCAAACTGATCGTTCC